>JAZDUH010000157.1:11315000-11942500 GCA_036419115.1 Scarus forsteni | reverse complement strand
CTTCATCCACAGAGAGGCAGCGAGAGAAGCGTGACTGTGGAGGGAGAGCCGCGTCCAAAACAGCTCCTTCTGCACTGTTCGGGAGGGGAAACCTGTGCGCTTTCAGGAAAAGAAACTTACAGGAGACGGAGAGGAGGGAAAGGACCAGGTTTGCTTGCAGAGAGGGGCATTTGTTCTCGCCTTCTTGCGTGCGGGCAGCGACACTGAACACTTGAGCGGAGCTGGCGTTAACCCGTTAGCGGCGGGCGAGATACGGGAGCTGCTGCTGCTGCTGTTGCCACGAATAGATCCAGTATCTCCCACCACCACCACACCACGACCCCGCTCCGCTCCAGCCGGCCGGGATAGGACCTCGTGTTTCTCAGAGGGGGCTGTCAGTGGACTTCTTCCCCCTCTCCTGCCTTTCCCTGGTTCTATCTAACTCTTCGTGTTTTGTCGCTACATGAAGTGGAATTTGTTGTGCTTGCTTCAAAGTGAAGACGGGACTAAACGTTAGCGGTTCCGAGACGGAGAGAAATGCCAACGGCGGCGACGAAGAGGAGATTCGGTAAGTGTGCACGGTTATCTCTTCCTTTGAATGTCCCTTATTGAACTTGAGACGAAGCTTTTACTGAAGTTAGACGTAAATTTGGAGCAGTATGTTTGTTGGGTGTGCTTTTTTTAGCTGGTAATAGTTAGAAAATGCGCTGGAATATGCGACAATCACGGTCCAATATTGCAACGTCAACGGTTGACGGGTTTTGCTAACGTTCGACAGCCACGCGCAGTTTGTTGCTGTTTTTAATGTACATGCTAACAACTTTTACGGCACGACGTATCGATTATTAGTCTGCTTGAGGCCAATTTTTCCCGAATTTCGACCCAATATCCACACAAATTTAGACGAACTGTGAGAGGAGCCGTTTACAAGTGATTTTTAGTGAGTAAATCCTGCGCAGAGTTGGCAATAAACTGAGCGCAGGCACTTTTTTCACAAAGCAAATTGACGTCGCTGTAGTCTGGAGTGGAGGGATGAAAGCTCCAATCAAGCAGAAAATCTGTCGTGAATCAGTAATGAAATATAAATAGGAGCTGTGGTGATCTGTGCATGGGGCGTGAGCTGGTTGTCACCCTATTTTTGTGCATTAATTGCGACTCTGAGAACCATTATATAAAGATGCCTTACCATAACGTGCGGGAAGGTTACGTGGCCGAGCGCCCCCGGCATATGAAATCATTGCCCTTTTCTCTACTTGTCATTTCACAGCAAGGTATTTGCCCATTATTTGCAGAAGCTCCTGTCGTGTTCATGTCATTCATATGCCCTTAAAAATTAATATTGCTGCAGCAGTGGCTGCGCAGACAGGTTTCATGGCATGCATTTGCACCTTGCAGCTGAGGCGAAGGCATTATTTCATTTGCAGGGGGGCTGAATTGCTAAGCATGTTCTGCTTCTATAGGTAAACCATGGCGAAAATGAACTATAGCATTATCCAGGTCTTGAAAAGGTCTTAAGTAAGGGAGGCGTTTTTGCACTTGAGAGATCCTCAGCTTTGCATCCAGCCCACAGCCCTGCTTTGGTTTATTAAAACAAAGGACTATGCAAGTTTGACAAGCTTAGGAATCCTCATGGCCACCATTTATCAATTTAGAAACCACAATAAAGTAAAGAATCTATTGCAATGTCTAGGTCTTGAAGAGATGTTAAAAGGGAAATGTTTTGCTCTGTGAAGATCTCTAGCATTGCATCATGCCCACAGACATGCTTGATTTATTTAAACATGCAAGTTTTGCAATCTGAGGCAGCTCCGTCCACAATTATCAGTCTGTAAACCTGATATAAATTAGTCTTCAGCTTTATCCAGGTCTAGAATAGGTGTTACAGCAGGGGAATGTTTTGCTCTGTAAAGATCTCCTGCATTGCCTCACGCCCACAGACATGCCTGATTATTAAACATGCAAGATTGACAATTTGAGGCAGGTTCTTGACCACAGTTATCAATCCATGAACCCTGATAAATAATAATCTCTAGCCTTGTCCAGCTCTTGCAAAGGTGTTAAATAAGGGGAGTGTTATGCTCTGTAAAGATCTCCAGCATTGCCTCACACCCACAGCCCTGCTTGATTTATTTAATCATGGAAGTTTGACAAGCTGAGGTAGCCTCATGCCCGTCATTTATCCATATATAAAGCAGATTATTGCTGCCGCAGACACAATGAAGAGACATAACCACAAGCCAAACTGTAACAGGATGATACAGGGTGGGTTAGTTTCTTGGAATTGCATCAGAAGGCTCTCTGCAAATGAATCCTATAGGCCTCGCTGCATGTTCGGGTCTCTAACTCTTAGCTCCTGCCTGCTGTAAATAATGTGATGTGGTGCGTTTCTCCCTTAAATTGAGGGGTATTTGAAAGTGAGCTGCTCTATATGCTGCAACCTATGCCCAGTGGTGGGCCCATAAGAGACAGCCTGCCATTTTTTTTTCTGCATTTGCGGTTCTGTTGACATCAGGATGTCATGCATATAGGTTCAAAATGACTGCAGTTTTTGTGATTCAGAAGGTGACTCATTCTTTGTGTGTTTGCATGAAAAAGCAGAGGGACCTGTTGTTATATGGTTGATAGATGCTTTATTTAAGCCTGTGTTGACAGTGCGGTTATGTCCCATGCTGCAGAGGCATTAAGGTTTTCCTCAGTCATAGTGGGAACATGTTAGAGGCGAGCTCTGAGGCTTCTTTGTTCCTACTTGCTTATTTTTCTGTTATTTTTGAGTGCTGCTATGCAATGAAGCTCTAACCTGCTGACGTTATCTCCAAAATACATTTGTGTTTCTACCAAGATTCCAGCCGTGCTGTTTATTTGTCCAATATGGATACATTACCGCAAGCTATTAGACCTACTTAGCAGTCCAACCAGTGCAAGGCATTAAAGATTCATGTGAAGACAGATAACTTTATTTTACCTAATCCTCATGACTCCTGGAGGATTACAGGTTGGCCAGCGTTGGATCATTACATACTTTCGTCATTTTGTTTCTTGCCAGTAGAGTCAACAGCTTGTTTGGTGACTGATTTCTGGGGATTTCTAGAAAGATTGCCTTTGAAAGAAACTAATCCAGGTCCTTAGCCAGTGACGTCATCTACGTGGCATGCATAATGTCTAATGCTCGGCCTCACAGAAGCAATTAGCAAGCATCAGCTTACTGACACTGCAATGTTTTTGTTGCGGTTTGACCTGTAGCTCAAAGACCAGAAACTCAAGTGGAACTCCAGGGTTACTCATATTTTCCTACCAAACAAATCTGTTATTAAGAGTGTCTATTCTAAGAGAATAACCAAGGGGAAAACAGTCCTATTTTTTCTTTTGCAAGGGGTTCATGGTAGGATATAGACCTAGATTAATTAAATTGTTTAGCCCTAATTTTAAATGAAAATGCCATTCACTGCAGTAGAACCTTATCATCTTAGATTCAGCTTGTGAGATGTATTATTTATTTCACGACAGACCTTAGACTTACATTTCAAGTGACAAGTGGCCATTGGGATTATGCATTTCATTGATATTGATGCTATTATCAGCGATCATAAACGTCTGGATGTTTTGTTGCAAAGAAAACAGAATTTATGCAAGTTTATAAACAGAAACATTTTTTTTCTTAAAATTATGTTTGAACATATTACAGTCTTCTAATTTGTTTTACATTATAAGGAATTTGATGATTTTGCAAAGTATGTGTTTGATTTTTTTGAACGAAATACAGGTATTTGTCAGTTTTTTCAACTGGATGTACAAATAGATAACGAGAAAGCTCAAGGGTCCTATTTTAGGGAAACCAAGAGAGTGGCAAATAGTGGATTAATGCTGTCAGGATGCACCAAACATACTTCTCTTAGTACTGTCTTAACATTTGTATGTTAACTTAAACAGAAAACTACCTCCTCATCTAAATAACTGCTCTGAAAGTCGTAGATAATGGTTGACCAATGAAAATACCAAAAGTAACATAAATATACTTATGTTAGAATACTGGTCACTGAGGTTTTTAGGATGAATGTATTCCCTCAGTTTCCAAAAGCAGAGTTATTTATCCATTAACATTGAAAATACAAAAACCTTATAATGAATCTAAGAACTTTTTCTTGGCAGTAGGGCTGGGTGATATGCACAAAAAAAAATCTTTTTTTTTAACACTTGAATGGCAATAACTGATCTCAGCATAGTCTTTATATTGGAGTTTGCTTTGTGAACATAGAAGGTGGAGAAAATGTGTCATTCCCAGATTTTTCTGTATTGGCATTCTCAGCAACATAAATCTGCAAGCGCTACTCAACAATGGTATAAGGAGAAGGATTATTCAATATTATTGTACATTAAAACCCTGTGTGTAGGCCTGGCAATGACTTTGCAGTTTATTCGTCTTAAAAGTAGTGTGATAATAATTTGATAGTACTTTATGGTGTCCAAAGTGCCTCAAACCTTGAATGTGAGTAGATTTCTCTATTTTAAAATGGGTTTAATCTTTTCAGGAGATGTAAACAAGAAAGCCTGAGCTTTATATAGTAGTCAAAGCTAACTGACACTCTTTTCCCACTTCATTAGTCATGTGACTAAAGGCTATCAATTGTAACCTTGTGCCACCTTGTCTGGTGAGGTGACTAACTTTATACCATCAGTTTCAACACATTGACTCACTGTATTTTTTCTGTTTTTACAAACATAATTCTGGGGATCTTACTATGTCTGCTTTAAGTGGATGATGATGACTGACCCACAGCAGCAGCGGTTGAATTGGTCATGTGATGTGTTTAACACCTCCCAGCTTGAGATTCACTTTTTCTCGCTCGGTTAGATTATCATTTGTGCACATCCATTCTCATCTGTCATGACAAACAGACTTTGGATGTTAGATTTTCTTTGTCTTTAATGTTTTAAAGCTAAACTTGGATTTTTTTCTGACTTACTCCCACTTGTAATGCTCTGCCTGTCATGTTTTGATCTGAAAACATATTTAGTCTGTGTGTGTTTGTTTGTAGCTGCTGTGGGTATTTCCTTGCCTTCCTGGTCAGGGGCTTGTAGCCAGAGCATCTGTCTCAGCCTCCTGCATCTTAAATGCTGGTGCTCCCTGGCAGGGGACATTCTGAACGGCACTGTTAAAGCAAAACCAGCTCCTCTGTGACCACACGCTGAAAAACCACTCGGCACAACCCTCTCCCAGCTGACGCTTTCTCATGCTTTCCATATGGGTACGATCTCGGTAATTTCAGGGCCCTGGAGTTCTAATGAGAGGTTGTGCCCAGAGTCTGTTGGTCTGTGGTGGGCGGGATCAGCGTTTCGAGGCTTTATAGGGGGATTATAAGTGCCCTGAGATGCTTCACTGGGCCACTGTTGGGGCGTTGGCACAGAGAAACCAAGAACTCTTTTAAAACAGCCAAACTGGTTCCAACTGGACGTGATGAAGTTCTTTGGAGGTCACTGGAGCTTTAAGTTGACATTGAAGGCACAAACACGGCCTCTTTATGCAGGTTTCATCATTAGACACGGGAAAAACGGATCCAGAAAAATCATATTTTGATATTTTGTAGCTGAACGACTATATATGACGTTACCTTGTTTTTATTTGTCCTCCTTTGTTGAAATAATGGTTGTCACTACACCAGAATAATTCCCTTTCCATATTGCTTGGCTTCTTGTTTAAATGCCATGGAAACAGAATTAGATGTTCCTGACACCAAAAATTTGGCAGTATTTAATTTTTTGTGATTAAAACTTGCTGACAAACTTTCAAACTGTGGACTGACAGAATCAGAAAGTGCAGACACCAAATGTTGCGTGGCCGTATCCTTAACCTGAAGCGAAAGAGAGCACTGTCTATACCACACAAATGCATTGTTGGGATCGGCATTGTTATGACTAGTTTGAGGATATCATTTGATTTTATGCTGGATAAATCCTTCATCAATTCTTTTTACTTCATTTCCTTGTGCCCTGCAAGACAATGATGTCACACCCTGGGGAGAGGCAGTTAACTGAATGATAAAAGGGATTTGAGGAAGTCACCATGACAGACAGGAGGTGGAGGACAATTAGTGTGATTACATTTTAAGTTACCAACCACTCAACAGACAGTTTCCAAAGTTTCCTCAACACATGACAGTATCAAGAGTTCCACGTGTTTGACACATAGGGATGGGAATCAAAAACCAATTCCAGTTGAGAATCGTTAACAGCTCCATCAAAGAGTCAATATCATTAATCTTTTTGCTTATCAATTCACTTATCAATTCCTTTCATTGACAGGGTTCAGAAGTGTCAGCTTAATTTTCTTTGCAGCTACTACACAACCTGAAGTGAGTGGAAATACCAGCAACTTACAGAAGCCATTATCTATGCTGTGATGTGTTTGACATTGTTGACACTGAAAATCAGACCAAAATTTGCCCACTTGCAAAATCTGCAGGAATCGATAAGGGAATCGTTAAAGAATTGGATCGATTAGCAGGATCGTTAACAGCATTGGTATTGATAAAATCTAATTCCCATCCCTATTGACACAGAAAGCCTGTGTAGATGCTTTTTCCACACAGAAAATCAGCAGGAACTGATGTGGAACTCGCTGAAAAAATGGATTGATAAGAAGTACCGATAATGACAAAGGAGTCATTAAAATCTTATCGATTTCAAATGTTGCCAGCATATTTATGCTAAAGAAGAAAACATATTGCCCATTGAAAGATGTTTTGGGCTTCATGGTGTCAAGCTGGTGTCACTACTTAACGATTCTCTGTTGATGTTAACATGCTCCCCAAATGAAATAAAGAAAAATTCAAATAATCATTTCAGAGATTGACAATATTATTGGTTTGAAGTTCAGGCTGGCAATTCCTTCTAAAGCCAACTACTACATTAGCTTTTTACTGTTAGTGCTGAAAATACATTTTGCATGTAATGTAGGAGTAATCAAAAATATATTTGAGTCATTTTTAGAGATCAATTTCAGTATTGGCTAAAAACTAAACTCTGCTTTTAGACTAAGCTTTAGGAAGATATCTGGTGACAAATAAGTAAAGTGCTGTTTATTGTTCTTGTTACAAACAAAGTTTTTCTGCATGGACCTGCTTTCTCTTCTGAAGAAACTACATTGTCTACCCTTTGTTGTACTTTACAACATATAAGTCTGTCTAAATAAGTAGAGTTACTGCACAGCCCTGTCTGGACTTTAGGGCACCTAAGATCTTGTCTGTCCATCATCGACTTTACAAGTGACTTCTCCTGCTTAGCATCCCTTCCCCACATCGAGACAGGGGGCTCTCAGTAACACGCTTGGTGGGTTTTTAACAATACTTGTTCCTTCACGTCAGCAGCATAGAAGCAAAGAGTGATTTACTACTCTGTCTGCCAGGGTAATGTAGGAGCAATTTGACTGCTGATTGAAACCAGGTCTCCCATTTCAGAGTCCACTGGTGGCATTATAAACCATTTACACTGATGTTTTACAGGGCGCCCCTGCAATAGGGAAAGTGGAAACAGACGCACGGCCTAAAAATGGGCCACACTACCACCACGCGACGCCTATTTTTACCACCACCTTCCGTGATTTGTTGTTTTCTTTTTCCCTGTCAAAGTTCACATGTGCTGCTGAGTGAAGTGGTGAATATGGATGACGCTGAAAGGCCAAATGTTAATCAGCTCTGTTTTTCATTTATCCCGAAGGACCTCCTAGAAAGCCAAGGTCTGTCTGCTCCTGATTATACAGCCTCTGTGTAAGCGGTGGAACTTTTTCAACATTTCCAACGTGTGATTAACAACCCAAGTCCAGAAACTGTGAAAATTGGTTCAGGCAATTTGCTTTGCCGAGACCTTGCGACATCTCTGCTCTTGTTCTGTATCAACATATGTTAGAGGGTAGCCATTACCTAAATGGACCAAATACTCCTAATTATATTTTTACCACCTTAGCCGTAAAAAGACAAAACTCATTACAGAGTCAAAGTGCTGCTGGAGTGAGAGAGCAGGAGATGCCTTTAGAGGAATAAGTCCAGAGACTAATGAGTGAAGGATGTTGGGATTCAGTGGCAGGACCTTTAGGATGTCTGTTAATGTCACTGGTAATGACTGAAACTCAGCATCAGGAACAGTAAAAGATAATTGACTCTGGCTTTATTGTTTAGACACACAGGATGTGTTCAATTACCATCATTAGAGATGCCTTACCTCCACTGTGATAGATTCTCAGAGAGGTTAAAGGTGGTCTCAACCGGCATTCTGATGAAGCAACTCCATTATTTGTGCTAAAGAACCATTGAAATAGAGCTTCTTTTGTCTCTGAATTACTCCATTAATTATGTCCTTGGTGAATCAGCTTTGGGCTATAGAAGGTCAGAAATAAAAGGAAGAGGAGAAATGTTTTAAAAGTCAAAGATGACATACTTAACAGGTTTCTGTAACTCACTACTTTGTTCTTATAATTTTAAGGATTAATGAAACAGCTAGACAATATTCGATATCAGTGCAAACAGCATTAACCAGGTCCTCACACCCATGTGGACCTTTGGCTCAGGCAGCATCAGACATGTAGTACAGCGATAAAATGCCCTTCCCTAGTGAAGTCTTTTTTTGTAACCAACAAATGTTAAACAGCTCAAGCCCTTTTCTACAGTAGGTCATGTCATAAATCATATTTTTTTAGGAATTGGTGTAGCCAAACCCTGCCACTAATGTAAAACCTCTGTTTATTTCTGATACCAAACGTTTTCTCTTACTGTTCGGCAAAGTCAAAGAAAGTAAACTCCACTTGTGAGAAGAGCTTAAATCATATAAGAGAACTGGATCAATGAATATTGAACACTTCATCCTTTCATTTATCACGCCAGATTTAAACCTATTGCTTAGTTTTGATGTAGCACCTGGCTACAATTAAAATATCACAAACATATCACTTAGTCTTCTACATGCTGACTTGTTTTGTTCAATACAGCAATTAAATGCAAAACAAAGACAAACATGTTTCATCTCCAAATAACTGTATTTAAGTTTCTTTATGAAAATCCTCATTTCATTTTCCTGAAGTTACATTTGAATGATTTATGATGGCAGTATACTGCAGCTGTGGGATTTCACGCAAAGGTGGAAATACCAGCAAAGGTAACAGCTTAAGCATTGCTCTAGAAATAACATCCATTAGCATTTATAGGGCAGCCCATTAAAATCTGAATATCATCCATTATCTACACCTTGTATCTGTGGGATGCTAGGGGCTGAAGCATGTCCCAGCTGGCGTAGGGCAAGAGGTGGGATACCCTAGACTGGTTACCAGCCAACCACTGGGCTGGCATCGAGGGACAGACATTCACACACTAACAGTAAGATTTATTTTGAGTCAACAATTAACCATACAAGGAGGTTTTTTAGTCTTGGTGAGGAAACCAGAGGCCAAACAACACCCAAGCATGCATGGGGAGAACATGCTAACTCCACACAGTGAAATGTAGATGGATGAACAAAAACAGTAATGGTGTTCTTAACATTATCTAATCATTACATCTCTCATGACACGATCTACTCTGTTACATTATAGCCTGTTATATAGTTGGACAACTTGTTTTTTTAATTTGGATTATTCACTTTACCTTCTGTCTCTGCTGGGTCTGTGAGTACCCCTCTCATCAACATTTATTTATTTTTTGCGGCGATTATGAATTACACAAAAGACAAAGATGCCACATTTTGTGCAGTGCAAGGAGAGGTGGAAAGCCTAAATGGCTTAGAAGCCTGCACCTAAAGTATAGTAAGATTAGACAATATTTTATGTCCAAATAACCTGTACAAGGTGAGAAAAACCCCCAAAACTAAGCAAAGCAAAACAAAAAATAAAGCAAGTTACTCACTAGTTATGACAAACTTAGCAAAATGCACTCAATGACAATGACAACAAAAGAAAAGATTTAAATCTTGCGCCTCTGATTTTGCTTCAGGAGACAGAGCAAACACTGGGTCAACTCATGTCCTCTATTCTGTCTCCATGGTTTTCACAGCAGAAACAAAATGTCACGATGGCATGGGGCTGGGCAAGGTGGCTGAAAATAAAATCCCATGTTTTTCTCACAAAACTCTGTAATTGACTTTAATCATTTTTCCCTCACAAAGAAATCGAACCTCCACATGACACAGAACAGACATAAAACAAGTGTAACCGTAATGCCATCAAAATATGTCCCAAAGCTAAACTGAATTTCCTCTTAGAATTAAAGTGCATGCTGTTATTTTCTTAGTGAGTATATTATTATTATAGCTCTTTTGTTCACTATATACGAACAAGCAATTTTCGTACTAGTTTTTCTTCACGTTTGAAAACAAATACAGGCTTAAAAATGTTCCATTGCAATAAAATAGCAGGGCTTATGGTGGTGAAAATGGTAAAAAAAAAAAAAATTCAGTACCATCATCAAATAGTGTCAGATCGTATAAAACATTATTTTTATTTGAAGGAAACTTGGGAATACCTCCTGGAGTCATGGGGGCAAAATAAGGGACAGAGAAAGTAAAAAAAAAAAATCAATATTCAGTATTCAATCATCTGCAGTAAATTTTAATGAATCAATATGTTGCAGAGTTTTACAGGGGTGTAAATATGATGTATTGAAGTGATAGCATAGTGGATTAATGCTTCTCTCTGCTGCACATGTCAGAATAAGAAGTACAGGTCGACAGATAGTGTGTTTTGCATGGAAATTATACAATTAGTTCATGATACTTATTGGGTGATATTTTAGATCAGTACTGTGTTGAAGTTGCCAGTCCTTCGTTTATTATCTTTGCTCTTTTGCGGATTTTCTGATGGGAGATACTTGACTGTGAACTTTGAAAAAAAAAAGCAGTGTATCATTCTGAAAATGTGCAGCTATCTGCCCATTGGTATGCATGACAAAGTCTGTGGTGAGATGTAGAAACTGTTGCTATTCATCTTCTGTGTGATCTCAGATGGTCCCAGATGGCGTTGCATTCTCACCACACAGACCATCTAATTATAACTTTTGACCAGCAAGCACATAGAGGAGGATGGCTACAGGTGTTGTTATTGCTTTAATGAGTGCCTTTGCTTCTTATTCCTACATATCTTCAGGAGCTTCTTATTTTACTCATCTCCACTGACATTTCGGTGTAATTATGTGAGGCATTTAATTTTCTGTAGGATGCTGTGCTGTAAATGTTTCAGATGCAGCGCTGATGCCGTCGTTGTAATGGATCATTTGTTTAGATGGTTAAATACCCATAACAACGTTTTAGTAAACCAGTCTCAGTGCCAATGGCATTGCTAGCCCATGCATATGAAAATAATTATTGTTTTTGTCTAAACATAGTATTTGGTGTCTGCACAGAGAGTTGGGCACTTACTCACACTAAGCCTGCCGGCAGTGTAGGAAAATGTTTTTCATGGCAGTAATAAGAGTGCTGAATGTGTCCAGTACCTGCAGTGCAATGTCTCTGGAACAAAACCCTACTGTCTGTTATATACAAAAAATAATGGTCTATTCTACAGCTGCCATAGCAATCATATATTTTCTTTTTTTGACTTTAAAACATGCTTTCTGTATTTCTAAGTTACATATCTTAAATGAGATGCTTTTTTCCTTAAAAACAAGCCCAAAAGTTCATCACGATGTCAGAACTGGCCTGGCAGTACAGTAAGTACTTAAGAACACTGATACATGCAAAGGTTACTGCAGAAATACTGTGGATTACCAGCTGGCCATCTGCTCACTGGTTAAATGTTTGCTCAACAGGGCAATACAAAAAAACCCTCAAGAAGACATACAAGACACATCTTAGTCACCACAACTGACTTAATGATGTGTAATAATTAATTTGATGGATGAGTCATGGGAGTTTTAACCTAATTTTATATCAACTAATGAAGTTAATCCCACATAGTAGGTCAAGCAGTGTACGAAGTTTGTCTCATAAGTTTGACTGGAAAGAAAGTTATTGATATAAATGAAAGACAACAAAAACATTGCACATCCAAACAACTGGATAGCCCTAACACAATGTCATATTCCTGGAATTACAGTTGGACCAGTGATACTCAAAGACAGTATAAAACTTTACTTCAACAGACTGGACCATGGACGCACCATAATGAACGGTTTCACCTCTTTCCGTTTAACTCAGTAGCTTTTATTCTGTCATCGTCCATACAGAATTCAACACTTCAGTAGTGTTTTTAACTAACAGGACAACAAAACAAACATTAGTTGATTGCACCTCTTTCAGAGGTAAACAAAGCAGTAGCTAAATGGACCAGTTTGTTTTACACCATTAAGACGCTGCATGCAATATTAAAAATGAGTAATCATATCATCGGCTGCATGCATTTATTTTGATGAGCCAATCAAGTAATTTTAATCAGGTTGTTCGATATTGACCTCAGTAAAGGAGGGTCATTGACACCCAATGTGGCTTTTCCTTTGACTGGGTAATTTCTAGGATGTTTTCAAGCAAATTACTCCACAGGAGCTAAAAACAACTAATTAGAGAGAATTACTTTTTTTTTGACAGGATGTGATACGGTTCATCTACATCTGTAAGTGCAAGTAAAAACTCTACTATGCAAAGCCAAAGCCATTTATCAACAACACCCAGAAACACCGCCGGCTTCGCTGGGCCCGAGCTCATCTAAGATGGACTAATGCAAAGTGGAAAAGTGTTCTGTGGTCTGACGAGTCCACATTTCAAATTGTTTTTGGAAACTGTGATCGTCATGTCCTCCAGACCAAAGAGAAAAAAAAGCAGCCGGACTGTTATAGGCGCAAAGTTCAAAAGCCAGCATCTGTGATGGTATGGGGGTGCCCAAGGCATGGGTAACTTACACATCTGTGAAGGCACCATTAATGCTGAAAGGTACATACAGGTTTTGGAGCAACATATGTTGCCATCCAAGCAGCATCTTTGTCATGGACGCCCCTGCTTATTTCAGCAAGACAATGCCAAGCCACATTCTGCACATGTTACAACAGCGTGGCTTCGCAGTAAAAGAGTGCGGGTACTAGACTGGCCTGCCTGTAATCCAGACCTGTCCCCCATTGAAAATGTGTGGCGCATTATGAAGCGTAAAATACAACAACGGAGACCCTGAACTGTTGAACAACTTAAGCTGTACATCAAGCAAGAATGGGAAAGAATTCCACCTGAAAACTTCAAAAATTGGTCTCCTCAGTTCCCAAACGTTTACTGAGTGTTGTTAAAAGGAAAGGCGATGTAACACAGTGGTAAAAATGCCCCTGTACCAACTTTTTTGCAATGATTATTTGCAAAAGAAAATACAGTTTCTCAGTTTGAACATTAAATATCTTGTCTTTTCAGTGTATTCAATTGAATATAGGTAAAAAAAGATTTGCTAATCATTGTATTCTGTTTTTATTTATGATTTACACAATATGCCAACTTCACTGGTTTTGGGTTTGAATGTTGTACTGAAGTGAATGAAGGTGTTATAAGTGTAAGTGTGTAATTCAGGCTATGCCCTCTCTTCCCCCTCTGGCTACTTTTGTTTAAAATATGACCAAAGATCCATCTTTCCAACCTTTTACATGTTGAAACTGATACATGTTGAAAGGATGGTGATTCTAAAGCTAAAATCAATGGCATCAAAACAATGAACATATTGAAGATTTTTTCGACAAAAACAGGGACTGTTTGTGCTGTGTTTTTGGTCCAGATGTTTATCAATTAACAACAGTATCACCAGATATCAGCTTATTTTTTAACATCCCCACATAGAGTGACATACAGATATCAGATGGTTTTCTAGCACACATTAATGCTCTTTCATAGAAGCCTTGTATTGAGGAAACAGTGAGTTTTCGTAGTCAAAAATAAGACAGATGTTGACATATTTGCTAACTTACATAAAAAGAAAACTATCTGCATCTGTATTAGCTTACATTATTCTGGGCCCTGACTTTTTATGATTCGATCATCCCTATCTTTTGGAGTCCAACACAATATCCTGTCATTTAGTATCACTTAAGCAGGGAGCTTGATCTGCTCCATGTGATGAATCAAACACTGACCGATATCTGTGGAACAATGGAGCAGTGTTGTTGCTGAGCTGAATGGAGGGCTCGTGTTTTGACACCTCATGTGTTTGTTATTGTTGTATTGTGAGGGGCTTTGGTTTGATGTAATCCTGCAGAGAGAACACTCGAAATGGGACAAAAAGCTATTGTTTTGTTTTATGCTCTCACATATTATACTTTTATGCTTACATAAAGAGTGTCAAAGCAGATTGTAAACAGCAATATGACAGTAAATGAGTCCGGCATTCCTTATTCTTGCTGCGCCGGAAATATAGAACACTATCAAATCCAGCTGTGAGTTTAATGAATCATCAGAGCTCTTATAGCTTCATGTCTTAGAGGTGCCATTTCTATGTTATTACATCTTTCATTTGGGATCCACACATCGATTTTGTGTGGATGCTCCTCCGGGGTTACAACACAGCTGACAGTTTTATCACATCTTGTGTATTGGGAAATGTACCGTTGAGTTGACAGGAACATGTGACGTGCATGTAAGACCTCGGTGCCTTGGCTGAGCATTTGCCCCGTCAGCAGAAGTGCTCCTGTGACGCACTCTTTCATTTCAGACCAACCCTGGACGGGGACAAATGGAGCAACGGCTCACCGGCTGGTGTCATCCGTTTTGCTCGTCATTGTCAACAGATTCTTTTCAGGTTTTCATCTAATTAGAGCACACATACGCACACACACACACACACACCTCCAAACACACAGGCTGTAGCAGAATTGATGCAGAACATTACATGAAGGTCAAACAGTCAGCCGTCTTATCAGGGCTGGGCTTAAATGTCACATACTCCATGCTTCAAAAATGGGTGAAATGTGACAAATTCTCATAGGTTATGTAGATTAAACGCTGACTGTGATGAATAAATGACACTTTTCACACTGGGCTTGTCCTAGATTCTGCATGCACTCAATATTTGAATAGGGCTGGAAAAATGAATCAAAATCATATCTCAATATTTTCAAGCACAATTTAGATACTCATGCTAGACACTTGAATATATTTTTCCTGTTAAAAATCCAAGGGGTGGGTGCTGGTTTGGAGGATTGCTAAAACACCAGGCATGACCCATTTATATGCCAGCCCGGGTTCAGCCTGTGGCCCGATTGCAGTGTGCCCCCACACACACACACTCCTCTCAAAAGCCTATCCACTGCCACTCTTTCCCATAGACTGTAAAAAAACATGGACGCCATGTCACTGGGCTTTTGTGAGGCCGCCGCAAAAACTGCTCCCCCTGGTGACTGGCTGCAGTATAGGTCAAATCTCCGTCTCCCCCATTCTTCTGAACGGGCCGTAGTGAAACTTCAAAAAATTATTACACCTCATAGAAATATTTCTCCCATCCATATGCTGGGGTGATATGAAAGTATTATTGGGCTGCGTTTTTCCAAGTCCTCCTTTTTCTGATAAGTTTCTTTTTCATCAGTTATTAGAGTTTAAAAATAACCGCGGTTTACGGCAGTTCCACAATGATTGTGCACGTGGTATGCTGCTGAGTTTTGCGACCGTTTACGACAACTACGTCCAGATATGGTCCAGATTCTCCACTGGCTGCACAATGGCGGCGCCCTGACGGGGGATATTCTGGCTTCAAAACCGTTACATGGTAGAAGGTGGAGCCACTCTATCCAGTTCTTATAATACATCCATGCTCTTTCCTACCAATAAACAAAAATCCCCCAAAATAATCTTGAAAAAATATCAACACTAGAAAAGCACTTGTAGAGCACAGATCCCCGCCAGCGCCACAGTCCTCACCCATATTGTGATTTTCACCATAAATACAAGTCCTACCTTTATTTCATCTAAATATTTAGATTCCTTGACCATGAAAACAAACCATTAGGCAGAGCCTGTGGTCATTGGGACACTTGGTCAGTGACCCCCACACAAGTGGCTCCAACAGATCCCTGGAGAAACATCAGACATCTCACTCTAAAAGAGTGCAGTTCCAGGAACAGCTATGATGCTGGGCAGGACCCTCAAGCTCCCAGGCCTCTGGGAGAGGACCCGAGCCGAAGAGGTGTAACTGAGTGCATTGGTCACATTTTAAATACACACATGGTCACACAGTTATAGTCACAACAGAGCCTCATCCTGGCAAATGCAAATGAATTGTGCAATATTAAAAAAACTTTATGGCTCCTAAAGTTTATTGACTCATTTTTAAGCATTAATTTAGATTAGAGTCTACATTTTCCACAATGAACCCCATCAAAAATAATTAGGCTTCTGAAATTAAATCAAACAGCACTATTTAAGTGAATTAAACTTTTTCTTACCTCCAGTATCAGTAACAAGACATTGCTCTCTGCAGCTCAGCGGATGCAACTGTCTCTCTGGTGCACAAATTGTGATGTCAGTGCATGCTCTCAATTGCAGCCCCTTCCTCTATCATAATAGCCGGGTACTCTTGTATGTTTATGGAATATGGGAGAAACTATGCTCTCAGTCGATGTGCACAATGTACATCCGTCTAAAAGAGTGTTCAGTAGATATTGAGTAGTGTTATCACACATGTAACATTTTGTCAAATCATGCAAACTCCATGACTTTGCAGTTTATTATCTGCGCACACACTTTTTTTTGCAAGAGTCTGACCCTAGTGTTTTGAAGACTCTCAGAAAAAAAGGGGAATTGTTTATATAAAGGATGATAATACGAATTCCTCAGACTAGTTAGGATCGTATTTTTGCTGCAACTGGTTCTTGCTTCATATCCCAAGTCCATCCTTGCATCTCATTTAGAAATGTCTCAGTTTACCTTCGCAACTCAGTCTGTTTCTGAGCTATATTAGGAGTAATGAGATGGGTTCTTCATGTGCTTTATGTTGACAGCGCAGACCTATGAGTGATGAGAACATGTCCTTCCTGTCCTCTGTTTCCTCCATTATTCATTGTAAAAACTTAACATGCTATGACACTGTTGCATTACTGATGAGGGCAGAAAAATATTTGAAATTCAACAGTCATGAAGCCATTCTTTATTTATGTAACTCAAGGAGGAAGCATGACTTTGCGTGTTTTAGATTGCATGCTGTCTTTCAGTAGGAGGATGACGACACATTATAGCTGTGCCCTGCGTTTTTCCTCTAAAAGCTTCTTTCCTCGCGGGAATCTCTGTCCAAGCCATTACCCATTTTGGACTGAACACAGTCATACAGGCAGGCATATGGATGGTCAGAGATTTAGTGTGCAGTCTCAGATGCTGACTGATTCCCTTGAAAAAAGAAATCGGGAGATGGTACGAAGACATTTTCTCAAAACACTACAACATAAGCTCTTAGCTTCTGGAAGCAGTAAAGACAATTTAAGACAGACAACTCATATAGAGTACTGACTTTAACACATTGGCCTCAAGACAAGGCAGACAGTTTTCTGTGGAGGTACCAGAAAATCAGAAACTGACCATGTGTTGATAGTGGCAGTGAAGACTGTCACAGAAGCCCTAATCTTCATCACCAGCTCCACATGCAAAGAACAACATAGGATGGCTGAAAAGTGCCTGCCTTGCATCCCGTCTGCCCCGCTGATATGGCAGATGGATAGGATTTTAGGAAGACAGGAAGAGGGGGAGGGGAGGTGGGCTTCTTTGGCAGTGAGGGGCAGAGATGACAGCTCTTCATCCACACAGGGCTACCGAGGGCCTTGGCTCCGAGCACCTACCGCGTCCTCCTGACAGAGCCTTGATGCCATCAGAGGCCATTAGTGTTGACAGCATGTCATCGTGTCACACTGGAGCTCACGGTCAGCCTATGAATAAGTAAGAGCAGTAAATAAAGACTTGAAAATCAAAAAGGATTTCACCTAATGCAAGTCTGAACACGCGTTTCCCAATTTTTACATGATTTTGACATCAGAGTCCAATTAGGCATATTTTAACTGTACAAAGGCTTGGCAGTGTAGCTAGAGTTTCTGTTGACTTGATCTACTTTAAAACAAGATTTAGAGCAGGACAATGTTGTTTACATGTATATATTAGTTTACTGGCCACAGAATGATCTATAGTAAAGTTTTATCATATTGTTTGAACATTTTATTGGCACATATATTATATTTTCAGAAAAACAAAAATATGAGTACCTTTTATTTCACAGCAACAGAAATAGTCCTACTTTTTCCTGTTGGATAATTTACTGTGTTTAGTTTTCAAAAATTTCACATAAATTCTTTAAAGACAGTTATACACTGTGATTTCAACACCACTTAGACCCATTACTGGCTATGTAGTCAGATATACTGCATTGTTTGTTGTGCTGTGTACGAAGAGACCAATGGTGGATCATAGTTGGACCAACATTGAATGAATTTCTGACATGTTTGATGTCTTATGAACACATTTACTAAAGCAGTGAGAGCAGCTATGAGCTGATGGTAGAGTGCTGCAGTCATCATGGTTCTTGTGATATGACCTCCCTCATACCAGGAAATATAGAAACAAGCAGGAAAATATACACTGAGTTATACTGACAGAATATTTCTATGATTTAGTTATTTTTAAGGATGTGTAATGATAGTAATCTTGTTATATGATATGTTTCATGATACATAAGTGAGGATAAAATTTAGTATTTTTTTATTTGAAACATATCACAACTCGGCACTTTAAAAAAGTAAATATGTCACTTCACTAAAAACTCTGTAGCATTTCTTTTTATAGCATTAATAATCCATAATATTGAATAAGTAGAAAAATAAAACTGCTAATCAGTGTCATTTATATAAAAAATGGTCCCTACAATGTTAAGACCCATTTTTTGTATCCCAATGACGGAAATAGTAGCGTAAATGTGACAGAGAGTCAAATGACCGAATGTCTGCAGCCAACCAGTGGACTGAAGCTGCACTAAAATACGAAGGAAACATCCCAAAGTTTTATTAATCGTTGAAGAATAGAATATCACAAGTTTGCTTAAATATTGATACAGTACTGTGTTTGAGCCATGCAAAAGAAACGACTGGATAATGTGAGACTTTGTCATGTGTTAGTTTTTGTGAATGGAATCAAAATGATATTGATATTTTTTGGATTTTATCATGAAGCTTTCTCTGGAACTGTGACAGCCATTCTTCCAAAAAATACAAAATACGTTTAGAATAGAATAGAATAAACCTTTATTCGTCCCACGCGGGGAAATTTACAGAGTGACAGAAGCAAAGTGGACAGCATTAGTAGAACAACAAAATAGACTTAAACACATGCTGTGGATATTTAAATGGCTGAAAACACTCAGATGTGATTTTTGCACCATATTTTCCGCTCCTATAAAGTAAAATCCTTGTTGTTGGGTGAAATGCACAAAGTAATAAGAGGTTGTGACAACATTATGATAGAGCATCACAATATAACACTAATTTTTTGCATGTGGGTGTTTAATTCATAGGTTTTAATTATTTACACAACTTTAATAAGATCATGAAATATTAAAAAATCCATATTTTATGTTTAATTATTAATGCTTGTTATTTAGTAATAGAGAATAAACAAACACAGGCCTTCTGTGGTTAATTTGTGTTTATCTCCTCAAACTTTTACAGTTTCTGAATGAATGAATTACAGACACACATGAACATGAAATAAATAAGACGGACTCACTCACCCTCTGACTGTATGGAAATTAAGTCACACATAAGCATAAGCCCGAGCCCTGAAATTAAATTATTCACCAACAGGAGCCTCATATTTAAGTCCTTAAATATTTCGGTGTGTTTTTGGCTAAGCTGTGAGAAGAGCACTCTTCAAAGCTTTGCTCAGTCCTTAATTCAGTCACTGAATTATTGCATTACGTGGCTTTATTAGAGTCACTTGTCTTCACTTGTGTCATGCATTCGAGTTTAATCGAATCATGGCATCTTGAAAAACATCTCCAGTCCTGGCTGTGGAGGCTTTTCTAGACAGTCTGTGCTCAAAGCAAAGTCTGCTTTGTGAAACAGCATGTGAACAGCAGGGGAAATGCTGCTGATTAACCCTAATGAGTATAACTAAGGGATGGGAAATGTGGGTCAAAATACATGTCATGGTATTTAAACTGAAGATGCTAAAGTCCTACCAGCTCTGCCAAGGCTGGGTAGGACCAGGTGCTTCAAAGGGTGGGGTGCAAGATTATCAACTATTTCAAACATCAGGCAGGTGTCAGAGTAAGAAAGTTATTCAAGCTGAGAAAATATTATATCCTCAGGATATTACGTTGGCGATTATTCCTTGGTTTCATATCTAGTAGTTAAAAATGTGTTCAGTAGTGAGCGCATAGACTGTAGTGACATGGAAGTAAGTGAATGGGTTCAAGAAATTTGGAGCGTTTGTTTTGCATTCAGCCGTTTTTAAAATATATTTTTCCTAATGTCATTTTTTCCAAGCTGCCATTAAACACATCATAATGTAGACCCTCAACGTCTGCCAAGGTCCATTAAGGATAATCAAATTTGTTTCGAGCCGTCATCCTGATGACTGTAGCGAGGATTTATAAACGGATTACTTTTTTAAACCAACAGGACTTTCCACAAAGGCTGAGTGTGCTTTTCACAGCCATTTTGAGCTGATGAGGATCTTTATCCCCACCAAGAAGGTTATGTTTTTGCTGGTGTATGTTTGTCTGTCTGTTTGTTTGCAAGATTATGCAGAAAATACTGGACAGATTTTGCTGAATTGTTTAGGAGATCTTGGGAATTACCCAACTTAAAAACTATTAGATTTTGGTGGTGACATAGATAACTGTCATTAGCGAATAAATAATTTTTCTTAATAACTGTCTAACTTATAATGATATCAACAGGATTCTGACCACTGAGTGTGGGTTTGCAGGGTCAAGGAATCATATTATGATGCTCATTCCATGAAACCATTGCTTTTGATGTAACAGCAATAGGTGAGCTCCCTTGGTGGAGGTTTGTTCTCTCTGATTACTGTGTAGTTTTTCTAGCTGCAGAGGCCAGTATTTTGGGAGTCTGGAGAGCATTTACCAGGTGAAAAAGTGAGACATGTTTGTCTTAATTGAATGCACAGTGCTGATGTACTTGGAGTTTGTGTTCCCCCTGCAAAATCTGATGAATGTTTATGCATAAGTGGCTGAATAAATGACATTTGGCAGGGCTCACAGCAATATTCAGAGTTTGGATATGTATTACACTCTCTTCTCAAAGTAGAGTAATGTCTTGGCTAATCTTGAGTGCTTCTCAAAGTAGTTTACTCCCCCAAGTTGCTTTGACTCATTAGCTCAAATGTGGCAGCACATACTCGTAGAGAAATGGGCACAAAGGAGTGAATTTGTTTGTACTTAAAACCAAAAACACTGCAATTTAAACATGCATATTGAACCTAAATATCATACAGAATGTTTCAGTGTTTTATTTCAGAGCTAATGCAACCCTAGTAAAGACAAGCAACCTCACACACACACACATCAAGGCAATTTGTAGTCATTAATTGACCTAAAAAGCTTGTTTCCTTGTTAAACACCACTAATGCACAGGGAGAACATGTCACCTCTAAACAGAAAGGCCACAACTGCCTGCAGAGTTGGTCCAGCAGCCTTGTGAGCTGATTGCACCAACCTGCTGTGTCAGCTTGCACCTCTAACCTGTTTCTCTATACCATTTTTTAAATTGAGACATATTCAAAGCTTTCCCTGTAAGTCAATCTAGTGTGATATTGCCTAAATTAATCAAATTGTGTTTGAAGCTGAGCAAATTGCCTGCAGATAAGCCTGGAACTCTTATTACTCTTCATCAGGGACATATTTTTATTCCACTCATATCTTTGCATGAGTAAATGAAGTAACAGCAAAAATAAAGAAGTGCAGAGACTTTTGAACTCGTTTTAATGAAATGTCTGAGCAGTGACCAAACGAGAAGTTGTTCGCTGTGTCCTGTTTATATGTAGAAATGGGCCATGATGATATAAATGATCCACTACACAGTTGCACATTACTGGCATTCATCAGGCTCACTTTAAGTACATTTCAAGGTTACTTGCTGTAGTGCCCAGCTGAAAACATGTTGAATTTTCCTAACTGTAGCCGGAGAGTAATGGAGTATCACACAGCAAGGTTACATGAGGTGGTGAAGGTGCTGCAGGGAGGGGAACTCATTTAGCTGTCTGTAATAAATGGAATTTATTGTATATTTAATGTTTATGGACAAAGGATAAAAGGCTGCTTTCCATTACTGTGAAGTTCATGGGTTATTTTCCATTGCAGTACATCCATGGGTGTGGCAGACCGTTTATACAAATCCATATTCTTTTATTCTTTTATTATTGTTTGTATTTATAGAGGCAGATACACAAGTAAAGAAAAACTGCTTATACTACATATCATAGCTTTTACAGCCTGAACTAATTCCCTGTGTTTATTACCAAGTGGAGTTTTATTAAAGAAAATTCACATGCAGAGAGTTACATTAAGCAAGACAGAGACATAAATGTAAAGTACACAATAAAATAAATGTGCCATAAAAGACATTAAGGACCCGAGGCCTGACACCTGATCATCCATGACTACATGACTGATCAGATTCAGATTCATACTCCTACATTCATGTGATCTGAGTTTTTATCCATTCTAAGGTTATGCTGATCAAGAGTTTTACATATTCCACCCCTGAAGGTGGAAGCAGTCTGTCTGAAGATGGCTTCATGAAAGGACAGTTTACAACTCCCCATGGATCAGACGTGAAATCCTGAGCTACACTTCATTTTACCAGCTCACTCAACACAAGAAATCCAGAGCATGCAGGGATGCACGTCTGCATCAATACATTTTACAATAATTGATAAGACACGACAAAAAACAATGCTGATAATGGTGTAATGAAAGTAAAATGATACTAAATGTAATGATGCCCTCAGGCAGAGCTAAACACACATTAAAATTGAGTAGTCTTAAGATGATATAGCACTGAGAAATAGTCAAAACTGAGCAGTCTTTATTTGTCACAGGATTACAGTGTGTAATTTTGTTCTTTTTAATTGGATTGAGTGTGAGTTTGACATAGAGCTGGGCCCAAAATAATATGGCCCAAAATAAAATCAAAGATTTTTTTAAACAACACTCAAGTTAAAATGTAATGGATTTTTTTTCCCTCTTAAAACAACGTCCAAGTGTCCAAAAAATGATCTGAATGAAACTTTGCCTTTATGTTCCCAAACCAAACAGTCTGCACCTCTTGAAGTTAAAGTGCATGTTATAAAATGTTGATCCTGTATTTGTCTTTAAAAAAAATATATCTAAGCTGGGCTATTATGCAGCATATTGAAATGGAACTCACTGATCAATATCAAATCTCATATAAAAAACAAATACTAGGCTACACATGTGCTTGTTTAAAACTTCCCAAGGCCTTCCATTTTAAATCTGTAAATTTTCAGTATTTAGATTTTCAAACCTTGCAAAAACTTACTTTTGGAGTTAGTCAAGAAAAAAATCTTGATTTTTTTTTGACTTTTTTAAAAGTTTTGCAGAAAAAAATTAATTGATTGATTTAATAGATATATTGTCCAGTCCTAGTGTAACACCCTTAATTATTTCCTGTCTGTGGTAACTCACTGCTTCAGTGGAAAATTATATGCCAGTTTAACCTGACACAGACTAACAACAACTTAATCTCCTTTTCAAATTTGAAACATTGCCAAACTGCTCTACTCCTTTCAGAGACAATCCATGCTCTCTGTCCCCTCAAAGTGTTTATGCAGCATATCTGTTTACATCTGGGTTGAGGGGCTGTCTTGTAGTGTGTTATACTAACAATAAGAAGACAAAAAAAAGAGCACCTTGAGTAAAGAGCACCTTGAGTTTTCGGAAAGACTACAAATTGGTGATTTAAGCTTAAGTCTATTTACCATGCAGGGGCTTTTAGTGCCATGTGGCTGTGATAACCTTCAGACAGAGCAATTGACTGGGACTTCAGGCCTGATAAAATAAGTCTATGCGAAAATAGTGTGGAACATTTGTAACATTGACTTCCCCGACCTCCCTCATAATGACAGCAGTAGCAGTCTCTAACAGAGAGTTCCTATGGCATTCCTGCAGACTTACCAGTGTGATGTCACCAGATGAATATCAAGGCACATATGTGTTTTTAACTTGTATGCATTTTAGGCAATGAAGAGTAATATAGAAATTTAACTAGTATATTTCATCTAATGA
Source organism: Scarus forsteni (assembly GCA_036419115.1). Lineage (NCBI taxonomy): Eukaryota > Metazoa > Chordata > Actinopteri > Labriformes > Labridae > Scarus > Scarus forsteni. The sequence continues at coordinate 11,918,292 of JAZDUH010000157.1, read as the reverse complement.
GCTACAGAAAAGCTAGAAGCAGTTTAAGCTTCTTTATGTTTGTTTCAGTGATGATCTGATATTTTAGAAAGGATTTTAGCAATGCTCTTACGAAGACTTTTACAAAATCGTTGATAGCCCGTTACATCTCAAATTTCTTTCAGTAAAGTCTACTCCTGCAATCAGATATGACAAAAAATTATTTTGATCTTTGATGTTTTGTATTGTTCTTATTTATTTGTGTATGTTCCCAACCTGTTCAAAAATCGTCCCGCCCACCACAGCTAGTAAGATCTGTAACTGTTGAAAATTAAGTTGTAATATCTCATTCTCAGCTGGATCAGATTATTGTCCTGACTCCTGCATACTCCAAGATGGTTATTTTGCAAACCCCCACATTGCTTGAAGTTCCTTGTCTGCAGTCTCGATGCTTTACAGCCTAATTTCTCTAGAATTCCTTGGACATGGTTCAAACATTTTCCTTTGCTGCCATCCTTTGTTTTCTGCCTATCAGGAAGAGTCAAGAGAGCCCTGTGGACACAGCAAGGTGAGATCTGCGCCGCAGCTCCTCTAAAAGGGCAATGATTCATGAGGCTGGCTCTGCTGTCCCTGGGGCTGCGAGGAATAGCTGGCATTATCTGCTGCAAATGGGTTTGAAAATGCTGTTGGCCACGTTGACCAGGGCACTGATTTATAGCTCCAGACACGCTGAACACTTAGGCTTTCTTTCCCCAGCATAGGTATGAGCCCGACCACAGCTGCATGCACTAACGCTCACAAATGTATACTCACAGCTCCCCCCTCCAGTGCTCACAATCTGTGCATCTCCACTTCATCCTGGCCATGTTTCAAAGGAGAAAAAGAAAGAAAGAACTAAATATATGAGTCCAAAGTTGTGGAGTAAAAGAAGTAGCCCATTGTTCTTAATACGTCAGGCACAAGGATAAGCACTTTTTCCTTCTTTATCTTTCTTTGTCAAGGCCCACATATAGATATGAGCCTTATCCTTGACTTGAAGTAGGAGCCGCTGTCAGAGAAATAGAAATTGCCGCCTGAAAATTGTTCCTTTTAATCTTGAATCTGAAGAAAAAGTCTTCTCTCTGAACTGCTGTGAAATAGTGTGGTTAAGCCCTTCTGGATAGTTGAGACTTAAGAAAGTCCGCTGATTGCTTTGTGTGTCTTCCTCCCTAATAAGCTTTATATCCATGTCTGAGCTTTGGAGTCTCAGCAGCTCTGAGTTCCTGCTCTCAGCCAGGTAATATTGCCCACAATTTTGGAGATAATTAATTGACAGAGTACACTGAAAATGTTTGAGAGAGCCTCAGTCACTTGAATTGCTGCAGATTTATTCAAAGCCTTAAATTGTCACAAAGCAATTAAGGTGGCAAACATCCTCGCTGAGCTCCTCTGAAGGGACGAGAATTTCCTAGTCCTTTTTAAGTCTCACAAACTCCTGTCTGATTCCCACGCTGCTTCTTCAGTATTACACAGAGATGACTCTGTGCCTCGCACGCAAAGCAGGCCCTGGTCTCATTATTAAGTCAACATGGATTACTAAGTAGACCCAGTGTAAGTGTTAGTCAGGACTGAATAACCAGTATGTTTTCACATCAAACATGTCCTTCCCTGTGATGTTGCTTAGCCTTTTCTCATCAGAATGCCGGGGCCTGGCAGAAAACAAGGGGGGGTGGGGAAGGCCAACCCGCAAACAAGGGTTGCACAAACCGGATTTGACTTACTTTGTGAAGCGTTAAAATGTAAACTGACAGAGAATGTTTTAGCCAACATCACCTGCTTCTAGTGTTTGCAGTCTGGCCCATTAGAGAATTCCTCGTCCGGACTCACCATTGTTACGCAAGCTTCACACAAAGGCAGAGAAAGAGCTCACGTTTCTCCTCTCCAAGGAGCCCGGGGAGCTCTCCAGAGGATCAGCAGCAGTTGCTGTGGATTTTAATGAGTGACATCTAAAGTCTGTAAGTCTCAAAGGTCTCCACATGGTGTCTGTCCACACTATCATCCATCTTCTAAACCTCCTGCACTTCCATCCCCCCCTTCAGAAAATCACCTTTTCCCAGCTGGATGTTAATGTTTCTAAATGGTGTACTTACAAGTGGATTATTTAAAAGGCTACGTGTCAGACAGATCTTTATCTGGCGGCTTGGCAGCTTGACTCGGACTCACTCGGCTTCCTGTCTCTGCATGTTGATTAGCTTGTTTTCCCTCCCCTCTACCAGCTATGCTGTGTAGTGTTGTGTGCTAAATCGCCTCGTGATTTTGGCACAACTGTGAAACTCCAAGGAAGTGGGTTATCGTTCTTACTTTATTTTGTCTCAGTGAAATGTTTGAACATAGAGTGTGAGTTAAGCACGAGAAAGTTGTGAGGAACCAAACTACCATAAATCCTCAAACACAGATTAGGGCCTTTATTTACAAGACTTCAGAGAAAATGGGGGTGCTGGTTTGGTGGAGGAGTGAACAACGACCCATACACATGCTTGTGCTGGCCCAGGTTCGAATCCAGCCTGTGTCCTCCTGACTATCTCTCCCCCTTTCACAAACCTATCCACTGTCTCTCTCTCCTGTCAATGAAGGCACAAAATGTCCAGAAATAATAAGAAAAGAAAAGGTCTAGTGTTCAGAGAATACCAGACTGTTAAATGGAGGAGGGTCTTAATTTAAAGGTGCTATAAGGAGAATCTATTACCAGTGACACAAAGACTCTGCTACCCATGAACACACGCGGCGACTGTCGTAATGCTGCGTTCCAGTAACCTCGGAACTGGGAGTGACTTCATCTCTGACTTATTGACGTTCCAGTTGAAGTCCGGAAAAAAACATGCCGATCTACCAGGCTATTGTTAGCTGTTGTTAGCACGCCTGCATTGTTGTTCACAAATATCACATGAAGAATGTGATTATCACTATGGTAGCATTTTTTGTAAATATAAATCTAACAATACTATGTATACAGCTGATCTAGAGCGACACAGCCCAGTCAGAAGTGCAAATAAATTGATTTTTACAGGAGCTAAATAACTGTTCACACTGGGGGCATCCATCTTCAATTGTTAACTCGGGGGTGGCGAGGTTTTACCGAGTTCCCAGTAGGAAATTCTGACTTAGGGGGTCATTCCAGCTGCAGTTTCCTACTGGGAACTTTGAAATTCCTACTTCTGACTACAACTGAAATGCACAACAACACGTTACCGAAGCCGAAGCGTGTGGTTGCTGTGTTGTAGCCCGGATCTTCCTCAGAACTCTGCATTGATTTACAACTTCTTTTTTCAACAACTTACAGGATGCAAAGCGACGAGGTAATGTATCTCTTTCTAGTTACATAACGGTAGTTTTGATGTGTGACAACAAGCACGTTTTGAAAAACTTAGTATCGTAGTTGTGTAGCCGGCTATCGCTACTAACAGCCCGGTGCTCTAAGACGTGTCCGAATAATATAAATTTGCTCCAGTTTTAATTGTCTTGTTCCCGAAGTTGAGTATCCAGGCCAGTCCAGCTCTGTCCGACCCGACCAAGAAGCTAAGGAATAGCATTTATAGATAACCTATTTTGATGCTATAAAACTCATCGATAAGTGTGTATTTTGATCAGGCATATATCTAAAAGTGAGACTTTTTTGCAATTACTTAGAAACTCCTCACAGTCCCTTTAAGGCTTTTTTGACCTCCCTAAGAAAAACTCTACAAATAACACTGAAATTATACAAACAAATTTTGCTTCTGTTTTGATCAAAACGCTGCATGTAACAAAATTCAGCTGAATTTCCTCAGTGATTGAAGTGTTTGCTCTAATTCTGTAAATGTGGACAGCCACACTACGGAGTTTGATGTAGTGAGGCTTTTCCACGTTAACACTGAAAGCTGCACAGTTTTCACAAAACATTTAAATGAACTGTTCTACCAGTAATTATTTGCATTTGTAAAAATTAAAGTCTGGAAATGTACCTGTGCTGATAGTAGTGAACATTTTCAGCCACTGTGTTTCTGTGGGAGGGAAATGTTAGAGTGTTAACTTTTGGACAATAGGGGAGTAAAATTTGTGGCACATAAGGTCACAGAAAGAAACTAGATTGTTAATTTACTTGATCAATCAACAGAATTTAAATTCAGAGATTTAGACAATTTATCTCCTCGGGCTAGCTGGTGTGAAGCAATATTTGTCGTATGAAAGCAGGCAGCAGAGGAGGGGAAGGTGGAGTCACTGGGCTTAAGCGTGGAACAAAACTTCATTTCACAAAAAGGCCATTCGTTACTGGTTTATTTACCTCAGACAAGGAGGTATATGTGTCTGCCTGTTTGTCAGCTTGTTGTTTTTTTACAGTGGATAAGATAATTGAAAAACTCTTGAACAGAATTTGAGATTTTCAGGGATTGCTGGTCATGGCACTGAGAGGAATTTTTGAAATTTAGACTTTGGATGTGGTCCCAGATTTGTTTATTTCATGCCTCAGGGCCATTAGCAACCATTTGCTTTTACAAAAATATGTATTGCAAGATATACTGTCCATCCCTGAATTATAATTTAGCTTGAAATGATTTTTGGTCGATGTTACCCACTCATTAATAAAACAAAATGCCAGAAATAAAATTGAGAAACTGTATTTGTCATTAATGCACGAGCATGCCAAATTTAGTTCTCTTTGCACTTGCAGCTTATAAAACGGTGATAAGACTAGGATTAAAAAAATGCTCCTGATAAATCTGGCACAAGTTTTGACAGTTTGATTTTGTCACATTTAGTTCAGTGCCCTTGCTAACTTCCATTTCATTCAAAGAAGGATTTAGTTCACTTTAAACTATTTGAGCCGCTTACTGACGCTTGGCAAAAACACTGTTGGCAGCTTCACCCCTCAGTGTGGTGCTTTGGAGATAAGGCAAAGCAAGGTAATACTTGACTGAATGAAGCTGATTTATTCACAGTATACAGAATTAAGATGGTGCATGACTCCAACACCAAGGTTAGATGACAGAATGAACCCTGGTGCTACATTTGGTGGTGTTTAGGGAAGATTTTCAAAGTGGACGGACAAGTGGATGGTTAGTCTCAAAGAAATAAGACCCAAAAGAGACAAGTCAAAAAGTCAACAGGCTCTAAGCAAAGTTTTCTTTTTTTTTTTTTTTTTACTAAAGCTAAATATTAGCAGCAAACATCCCTGTCTGTCATTGCAGCACTCCTCTGTGCAGTGTGCAGTTGCTGTTGTGACACCAAGTGATGTTCTATATTATGCTCTTTGTTCCAAATACTGATAAAAATAATCCAGACCTGCTTAATAAGAAGACTCCTATGATATGCAGGAGCAGGGCAGGATAAGGTAGCTGTGGTTGTTGCTTGCTGCAGGTCTTATCTGTGCTTTAATACCTGCACAAAGCCCAGGCACTTTGATCTGATTTGAAAGTAATGTGCAGGCACATTTATCTGCCAAAGGATGAACCAAAACCAAACAAACAAACATCAAAGTAAAGTTAGGGAATGAGGAAGATCACTTTAATTAAAATCCTGATTTGGTTCCTAATTGACTCCATCTGTGGTGAAGCCTCGGATGATAACTGGTGCAAAATAGGCAAACACAGGAGAACTTGAAAAGGTCGTCAGATTTAAAGGAGGCTTACTGGGCTTGCAAAGGTGTGTTTTTATTTTCTCTTCTCTTTCTTCTGGTGATGCTGGAAACCATCGTGTGTGTGTGAAGCTGATCCATTGTGGAAATGGAGATTTTATGTTGAGGGGCAGCAGGTGGACTTGCGGTTGCTCTTCCTCACTTTGTAGTGCACTGGTGTACCCTTACTAACCTGACAAGCCAGATGGACAGCTCCATATATCTGCCACAGAAATATTTCACTAGTCCATCTGGGTAGGAACCCCTAAATTTGTTTTCAGGGGCAGAACATTAAAAAAACACAAGCTTGTGATTGGACAATTGTTCTGCTCGTCACATTCATCACAGACCAATCCACATCAGGGTTGCCTCCTATAATGTAGCATACATAGCGGCTAATGGCTAACAACAGTTAAAAACAGTTCATGGACGTTAGCCGCTAACAGCTAACAACAATTCATGACCGCTAGCCGTTAGCCGCTAACTTAGCTTCTAACAGCTAATGGCCTTAAACTATGGTCTTACACTAAATTATACCACACATGATTAATTTAACACTTATATGTGACATGAACCTCGTCAAAGACATCCCTACAAGTAAACTTCTGAGGAGGGCAGATTTCGCCCAGTTTCACTGAGTAGCCATGAGGACAGTAGGCTAATCGACATGTCCATTCTTAACTTCCGGTTCTCAACTTCCAGTTGTCGTCACGTCCGCATTCTGCAGCTCCCGCCTCTCTTCCCTGATTGGGCCATTAAGAACTCAGCCGAGTGAATTCGTTGGACAACGGAGGCTGGCAAGACGGACCTGTAGGATTTCAGAATCAGGCAGGTCTGTCTGCTCTGCAAGGCTAAACCCTTACAGGAGGCTGAGTTGCCTGATAAAAGATGATTCCCTTATCAGGACCACATCAACTGCACAGTGCAGTTTGTCAAGGACTTAAGTGTGATTCTGGATTGATGATTATGAATAGGCACTATTAACCCTTGTAGGCTTCGGCAAGAAGTAAGGGAAAAGAGGAGAGAGGGAAGGAGAAGTGTGTTATGTAAATGAGGCAAAGAGGTGGGAAAACACAGGTCTGAATTTATGGGAATGCAGGATACATGCTGAGGCCAGACAACACAATTTATGCACAACTAGAAGTGCTCCAACAGTACAAACCTCTGCCAAGGCATCAAATCACTCCTCCCTTGTGCCATGACCAACATTCCATGAAAATGTCATCAAAACCTGCTGCAAACGTATTGAGTAATCAGCAACAATGTGAAAAAGTGCCTTATCTTGCAAGTTTATACTTAGACATAAACTTAGAAAACTGTTAATGTCCCTGGGTGTGCAGCTTTGTTTGCAGCACATACACAAACACATACATCTACATACAGTGATACACATTGATTACACACACCTAAAAGACATAAAATTCCTTAACACTTAGAATAAATACGTAAATAAATAATCTGAAAATGAAGAGTCTTATGAAAACGTTTCCTTTGCTTGAAATGCACTTTTCATTGTGTAATAACTCATAACACTCCCCTGCCCATGCCTTATTTAGTTGTGTGATTGCCATACTAAGAAATGAGTTTTTAGTCTGATTTGTTCTAACATTGGGATGTCTGTACCATCGCCCTGAGGGGAGAAGCATGAACTCCACTGAGAGTGGGTGGGTTTTATCCATGCAGACCTTGTCTGTCTCGAGGATAAGCCTGGTCAGATAAAGGTGGTACAGATCAGTTTGTTGCCCACTAGTTTCACCAGTTTGTTTCTATGGTTTACTTGAGAATCCTTTAAAAAATCATGGTATACTACCAAAGTCTTCTCCACTGGATCTTTGCCCATTTCTGACCTTCTCTGAAAATTTCATTCTGTTTTGAGTTCTTTGTTGGACTTTTTGAGTTGTGTTGTTCACAGACTTATAAACATACGCTGGCAAAAACATTAACCCCCTTGGTGGAGGTTAGTCTGGCCCAGCCCAACAGTTGTAGCATTTGGGACACAACAACCACAAAATGAATTGTGTTATCTTATGTAGTGCATCACAGTGAGAAACAGTAGTAGACAGCAATATGACAAACAAATAAAGTCAAATGTCGGTGGTATCATTTTCATTGAGCAAAATTAGATACATTTCACTCACCTTCAGAACTCCATGGCCAGAGTTGGAGGAGCTGTTGGATTGCAGGCGACATTAGAGCTCAGACCTACTGCCTCTCAGTTTGAACAGCCCACCAGCTCTCTGAAATGAGGTTGAATCCAGTCAAACTTATATCTGAGCTTCTGTATGAAGCAGCTCCACAGTGCACATAACACAAAGAAGGTCAAATTTAAGATCTGGAAAGCATTTTGATTATATTTGACAGTAGTATTGCTCAGCAGTGACACAGTATAGCATGTAATTCATTTCACTTTGACAGTTTGGTATCGTATTTTTTAAAGGAAGTGGTTCAGAAGAGAGAAGAGTCAAGTTTTTCCCCCCACAGCTGCTCTGTTTGATTTACTTGCCAATGGACGCCAATAATCATCAGATGTGGTACCTGCAGGCCTGCCCTCTTTCATAATTGTGAATTGATTATTGGCTTTAGTGTTTAACACTGTGAATAATTTCGCTGATAAAATGTTACAAACCTGAAATGAAAGCACAGCAGGGCCAGTTCTTTAGATGGTATTGTTGGAATAACTTGAAGAAGTTATGTTCAAGGACTGCAGCATGTGAATGAAGCTGTATTCAGCATGCAAACCAGAGGAAAGGCAAAAAGTTTCAACCAGTCTGACAGAATGTGAAAGACAAAGCTGAAATATTCTCTGCAGGATGCTGAGAATGTCACAATACTTTAAATTGCAAAAGCATACATTTTATGAAAATAAATTACATTCAGTAAATATAAACCCAATACATTTAGAAAACATAAACTAAATGCACAATAAAGTGCATGCTCCTAATAAGTGATGATGAAAACAGATAACAAAGCAGACACTATAGAGCTACATCCACTACAGCCCCGGCCACAGGTGCATGCTAGATTCTGCAACATGTGACAGACTATGGTCCAACCAAACCAATGAATGATGTAACAACTTCACCCGTGAACTGAACTGTGGTGATACCTCAGGTGCGATTGATATCATCAATTTGTGTGAAAGTGGTAAAACTATAAAGCTGTGATTTTGAAAGCTGGCACAAGATTACAAAAATGAAACATGTTTTTGGGGAGAGCTAAGTGTTGGATGGATTCCTCTGCGAGGGATCCTGCACTTTAATTGCCTGTTATTTCAGGTAACAGTCAAACCATGGGTCTCAGTACCTACAGCATTAACTGACAGGATGAAGAACATTTTATTTGTCTGGAAAGTCAGCAGCTCTGAAGGGAGTGACAGAGACATGCACAGTATGCTGGAGAAAGCCCTGTTAGCTACCATGTGGACAAAACCATAGCAGGGCATTGAGCTTTAATCCTAAAATCAGGATATCTACAGACAGGCCACAGTAATATGATGTGGGATAACAAAACAGCCCCCTGGGGTTAAGACAGCAGTGAGAGATACAGGCTTGGTTTGATTTTTTCAATATAGGCTGACAAGTTGTTCTTGAGAGTTCAGTTTTATTTAGGGCCCCACCACAGGAACAGTGCAACAGAAAGTTGACTCTGTCTGGTACTGCTAGGCACTAAGTAATTATGCACAATGTTGGATTTTTGTCATTATCTGATGTGCCAGTTACCAATTTTATGTCAGGAGCCCAAAGCTTCCACTTCACTAAAATGGACCTGTTCCTGTCATGGTGATAGCTTACTTATTTAGAAACAACATGATGTCAGAAAAACAGCGGGATTCTTTAATAAACTAGAAAAGCTCTCGGAGAGCGCAGACCTCCACCAGCGCCACAGTCCTCACCCATATTGTGATTTCACCATAAATATTGGTCCTACCTTTATTTCATGTAAATATTTAGATTCTTTGACCATGAAAACATACCATTGGCAATTGGATTCATAATGATATCTATTTTTGAATGAATGAATGAATGAATGATGTCAGAAAAACAGTGGGATTCTTTAATAAACTAGAAAAGCTCTCGGAGAGCGCAGACCTCCGCCAGCGACACAGTCCTCACCCATATTGTGATTTTCACCATAAATATTAGTCCTACCTTTATTTCATGTAAATATTTAGGTTCTTTGACCATGAAAACATACCATTAGCAATTGGATTCATAATGATATCTATTTTTGTTCAGTAGTTATTCACAAAAATCACATTTTTTGTCATGGCGGCCAGACGCTGATCTGGATCAACACCAAAATCAAATCAGTTCTTTCTTTTCCCATGCTAAACATTTCCTGAAATTTTCATCCAAATCCATCCATTACTTTTTGAGTTATATTGTTCACAGATGGACGGACGGACAAACTCTCCTGAAAACATAACCTCCTTGGCGGAGGTAATCATGCATTTGATTTCCTTCGCCAAGAAGTTTATGTGTTTGCCAGCATATGCTTGTTTGGCCGTCTGTTTGTTGGTTTGTTAGCAAGATTACGCAAAAAATACTGATGTTGGTAATGGTCCAATTTAAAAATAACTAGCTTTTGTTAGTAATCCAGATAACTGTCATTAGCGAAGGATAGTTTTTTGCTCGGTAACTGTCTAACTAATAATGATATCAACATGATTCTGAGGGCTAGGTGTGAGTTTTCAGAGTCATGAATCATACTATGATGGTAACTTTATCATGGTTCATAGATGTAACAGCAACATGAGAGCTGCCTTTGAGGAGGTTTGTGCTCTCCGAGTGCTTGATGGTTAGGTAAATCATTATGGTACATTCTGCCAGTAATAGACAATATATGGGATGTGGAAGGTCGATTTGTAAGTCAGAAATATCAGAAAAATGTCCATATCTGAAGATACCAGTAATCAACTTTCAGCTAATATGCAGATGCCAGTCTTGTTCAAGTGTTACACTGCATCACTACCAAGCCTGGTGAGTTTAGATTTAAGGAAGTGCTGATTGGATGTTCTTGTCAGCTAGAGGAGCAGAGGCTAACAAAGGATTTAATAAGGGCGGTGATTCACATTGCTGATATCAGTCCATTAAAAATGTCAGTCCTGGCCCTGATCCCGGCCAATGACATCCATCTGACCACACAGAAACTTCTGACCTAATCAGAATCGACCGCAGTGGTCTGCACCTAATAGCTTTACAACTAGCTGTCCACATGTGATAAATATCATCCAATCAAATGGGTATCAAGGTCAAAGACTCCCAGACTTCCAAACCTTGGGCTTAAGTAGATTAGGTTCCAGGATTTGGTGGGGAATCAACAATCTGGAGTCCTCCGAAATGCCAACAAACAAAACATGATTTATAAGATAAGCAAAAATAATTTGTGGCTGTCTGCATATTCATTGCTGACTTGTCCCATTATTCAGAAGCTCATTTACATTTTAAGCAGCATATCATGGTCAAGGACTGTGTGTACTTCCTCCCATGAGCCTCAGGAGCATTCCAATGAGTTTACTCTTTGAGGGAAGAGATGAGCCTATTGATTAGAGACAGCCTGACCTGTGCTGATAGCAGATGAGCAGTCACTCCCTCCCTAAGCTTCAAAGCAAAAGGCACCAGAGATTGACCTTGTCAGGAGTTAAATTAAGATGACAAAACGTTAGCATTTACATCCGTAATCATCATTTAATGTGCATTATTACCTTAATTGGGTTTGTCAGATCAATGGATTTGTTTTACTGTGACTTTAAGGAACGGCACGCCTTTCAACTTCTAATTTTCCATGATGGCTCACCAATTATCTCACTCCCTCGGGCTTTCTTCTGCTGGATTTTTGTCGCAGATGTTAAGTTCAAGTTAATGTTTGTCGATACTTTGTCGGTCCAGCTGGGATGATAAATACAGTATGTGTTGTTTTGGATGTGCGACAAGCTGGCATGATACTTAAACTGAATTATTGAATGTTTGGCTGTGGTATTAAATCACACCGTCCTTGGTCTTTAGCTGAGGAAAAGTGTTTCCTGAACTTTTGCTGAGGGTGGCTACACTCTGGACAGTTTTGAGTGTGATTTCTGATCTGAATTGCAAGATATGAAATTTCCATATGATATTTATTACCAGAATCCTTTCCTTACATGGCAGTATTAAGCCTGAAGAGCTTTGGCTAATTCTTTTCAATGTCCAAGTAAAACTGTCTTTAAGACATGATCGGTTTCTGTCAATAGGTTATGAAGAAGCTGTATCAGGTTATTAAAAGAGCAGATGAAGCTACCACTTTTATGTGCATAAGGTCAATCATATTCAAAAATAATTACTTTGAGTTGTTTCCATGTGTCTAAATCAGAATCTGTAGTTGCTAAATTCTGTCTGGAAATATTGGATATTTGCAAAAATCCATTTTTGTGCATCCTTACTGTAATGATTTGACACAGGCAAATTCTTGTAAACAGCAGTTCAATGATCTTTACAATAAAGCAAACAACACCAAAACATATTTGTATTGGTATTAGTGAAATTGTTTTGGCTCAGTTATCAGCTTAAACCTAATATTGTGCATCCCAATATTAGGTTTGGGGGGTACTGGTGCTGGAGGGAGTGTGGTCCATCAAAAATGCTCCGTAATATCTCAATAAATAGTGAACACTGATTTTTGTTCACTTTTTTTGTCAATGAAGCACTTTTTCATCTTTTTCATACAATACAACTACAACTCTCTCAAAAAATTTAAAATACACTTCATAAAGTATAAAAAGTATTAAAAAACAGGAAGAATGTAACATTTAATGTAACCATGTAAGCTCAGCAGGTGGAGAGAAGAATCATGCTTAATAAAGTTATAGCATGTGACTGACAATAAGGAGAAACATGCTGAAAGTTTCCTACACTGCTCGCTGTGCGTACCTTCTTGGTAAGGGCAGTTGGCTTAAAAATACTGAGATTTTTGCCTGGGGAGATTGTTTGGTAAGCCTCTGGTCATCCATTAATGTTTGTTAAAATGTTTTTTATTTTTTAACGTTATGGTCGCTCCTTCCTCCGCCGCCTGAGTGTGTCTGTGTGAGTGTGTGTATGTGTATGTGGCTGTGTCTTTATACTCCGGTTCACACTGCCACGTGGCAACGCGCCGCCTCCAGTCATTTCAGTGAGGGACAGGCAACAGACAGCAAGTGGTTTTAACCGCGGCGTTAGGACCCAGAAGCGGCTGCGGCCCAAGAGCACGCGTACATATTTGCCCCGCTGCTCAGAGGGCAAAAAGATCCAGCGTGTTGAACTTTCTGGCTGCAGTCGCCTGGCAGCAGCCAGTCATGTTGAACTATTGAAAAACTACACGTGGGAAAGCATTTCTACTGAATTGTTTTTAGGGAAGGGATTGTTGTGAGACACTTTTAGGTGGCCCCTGCTCTGACGTTCGCTGAGTCACCGCTACGTCTCGGGCCGCGGTGTTAGCAGCCGCTTCATAAAAGACTGCATGTCGAGGGGGCTCTGCCTGCAGAGAGATGGTTTGGTTGCCGCGCGGCTTATCGGTGTTGTGCGAGAGGGGCTGGGGAGGAGGCGTTTGTCAGAGTGGAGAGAAAAATGCATGTTATTGAATGTTAGCAAACCATAGCGACACAACACTAGACTCTAGACTGTAGTTGACTTTTTTATTTGATAATAATCTCTGTCATAATAACTTTGATCAAAATAAATATGATTTTTTAAATTGATTTCTGCATCTGTCTGAATCCTGTAAGCAGGGCGGGTGTGTCTGTTGGGGGGGCGGGGCGCCCTCCCAATTACACTATAGGGGAAACACTGGATTCTGTTTGGTAGGTGTCTGTTGGTACTGATGCAACATCAGTAACAGAGTTCAGGAGCCATCTTTCAGCAGAGTTTAACGGCTCACAAACATGTAAGCCAACATGAAGTCAACTGTGCCTCAAGCCAAGTAGAAAACTGACAAATAAACCAGTCTGTGGAATCATTGCAACAAAAAGAGCCGTTGGTCGTTGTCATTTGATCCCATATTTTATTCGATATTGTATGTGAGATTGCCACAGTTACACCATTACTACAAATGATGTGTTCTGTTGGTTTGGCTGAATTGTTGAGAAGATTATTATGTCTCTCACTGTTTTTAAATTGGATATATTTTGAAAATCATAACAAGCCTTTGGGTGACTTGCTCAAACTTCTGCTCTTCACAAAGTTGTGTTTGGGGCTACAGAATATATCTGAGACGTGTTAGACATCCACATGTTTTGATGCTGGAGTCACCGGCCTGATGAATTATCCACCTATAAATTGGAAAATGTAATTACCGACCTGTTATTTTTCCAATAATGGGACCTCAGCAGGTAATTAAATGAGGTTCTAGATTATGTTGGGCTGTTCAGCAGGATATTGTGCTCTTCGACATATGTTAGGCAATTTCCCCAACTAGAGAACGTTTTATTGTATTTTTCAATGGAAAGTGCAGACGTGAGAGTGCTGCATTTTTGTGAATTCACACCTCTGTAAAACTGCTTAGCACCTTGGGCAACAGAATGATGAATTTATGTTGCCTCATTTTCACTGCTGCATCTTTTATAACAGAGTTCAAAGACCCCATTGGTGTTTTTCATCAAAGACCCCCCTGGTTCTTTTTTTTTTTTTTTTTTTTAAATGTTCAAGCCCATTGTAAAGTGTGCACATGCTGAGGGATGAAGCAGCTCGGCTCAGATTCATTGCAAAGTGAAGTTGAGGCTTAGAATTGATATGGTACATGCTGTATTCCTGCACCATTGGGGGATTCAAACACATTTGTTGCTGTATCAGCAGCAGCACTCACATCATAAAGAGAAACATTTGGTGTATTTGGCTGACATATTCTTTTTTATTTTTTACCCCACTGGGCTTTTGAGAAATTTTCTCCCTTTGTAATACACTTCACTGCAAGACAACTTGATGAAGAAGACAGTTTAGGACAGATGTGTTTCTGTCTTTGCTGCAGCTGGTGTTTGAAGCCATTTTGATGTCAGTCTGGGCTGAATATGTTATGGCTGTTGAATGGTCCTTCCTAACTATTTTTATTACCTCATTGCACACAGTGTGAGGATTGTACTGTCAGCTAGAGTCAAAATACAACAGTTGGCCTGTGTCTGCTACAGCACATTGGTGTGCTGCCACTTATGCCTGCTGTCTGTCCATGGGCATTATGTTTTCTAACCATCAGTTTGGACCAATTTGGTGAATGAAATATCGCAACATGGAGGGAATTTCTACTCAAATGTCCACTTCGAGTCCACTAGTCCCTACACATAAGTGGATATTTTTTCTTGTCCTCTCTGTATGCTTGGTTAATCAATCAATCGATCAATTAATCAATCAATCAATCAATTAATTATAGAGTGCCAATTCATAACAAGTGTCTATTTAAGGCACTTAGAGCAGACTGAAGCCATACTCTTTATTTCATAGATACACATAAATGCATATATACAAAAACATAATAAATGATGGATTGATCCAGGCAGAGACAAAGGCACTAAAATCACATTTGTCTCTGCCGAATATAGACTTAATCAGTCAATAACAACATTTTTGTTGAATATAAACTTATAAAAGGTAGCCCCCTTGTAATGTGGCATCTTATTTTAAAGAAGGACCTCAAGTCCATATGGTTGTAGAGACAGTTACCATGTGTAATCAATACAACCATGGGTAGAGATTAGTCTAATATTAAACTTACCATCTATAATAAACAATAAATGATAAACAATGACTTAGTTATCGAATCAAACATTCTGAAAAAATAATTTTCCTCATGCAAACATGGACAGTAAATGAAGTGTTGCATTTTGACAGTAAGAAGCAATTTTGTCTCTGATAGTTGAGTTTGTTTTTTACCATCTCTGCAAGGACAGTTTTACTCTCAAAGTTGCTTCACCAACTCAAACCAGAATAACCGTTTTACTGTGAACACTTTAAATAGTGCGAACACTTCTTAACTCTAATGCTTTTTAAGGCCTTCTTTGTTTATTCTTTAGTTTGACATGTCTGATAAATTTGTCCTAAAACTGTTGTGAAAACAATTGCAAAGAAAAATTCTTGAGTATTTGTTTCAATGACAACAACTATAGACATCACTGGCTTAAGGTTCCCAGTTCATACTATCATTCTTTAAATCATGGGACTGGGTTTAATCCAAAACCAGAATGTACTCAAGACATTTAAGCATTTAGGCAAGAGCTGCATCACCACTGTATTGGGCATTTCCAGCAACCTCACGATACCATCCATCCACTGATGCCAAAGCCATTGTACGATATGAACATTGTGGACATCGTCTGCACCTTTAACTTGTGCGGCATCTTGTATGCGGCATCCGGCATCTTTTGGCTTCTGCTACAGTCTTTTGAACTGCACCATTGGCCAAGGATCTGGAACATTTTCTATCAGAGAGACATTTTTGCAATTTGTCTTGAGGAGCAAAGAAATGATTGGACCTTAAAATGAAGGCAGTAGCGCCTGTTGCGTCCCCCCAATTAACATGACATTAGATCTATGAGCAAACTGTTACCACTTAACCTGATTGCTCCCTCATGCTTTGACCCTGCATGATCATTAAAATTATACCCAAATATGTTGTTTATGGATCTAGAACTAAAAGAAAGGAAACAGGGTGCATACCAAAGGGATTAATAAAGTTCAATCTATTGTATCTACTTAGATATTTCATTCAGGGCCCTAGTCCCTAGTCTACATTTATATTATTCATAATGGTATTTATTATCATTATAATCATAATCTTGTTGTTACTCTCAGTGTCATTGTTGTTGTGACTCAGTATTATTGTGCATGATCATGGGACAGTCAGATATTTAGTCAAACATCATCAGATTAATCAGATGGGGTCTTCCTTCCTCACATGCACAATTTTTAACATTATCGTGAGCTTGTCTTTTTAAATCTCTGTCAGTGTTTTTTTAGGCTTATCTCACTTTTAACTCACCAGTATCTAATACCTTTACAGAGGCATAAAACTACCAGGAGACAGTTCACATTTTAAATCAAAAATGTAAGTCTTGGTCTCTTCAGGAGCACACCACGATGCTTGGTTATTATTCTAATAAAAAGCTTTTTTTCCTAAATAAGTCCATAAAGTGATTGTGAGTGAGAGGTGTATTCTAAAAGACGTCATATTTAAAACATTTTCCCTGCTGTAGGCTAAAATCAGTCAGAATATATCAAAATTAGAACTGAAGAGAGATTGAGTGCCAGACAAATTGCCCAATATATTCAAATCAGAGTCAAACTAATGTGAAATTAAGCAGTGCCTTTTTCTCCGTGTGATACACTTCAAGGTTATCTCTGTCATTAAACAACAGGAGACTCAGACACTTCAGGGTTTATGCAGGATCTTAAAGAGCGCTGCGGCAGCCACAAGACCGCAGCTTAGTAGGTGTCTGTCCTGAGGCTCTCCTCTCCTCTGGTGCTCAGATCTAATGTGAGTATGTGCTTCTCCGCATCCCCACAAGCTGCCATTTGACTGAGCTGTTTAACCGGCCGCTGCACCGTCTGTGTGATGCTGACACAAAGGGAGCAGTGGGAGGCTGAGCCAGAGCCGCATCCTCTGGCACATGTCAATAAACAGCCAAAAAGACGAGGATTATATTGCTCATGTCAATCAAGGAATTCAGGATTGGTAAATGTCAGTTTTGCCTGAGGAGGACTCTAAATAATGCAGCATCTTGGCTGCTGTGTGTGTTATTAATCTTTATAATACAGATTAGACCCACCAGCAGCCAGGGTTTGACAACAACAACTGTAGTTTTGCTCGAGGCCAGGTGCTCTGAAAGAGTTTTTGGTCGTAATTTTTGTCCAGAGATAAGCCTCGTTATTTCTGCCTCTTTGCTTTGTCACAGCCTCATTTACTTTGTCCTTTAACAAGTGAGATTGAGCACTCTAATCATCTACAGTGAATAATTTAAAGATGGAATTAAACCATGAGCTTATCAACTAGAATATGAATAGTTTATGATAAAGGTGCGTCATTTTAAAAGAATTTCTTCCATGCAAAATTCAGATCAAAAATACTTTAAACTCGATTCTACATAATTGGAGTGGCGTATAAATCATTTTCGAGGATGCAGCTTTGATTATTAGTATTTTAGCTTTGTGTTTGGCCTGTGGCGCCTTTCCTGATCACCCAAATATATCATATGTTTCCTTAAACCGCAGTATGCATTATTGTGAATGCAGATAATGACTTGGCACTGTGGTGTAATATTTCAAGATGATGCCAGGTAAAAGTGTCTCCACGGTCACATTAAATTAATACCCATATTCCTCCCGCTTTAATTTGCATATACATAATTGACTACTTTTTAATTATAATTCTGTTGTGGGTTTTGCAATCAGAGCTTTCTCCACGACCCACTTTAAAGCAGAAAAAATCCTCTGACACTTAATTATTCTCTAAGTTTAATAAATAATTACTCCTATGAGTCACAGGATGTGCACTTCCCTGTACACTTATAAGCACGGCTGATTTGTTGCACGATCAAAAAGGTTTGCGGTCTAACAGGCTTATTTTGTCAGTAATATGATAATATATGAAGACACGACACACACTGCATTTTGCATAGAATGAAATATAAGCGCTTCATTATTGTGGATGAACCTGCACAGGCAGCTTTGGACTCTGAGCCCTTTAACCAGTGATGCATTACAGCAGGATACTATGAATGTTAAACATGTTATAAATAGAGCTGATTCTGTGTTCTCTTTCCTTTCCTCAGAGGCTTCAAGTTATGCCATGAACAGACTGTAAGGTTGTTAGAGAGGGAGTAAGGTGCTGAGTGCTCTTTTAAAGTTTGTGCTTTTCTGTGAGCTGGTTGTTTTTCTGCTATGACGCCAGTAACAGCAGAGGCCAAAGGAGAGATGGCTTTTCTTGCAGATGTCTGTTCTGACTCAAGGTTGAACTTATCAGATGTTGATGGTCAAAGATTGTGGCCTTTAAGCTAGGGGTGTCCCTATACAACACTTATATTGCAGCCTTGAGTATTGGCCGATACCAAAATCAATCCGATATGATATCAGCAGGAATCATACATACTTTTATAACTTACTTTGTAGTGCGGCTGTAAGAAAAGGCTTGATCAGGTGAGATTACTCAAACAGAGAGTCAGCAATAGTAGGAATGAGGAAAACAACCAATGGGTTGAATAAACTTAAACATTAAAAATAAGAATATAGAACAATTAAATAAATTACAAGACTCTGAAAAGTTATCTCAAGAAATCCAGTTAAAACAAAAACATATATTTTCTAACTGCAAAATAACCACTGTGTTTAACTTAAACATAGGCATAATCAACAACAAAAATTTAATAAATGAAAAATACATTAGAATCGACTACTTGCATCGGAGTGCTTATATCGGATATTTTAGTTGTAGGCCGATATAATCCGATATTTGTTTTTCTTGCTGATATCGGACCGATATCCAATAACAGTGTTGGATTGGGACACCCCGACTTGAAACTTTCATCAGAACATCCATAGAGGACACCCTCAGGACGTAGAAACACATTCAGAAAACTTCGGAACTTGATATGAAAGTCTTGAGTCTTCATTCTCATCTCCTGTAGTCGTAGATGAAAGAAAAACGGAGATGTTCGCCTCTGTATTGATTACAGAAAACTCCAAACTGTAAATGATTCCCACGCCCTTCCAACTCTGTAAGAAGCGTTCTCCACCCTCACTGGCCCAAAGTGGTTCTTTGTTCTTGATCTAAAGCCAGATACTACCAGATTGAGGTTGGAGAGTCAGACAAACCCAAGACTACTTTTGTCTGTCCCATGAGTTTTTGGGAATTTAGTCAGATGCCACAAGGTGTGACAAATGCACCAAGCACGTTTCACTGGAGAAATGCATGGGAGACATAAACTTAAAAGAAGCTTTTGTGTTCCTAGATGACATTATAACTTTCTCCAAGATGTTAGAAGAACATGAAATCAGGCTTATGAAAGTTCTCACCCTCCTGATGGAACGTGGCCTAAAACTCTCCTCAGAGAAATGCACTATCTTTCAGACATAAGTCAGGTGGGTTGGACATAATGTGTCTGAACTGAAGAGGGAGTTGAGACAGACCCTGAAAAGGTGGCAGCTCTGAGAACATGGCCAAAGCCCCAACATTTGAAAGAGACAGTCAACCATTCACAACTGCAATCATACCTAACCATAATGAGCCATCACAACCCTGTATCTGAGTAATCAAGATTAAAAATTACTGTGCCACATGACGTGGACATTTTTTTTCATTTTACATTACTATTATTCACATTATTTTGATATTTTAGTTTTTTTTATAAGTATAATGTCTACCTAATGCCTATCTTAAATGTTGAAAATTGCAGTGTCAAAATCAAATGTGTTCTGTGAAAGCATGTGGTGCATATTTTAAAATCAGAGAGCTGTTTTATTTCATAATTGTGATCTAAATATGTGTAAAAACAATTGAGATTTTGTTGTTTGCCATTGAGCAGCTGTAGCTTGTCGTTTTGATTTCCATCAAACAACACAAACGGTAGCATGACGTGCTTTGAGTCATGTGGCTGATGTTGAACACCCTGTGATGTGGCTATTAGGCATTTGATCATTGCAATTGTGTTGTTAAAACAGCATATATTTTAAAACTACTTTGAGTGAGTTTCTTCAAACTTTTTTTACGATTACTTTGGAAGACAATCTGCAAACTGGCAATTTTTCCTGAAAATTTCATTGCAATCCATCCATAACTTTTTGATAGGGATGCACTTAAAATTTTTTTGGCCGAAGCCGAATAAAATATAAACGCTTGGCCAAATACCGAATACCGAGGCTAAGTAGTTCACTATATTTTTTAATCGTGCTTAAATAGCACAGAATGCATTTTCAGACATGTTTTTAAAATAAGTAATTGTTTATTGAATATTATGAATTGTTTTAATATTCCAGTAGCCTTTGCTTATCAAAAAAAGCACAACAAAGTTTTTCATTCATATTAGGCCTTCAAACAAAACAAAACATGCATTAAAAAAATGAAGTGCATTGAAGTTGATAAACCCACAACAAATGAATTATTGTCCTTTCGACACAAGTCTGCTTAGCCACAGTCACACGCAATGACATATTTGATCTCGTCATTGTGTCACACGGTACTATCCAGGCTTGCTATTACTTCACTCCACCGAAGGCTGAATATGGCTTCATTTGCAATATTCGGCCGAATATATTCGGTCACCGAATAGTTGGTGCATCCTTACTTTTTGAGTTACGTTGCTAACAGAGAAACTACCAAACAAACAAACAAACAGACGCCGGCAATAACATAACCTCCTGGCAGAGGTAAATATCATTGGGCCCCTTGGCCATCCCTTCCTTGTGAATGTTATATGTCAAGACTGCTATAGGCAATCTCTTCAATCACAGTCTAAATGGCTTCTCTGACTCAATCATTAGTTTCTTTAAGTCAGTGGTAGGGATGGGAATCGAAAACCAATTCCAGTTGAGAATCGTTAACAACTCCATCAAAGAATCGATATCATTAATTTTTTTGCTAATCAATTCCCTTATCAATTCCATCCACTGACAGGGTTCAGAAGCATCAGAATTGGGACTTAATCCTAACGGCACCTACTGCGCAACCTTAAGTGAGTGGACACACCAGCAATTTGCAGAGGCAGTTATACATGCTGTGACATGTGTTTGACATTGTTGCCACTGAAAGTCAGACCAACATTTGCTCACATGGAAAATCTGCAGGAATCGATAAGGGAATCGTTAAAGAATTGGATCGATTAGCAGGATCGTTAACAGCATCGATATTGATAAAATCTTATCAATTCCCATCCCTAGTCAGTGGTCAAGGTCTTTGCCCCTCATGTTTATCCATTTCTTGCAAGACTGCTAGCAATCTCTCTACTTAAAAAACACTCCAGCTTTTCTCCTTGACCCACCAGAGTACTTTAATAGTTGAACATCGATGCCTCCTAGAAGCACAAAACTGCGAGTTCTGATTCTCACGAGATTCAAATATTGAGAATTGTTATGACAGCCGTGTTGGATGCCACATCACAGTTAGTCAGAGTGGCACTTGGATCAGATTTGACATTGTGTCATTCAGCAACTTGGACACAGAGAATTACTGCACAATGTTTGTTTTGTTGCGTAACCAGTTGAATGGTTGGAAATGACGAAGAGCATAATAAGTGTAGGCGATTACTGTGTATGACAGATGTATCTACTGACTTTTCAGGGAAATTACTGCAAACACAGTGTATTCACAGCCAGCAGTACCTACTGTGTGGAGTGGCTTTGCTGCTTTCTCACACCCCCACATCAGGTTGCATTAATGTGGTGGTAAAACGGATGTGGAGCCTTAACTAGCCTCATGAATAGCCATTTTTCTGTGCAAGTGCTGATTACATTTACAGAAAGGGTTCTATCTGTTAGGTAAGAGGGTCTATTCATGAATACAAAATGTGCAGCAAAAGCCAATTACTATTATGGAGTTGTTAAAAATAATATATTTTAAATTATTCTGTGTCAGTTCAAGGAACACGAAGGGATTTTCCCAAGGATTTTCCCTAAAGGCTCGGACTCGGCCTGTAAAAACAGCCAGTGTTACACAGCATGATAATTAGTGAGGAGATTAATCTGGTTAGTCAAAATAGATTTATTCAGTTTGTTACCCGTCCAACTGAAGACAAGAGTCCTCGGCTTACACTTAGGGTCCAGCGTTCGTGTTAGGAGCTTAATGTCGTGTAAGTGAAACTGCAGTGTTTTTTGGAATTTTATGGTTTTGATGGTCTTATTTTATTTTCTGTGATTCACTGTTCTGCTTTAAAAGCTTCCGTGACTAATAAATCAACGGATGAGCTTTCTGAAACGTGAATGTTTTCTGGTTCCTTTTCTTCATTATGAAACTGATTTCTGGGGAAGTTATGGATGCAAACATTTGATGCGAGTGATCAACACTAAAACAATTGTCTGACTTTCCACTGGAAAAAAAAGGATTAGTCCAGTCAGTGATCAGAATAACAACTGACAATGAAACTAATCGATCAGTTGAGCCCTTGGTGGATTTTTCAGCCCAAGATTTAATTATAGATCTTTTCTTAAAACTCACTTTTTAAAAATCTTTTTGTCTTTCAGATCTATGTGGCTGTCTACAATGTGATTTGGACTTTGTCTGCTTCTATTAGAGAGATTGAGTAATAGAAAGAGAGTGGAGCCATTCTTTTATGCAAATTGCTTGCAAATTTAAGAATGGCTAACAAATGAATGGCTCACTCACAACTGCAAATCGGTTCTCATCATTAACATAAAAGAGCTGTTCAAGAGATTGCTTGTCGTGAAAATCACATTTCTAAAACACCATTGTGGAATAAGGTCAACAAAACTTGGCTTCTGTTTAGGAGGAGAAGAAAATAATATGATAGTACAGTAGAAGATAAAGAGTCACACTAAGCACACAGGAGAATAGAGTTGCTGAAGAGTTTTCTGATGACTTTAGGCAGAGGCAGGCTAACACTTCCCATTGACTCCCAGTGTTTGAGCTAAGCTAATTAGTAGTGGGCAGCCTTTGCCTGTCTATCTGCTAGGATGGAATCTATATAATTGTCATGGACTGGGGAGTGAGACAAGGCAAGTTTCAAAGAAAATATTGGCGTATCCCTTTAAAGGGAAACCCAGGACCGATGTCAGATAATTGAAATGAAGGATAAATGACCCTTTTAATGGCTTTCTATGGTTACAAGTCTAAAATGTAGTTAAACTATCCTTGAAAGACAGGCACTTTATGGCAAGATCAAACTGTGGGGCAAAAATACTCTCTGTGTACTCAGTGTGCACTAAAGGCGTTGTTTTTTCAAGTGTTGTATGACATTTATTTTTTATGGTATGTTCGCCTCGATGCGGGACGCCTCATGAGCCACTCGAAGATTTGCCCCATCAATCCACCAAGAGCGAGGGGGGCTTCTTCACTGCATGTCTGCCTTTCTTTCATTCTGGCCCTGTTGGGAATGGTGATTGGATCCCAGTCAACCAGCAATAGATGGATCGGCCCTTGACTAGGATGATTGAGTAGCGCCGCCGTCTACGCACGTGTATATGGCTTTGTGTGCGATGGTGCATTCGTGCTCGCCCTGCATGCACGCTGCTCCCTCTGAACAACGGCACATCTGTGTCACTCCATCTCTTCTCTCTCATTTGAATGTTGAGTTCTCTCAATCATCGCAGGCGATGCTGTGCTCTGCCTCTGCACTGGGGGGAGTGCAGAGTGGGACGGTTTTCCTGTGAAGTATTCTTGACTTACCATCAAATTATTATCAAGACGCATCTGAATGTAATCCCCGAGGAAACGAGCATTCAAGCTGACATTATTACAGCATCTGTGGTGAAAGCTGCGAGATGTGTAATAGCAGCAAAACTTTGTTTTACATTGACGAAACAAAGAGTGATTTTGATGCTAATTCATGTATGCAGATAATTATCACTGATCCAAATCCATGCTACATTGCACAAAGTAAAATCCCAAGAGTTCAGCAGAATCCCTTCTCTGTGCAAACATTTTATTGTCAAAGAAGAATCCAAACATGCTGACAAAACTGGCATGTCACTCATACTTGTGTGCACTGTGTTGTATTAGTCTATTCCTTTTTTAATGACTTGGTAATTGCTTTGTCCCTGGTTATTGAGACGACTGCCATGCACTATTACACCAGTTTAATGGTGTGAAACTACTCCTGTTAACAAAGCCATCAATCACAGGTGTTACCGTGGCAACAACATTAGCCATTATGCTCATGCTGTAATGATATGTATGTTGCACCTGGTGATTAAGCAAAAGAAAGATACACAACTTCCAATGCCTGGAAAAGTCTGGAAAAAAAAGCAGCATAAACAGGGTGACTGCTCTCCTCTCTATGCTATTTATAGTATAATTAAAATGAGAGGTAGCCTCTTTCCTCTGAGGCTCTGCTTTATGAATATTTCCCTGCCAGTAGAGCAATGAATGGAAATCTGATCATTTGTTTTTGTATAAAAGAGCCCAGTTAGTGCAATGAAAGGTGCTTTAAAGCAACAGTATCCAACTTTTCCACCTTAAAATAGTTGTTTGAAAGTTAATCCAACAGAGCATCAGCTTTAAACACGGCCAGTGTCATTCTGCTGCTGAAGTTCTCATGTAGCACGAGTTCAAACACCAGCCCTCAGCTCAAGAGAAGCCAGTCAGCTGTCACAGGACTGACTGCCACAAAGGCTGTGGCTAAAGACAAAGGTGTGCAATGACAGACTAAAGAGTAGCATAGATGCCATTCTCCCTGCTGGAAGTTTTGATATCAAATCAACCATGAAACTCACTGATTTAAAGTGACTCTTTCCTTTGACAGTCTTGTTCTGAGGGCTGAAAACTATGGACCAAAAGTCATTACTCGACATGCTGACTGTATGGATATACTCTTTATATGTCATGACATTTTTTTAAAGTTAAGAAATAACATATAATACATTTTAGGGATGGCGCAATCAGGCTTTTCTTTGCTGATCATATTTAATGTTTTGGGTCTTTTTTGCCAACTGGTCAAAGGGTTTGCTCAACAAATAACACAAAAGATCTCAAGGAAGAACACGCGAGTATCATCCAGTGAGCACATCTGATTTAAACAATTAAAAGAATTATTTATCACTTAGAAACATGAACTTATTACCATAATGTTACTGATGTGAATACTTTATAATGCCAAGAAAACAAATTTCTGCCCCTTTAAACTTATTTATTCAACATTCAGCATAAATCTAAATCTCCAACTTGGTAAGTTACATTTAAACACATCATGTTCTCGGCTTCATCAAATCCTGATTTAACCCAAGTCATCCTGAATGCAACACAATGTTTTCAACTGAACCTCAGATAAGCACTAAACACGACGTCCATTTGTTTTGGAGGGCTGTGATACTTACTTAGCCTAGTTGCTTGGCTTTTATGCTGTTGGTTAAGAAGACTGAGTTTTGGAGACTCGGCTTATTTAAGAGGCTGACGGAGCATTAGCAGCAACAGAACAGCGGATGGGGTCCATGAGTAAACATGAGGTTAATCTCAGGTGATTGTTGGTAGATTTTGGTGTTTAAAGGCATTAATTCTGATCAACCGGTCACATTTTTTGGCAAAGATTGACCAATACTGATCGCAGCTGATACAATCAAGGCACAAAATATTTCAGAGCTGATTTGCCTTTCTTTTCCCATTGCAAGTATTTGAGTATATTTCATTGTGCATGTTTTGGTTAGAAATCACACTGTGGCAGTCAAAGTGGACTCATTGTGTACATGCCAGCGTGTTCTCTCTTTGGTCAGATGCGGGCTTACTGGATGTAAATGTTAAAAACCACTTTTTGTCTTGGCAGCATTATGTTGCTGGCTTGTAAGCTTGCATAGACTGGATACAGAGTCTAGAATAATGATAGTGTGAATTTTTCACAGAAAAATTGCAGCTGGTGTGAGAAGAGGAATATAAACTGTATATTGTCTTGGTTGTTAATAGATCATTGACACTTGGTGAAGGCGTTTTCTTTTCTTTACTTTGAATCTGTCTAAGCCTTCAGAGCAATAAGCTGGAATTCATCAGTTTGTTTGATGGAGAATAATATGTTATTACATTTAAAGCTGCTTTAACCCCTGACTCCTTCCTTTGACAACCTTGTTCTTCAGTGGCTTCATTGAATATTTCCCTGAACCTTGCAGCCTGTAGAATTGAAATAGTGATGAAGCCATTGTGTGTGTGTGTCCTGTGGGCAGGCTAATGGGTGTTGCAGATGAGCTGGATCTTGAGCCATTGATGGCCATGATTTAAGTACGGTGTGATATTGACCTGTGGTGATAACGGCTGTAACAATGGCCTGTGTGAGTGTTTCTGCTACAAAAGAGGTAGTTTCAGATGTTTTCATTCAGAGATGTGGCCTTCACCATGAGGAGGAAAGATTGCCGATCTGACATGCTGTTTACAGCCCCTGCCCGGTTTCTTTACCTTGTTAACACAGAGCCAGTGTGAAATGTGATTGTATTGCAATCATCCTTTCTTCAGAGTGTAGTTATGAGGCTTTTATGTGTCCAGAGAGCCTCCAGGTCTTTGTCCATCAACACATAATGAGTAGATATTGTGTACCGCTGTGGCACAGAGGTCTTTAATCCAAACGTATGATTACAGTAATGGCATTATTTCCAATAAATGTTCTGAGGGGGTATCCAGCGTACTCATAAAAGTTATCTTGTCATGAACAAAGATAAATGACATAGTGTTGTAAATGGAGAGCTTAATAACACAGAGATGAAAAATATGATACAGGAGTCACCTTTGAAACTAATCATGGATTAATATAGATTTTATGTTTTTATGTATATATGATTATGAGTAAAATTGTTAGATTAATTATGACATCAAAATGATTCTTTCTATGATCAAACACAATTCAAATGTGGACAACTCTGCATTAATTTGGCGCAGAACTTGGCTAAATTATTGTATACTGATGTTGCTTGTACATTTTCAGGCTGAAGTTGGACCTTACAATTTGTTTTGGTTTCCATTGCAAAACAATGATAACATGTCTATGTATTTTTTAATAGTGTTTTAAATTGTTTAAAAGGGAGTCAATTTGGTTAACTGCTTTTCCTCACTGAAGTTAAATTAAACAAAAGTAGACAAAGTAAAGTAGTATACATAAATGTAGAAAATTCAGGGTGCAGCCCATCCATCCTGCCTTTCCCACCCTGATATTAAATCAAATTATGAACCAGTGATAATGCAAAGTCCCAATCAGGATCTGTACAGCAGCTGTACTACCTATACACAGAAGTTAGCTTGTACTGCTCCAGGGTGGCAGGTTGGTAATCCCAAACTTAAACATTACTGTTCAGATATCCTGGAAAGTGGAAAATACACCTGAAAATTCAAATTACTCCCGTGAGCTTCTGGCACAAGGGCAGATATCTATTATGTTGACCAAGCTGCTTGCAGGGTCATTCACTGGATGTGACTTATAGCTAATCCAGTGAGTGTCATCCGTATGATGAACACAAATGAGAAACTAGAGCAGGACGAGCCTCCAATGTCACTTTGATATATCATGTGGAAGCCTTATGGTTTTCCAGAACCTTACAGCCATACTGGACAAAGAGTGATGGACAAAATCTGTGTGCCAACGTTGTTCGTGTGAGCTTTGCTACGTGTCTGGAAACTTAAATGATCAAAATGCCAAATTAATGGCGACAGCATCTCCCGGAAATGTGTCTTTAACAGGACTTGAGCTATGTTCCTCCACTTTGTGCCTTTGTGTCCGCTGCGTATAAATGAGCTCTCCAGCTCTTGGCTGCCTTTGCCAGTGGATGAACCTCCAGGGCTACTTCACTGTGCAAAACATGAAAATAAAGTGAGCCTTGACTGAGAATGAGCGTAAAGGCTTGAACTGAATGTGAAAGGCTTAAATTGCTCTGTTGGCTGTATTTAAGTGGGCTAAAAATAAACTGCACTTGTTTTATAGACAATTTATGGCCAATGAAGTAAAATCCTGTGAAACCTTTTTTTTAAGTCATGAATTTTTTATGTCATTTCACCCCTGCAAGAAATGTACTGTTAACAGTGTTAAATGAGGGAAATCGGTGAGTCCAAGGGTCCAAAAATGCCTGACTCAGAAGGAATAAGAGGTTTGTTCTGAGACGATTTTGCAATTGCAGTCGCCACTTATTCTCATTCCAGATGTTTATTCCTCTCAGAAAACACCCTGATTCTCTAAGTTAATATGAAAAAAAAGAAGTACTGATGGTTTCATGCATTTGTAAGGTTTGCAGTTTGAAGATAGACAGAGGAAAATTTAATGAGTTAAGCCTTATATCAGAGAGGGTCATAGAGCAGATTTCAAGAACATCACTCTTAAGAGTTTACGAGATACCAAACTGCTAACCAAGTGATTCAAAGTTTGAAAGAGTGAGAGACAGAGATAGTGCTCTCACAGGCAATGGATGAATGTTCGAGTAATGCCCTTGACATCTAAACTATAACCTCACATTTTCAGTCACATCGTTGAAGAGTCATCGTAGGCCAATTTGGAACAAAATCACTCAAAGCATTCATTCCCGTAAAAAAGACTTGAGCTTGTGTTGCACTTTTCTGGTCTTTCTGTCATCGCACTTCACATCTACACAAATCATCTAACTAGAATTTCTTTGGAAGTTATCCGTCAGTTTTTGCCAACACACACTTGTTCTTTCTTACACATTTACACATCACTGTCACTGCAGTGGGAACAACTTGGGATTGAATCTCTTGCCCAAGGACACATCGACATTTGACAACCGAGGCTGGGCTTGATCCAGTATCCTTCCTGTTGCTGGAAAAGTGTTCGACCAGACTAAGCCACCAACGCCCATCTTTAGATCTAACATTCATGAGCAAAGGGTGAACATAAGGCGACAAATCATGTTTGAGTTACTGTGGACATTTTTGACAGATTCAATGTTCCATTTTTGAAATAGTGGATCAACCCTTTGATTTTGCCCTTTGTCGAATAGTTTGAGGCTCTTTGACCTTGACCTGTGCCCTCAATATCGAATCAGCTCATCGTTGCTTACTTGTGCTATGCTTTAAGAAAACCACTCAAAGGGTTTCTAAGATATCCTAGACATAAAAATGGTCTTATTGTTCATACTAACAGTCTGAAAACATGCATCTTTGAGTTTGGCATGTAGACAAACTTGTGGTAACTTCAGTTTTATATCATGATCTCTAACTGTTCATTCATAAACAGTTCTGCATAAAAACATCTCACACAGCAGTTTCTCCTGCCTCTCTTGAGTTAATCCCTGTATGTCTTCTCTGTAAACAGAAACCGTCTGAAGTAAAGAAATAAAGCTAGCGTTTTAGCCTCGTTGTCTCCACAGGAGCTTGGTTGAAGATGCTGATTTGCTTGGCATTTCCATCCCTGTAATTGAAATATGCACATTTATTCATCGTATTCATTACAATGCCACGCTCTGGGTTATTTTGCTCCTTTGCTATGAATTTCTTGGGAATGGCATTGTGACAGACTTGGCTGTAGCCCACTTAGCTCCCACCCCCCAGCCGTTGACCTCTTCATTAGATAAATAGGCCACTCCATTCTCCGGCCTTCACTTGTGATGGACAGCATCTGGCTGTTTCCGATATCCACCGTGAGAAATGTGCAGACAAAAGCCTCGCTCTCCTTCCCTTTCTCACAGTTTCCTCCCCTTTCTTGCTCCCTTGTTTACGTCTCCAGAAAACTGAGCATTGTATGATATCCTATGTCTTTGAATGGGCTGCAGATCCAGCAGAGGGTAGGACGCAGCAGATGCTGATTTTCTCCTCTCACCATGCTGTTTTCCAGGAGGAAGTTAAATTGATCAGTCACACTGTGCACATGGGCTGTGGATGAACATTTCTCCTATGGCAACAATGCAGCAGTGGATGCCATTTTCCTCAGGCATGTCTTCATGCATTCCTCTGTGGATTTAGGCACATTAAGAGAATCATTTAGCTTATCAAGTCAAAATCAACACATCAGCTGATGTTCTCGCTGCAGCCTGTAAACCTCTCTGCAGTATGGACTCTTGTTGGTTATGTTTTAGGTTTTCCTGAAAATGAAGGAGAACAACATGATGTCTCATCAGCCATGTTGGGAAGCTGAGATGTTTATAGTTTTCTTAATGGATGCACTTAGAGGTGGAGTGAGAAGCAGTCTGTAATGGCAGAGGAAATAGGTTATGGTGGAAATAATAAGTATCTCATTTCTTCATTATTTATTGCTGGCAGCTCACATAGGAAGTCAATGCAGTTCAGAGCTTGTCAATCTGTATGAAAACATATTTTTACAAGAAATCAACTGATCCATTCATAAATGGTTAAATTATAAAAGAGGAGTCCAAACTTAAAATGGGTGAATATTAAGAAACTAAAAATGTGTTTTTAAAGGTACTAAAAAAATAACGTTTTATTGTTATTTTTAGCATTTTCAAAAGGATGTCTTCACCACTTTGGTACACCATACCTTTATGATTCTTTTCCATGTGTGTTATCTGCTCAACTCGCTTCACTTCCATCACAGGATCGACTTTTTCAGCACCTCTTTAAAGTAGGCAGGGTCATCATAGGGTCACAGTGCAAAGCTACCACAGCATCCTCACAATAACAAAGGAGGAAACGGAGACAAAAGAGCTTCAGTAGTTATTTTTCCATCACAGTGAGAAGATGAATTTTGTTCCAAAGGCAGTTACAAACAGAGAACCGTTATGGAAGTCACGCAGCATTAACGTGCAGACAACAAGAGAGCGTCTTCTCGTGTCAGATAACCTGACTCATGATGACCCTCTCACCATTCAGAGGTCGGCAGTGTCTCCACTTCATGTTTAGTCTCGACTCAGCTTGTTTGCACCCTGCAACAGACGATACAAATCCTGTACCATGTCCAAGGCACGATCGCTGATGGAAAGCCAAAGTGAAGTTGAGCTGAGGTGAGCCAAGCAGATAGCGTGTGGTGGAAAAGCCCATAAGTGAATTAAATTAAGTAAAAGCAATCCAATATTGTAAGATTTGTTTGATAATTGAATTATTCTACAGACTTAAAACCTTCGTCATGGTGGCTTGACAAAACAAACAGGCATTCGTTGTTGAATTTTTGGTGACCAGTAAGGATCCAGAGTGTCCTGGTCAGGATGAGAAGGATGTCCTATGAGGCAGAGAGGGGAGACGCTGATGGGTGCTTCAATGTCGTTAAAAATCCTCCATGTAACATTGATAAGTCAGCACATTTTGACTCGGCTGATTTGCCTTTTTGAATTTTGTCCTCTATCCTTGAAGACCAGATGTTCATCACCATTGAAGGGCAGATTTTTGCTCTTAATTTGCGTGCACAGCAGCTCATAGTGCTGCTACTGTTAAATACAAAGTGTTTATCATAGTAAGGCCATTATAATAAATGCTACTGAGCAAAAGCAATCAGAATACACTCTCAGAATGATCAGAAGAAATAAAGAAATGCAATACTACCTAAAAATACTTCTAAAAATCCTGAAACTGGTCAGTTGGAGATTAGAGAAACCATCAAACTTTAGTATTGATTGAAAAAGTCCAGGCAATTCATGGAGTATTTGTTGAAGTAATTCATCAAAAGAAACATTACAGTGGCGTGCAAAACATATGTCCTAATTAGAATTAATATTACATCAACTCTAATAAATATTGATTGATTTAAATAATTAACTGAGAGAGAAAAAAAACATCTGACCTGTGATGAAGGTAGCAGTGAATACAAAGACATGATTAGATCTGATGTCTTGATGTATATGATTAATATTGGAAAATGTTCAGTTGATTTTATGAAAACAATGGCTTCCCTTGATTATCACAGCAGTATTGGTGTCCCAATCAGTCAGTCCACCGGTGTTTTTCCAGACAACTTCAATACCTTACCACTAGATAGGAGCCCAAGGGACAGATATTCCTCAGCATCTAAGTGACTGGATGGAAAAATAAGCACATCAAGGTCTTGTTCAGTCTAATACTTAGTCCCACTTTATAAAATAACAGACACTAACTTGTTGCAGAAAATTTCATGGAACTTGACAACTCAGGCCTGCATTTTATGATGTGCCTGAAAGCCAAGCAGAAAACATTTCATCAGCACTTCTGTCTCCTTACTGTATCTGCACTGGTAGAGGCAGACAGGCAATCCATCAGCAAGCAAATATAGTACGTGTCACTGAGGAAAAGTACTCCGACCGCAGAGCGAGTGCCACACACAGCCGTATATTTAATGTCCGCATGGGATGTCTGCTCTCCTTGGCTTGAAATTCAAAACCTTGGGTCTCCTCCCAAGCATAACATGTCATTTGGTGAGAGCTTTTTTACGCTTCAAAGCATCTCCCTGTTCCTGCATGCATTTTTAATTTTTTAGTGCCGTGTTTTATGGAAATTAAACCTATGAGCATACCTATTATGATACATTGGACTGTAATTGCACATTGCTCCTGTTCTGTTCCCCCCTCTGGAATGTGTCACATTTGTCTCTGCAGGGGATGGTATTTAAAAAACAGATTGTTTTCATTTTCAAGCAGCTCCTCCAAAATGGCACATTCCTGAATAAAGCTTATGCTTATTCATCAGGGGGTTTGTGCCCCAAGGGGCCACAGTAGGCATCTAATATATACTTCCAATGCCTTACAGTGATGAGAGCCAGGCACAGACAACCATTTTTCAAGTCTTAACAGATTCTGAAACTGACAAGGACCCCCCACACATGATGACTAATTTAACATTTTGGTTCTCAGAGTGTGTGGAGAACAATAGGGATGCAACAAATGACTATTCCTGTTCTCTACCAGTCTACAATATACTGGATTGGTTAGCTGACTGTTCAGATGATGTTTTGCTTGATTCTTAATTGGCTCTCGTTGTTGCTTTGTAATGTCCAGATTTTAATAGCAATGCCATGATCGATTAAACACTGATCAATACTGTTTATATAGTTGGAACATTTGATCAGTTTATTTTAAGTTATTATCTGTAATTGTACTGATCACCTGGAGATTAACCCTACACTCATATCCACGATGTGACTGTCCACTTATATGCTTGTCTACATGCCTGCTGTTACTGCCATGTGTCCTCTTCTTAGATAAACGGAAGTGGACTGATTCTGTCCTGTCAGTCCAAAATATTAATCCAGTGTCAAAGTCTTTGTTGAAATTTGAGCTGAGGCCAAAAGAATGAAAGTTCATCAATGAGCTAAATGAGCTACGCGCTCCTACACAACGCAAACAAGTCGTTGTTTGTGATGCGTTTGAGGTCCAGTCTGTAACAATGGGTTGCGTTCAGTTAGGCTTGTTAAAATGAGTATTTGATGAAGCCAGGAGCATAATGTGTAATTTACAAAGATGGCACTTTGACTTTACTGAATAAATATCATGTTAGTGTGGGGCTGAAATTTGTTTTCATGTCGATATGAAATAACATCAGCATTATTTAACTGAGTTTATCTTCGTGAACATATATGCTTTTATTTATAAGTCTATTCGCACTGTTTTTCCTGTTTGATAAATTAATCGTTTTTTTCTGTCCATCAACAATGTTGTTAATCCCCCAAAAATACTTACACTTATACTTACTGTTTGGTTGAACTAACACTTGACCAACTGTGACAGAAACACAGTAAATTCTCTGTATTGGCCAATTTCTTTCCATTTTTTTTGTTTTTGAACATTAAACATTCCTTTGCAACATCTCATAACAACAATACAGAGATAAATAAATTTATGACAGTACGATGAAAAAATAAATATAAGGACACCTTGGAGCCTAGAAGGCTGAATTAAACTAATGGGTGTACAACAATTATGTGGATAGGTAAGACTTTATAGCACGATGTAGTGTTTCCTTTAATTAAAGAGATATGTTGCTATATGTGTCCATCTCTGCATTGGCCAATTTTAAGAGAAGGTGATCTGGACATACCTAATTATGAGCATATAATTTCAATTTCAATTTAGTTTATTTGATAAGGAGGGACAATGTACATTCATACACACTTTAAAAAAATAAAATGTAAATGTACCCAACTCTAGCTACCAAGCTAATTTCCATTGGTAGTCCCCCCAGCTAAAATATAAAAACAAACAGGTTAAAGGAAGAAAATACAAATATAATATTTAAAAGGTTCTGTTCTTCTTGTTTTACTTCTTTTTAAAAAAAAAAAGAACAGAGAAACATTATCATAATAAAACATTTTACAATACATTACAATCATAGTTTTTATTGTACACAGGTTGTCAGTACCAGATGTTAAAGTGCTAGATTTAGGCAGTAAAGTGCTGGAGTCGAGTATAAAGTGCTAGAATTGCTAATTAAAGTGCTAAGGTTGACATTTAAAGTACCAGGTCTCTTGGAAAAATGAGCACTAAAAAATTTTCAAGAAAGGGGAAAGAGAGAGGAATTTAAAAAAAAAAAAAAGAAAAGGAGGTAGGTGGAGATGGTATGGGGCTGCAGCAATGCAAGTCCAGGTCATATTTATTGATTTAATTATGGTGTTTAAGGGTTAAAGCCAGTTATAGTGTCATTAGACTGTGGGGATGGGGCCAAAAAAAGAGAGGAGAGGGGAGGTAACTCAAGAGAGAGAAAAAAAAAAAGAAAAAAAATAGATAAATAAATAAATGGAAGAGAGAGAGAAAAAATTTAATAAATAAATTTTAAAAAAAGGTGATGGGTGGTCAGATGAAAATAATCAGTTAGTTACATAAATAAATAGTAGTCCAAGAAGTGATGAAATGGCATCATTACCTCGTGTCCTACAACATGATTACCAGTACTTAGACAAAGTGACATAGTGATATTGCGCAATATTAACACTATAACATGATTATGCAAAAACTGACATGGTGACATTTATCCGTTATCAGAGATCATGATTGCAGTTTTGTTTGCTTAGCAGCCACTTCTTTAGGTTTTTTTTGAATGCAGCATATATATTACAGTCCCTTATCATAACAGGTAAGGTATTCCAAATGCGACTGCCTGCCCCTGTGAGGTGCGTCTGAGTGGGATTACACAGTCCCCTCTGTTGGTTGCCCTGGTTGTATGGCTGACATTGTCATTCTGTCTTACATAAGCAGACAGTGGGGGCGGTGCTAAACCTTTCAAGATCTTGAATATTGCGCAGGCATATTTAAAAGTTGTGAAGTTGTCAAAACTGAGAAGACCATATTTTTTAAGTATATGACAATGATGATGTGTTACTGGTTTTTTGTCTAGTATTTTTATTGCTCTCTTGTATAACGACTCCACCTGGCTGAGCACAGTTTTGGTAGTAAATGACCAGTTAGTGAACCCGTATTCAATATGAGAAAAAACCATTGCATGCATGAAAACTCTGGCTGCCTCTGTAGTTAATGATGACCTAATTGATTTAAAGTTTGCAAGATTGAATTTCATTGTTTTCGAAATCCTTGTTTACGTGACTCTTGAAGGAGAGGGTAGAGTCCAGAGTGACTCCTAGGTACTTGAACTCGTTTACAAGTTCAAGTTCCTCTCCTCCTAGGAAAATACCGGAGTGGGTTATGACCTTTGGTGTCCTAGAAAAATACATGCAGACGGTTTTCTTGATGTTCAGACTGAGACACGATTTCTTGAGCCAGTCGTAGATGTGGGTTAGTTCTGTTGTAAGAATGTGGGCGATTTCTTGGATTGATTTAGATGATGTTAATATTACTGCATCGTCTGCGTATAGTTGTATATGAGTGTTTTTGCATGCAAGTGGCATATCATTAATGGAGAGCGAGAATAATATTGGCCCAAGTATTGACCCTTGCGGGACCCCCATTTTACACTTAAGGTGTGGGGATTTAATCCCTTCAACAGCCACACACTGTTTCCTGTCCGCTAGATAAGATTTTATCCACATGATTGCTTTTTCTGAAAAATTAAAAAGACGAAGTTTGTCTATCAGGACCGCATGGTTCACCGTATCAAATGCCCTTTTTAAGTCTAAAGATACTGCTCCAACATATGATGTCCTATCCAGAAAGTGCCTGTTTTTTCTAAAAGAAGATTAATGGCTGTCTCTGTAGAATGGTGTTTCCGAAAACCAAATTGTGCAGGGTGTAACGGAGTATGGCCCAAATTTAAGTGGTCCGTGAGTTGGGCTAATACCCATTTCTCTATCACTTTGGAGGTGGCAGGAAGGATGTTAACAGGTCTATAGTTGTTCATATCTGTCCTGTCTCCAGACTTAAAGATAGGGTTAACTATGGCCATTTTCCATGAGTGTGGTACTACAGCATTGCATATGGACAGGTTAATTAGGTGGGTGATGGGACCAGAAAAGGAGTCTTTATGAGTTTTCAGTAACATGGTATCAATACCATGTATATCCTTGGCCTTAGAGTTATTTAGCGAGCCAATGATGTCGACTACTTCACCCTCTGTGATAGATCGAATGTCAAACACTGGTCCTTTACCTGTGGCATCAGCCCCCCAGTTGTCACCACTGGCAGAATCCCCCCTCCCCTCCGTCTTGAGATGTGATGTCAATACAATGTTTTTTCTTGTTATATAATTAATGTTGTTATTGTTGTTGTTATTATAATTTTCATTATTGTTAATTACCTCAAAATTTGAATTTTTAAATTTTTTTGATCAGTACATCTCTAATGTTTAAACTCAACTTGTGTTAATTCAACACAAATTGTTAAAATTGTCAATAAGCCTATATATATCAACAAATTAAAATTTTTTCGTGTCATACAAATGTGGTAAGGGCCCTACATGCATGAGGAACAGAGGCTTCATCTTGGTCTGTGCCCACAGCCTCTGAATGGCTAAAATCGCCCCTGTGTTCATTGTTAGATTAGATGTGCCTCTCTGAAAGACTGTTTGTGTCCTCCTTCTCCGCTGCTCATTTGCGAGGCAGGCTGACAGTTTTGAGAGAACAGGCCTAGGGGAATGCAGTGCACACGTCTGATGTCGTATCTCCTTGGTCCAGCACTTGTTCTTTTGGAGCTCTGCTGAACCAATCCTGCTCCTCGTACTTACCAGACCCTCAGGCCCCACTTTGATCTCCCTTAACAACCAGGACAGCAGTTCAAGCATCTTGTTATATTTGACTGTTTAATCCATCAAATATGTTTGTCTCAGCAATAGGCTAATGAACGTCTCTATCTGGGCCTTGCCGACACTGAATTACTCCTGTGATAAGACGCTTATTTAGGATAGACTTGCATGAAATATGTAACAGGCTAATTGCTTGTTCCTGCAAATTGTCAGTGTCTCAGTTTGGTTAGGTTTGATGCTTATTTTCCACACCTTTCCCATAATACCATCACTTCCTTATATTGTAGTCACTGCTTTGCTTTTTCCTTTTTTATCAAATTTTGGGAAAGCGCAGACTATAGTCTCCTGAATCAGCCTTTTAGGTTGTGTCCTTCTGCTTGCATGTCCAATACAATTTACTGTATCAGCCCCCCTGTGGCTAAAATGCCAAGCCACTAAGCAAAATGTCCCAACTAATTAGGAGCTTTATGGCAAAGCTGTAGAAATGCATCATATGACTAACTTTTCTTCCCTCTTTTCCTTTTTGTTTTCCTCAGACTGTGTGTTTTTCTCCTTACCTTGGTGATTTTTCACATTTAGAAGAGGCAATTCAAAGACCGCATGTCGAACAGCTTCAGTGGATTTTTTTTCAATACCGGCTTTTGAATTGGACTGAGTCAAAATACAAATGGTCTCTTAAAGATCCTTGAAAATCTGTTTGACTATAAGCATGTCTGAACAATACAAGCCAACAATGTCCTTGAATATTAATGGTGGTGCTTTATTTATTATTAATACTTCAGCCATTTATGTAATGAGTGCCGCAACACTCAAAGGTCTGTCATAGGGCTGGGAAAAATGACCTGAAAATAAAATCCATGATTTTTGTCCACAACACTGAATTTACAATTTTAATCTTTTTTTTCCCCTTTAAAAAAAAAACCTCCCAGTGACACAAAAATGACATCAATTAAGTCTGCCTCCATGTTGTCCAAATATGTTTCCAAACCAAACAGAATTTTCCTATTAAAATTAAAGTGTGTGTCATGAAATGTTGATTATATAGTTCAAATGTAGGCAGGTTTGTCTACGTACAAGCTGCAAGCCTACATGTTTTTTTCCAGAATATTTACATGGAGCTCTCTGATCATATCTAATTTCATTTAGAAAACAAACACAAGCCTTTAAAATGCTTTTGCAAAACCTGACAGGGCTTACTACCACAAAAAATGTAAATTTTCATTATTTGTGTTTTCAAACATTGCAACAACTTACAACAGGAGCAAGTGAGGGAAAAAAATCCTGATTTTTCATTTTTAAATCTTCTGCAGGTAATAATCCAAATTTAATAATCAACTAGTAAGCACTAGGAGAGCGCAGACCTCCACCAGCACCACAGTCCTTAGCCATATTGTCATTTTGACCATAAATATTACTCCTACCCTTATTTTAATTAAAATATTTAGATTCATTGATCATGAAAACATACTATTAGCAACTGGACTCATCATGATATCTATTTGAGTTCAGTAGTTATTCACAGAAATCACATTTTTCGCCATGGCGGCCAGACGCTGACCTGGATCAACACCAAAATCAAATCAGTTCTTCCTTTTCCCATGCTTAACATTTCCTGAAAATTTCATCCAAATCCATCATTACTTTTTGAGTTATTTTGTTCACAGACGGACGGACGGACAGACGGACAGACAGATGGACAGACGGACAGACAAACTCTCCAGAAACATAACCTCCTTGGCGGAGGTAATAATACATGAACATTAGCCACAGCCATGAGCATCGACCTGACCAGATCATTTGTTTAAAATGAAACTCTCAAACAAGATGTTACAACTCGATGTTAAACATTTAAAATTTTGTTGTTGAACCATCATGATGTAGTTTCATAGTAGCAAACTAACAGCATTTGACTCTCAACAACGATGTTTGAGCTTAAAACATCATGAAAAGTTAGGTCTTTTAAAAGTAAACACAAATATATTTGGACATTTAATTTTCATTTTTCTGTTCACTACAGAGCATATAATCAGAAATGTTCCTAATTAATCATTTTAATCCATGTATTTCCCAGCCCTTGTCTGTAGCTATGAAAATCTGTTTGTCTTGAGACAAATGTGGATTTCATGTGTTTAAGTTGAGAGAACCAAGAAAATAATCTGCTGCACATAAACAACACGTTTCCTCAGACCACCATTTGTCTGTTAGCAGTGTAACTAGAATATTTCCAGGCTTCATCGTAAGCTTTGGTGTTTGTGAGTTTGGTAAAGCCCTTGTAGAGCAGCTCTGCAGCACTGAAGCCTGGTTAGTTTGCTTTTTCTGCTCTAAAATGTGACGATGTTGCCTGTGTCTTTGTGTTGTGTGGATTTGTCATGATGTCAGGATTGTGTTAAAACCATGTTGGAAAAGCTCATAGAAATGTGATTATCAGAACAGTTAGACACATTTGTAGCACATGTTGTTCTCTCCCACGCTTCTGATATCAAATCCCTGGGGGCTACACATTGTTGCAACTAATACAATTTCTACGCTTTTCCAGGTCTGTTTCAGCTCCTGACAGACATTTTACTAGTTTGTGTGGCTGCTCCCAGATGCTTGAAACATCTGATCTGTATTTCATCAGCGTTTACACTGCTCCCACACTGTCATTTGATTCTTTTCTCTTTTCACATTTTGCAGTGAATCTTCACTTGACTCTGAAGTATTTTTGATTCTTTGGGGCGGTGCTCCTTTAGTCTCGGTAATATCTTCTGTTGTGAAAAACACAGGCACCTGGGTTGTGCGTGAAAAATCCATAGGGGATGGACGGAGTCGGCTCGGATGTGTCCTGTTCATGAGGATGTATGGACTATCACAAGGATTGTCAGTTCTCATTTGTTTATTTCACAGCAAGCACTCCAGTGAGGCAAACTGACTGGCTCTCCTTGAGAGTATCTTGTGCATGTCAGTCTGTGTTATTGATGCAGAGAGCCATGTAGAAAGGCCAGGCCTGGAGGATGTCTGTCTGAAAAACCTCTTTTTTTCCTCTGCCCCTATTTTCTACCCTCTCTGAAGCAAAGACAGAATTCACATTTCAAGCAGTTCTGCAGCCAAGTCCATATTTATCGACCACTCAAAACAATTACATCCGGAATCAGAGCTATTCACCTCTATTTGATTGTAACGTTAAGGCCACTTTACACCTATAAGGCCACTTTACACCTATAATTCAGTATAGTTCACACTTTTCCTTTTCAAGCCAACCAAAGCCAAAGCCAAAGCCTGTCAAATGCAAGTAACTGTGCAGTGCAGATGGGCATCAAGCGGTTCCATCTTACCAAGCTTCAATCTCCAGTGACGTCACGGCCAAAAGCTGGACGGCCCAATCAGAGAAGAGAGGCAGAAACTGTAGAAAACAACAATGGCTTGTGAAGCAGTCTCAATGACTGCGGCAATATCTGTGGATTTATAAGAAACGGACTCAGTTTCTTCTTTGAAGAGGAGCAAAGAACATCACGTAAAGCTTTTCTCACGTTGAATCATGTTTTTGCTCTTCTCCCGACCGGAGCTCACTGCTGGAAAACTGGAAGAGGACACAAAAATACTCCGTGGACGCCAGTTAGTTGAAGGTATTTGTGGTTACTCAGCAATGCCTGGTGGAATCTTTTTATTTCTCCTTGGAATTACCCGGGGCACTTGGTGGGTATTGTCGTTGATGAGGCTCATGTCACATATAAATGGCAAATGATTCTTCACTTTGGTATAATTTAAAGTGAGGCGATAGTCTGAGGACCAAATCGTATTTTAAGCTAACAGCTAACAACAGGATCTTGCTGCTTCGCCGTACTGTCTTGGTATGGACTGGTCTGTGATGAATGTGACCGGCAGTACAATCATCCAGTCAGCAGCTGCAGTTGTTTTTAAAGGTTCAGCCCCTGAAAACATTTTCTATGGGCTCTTCTCCAGATGGACTGGTGAAATATTTCTGTGGCGTATATGGAACTGTCTGTCTGGCGTGTCAGTCGTCTGTCAAAGGCTGTAGCTGCAGTCTTGTTGTTACCATCTGGACGATTGCTGCACTGGGTCCTGAAATGCACAACGGGCTTTGAGTAATAACATCCTTCAGCCAGAAGCAGCTCTGCATTGTTTTGAGCGACAAAATAAAGATGAAGCTGTATTAAGACTGATCAGATGAAAATGGCATAATGATCGATTTGTAACTCACATGGATTTGGAGATCTAGAAGTTTACCTTTTAGGAGAACCTGAGGCTGGTGGTGCAAGCAATGCTAATGTTGGCCACTGATATTGTCAGTAAACACTGTAAACGTGCTAACTGTCATTTTTAAGCCAAGTTTAGGCCACAATGCACTACTTTTTGGTATTCTGGCCTCTTTGGTCCTTGTTTGGTCAGATGGCTTTCACACCCGCTGAGAAACCGACTCTTGCTCACTTGACAGCAAAATGCTTACCCTGGTTTTTATTTGGACTGGAGTTCAGTTCTTTTGTCCGCACTCGAGTTGGTGTGCGTTTTCAATCCATCTCAAATCAACCAAACTTTCCAGAGACGAACCAGAATCCTCTGGTCTGGACAAAACATGTTAGGTGTGAATTTGACTTAAATCAGTTTATGTTTTTAACCAGTTCTGAAACTTGTAAAAGAACTGTTAAGTTATTGTGTGATCATGGGAAGCATCAAAAAGCATCAAATCAAAGCTTGATCAGTAGCATTAAATTTGTCTTAGTTATGATACTTCAAACCTGTTTAATTCAATCAGTCTTTCCTCTCTAACTGTGTAACTACCGTCACTGTGTTTAGGAAGGTAAGGACAGGCTGTTGTCTTCATTACACCATTGTACAAAGAAAAGATGTCTGACAGACTTTACAAACCAACTAAAGTCTTTCTATGTCCTAAAGACAAATTATGACTACTCCTATTATGTGAAATTGGTCTCGTGTTTAGATGTTTACTGGCACATTGCTGTCTTTGCTTGACAAGAACTCACTGACACATGGAAATCGTGGCATTTTCAACAACTTCTCACCATTCTTCGATCTAAGAAGTTCATATTGATTGTGCAGTGTCATCATTTCTATGATTGTCACATTGTTGTATGACACAGTGGAAGCTCGAGAGGAAGCATGGCACAATCATCAAAAACATGGAAAAGGATATTCATTGTAGGGCTGCATGATATTGGAAAAAACTTACATTGCGATTTTTTTAGGGGTTTGCGATATATATTGCGATATTAAAAATAGAATAATTTTCACCAGATGACTTGAATAGCTCTGTTTGGGAAGAATTTGGTAGACTCACAATGGCACCATTGTATTCATATAATACTGTTTAGTCCAGGCTAAGGGGGTTCATCTGTGAATGATGAAGACTGCTGTATATTAAAGGGATCCAGGAGGCCATGTCCCTGTAAAAAATAGAATAGGTTTCAATTTCAGTTGCTTTTTTTCATTTCCCCCAATAAATGCGATAGTCACAAAACATGCACGATGTGACTATTGCGCATGCGTACATTGCGATGGCAATGTTCAAACGATATATTGTGCAGGCCTAATTCATTGTATTGCCCCAGAAAATAAGTCTGGACAGCAGTGCTCCTGAAGTTTGGGCAGAGGCCCCCTGGTGGATGTCAGAGGTGTTACAGGTCATTTACAATGAATAAAACCATAAACTCAGTCGATATCACATTTATTGTGGTATTTTTAGCCTCAGAACTAAAAACAAACAGAATACAACCTCCTTCTCACAAATCAAAATCAGAACTGTTGCTGGCAATGTTTAATTTGGAAAAACAACCAAACAATGGTTTCATGATTTTACCTGACAAATTAATAATTTGACTTCTACACTCTAAGAAGTATTGAATAAAGTTCAACTTAATCA
Source organism: Scarus forsteni (assembly GCA_036419115.1). Classification (NCBI taxonomy): domain Eukaryota; kingdom Metazoa; phylum Chordata; class Actinopteri; order Labriformes; family Labridae; genus Scarus; species Scarus forsteni. The sequence goes on along the minus strand of JAZDUH010000157.1, from coordinate 11,875,213 downwards.
CCAAACTTGCTGGAAACATAATCAAATATCATCCCATCAAGACCCAGGATCAATAAATTCTCTATTTTGCAGTAATGCATTTAAATTAAACTTTTTCTGTTCTAATTCCCATCTTGGTCTTGCTCTCTTTCTAAGCTGGCTCCTAACCAAGCTTGTCTAATGCTGCCCTCTAATACACAGCACATATTACCTCTGTTAGCAGCCTTCACTGTATGTCAAGTACCTATTAAATTTAGTGCTGACACTAAGCTTGCTGAGGCTTGTTTGCATGCATATAATTCTCCTACTTATAATTTTAATGTGGTGACTTGTATCCCAGACTTCATAATGTCCCAGAATTGTTATGATATTTAATATTTCAAGTTAACATTGCTAACAAGGGATCAGAGCCAGGTGCATACTTTTTTATTCCCTGTATTTTGAGTTTCTTAAGTGAAGACATCTCTCCTCTGTGAGCTCTTTGCATAGCTGTGATCCTTTCCCCCCCATTTCCACTTTCGCACTGTGCATAGAAGTTTGATAAACCTGACACCAGGAGATGGATTTCCCCAGCCAACCTAGCGCTGAAGTAATGGGAATCCAGAGCGTAACAAATGGTGCTGGTGCCAGTGAAGAGCTGGTTCCGCTGGGTGTGCAGGTGGTCCTCCATTCCCCCTGTCAAACCCCCCGCTGCTCCCACAAAGTGGTCGTGGAGACACGGGCTAGATTATTTTGGCGTTAAGGTTAGAGACCAGCTTTTCACTACCCATTAGTCACACTCCAATTTCTGCAATGGGACTTTTTTTCTCTTTACTGTCCCCTCACATTTTGTAAACGTATACGCAGCCTCTCCACCTCCAACTTGAAAGGTCACAGCATGTTTTTGTAATTTCTTGTCCGCTCTGATTACTCTCATCCTAACTGGGGTGCTGCGCCTGTGGAAAGCTGATGTCATTTAGGCTTTACTCTTAAAAATTAGAGTGTGGTCTCTTTTTGACATTGGCGATGGTTTGCACTTAAGTTAACAGGAAACGCTCGTTTGCATCCCAAGTTGAGGAGTTCAAAGGATTTCCCCCCAGACTGGATTGTGTTTTCTTACGAATCCTGGCCCTGCCTGAGCCAATAATGTGTATTGATTGGACTTTTCTGGCCTGTTTGCACTTGCAAATTGAGGCCTGTGTGTTATTCCAGCTAGAAAAAGAAAGGATTTTACATCTGGTTGCAAGAACAAAGTGTTGATTTCTTCTTAAAGTCCATAAGTTATATAAGATAAAAAAAAGAGTACATGTTGAAAAATTCATGATTCCAGGCTATAAGTACCCTTGAGTCAATCTGCTGAACCACTGATAAAACTGTGCTATCAAATAAAAGACTTAGCCGAGAGAAATAAGTTTACTCTTCAAATAAATGCACCAAGCTATCATGACAACCCAGACAGCTTTAATTGTTAAGATTTCATGTGGCTGCTCCACTCACAGCTAGAAATTTGAGTCATATCTTGCCTCCAGAGACAATTCTCTGTCCTCCGCTTGTATTATTTAGTTACTGTTTAGCAACTTGATTTAAATTGCCAATTTAGTTTAGTCTATCTGACATACAGACTAATTTGCATAGTCACTTAAGGGACACAGGGTTAGTTTAATTCAGCAGTGAGCATATTTTGCTGCCATGGTGGCTTGTCCGCCCACAAGTATCGGCCATCTGGTGACACAATTTGTGAGCCTCTCCCCAGGAAAATTAGGCGGAATGTTTCCAGAGGAGATATTTTCCCCAAGAATGCATTTTTATCACCGGAGTGATGCAAAAAAAGGATGGACAGAAAACATAAACACCTGCCCAGTATAATGAAATTCAAGACAATAGCCTTGGCAAAAAAAACATCTCTGTGAGACTTGGTTGTGGGTTTGAAGCCGTTTTCTGTGAATGGCGTTCTGCATCATAGTAAAGATTATCTCTGTCATACATACAGCTGCGTTTTTTTGTGCTGAACTATTTTTAAGAAACTGTTTGGAATGTTGGTGTGCTAAAACAGGGCCACCTTCACTCATGTGACTCACCTATGCAATCACCAGTGCCAATTTCCATTATTTTTATGTGCAGATTGCAGAACTTTTAGAAGATCTCCCTTGCTGCTGTACTCACTTTGTCATTACTTCATGACTCATCATGGTGACGCTTGTTACATTGATGAGGGTTATAGAAACGGGACTTAATTGGTCAATGGAGAGTGGATTGTAAAGGAGGAAGAGGACTGTAATTGTGTGATAATGTCAGTCAGCTGTTAAAAGAGGTTAGGAGATTGAGCATGATGAAACATACACTGAACTGAAGTGAATAAATACCTCAGTGCCTGAACCTTACCCATCATGAGACACATTTAACCTTTCAGTGATCCAGGATTATGACTGTATGATCTCATTGGCATGATATTACTGACATGATATTCATATTGGAAGATTTTAGCTTAAAAGTGGAATATTGGTATTGGCAGATATCAAATTTTCTGCAGATATGTTGGTCATACATATCCGCCATATATCACCAGGGCTGCACAGTGTCGTGGCAGGTAGTGCATGTTCCTCACAGCAAGAAGGTTGCTGGTTTGATCCCCAGGTCAGGCAGGAACTTTCTGTGGGGAGTTTGCATGTTCTTCCCAGATGTGCATGGGTTCTCTCCAAGCACTCCAGCTTCCTTCCACAGACCATAAACATGCCCATTAGGCTGATTAGTGAGTGTGAATGGTTGTCTGTCTCTCTTTTTGGCCCTGTGATTGGTTGGGGACCAGTTCAGGGTGTACCTTTCCTCTTGCCCAATGACAGTGGGGATAGGCTCCTGCCCCCCTGTTAGCCTAAAAGGGATGAGCAACATGATATCATTGTCTCATATCTTACTGTTTGGTGACCTGAAGCCCTCATGAGCTCTACATAAAGTTAGATTTTTTTAAAGAGCATAACTAGCTCTGTTTTACTAAAACAACCACAGTTATAATACTGCTTATCCTTTTGTCAGTCCAACCCTGTCTGACATAACTGGAAGTTTCTGTTATTTCACTCAAACAAGGTTGTGTGTATGAGGTAATTTTGAAGAGCATGAGCAGAACAGATCAGAAGCCATAAGACTTCAGAAATATATGTGAACGTATGAGTGAGGTCAGATGTGTTTTCCACCTTTCCCATGTCCAAACTCAAAGGTCACATTAAGAGGACAAGTGCAAACTGGGCTGTTCACACGCACTGACACAGAGGTGGCATTTGTCCACTGCTGCACACTTCCTTGCACTGTCAGAGATATAACCGGAGTGGCAAAACTCATTACAGAGATCAGAAGTGATCTGAACATTTTCCTAGCAGGAAGCCTCTTCATGAGCGAACACCAGGCCAAACGCATCAGGAGACGCTGGAGGAAATTACATCACGGTTCACCTAGCATTTCAGTCTGGGGCTGTCTGATGGGATCGACTGCTCGGCTCAGAGCGGAGAGATGGACTCGTGGGGCAATTATAGGCCAGGGTACCTTTTTGACCCCCTGTTTTTATAAACCAAGCAGCACCTCCTAAAGTGAGGTCTGTGGTCATGAAGGCATGCTGTGTTTACAGGGAGGCAGAGCCAACAGTGTGACCTGCAGTGTGACTTTGACCCTAGCCTGGAATATTTGACTTTTGCAGGAAGTGAGAGGATTGTTCTGGGGTGTCACCAACACGTTTGCCCTATTTATGCCACGCTGCCGGGACAGACAGCAGGGAGCCCAAATGGAATTTAAAAAGTCAGGGAATGCTTATCCTGTTGCTGCACCAACTGCAAACAGCCAGGATACCCATGAAGTGTTGTTCCTAATGGAGGACATTTAGGTCATCTGGATTTAGATGACCAATACATAACGAGATAGATGGCACTTTTGTCAAAACATAACAAAAAGCAACTCCGACCAAAAGTTCTTCAGTGGCTCAGTTCCAGAAGTCAGTTTCCTGTTCTGATCTGTCATTGAATTTACTTTTCTGAATATCCTCATTTAATTTTTTATACCCTTAACATGGCCTCCAATATAAAAAACTGTCTGTGCACATTTTTTCATCTTTATTTTTTTGCTAATGAATCTGACAACCATCCGGGCTTTCATAAAACATTGCAAATGATATCCATGAAGGATGTTCTAATACTTAATGTAGGGTCCCATAAAATCTGTTTTAGTTTTTTCCAAATTATTATTTTGTTGTTTTAATTTTTTTTGAGAATTTGTTTTTGAGTCTTTTATGCAAAATTAACCCTGAGACACTAGAGTAGTGAAATATAATCACCAACTCTTCAGGTGGTTCTCACACTATCTTTATGGTTCCAGTCAACTGTATGTTGACAAAATCTGCAGAACATTCGATCATGTGACACATGATAATCGTTAGGAAACTGCTCTGCCCAGAACTTTGGGGTTAGCCGGGACTTTTGCAGCTTCTTTGACGACTTAGCTGGTGTCTGGGGCTGTTTACATGGAAACTCCTGACTTGAAGACGCAAAGATTCTTCCTTTGCGTTTTCGAATTCTTCTGTGTTTAGATGACAACGCTCGGAGACGAGTTAATCCCCTGTAAATCCACTGTAGTGTGCATGCCGGTTCAGTAGATGGCGGTGTAGGTCTGCAGAGATGCAGCGCTGCTACAACACACGAACGAAGAAGAAAACCTTTCACAAACAACAATGGCGAATAGACGCACAGAGAAGCAGGAGTTTCTTTTCTGGACAACAGATCAGTTCGGACAACAAATCTGTCTGGATAGTTTTTTCTGGATAACAAACCGAGCACGGTAAGAGGCATGCACGTTACTCGGCGGACGACCGAGGCTGCTGTTGTTCCTGGTATGCGCGCGCAGCCTCCATGTGAAAGAGTATTGCGCATGCGGTGACGTCAGCGTTTCCCCCTGAAACGCTCTGCTCCGTGTTTACACGAGGCTGGATGGAGGAGCGGATTCAAATCTTTCCACTCTGGGGAGCGTTTTCAAAAGTTTGCGTTTTAGGTGGAAACGCAACGTGGTCTCATTTAAACGGAAGGCCAAAACGCAACAAAATGTTTGCGGAATTGACTGTTTTCGGCGTCATGTAAACGGCCCCTGAGGCGACTTCTTTGACATGTTTGCATTGTTCATGAGGGGAGGAGGAGGGGGAGTCGGAAGTGAATCATGCACTGTCCCCAGCTTTAGTGACCCCCTCGAGTATTTTCTCGAGTGATACGTTGCTGTTTATTCTGAAAAAAAGAGTTTTTACACAAATTGTTGGCCATCTTCTTGATAATCTGTGTTTGTATTGAATTCCAATTTTGAAGTCCTATTCTGTGATTCTGTCCGTGATTCTGTCCATGAGTCCATGATTGTGGATTTTAAAGGGCCCTACTTATACCAGTATCAAGTATCTGTAGCAATAACAAGCCGAGTACTACAACCTATAAAACGTTACAGAGACTGTACTTGGCATCACTCTTCAGCCTTAAGGCAGAGCTGGAGTTCTGTACGCAGGTTTGTGATTTTCTAAAGCACAGCAGACTGGAAATTTTTGTTCTCACAAATTGACAAAACGTAACGCATTAAATGTGTTGAATATATATATATATCTCTGTGTACAGAGAGTTTTTCAGGAGTGTTCAGCATGGTGTGTTTTATCAACAGCTGACCACAGGATTAAACAGGGCTTCACATTTTACACCAGTGAGAAATTGCTGTGACACTGGCGGATTGGGGTTTGTGTTTTTCTTTTTCCCAATATTGCAAAAACCACAGATTTCCTTCATTCGGCTTGTCTTGTGTAGAGGACTATGCTATTGCTTTCCCTCTGGTGGCTTGTGCTGGGAGTATCTTATTTTGTTATGACATTATGGAAGATAATCAAGTCCACTCTTGAGAGAAATGAGTCTTATTTTCACCTCAGTAAGCACACTGTTGAACTCTCTGTGAAGCCTTATTTCTGTGTCTTTGGAGATTAAAGGGGAAATATAGGTGAATTAATCTTTTAGGGGATATCTAGAATTCATAAAACTATGCGAGCACAGATTTCCTCGCCTTGTCTTTCAAGCTGTGGAGAGGTCTTTGGGTGCTTTTTCACCCTGCTTTGTGTTGCTGATCACATCCTTGAAGTCAGTACTTGGTTTTAGCCCTGCATGATCCACTGGCGTCTGAGAGCAACCTGACAGTTGGCCTGACTTGACTGTCAAAGTCCCATGAGGTCTTAGTCGAGTTTATGCTCAAGGCGAGAGGAGACGGATATGAAAGGAGACGTTCAGAGGAATATGGGATTTTGTTTTAGCTTTTTCATACTGTTACAGAATTTCCAGTGAAATGATGTAAAGCATATCTAGACGATGGAAATGTCGTGGGTTTATCTAGAAGGAAAAGTCGTTACAAGGTTGGAGCATAGCGGTTAAATTTTCAGCAGTGTCTGAAGTCGGGTTTGGATGTGAGGGTATTTTCCCCAGCCGAGGTTTTTTTGCTGACATATCTGTCTCAGAGGTAGAGGGTTTTTTATTTTTTGTTCCATTCTCGAAGAGCACTCCACTTTAGCACTTAAACATTTAGCAAAACTTTCCCATCAAGAGAGAAATGGCTCAGAGGACTCGGGACTGCTTGAAATATTGAACTTTCCCCCCGGAGCACTTGAACTCAGGTCTCTGTCATTGTTAACTTGCTGGGTAGAAGCAAAGGACAAGGAATTAACTTTTTAAGATGTTTATAAATACCTTACCAAATACATCTAAAGTTTTAAACAATGTTATTTATCTGTAATGCTCATTTTGAACCGGAAAAGAGTTAAGTGTTTCCTCTGAATTCATCTGTAATGCAATAGTGACTCAGTCAAAATGGTTTCTAGTATGATTACAAACAGGAATATTCTCAGTTACCAGGAGAACATGTTTGAAATACAATTTGTTGTCTGAATGAGGATTAGGGAACATTTGTGTTAGCCGTGGAATTTAAACTATATTGTAGGGCTGCTCAGTTGGAAAAGTCAAATAGTTTGAAGTTAAACTCTCTTAAAACAAATAGAAAAAATGTCAATATATACCAATCTAAATACGTAATACACTGTATAAGTTCATTAACTTGTGATGTAGTTGTGGTGTACTAGGGCTGTACCTTTCCCTTCATCAAACTCTAAGGATTTTCAAACAAGAACACAAATAATCGTAAAGATTTGCAAAAAGTCTTGTTTATTAAATAAGTAAATGTTGTCTTTCTTTATTGTATCTGTGTGTAACCCAACCCAAGTGTCACCACGACAGGAGCAGGAGAATTTTAGTTGAGTGGAGGCTTTGCAGTGTTGACAAAAATTTGTACTGATGTCAATAATGGCAATAATGAGTGCGGAAAAATCGACCTATCACATGTTTGCAACAATTATGTTTCCTAAATCCGAGTACTCGTGCTTTTAATTTTATTGTATTTTATGAAAAACAAATATTTACCTGTTTTGAATCTCTTTGAAAATTCCGTCATCACACCCTTAATGTGCATTACCCTATTAAAACATTTGTCTTCTTTTCTAAATTTGTTTATGTCTGCTACTCAGCACGCCATTGGTAGTGTGAGAAGTATATTTAAGCGAAGCAGTCCAATAGTGACTTGATTTTTATTTATTGATTTCAACCTCTAATTAATTTATTTCAGTTAAATTTTAAGCACAAAAGTATTACTGCAGATCTATTGAATGTGTTGAATTATTTTATTTGTTCCAACATACTTCAAATAAATTGAGATATCCGTTGATAAAGTCTGTTTTGTATATTATATTTGTGTCCATTTCTCTGCAGTTTGACTTCAGAGTATGTAAGTGTGTGACATTTTGACACCTTCAACAAAAGCTACTCTGACTATAACTTTCATTTACTTTGAACCATGTGAGGGAATATGTCTGCAGTTTACGCAAATCCAAAAATCAAGGATGACTTAGTATGGGTACAAAAGACTTGATTTTTTGTCGTCAAGGTATTTATAATTTTTGATGTTTACTAAAATAATATCAAAGTGTTATTTTCTGGCATTGCGATGACCATCCATTAAACTTTAACAGATACAAATATGGAGCATTAAAGTTTATAATTTCTCTTCATTCAGTCAAAAATAAATAGATATATTTTTGGCAGGTATTTCCCAGCCATACCCTCGAGCCACACACTTCTCTTGTGTAACAATGATACCGATGTCTCCCGTTGGCCGTTTTTCACGAAGCCCGTGGTCAGGGATAAGAAATAGAAGGTGTAAAGGCTGAATGAAGCTGAATGGGAGTAAAGGGAAATGACTTGCCTTCTTCTCCATTAGCACTCCAAATTAATTCCCTCATTTTTCCTCTATAAATTTATGAGGCGCTGATGCTATATTAAGAAGTTTTATGCTGAATATTTCATTTCCTTAATTATTTTGGGCCAGCTTCATAGCCAGGCAGTTGAAGTCAATTTGTTACTCCCGACTATCAATGGCTGATGAAGAAAAACACTGACATTTCCTGTTGAACTGTGGCAGGCTCTGATTGTTATTAAGCTTTATTAAGTTACATATTGAATTCCTATTACTTTCACAACCCTCTGCTAATTCTCATTGAGAGTTTGGTTACAAAATGGGCATTCTTTGTTCAAATCAGTGATTTTCTTGTTTCCTGCAACCCCCGGAAACTAAATTCTAATCTGGACACACAAAACAAGCCGACTTTAGTTTTGTCTTTTCTTTGATGTGTTCACTGTTTGGGTCAACAGAGGGTCCTTATCTTTCACCGTCAGTCAAACCATTGTTCAGGAGGGGGGCCCTGCAAATGCAAAATGGCACGAGTGATGGATTACTCTTTTATTTGGCAGGCTTTTCATCTGTTGAAATGGTGTGTGTGTGAGTCTCTTTTTGTATATGTGTGCCTGTGGGCCTGTACCCGCGTGGTTATGTCTGTGTTTGGGACAAAAAAAGAGGATTTTATTGTGCAGCATATATTTTTAGGTTTGTTCTACTTATTTGGAAGAACAAAAGTGATGCTTCTGCGACAAATTGTGTCCTCATTTTTGAATGTAGTGCATTAAATAAAATGTGACTGCTGTTTGACTCAAGGTTCCCAAATCCTTTGTCTGTAGTTTATTTAAATATATTTGAGATTTAAGGAAAGCGAACCAAGCTATACAGGCTTTTCTTTACAGATATTGATGTTTGCACTTTAACATAGAAAGGTATTTTGAATTGTGATGCCAGAACTAATCACAACAAGCTTCAGGAATTGATATCATTTGCATTTGTAGCAATTCCAAGATAATTGCCCCTCACTTAGTTCTGTGTAACCTGACACATCATACAAACCGTTCAGTATACACCAAACAGCATATACAGCATTTCACTGCTGCGTCTTGGCAGCAGCCCATGGAAAGTGTTTAGGGAGGCTTGGGCTGGGCGATATGACCTAAAGTAAAATCCCACAACACTCGATATACGCCTTTATTCCTTTTTTCCCTTCAAAAGACAAAACAACAAAAAAATCTAAACATCCAAGTGCGCAAAAATGACATGAACAAGTTTTGCTTTTATGTGATGAAGAAATGTTCCCAGGCCAAACAGAATTTCACTCTTTGAGTTGAAATGTTGATTATGTAGTTCAAACGTAGGCAGGTTGTCTACATAAACACTGGAAACACAGTACATTAACGTGAAACTCTGATCAATATTAAATCTAATTTGAAAAAACAAATACAAGCTTAAACATGTGGTTTTGTAAGACCTGACAGCAAGAAAAACAACATTTTCAGCAATTATATTTTCATACATTGGAAAACTTTTGATTGGATTAAATCAAGAAAAAATCTTGATGTTAACTTTTTTGATCTTCGAATGATTGGTTTAATCAATATTTTGCCCTGCCCTAGAGGAAACCTGAACCTTCAAAAACACAATTTACCTTCTGTCAATCATATTTATGGTTGACCAATCAGATGTTGTAGTTTTGTAAAAACATGAGCCACTTCTAAACTCTTGCCAGAACATGTTAGAAGTGCAACAAAAAAATTCTTTCTCTCAATAAATGCTTTCAATGTTTTTTATTTGTTTGTCATTTATTGAAAAAAAAGTGGTACAGATATTAGAATACTGACTCCATCTGAAAAAAGCTAACTGCTAACTGTTGTGGTATCCCGTCATATTGAAGCCTCAGCTCACTCCTTTTTGGTTCACTTGCCTTCTTTGGTCCTTGTTTGGTTTGGATGGGTTTCACACCCACTGGGATCTGAACTCTGGCTTGCTTGGAATTGAACTGAGACCCGAGTTTTTGGCAGACTGGAGTTCATTTTGATGTGCAGAAGAGTTTGTGTGAGCTTTCACACCTCCCCAAATCAACAGGACTTTCTCAAAAAGCGAGACAGAGTTTGTTCTGGGCCGAAGGTGTGAAAAGGACCCGAGACTTAGGCAGGAAGCTAAAATAAAACCATTTGTTAAAGGAACATTTCTTTTATTTTCTAGAAATGTATAAATATGTTGCTTTAGTTGCATAACGGAGAAGAATAGCAGTTAGACTTGAAACATCACTTATTGTTCTATCCCTCTAAATCCCTCTAAAAGAGCTTTTTGGTGCTGATCTCTGCTTTTATGCAATGATGCTTTAGGGTCAAGCCCACAAATGGAGGGGTGTCCCTTCTGACTGTTCTCTTTTTTTTGTTGCATTAGGCTTCTGATTTGATTTTCCCAGCTAATGCATTTTATTTATCACACCATTTACTCTCTTTACTCCATTATTGGCTTTATTTTTGACAGTTAGTCAGGAATTGTGTGGATGAATTCACATGAATTAACTTGTGTAATAATAAATGCATTGTCATAGTTTGAGCGTTGCCCCTTGGGAGATTGTTGTACTGCTCAGAGTTAGTAAAAGTATGTTGTAGGCTGAATAAAGATTAGAGATGTCTAAAATGCACATTGAATTGATAAATTGCAATGTGGGCTGAAATGATTTTGCATTAATGTAGAGACAACAAATAATCATTTAATCCTGCGGAGGCTGCTGCGAGGCTGTGGTTTCAGTTTACTTTCTGAGGAGGAAGAACAAGAACAAGAGGATAAGGTCTGTAAAATTGTATTTATTATAGTTGAGAATGAAATATGTCTTGCTGAAATTGATTCAGAAGCCTTTTTTAACCTGTGAAAGAGTTCATAACTATTTTACTGCTGGTATTTTTTATTTTAAAAAGCAGCTTTGAGCAGCAGCAAAGAAAATCAAGGATGTTTCCCATTGTGATGCATCGTGATACCAGATTGAATTAAATGGTTTGCTCAATAATCATTATCGAATTGAACCTTGAGGCTGGTAAAGATGCACCACCCTGACAAAGGCAACCTCTGTGCTCCTGCTAACAGGTTACCTGGCACCTTTAGGAGCTGCTGCTTTGAGGAAACAAAACATGATCTTTATTGATGTCACAGGCTGGTCTTACTCATCGGATTGGATCAGTATCTGCAGTAGAGATAACCGGAGCACTCGTACTTCGTCTTGTAATGGATCCTGTTTTGCATTGACGTCTAGAATTGTCATAAAACTATTTAGCTGTACTTCCAAGCAATAAAACTTTCTTTGCTTTGCCTGAGTTATAAGTACTCAGCCCATTATCAGTGTTTCACGCAAGCTCATAATTTGTGGTTTATTTCCTTTTAGCAGTGAAGCAGCCTTCTCCAATAGAAGGAATCATTTCATGTCCCCCTCCTTTTGATTCCAGCAAAGTGGTGCACTCTGCTGCAAAGCTCGGGGAGGTTTCCTAATGAGAGCTATTAGCAATGCTGAGGCTGATTTGTGTTTTTGAATGCATCCCTAACCGTTGGAGTTGTTTTTCTGCATGCCAATGGGAAGTGATTAGAATAATAAAATGTTTAATGAAGACGCCACTAGTTTGTTGTGTGGGAAACAGCTCAAGGAAGCATGAGAGCAGAACACAGAATCATGTGTGGTTGTTTTTGTTTGCCTCTATGATGGGCGAGGCTGGAGATGTCACATTGTTGAGTTGTTAGATTCCTTAAAACAATATCTTTGCAACGCGTTGAGAGATATTCTTCCAGCTTTGCACATATATCTGTTCTGACCTGAAGGCAAACTGATGGGATTTTGCCGGTCAAGGATGAAAAGTAAAGGTCATGGAGCCTCATTTTCATCCCTTGCTTTGAATGAATGAATGAATGAATGCTTTATTTCGAACATGTGAAAACAGTCAAAGAGAAAGAAAGAGAAGAACATCAACAACTTTGTCTCAGCTTTGGACTCTTACTCGAAAGGAATAAAGGAATTTTCTTAAACTTAGCATCAATGTTCACTGTGACACAAGGATGGGCTGGTCAGATCTAGAAGGTGACAGAATGAAATGGTATAGTGTGTGGTAGGCATCATGTTCACCCTGTGCTTGTGAATGTGGTATTTCAGGTATGCTATTGGGGATTTCCTACCTTTTTTATTAGGTTTAGTGTCTGGAAATGTCAATCTTTCTCTGTCTCTCGTTTTGATTCCGTTTCGATTCTGAAGTTGAAGATTAGATTCATTCACAATTCTCTATTTGATATTTTTGTAACAAATGGTGCTTGTGTCAAGATTTAAAACTTGCTTGTCATTGACAGAAAGCTCTGAAAAATATTGTTTTAAGAGTTGAAATAAATAAAATGATTTGTCAGTGAATAATCTTAAGCATTTGTGTTTTCTATGTCCAGTAGCTCAGTCACGAAGGACTTGGGTTGGGAACTGGAGGGTCATTGGTTTAAGTCTGGTCAACCAAGTTTGGAAGTTGGTTTGGTAGCTGGAGAGGTGCAAGCTGACTTGCCAATGCACCCTTTGACAAGGCACTGAACCCCCAAACTGCTTGATAGCGCTTCTTTAGGAGCATTAAGCCATCACTCTGATGCCTCCATTAGTGCATGATCATAGGGCTGGTTTGGGCACATGTGTGTATATCAGCCTACGAGTGTGTTGTATGTTTCTCAACAGAAAATGGACCTTATGTAGCGCTTTTCTAGTCTTTACTACTCAAAGCAACTTAACACCACAGGTCACTTCTACCTATTTACTAGGCCTGTGCTCAAAATATCGCTACGGCAAAATATCGTATTGCACTCCTCTGGGATACGTGTATCGATACGGATTCTACAGAATCGATACAGCCTAAATATTTTGACAGTTGTTGTAAATATACTTTGGGTAATGTTAACAGTGGCACAGTTCAAGGTAGAAGACGAGCTACATAATGAAGCATATGTTCTACATTTGAACTTAGGTCTACCATCTTTGAGGATCTGAATTTATGTCTCTCAAGTTGTAGAACCACTTAAAACTCATCCTTGTTCTTTTTCTTCTTATAAGAAAAAACTAAACTTGTCAAGAATTTTGCTTAAAGCATAGTCAATGTTTACAATTTACGTGCATCGGGATACGTATCGTATCGTGAAGTTGCTGGAAATACCCAGCCCTACTATTGACACCCATCCACCCACTGATTGCTGGAGTTTCATGTCCATTTACACCATGGAAGCAGCAGTGGGAGCAACTTGGGTTTACGTGTCTTGCCTAAGGATACATTGCCATATGACACCTGGAGCTGGCCTTAAACCTGTAACTTCCCAATTACTGACCAAGCGCACTCTCAGACTCTGCCATCAACGCCCTTAAACGGAGTGTAAAGACCACTCATATGTCCACTCTGACTCAAGTCTGAACTGAATAGATGCTGAAGCTCATAAATAGAATATAGTTTGGCCTCATGATCATCTCTTGCTTGAAAGACCAGAAGGATTCCTGTCAGACTTTGTCCAATAAAACAGAGACATAAAACCGTCAGGCGTAAACCCTTGTTTGTGGGCGAACATATCGACAACCAAAAATCTGAGACTTAATCAGAGATGCTGTCGACACTTATCACTTGGTCCAGTCAGGCTCCTAATCTTCCTCAGAGCTGCCTCCTTACTCCGTGTGAGGCTGAAATTTATCGAGGGAAAGCATCTGGAAGGCTGTCTTGTCAGAGACAAAGTGTATCCTCCTCAGGTTGGAAGAGACTTCTCGGCGGGGCTTTTATTAGGAACCTCTTGCTGAAAGTTTTTCAGATTTATCAAAGTCTTCTCAGAACTCAGCGTGCTCACTCGGTTTGAGGAACTGCAGAAAGGAGAGGTATGTTTGGATCTTATCCTTGCCCTTTTCTTTTATACTTCTGATGTTTTTGTGCCAATTCTTCTCTTGTTTTGATCATTTTTTAAAAAACATGTCTAGCTTGATTTTTCTTTGTAATGAGAAAAGCTACTGTACCCTCCTCAGTTTTTCAAGGAAGACTTTTTTTTTGTTAAACTCATTTCATTTCTGTTTGTTGTGGTTGTGTTTTTCCCATGAAAATGACTGGCTAAATGTTAATGGTTCCTTCATTTCAGAAGCAGCTTTACAGATATGACAGCTTGTAGCAGACAGTTTCTACCTGAGATGAAGACAGGGTTCTGAAATGGAGGTGAAATACATCATAAAAGAGGCAGATATATCAGTTTCCCCGCTGACAGTAACATCACAAAACATGATGCATTGTAGAAACAGCTTGCATCTCTACAGATCTGTCGACAGCAGCTTGTGAAATGTAACACGGCTGAACAGCTGGTCACAGCTCTGCAAAGCACAGCACTGCTCTTTCTCCACGCTGACTTTCCCTTTGTTGGAGAAACTAACTAGGCCACTTTGGCTTACACTCTCTCCGCCTACACCAAAGCAGAAACATCTTTTCGATATCCTGCTCTCATAACCTTTTTAGTAGACCTGAAGGAAGCCGATGAATGAGGGTTCTGTTAGTGTGTCGGCACCAAGGTGCCCATCTGTTCCTAAAGAGCGTCTGACGGTAACCTCAGCGGAACGATCATTGATCAAAATAGACAAACAGAGGTCTGGAAATTAGACCAGAGGGAGACACATTCAGGTGAGGAAGAAGTGAATTGAATCATGCAGACTTTGGAGCAGGGAGTGGACCACACTGAAGGTCACTCACTAAGACACGTTTGGATAAATGGAGCCAACATCCATATCATTGATTGCAAACTTACCCTTTGAAGTTGCACTGAGTTGCATTGAGACTCATGACTTGCATGCTGCTCTTGACCCGGCTGCAGGCCACGCTTCCCATTGGAGGTCTTCATGGTGTTAAGGCGAGGATCATGACTTTAAATTCAGTGAAATCCAGTACCAACAAGTAAAGGAGAGAAAAGTTTTGTCGTTTGGACATCTGCAGGCTGTCAGGGTTGTAATGAAAAGCAGAACTAAAAATTTAAAGTCACTGGCAGTTAAAATACAGACCAAATGAAACAAGGTGAAGAGCAGGCTAATTAAAGAACATCCATGGTGTGAAATGTGTCCACTTAACCTGCATTAAAATGGCCCTTGGGTGGATGTGAGCTTCACAATAACATAAAAGAAGAGTTGCTGTAAATGGGATAACGCATTCAAGAGCATCTTACTTATTTAAATAAAAAACATATTTCAGCCACCTACCCCAAGGAAATGAGTCCTTGAAACAATTACCTACTTAACACCATCCTCTAACATAGATATTCCCTTCAAGGTTAGATATGTAGTACTAGCATTACTTCTCTTCTTTTGTTCTATAATCACCCAAAACAAAAAATGGCGTTTTTTTATGAGAGATACTTTTCAACGGACATGTTTTTAAAAGGCGGACTGAAACATAAAGTACTTATTTTAGAAAAAACACAAACAAAGTAAAGGTGTAGACTGAGTTTGCAGTTATCACCCCTGATGGATGATCATCTTTAAATCAAAGTTTAGATCAATGTTGAAGATGCAAAACAAGTTTTCCACTAACCCCATCTCTGCCTTACTTTATTATTTTAGTAGCAGAAATTGAACAGGAGAAATAACTTAGCTGGACCAAAAAACTGTAGACGTGAATGAGGATGCTGGTTCCTGTTTTTTTTCTCTTTTTTGGTTAAATTGTAGTTCAATATAATAGCTATCAAAAACAAAACAGGATCTGTAGTGATCCTATATACTATTTTTTTTAAATGATTAATTATTCTTGATGTATCAATCAGCTCTTTTATCATTCCCAGCTTACCACAGACCCTATGTAGAGATTTATTATGATGGTTATCTGTTTAAGTTTTCATTTGGTCCATTTTATTGGTTCTTTTGATGTTTACTGTAATTAATCGTCCAATCAGTGAGTGATATCCAGTTCAGGGGCATGTCTGCCTCGGGATGGGAATTGATAAGATTTAATCGATACTAATGCTATTAAGAATCTTGCTAATCGATCAATTCTTTAACGATTCTCTGTTTGATTCCTGCAGATTTTCCGTGTTGGTCTGTAGATTTTTAGTGACAACAATGTCCAACACACGACACAGCATAGATAAGTGCTTCTGCAAGTCGCTGGTGTTTCCACTCACTCAAGGTTGTGCAGTAGGCGTCTTTTGTAAAAAAAAAAAAAAAAAAAAAGCCACCATTCTGACGCTTTTGAACCCTGTCAGTGGAAGGAATTGATAAGGGAATTGATCAGCAAAAAGACTTATGATATTGATACTCTGATGGAGCTGTTAACGATTCTCAACTGGAATTGGTTTTCAGTTCCCATCCCTATGTCTGTGTGAACTGACTTCCTCGGTTTGGTCTGGTCTGTCGTGTCCTCACTCGTTGGTCCATTTCTGATGAAACTCCGTCCTCAACTGTCCGTCCTACAAGCAGTTTAAGAGACAAATGGTGGTGGCAAAATATGCTGGTTCAAGCAAAGACCCAGGGCAGGTACAATAAGTTGGCACAGACCTGCAATCCAGTGTTTTTTACAATCTTAGTCTGAATTGGAAGGCAACTGGATCTGGATTAGACTCCAATCTGTCTGTGCAAAAGCCTTAGCTACGACCCCCTCAAGAGGACTGAGCCAAAATTAGGCCTCCAACATGAACAGTGAAAACAAAGCTTCGTCATTTGGTCTCCCTCTCGCCTCTCACAAAAACATTACGCCTTCCATTTTTTGAACATTTCACCTCAAAGCAACTTTCCAGAGCCACCCGCTTCTTTGCTTTCATCGCCACCCCCGCAAACCTTACGGAGTGCAGCATGCGAGGAAGTGAGTCTCTGGAGAGATTTCAGGGAGTGCAGGGGGCCAGAGGGTGGAGAGGGGGCACCGTGCTGTAAAGTGCCTCAATGTCGCTTCATTTCCCCATTTTAATTGGGCTATCTAAATGCACCCCCGGTTTGTCAATACCCGCTAGGGTCCCAGATAAAAATGATTTGTCTTATGCATTCGCCAGCACGCTCCGCTGTTCCCCTCAGAGAGCGCGCCCTGCCAGTTGTCAGCAGCACAGTGTAATGGAGAGTGCTCGTTGTTTTGGATTTTCAAAGAGGAGCAGGAAAATAGGTGCATGCCTCTATCAGTCCTTCAACCCTCTTGTCTTAGCCCTTTTCTTTTTCTGCACCCTCATTCTGTCTGTAAGAAACAAGTCAATACATGCCGGCTCAGAGGACACATATACAGACACATAGGCGCAGGGACACATGCACTTGTTCACATGCTCGGCTCACGCAGACACGTCTGCACAGGCACCTACACACGCACACCCCAACACTCAGTGAAGGTCAGCACTGTGAAGCCAATCTTATCTGTGTTTTTATGTGCTCTGTTTCCCACTGTCCTTGTCTTTTTCACACCTGCTGTCACCGTGTGCCATCACCTTCCCTCTCTGCGCCGGAGCCACTGTTATCTGCAGACAGTCCCGAGAAAAACTCAGGGCCAAAAGTCTGCCCTTGGTGTTTGGACTGTTGGAGTTGGCAGAAGTGGCCCTAGCAAGAAAATGGTTCATTTTAGAGATAAACACTTTGTGCCTCACTATCTGCTCTGTGCATGTGCTGCACTGCACAACTCTTCAAGCTTAATACTCTTGTTAATAAGTATAAGTACAAGTGGGGCCGTCATAATACTGTAATATAGAACTTTGTATGGCATTGATTAGAAATCTTTTATTACCTCTGCCAGGAGGTTCTGTTATTACCAGCGTCTGTTTTTTGTTTGTTTGTTTGTTTCTCTGTTAGCAACATAACTCAAAAAGTTATGAACGGATTTCAATGAAATTGAATGTTCAGTCTAAATATGATCAAACACAACGTTGGCATTAGTCCTGATTCTCACAAAGCATGCATCACTCGCTGCTAAATATTTGTGCATTGACAAGAATTTTCTAAATTTTGCTCAAGACACGTTGAGTTGAATTAACTTCATCATTTTGATGATCTGGGAATGAAATAGAAGGGTGCTCTGTCTTGTTGCTTTTTCCATCCACCTTTTCGAAGCGTTGCCAAAGTTTCAGAGAAACGTAACAAGTGCTCTCTCTGTTGAACGAGAACATGGGCAGAAGTCATCAAGTACCTGATCAGCACCTATCATTACGATAACGGCGATTGTTACAACACAAGTACAGAAAATGTTGACAACCTAAATATGTGGATGTTATTTTGACAGTGTGTGCCAGTTTGTCTTAAAATGTTTTTACTTAAAATGCAGAAACACCATTTTGTTTTTGTTTAGATTTTCTTTATATTATTTGTCCTGATATCATCATACTCTGTTGCCTGGCTTCAAGAAAGCAGGTTTGTACCCTGGAGAACTCCAATAGAAACTAAGGTACTGTGTTAATTTATGACAGCATCCTGCCAGTTGAGTAGCAAGACAAAATCATGCACCAACAAGATGCAGGGATCTGAAATGGAGCACTGTATTTAATCAGAATCAGATTAAGTAATGCTTATTTATCCCCAAGGGGAAATTCAGTTGTTTCAGTTGCTTTTATATATAGTATACTATAGCAGTAGAAATTTCATATAAAGACATTGAAGTAGATATGACACATTAAAATGAATAAGAGCATAAAAATACATGGGTAGAAAACATAGCCTTGAAGCTATATCATATTCCTTATGATGTTATTGACCAGATTTACCTGTGAACACTTAATCCTGAATATGATCAACGTTTAGTCACAGCTTAAAGCTATGATACTCAGGTTTAAGTAAACAGTAATCATTGCTTAGCCCTAATATTATGGCATCAAAAACAGATGTCTTAGGCCACTTATGTTGGCTGCATTGTTTTCAGTTTTCAAAATTTGCAGGAGATTCATGCAAACTGTCCTAATTGCATAAAAAATAGTTGATATTCAAGCACCAATAAATTGCCATGGTTCTTGTGCAGGTTTGATACTCTGCAACAGTTTACCTACAAAAGTTGATGATCTCATTCTGCTCCACATGACAGATACATTTTTCTTATTGCAATTTATTTCATTGCTGCCAATCATTAAAGTAACATAGATTGTACATTTTTAACATGTCAGTTAAAAAAGTGTCAAAAGGGAGAAAGCTTTCACATCTCCTTTGTTCAAACACCCTTAACAGGGACTTGTCATACATAATATGACCAAACATGTTACAGACGCCACCAGGTTTGCAATCTGGAGCTAAATTAGCAAACAAACAGACAACAGCAGTAGCCAGGCCTCGCTAAATTGTGCATCGGGCTGGGAATTCTGCGCTAACAGGTGTTGGCCAGCTGTGCCTCTGGACGTGATGACATAGTGTGAGTCTTAAGAGCCCGTCAGCAGCAGCAGCACACTGACTTTCACAGCTCAGTGTTTACGACACAGGTCAGCATATTTTCAACGGCATGCAGCCAGAATTGTGTTCATCAGTGACGCTGTGAAAGCACATTTTCTTGACCCTTTTTTATCCATGCTTTTACATTTAGATTACTCAAGATTAGCAGCCCTTAAGTTGTGGGTCAGAGCCAAAAGTAGGTTGCAGAGCTGTTGTCCGTGGATCAAGGGTGCAAAGAAAATGATGTCAAAGAAGTTGAGGGTGTTTGAAAGTCCCAGTGGACCTACGCCCTGTGTTGTGTTTCACTCAGTTTGCCTTGATGGCAAGTAAATGCTGGCTGTTTTGACGAGTTCTTGATATTTTTTATTTTGTTGTTTCAGGGTTACAGTGATGGTTTTCCCACAATGTGGTGTAAATTTCTATAGACGTTAATAAAAGAGAATTTACATTATAGCTTAGGAAGTGAAAATGTCAGCTTGCAGCAGCTAATGCAGCAGCCCCTGACCTCTTTTGTACTGTTTTTTGAAAGGAAATGTTTTCACAGGCTGGGAAATGGGGAATAAATGATGCATCGGTTCAACCAGTGGCCTTGTTATTTAATACCTTTTAGCTTAGTATGCTGCTGTGTTTCTGTAAGTATATCCTCTTAATTCAATACCTATCTGATCAGGATATCTTGACATCATAGTTTGAAACTAAACCAAGAAGACAACCACTGGGACTTGGTTTGTTTTCACCAGGCTCTGTAGTCAGTCAATGAGATTTTAGTCAGCTAAGAGTCATTGGTTGATATAATTTATTAATGTGTACCACTGGGGCATTATGTCTGAGCACAGAGAAAATGTAAATTCAAAAATATTGTCCCGGTATTGCTGATGTTGTGTGCCCTGTTCATCAAAGTCTGAACTGATCTGGTGTTGATATTGATTATTGATAGTTAACGGCTGTTCCCTGAATTGTCTTGTTGCACATTAGAATGTTGTATACAGCCTGAGCTCTCTCGTTTACTCTGGCATCTGGGCATGATGCAGCTGCAAGAGTTTGCGCAAGGTTTAGCAGTATGTATCTCAGACTTTACTTTTTTGGTCTGACAGAGTCTGGGGCGCCAATGCATTGAATGCTTAGAGTTGATCCATACTGACAGAAAAGACCCCAGTCCAGTTAATTTTCCCAAAGCAAAACTTTGGAGACTCAATTCTCAAAAAAGGCGTGGTCTCCAGCTCAGTGGTGAGGCCCTCTGCTCCAAGAAATTTCTTGAAGCTTGTAGGTTGTGTCCTTCTCTTTTGTCAGTCATATTTTTGTCATTAAGTTGTAAAATGAAAACAATGTATTCAAATAATACTGAGTGGTTAAATTTTGTCTAAAATTTGTGTTGCAGTTTCTCATCAAGGAGGTAGTGGATGGCCCTGAGGCTTGACTGGTTGAGAACCTCTGCAATAGGTAAGAGTTTGTGATACACTCAGATGTTTATGTACGATTGTATACTGCGGTGTTTCAAAAAGCAGTAAATACAGTCCACTCTTCCAATGCTATGTATCAGTTATTCAGTCAATTTATGCCCTTTTGACCCAAGACGATGGAGTTTCTTTTCTTCCCCGGGAGCTGAACCTTGTTAAAATGTTTTTGGCAGACTTGTTAGATGGGGCAGACAGTTATATTGATAAAGCCCAGGGCCAGCGTGATTCATGCCTTCCTACAGCAGTCAGTGCAGTTTCCCATCAGACTATGACTACAGCTACCACTGAGGAGCTGAGGTGTCTGGCTTGATCCAGGTGTTCTTCACCTGCAGATAACCCTGCAGCTCCTCAGCAACTTCTGTGCATGCTATAACTCGCAATATATCAACTTGAAAAGCCAGAAGTAAACATTGATCTGGGGCTCAACCAAAGAAAACTCAGTTGACTGCACCCACATATCTACCAGTTAGCTGCTCATTGAAAAAAAAAACATACATACTGGATTTTATCTTAAGATCAACCCGATCAATGACAGTGCAGTCGTGACCCTGACTGAAAGACCCCAAATACATATGACAGGATTTCTTGCAGCATGTTAGTTTATTTCTGAACCTCACTTTGTAGTGCAGAAATGAGGATTTACTCAGAGGTAATCAGCTTCAATACATCTGTCTGTATGATTTCAACAAACATATCTGTATTACATGATGGTCACAGCACAATATCTTAATTCCAAAATAACCAGGTGACTTATTTTGTCTTATTTTAATGAGAACAAGAAGTTGAACTCACTCTGACACATGTAAAACCTAGTGGATACTGTATGTAGCTGAGGGAGTGTTAACATAGCATCCCACTGACCCTTAACTTTCTTTTCTCTGCCACAATGACCCAGTGCCTACTCACTTTATGTGTGTTGTCATTCTACATTTCACCATGGGTTTGGAGACTCTTGCCCAAAATACACCTTATGAAGGGCAGTTTTTTTTCCCAGAAAGCCTTCTCAGTTAAAGGCATAGAGGGAGTATCAGGGCCGGGTAAGGCCACAGGCAAACTGCATTTCTGCCGCAGGTCTAAAGCATCAGGAGACTGCCAGAAATCGAGCAGCGGACACCGATATAATGGTAGCCCGTAGGGCATAGATCGCCGCTCCTAAAAACTGCATTAATCTTGTCAGCTGTTTTAACTTGTCTATTAAACCATATGAGTAGTGATTTAGAGACACATATACAGAATGAAAAAATATAACTGAATGGCTTAATGGTGGGTTCCTGATCAGAAAATCGATTTTCATGTTTGAAATCAGACTCAGAAATAGTTGATTAATTCCCAAGGGGAAATCCAGTAGTTTAAGTTACCCTTATGCACAGTATACAGTAGGAATGTCAAATAATCAAGCAGGTTGCAACATGCAGAGTCTCTCAGCTATATCAACTTCCTTATAAAGAAAAAAAAAGTAAAGGTCAGGCTATAAACAAAGGAGTTTACGCCATGTCACCTGGAACAACCTCTGAGATCAGGAATAAAACTTTGAAGCTGTCAGGATCTGTAGTAACCCTGAGTTTACATACATGTGTCAGAAACACAGCCATCTGGGTGTGACATCACTCCCATCTCCAACATTCAAATTTTGAGGTTAACGGCACACACCAGTATCCCCAACCAAAGTTGTAGCCTAACACAATGAACAGAAGGAAATACAGAAAGTCTCCCTTCCTCCCATGCAAATAATGGATGAGGCATTTCTCTCCTATGAAAGCATCATGGAAATAATGGACTTGAGCTCATAAAGCACCTTTCTTTTCTGTTTGACTACTCAAAGCAGCTTCACACCGCAGGTCACACCTTCACATTCACAGTCACATTCACTCACTGATGATTGAGTGTCCATCCAGTTGTCCAGCACTCTCATGCTCTCTCCTGCCCATTTACACACCATTGGTGCAGCAGTTGGACCAATGGGAGGTTAAGTGTCTTGCCCATGGAAACATCACCATATGACAGCAGCAGCTGGGCTCAAACTTGCAACCTTATGGTTACAGTCCAAGGGCTCAGGATCAGGGCCCCGTTTACACAACAACTGTGTTACCAGAAACTGAAAGTTTTTCTCTTTAAGTTTTCAAAAGGGCTCCACATTCACATGGAGACAATGTGAAAACAAACACCGACCTGCAAGAATGACTGAAAACGTGGTAGCAGGCATACCAGGCCAGTAGTTAGCCATTTAGGTTTGTCTTGAAACAGTGAAGTTAGAATGAATAACATCAGTGGATGTCCCTCTTAATTCATCCAACCTTTCCACACAACCAAAGTAAGTTGTCCCTACTTTCTACTCAACCAAATTAGGACTGATTGGATCTAGTTTCTGTCAGAAATTATGTGGAGTTTTTATTTGTTGACAAAAATGTCAATTAAGTTTTAGTACTTGTCAAGGTACACTCGTTTTATTTTAGCTATAGTCTAGTTTCATCAGGGGAAAAAAGGCTGTTGACGAAAACTATGACAAAAATTATTAGTCAACAAAAATAAACACTGGTATGTGCATGTATGTGCATGTTCCATGTCTTCTTTTTTGTTTTTGTTGAATGTCTACAGGAGCGTTGCAGCATTACCTGCATGCCTGGCAGATATGCTGCAGTGTTTTCATGCTGATGGACACATTTCTTGAAACAGTGCTGTCTTACAGAGGTTGTTTTTGGGCATTTTCATGCCTTAATTTACTGTAGAGAGAGGCTGTGGTTAGGCTGCTGAAGGGGGATGAGAGAGCGTAGGTGGGAGTCACTCCACAAAGAGACCACAGTTTGGATTTGAACCTTGGCCGGCAGAAGCATGTGCATGGGAAGTGCCTGGTTGCTTACCACTCTGCCAAACCAGCACCCTGGAGAAAGTTTTTTAGTACAAGAAAGCTTTTCCTCTCTGTGTGAGCCAGAGAGCATCATCAGTAGAAGTAGGATGCCCAGCACAGCTTGTACAACTGTACGACTTTCCGAACTATCCCACACATTTAATTGTAGTTTGTATCACTGCTTGTGGCTCTCTTTTGGCTCAGCCTGTCTCTTTGCAGTGACAAAAAGCCTCAGACCTCAAATCAGGAGCACTACCACCTTGATTTTATCTATTGTTGTGATTGATGTTCACCTCCTGACAACCTGACTTGCATTAAAGGTGCAGTGTGTAGAAAGTGGCATTTTAGCAACGTCTAGTGTTCAAATTTTGGAATGAGACTGAGTCTGTTAATAAAACTTTAAATCAGTATGTTATGGGAGCCAGTGAAGACCAAAAAGGATCATGACCAGGGCATCATTTATGACAGTTAGGAGTTGAGTTATTTTTCATTCATAGTTGTAACTATAATTTGTATAGATTATAGGTCAGTTAAGATGATGATAATAGGTTTTGTTAACTTTTAGTTACAAGCAAAATCGCGTTTCGCTCTTTTTGTCCCCAAAACCCAGCAGTAGACAACATGGCAGACTGTTATGTCAGATTCCTCAAAGCGGAGACATGAATATTAAAAGCTTTTTCTAACTTAATAAAAAGAAAAGGAGTTTTATGAGGATGATTGCACACCTATTTTGAAAGTCTTTACATACCAATGGAAACATTATATCCTGTATTTAATGTTTCTGTTAGGCAAATTTCTGCCAACTTCTCCACACTACACCTTTAAGGAGGGACTTCCTTCATACAGAAAAACACAAACCTGTTGATACCAGAACAGTTCAGCTGTAAAGTTGACCCAGCACCCCATGTTGTGACGCACTATAATCAACTGACTTAAGGGGGGCGTCGACCCTACACTGATCTCCAAAAATCAAGTTCTGGCAACAGTCTGCAGCCTTGGCCATGTTGTCAGGGCGGCTTAAGTCAGGGCGAGGCTGCTCCTTCAGACTGGAGAGGCTGTAAACCTCTTTTTTTCAGTCTAATGAAATGAGGGGGGATGGGTGTTTGTCACAATGTTATAAATTCTCAGACTTGGTAGGGGGTGTTACCAACTCTATTCAAACTCTATGGGGGGTGGGGCAAAAGATAAGTCCCTAAAACTGCCTGAGCTACAAGAACTCACTGGAGGACACAGTTTTAATCTTACACTGGGGGTTACTGCCCCACTCCATCTGTGTGTTTGAGTTTTACATTGCACTAAAATGAGATTACCCCAGAGGTGCAGTCTCTGGTGGTGTGCATCTGACACACTAGTCTACATTACTGTAGCTCACAATTAATTTCCTCTCCGTCTCTGTTGTTAAAACCACCAGACAATAATCATTTCTTCAACCTTTTACCAGTGTGTGATTTGTTCAGCAATTTCGTCCCAGATGAAGTTGACATTTGAGTTTGCACAGACTCTTTACACCCACAAAAAAATACTTTTTCTTCTCTCCTCAGGGGTGTGTGGGTGTAATAATTATTCTCCAGAAGGTTCCCGCAAACTCTCATGAGCCTGTAAGAAAAGAAAGGTTTCCAAAATGTCCAGATTGGTTGTTCTTCTCTTTTCAGATAGTTGTTATGCAAATTAGAGTGAGTTTCTTCCTGGGATCGTGCTTGAGATTTTATTAGTAAGCACCACACAAAGCTAAAATATATTCATACGTGAGGCTCTATAAATTGAATTACTCTTTAATAAGGTGGCCCACATCATACAATGTGTTTCTTAACTCAAAAGAAAGTTGATAAAACAGTTCCTTCTCTTTCTGCAGCGACTGTTGTGTGCACAGATCTGCAGCCTCCAGTCAAAGCAGAATGTCTCCCATTGTTAACAACAAAAAGAAATGTAGAGCACTTTTCTCCTCACCACTTCTTTCAGCTGAGTTTAAGCCGAGAAGACAAACAGGGCTGCTGCTAGTGGAAATCCTCACGTGTCCTTTTTAGAACCTTAAATGACCTGTTGATTTTATGTGAGCAACTGTACTGCAGGAGTGTCGAAACACTTTTCACTGAGGGCCACACACAAAGAAATATATGAGGTGACCAAAGCTATTCAAACACCTCACCTTCTTGTTTTGAAACAGTAAAACCAGTCAAACTGAGTCCACCATTCAGACAGCAAGCAGCCTGCCGTAAGAATCCAGTGGTTAACACCTCCAGAACCGAAATTTGCCGGCTTTCTGCACTTTATAACAAAGTCACTATCCTATCTTATGTGCTTACACTTGGATTTTTGTTAACACAGATAATGCAGCAGGCAGTTGTTCAAAGAACTTTTGAGAGGAATCATGATGTTGTATTACTTTTCTGTCCTTATCTGTCTCAGACATTTTATCATATAGCACCAATATTACATGGTACTGAGGACAGCTGACTAGGCCAGTGTGAAAACTGAATACAAATGTAAAGTTGGAGAACTGTTTGACTTTGAAATAGTCATTTTTAAGGCAGAACAGTTTTAAACTACTGCTTTAATTCAGCTGCAGGAAAACGTAATCAGACAGATGAAATGTATTGAGTAGCTGGTTCTGTGGCCTTCAGCCGGCCCTGTCTAGTAGGGCTGGGCAACATCACCTAATCTCAGTTTCATGATTAATTGAAGCTCTTACCTTGATTACTATTAATGGACAACTATGTTATGCTGTGCTGGAACAAATTGGTGGTGTTACTGATGGTCGTCCTAGTGGTCTCCCTGCAGTATTTACTTAACTTCTTTCTGTTCGATGTCCTCTGCATCAGCACAGAATCTAAAATGACAATGGAGACAGCATTTTTCTTGGCTACAAAGTCCTCTGATAGGTTGCCGCTTGTCTCCTCCATGTTGGTAGCGTGATTTACACAGGGAAAATAAGCAACAAAATCATCATGAGTCAAATTACTCTGATTAGAAGGTCTAAATGTCAGTTTCACTTATTTTTCAATTAATTGCTCAACCATACTGTCTAAAAACTAGAACCTTTTTTGCAGTGTTAATATACATAAAGTTATCTAGATCTTCTGGTGGATGGACAGATTTCTCGAAAACAGTGCAGTCTTTACAGAGAATGTTTGTCTCCATGTGAACAGGGCCTTTGTTTGACTGATGTCATGCTCTTATTGATGATATTGATCTAGGCCTCCGTGGGTTTTTACTTTAATAAATTCTTATTTGTAGTCCCTTTGTCTCTACCTGGTTGGAATCATCTGTGGACTCTGGATGGATGGATTTGTTTTTGCAAATGTATATATGTATGTAATTTATATTGGTTTATTTGCATGTACGTGTATATTTATAATTAAGAGTATGGCTTCAGCCTGCTCTATTGCAAAGTGCCTTGAAACACTTGTTATATACTGGCGCTACAAAAATAAAGATTGATCAATTGTTTGATTGCCCTATTAGATAAGATTTTGTTAGCATTATGAATATTTTTGTATAATTTGATGATGTAGACAGTGTCTAAATCAAATGCTTTACTCTGTTTCTATCTTGTAAGGAAAACTAACTTCCTCTAAACACTGAATGTCAGTGATTCAATATACGCTGATGTAACGTTAGGCTAAAGTTAAAATCACGACATTTACCCTTTTATATTAGCATAAAGTGTGTGGAGTGTTGCACGTTTTAAAGTTTACCTGTAAAAGGGTCATAGCTCTGTCAGTAGTATATTGATGTTTACATGTTGCTCTTAAAAGAGTCAAATTTGTTTTTGTTATTATAATATATTTAGCATGTAGGTGTAATACATTAAAATATTCTTTCAGAGTCCAGTTTAGTATGAGCATATGGTAAAATAAGTTTTAAAATGTTGCTACATCAGATATCTGCAAAACGAAACAACAACAAAAATTCAAAGTCGTGCCTCCTTGTCTGCGTGTGGATACCTCGGCTGCAGTTGGCCCACAGGCTGATGTTTTCTCACCCCTGCAGCTCTGTATCAACTGTAATGTGATGTTTAGATTAACTGGAATTACATAAGCAATCAGAAAGGCGGTGATTGCTGTTTATTCTCCCCTTTAGAGAGCACTAACATGTAATGATAGAGTCGCAGAGTATAATTAAATTATTAATTCAACTTGGCTTTATATATGGCTTCATACACGAACATTTTTCTCCAGACTCGGCTCGCAGCGTCAACAATGGCACTGATATATTATAAAAAAACATCATTATGTCGCGGGACGAAACATTGTTGAAGCATTGCTGCATGAGTCAAGTTACAGTCCACACAGTATTATTGGGATAAATGGCCAAACCTCTCCCCAAGGTCCCAGGGCTCTGTGATCTATTGAGGCGCCGTCGTCTCGGATGGTGAATCTCAGCGAGCCAGGGAATTTTTAGGGGAAGAGAATGGCTGTGCTGACATCCTCTCGCAGTGCAATCCCTTGTCCTTGTAGGACAGAAGAGGGGAGAAAAAAATCAGCACCAGAGGCTGACTTGGCTGTTCCTCTGAGCTCTGTCATAAATCCAACCGAACATTTCTGAACATCTGTTGTGGATGATTAGCTCCATGGCTAGAGGAGTTTGACCGCAGGGAGTGAGAGCCAGTGTGTTTGGGAGATGTGTTTGTGTGTGTGCGCATTGCTGATTGAAGAATGGGGATTTTGCATATTTATTTTCCCTTTTCTGACAAGAGTATGAAGTCATTTTGAAACACATGTATTATCCAGCAGAAATTGTGCTGTACCTTTTATGTGCACCATGTCCTCTGGAAATGCTTGTTTCAAGGTCACACTTTGTTAACCCCTCAGCTCCAGTAACAATGACATGGAAGATTGATTTTAAAACACATGCAGGAGCCCCATTTAAATGGAGGATTGAGGATGTAGGAGTTGCCTGGTAGTGTCCCTGTTCAGGGTTACAGGAGTAAGTAAAGCCTGCACAGTAGAGGTGGATAATGTGGACCAAAATATAACCCATCTAAATCGAATTCTTATTCAGCTGAATGACAATATAGTTATGCAGGAAGGGCATGTTTCTGTTGGCTAACCTGTAAATCAGATTTTTGATTATTTTTGTAATAATAGAGTGGAAAAGAAAACCACATTTTGTCCACCAGGATGATCTTCAGCAATGTGCTTCTGTCCCAATTTTTCAGGTACCAACACAACAGAACAAAATAATGACGCCCCCTGAATCAGATGTTATTCTTGTTTTAAAGATGTTTCATGGTTCATGGGAAATGTTAATTGTTTCCAGGGTTTAATGTATGAGTACACTTCCTTTTTGTATGATTGTAAATTAATCAGAATTGTTTACAAAAAAAAAATCTAAAATTTTCCTTTATTGAGTGTCCAGGGCTCTTTTATTGCCCTGGAGTTAAACAGGTTTAATTGTCATTTGACTGATTGTTTTACTCTTTAAATGTGATATAGTGAGAGCTGTTTGTAGTGATGATTAATTTTAACAAAATAGATTACAGAAATAATGACATCACAGTTATGATACTCAGTTACTCAGAGGATTTAAAGCATCATATCATATGAGTGATAGCATATGCTTTTGACACTATCATTTTAACATTAAAGAACGGCCTGTATATAGAAATACAGTGTCCTGGTAAAAATAAATAAACAATGGAATAATGCTAATATTGTAATTGAGGTTAAATTTGATAAGTTGCCTGATTGTAGTAGTTTGTTATATTTTACTGACTAAACTTAAGATTTGTTATTTTCCTTCACAGAAGCTCTGCTGGGGTCTCGAACACAAGTTAAAAAGTTAATTAATCTTTTAGGGGAAAACAAGGGCTTTACAAGTATTGAGAGGTCTAAAAGGCAAAGTAATAATATACTTTATTTTATTGCTTCTTTTTCATTTTTATTCAATGAAATCGTTTAAAGGCCGCGTTTACATTAGGTTACTCGCACAGCTCAGCTTCTCTCACTTTGTTTCCCTCCATATATCTAAAAAATAAAGCAGTGATGAACAGTTGCAACAAAATGAGACACTTAATCTCACAGTCTGTAAGATTTAACTGTATTTCTGTTGTACTAGCTTAAAATTAAAGATTCAGTGGAGTATTAAAAGTCTTGAAAAAGATCTTTAAATATTTACATTCAGATTTTTTTCCTGATTTATCTTTAATATTTTTAGAAATTACCCCTGGTCCATATTTCCGAGCATTAGCAGGACTTCCATTTGGAGCTGCAGTTTTTTTTCTTTCAGGTTTTGGATAAGCCTGCATATGAGCTTACATGATGTCCCATTCTCTCTTGAGAGTGGTCAATAGATAAGGTATAATGGAGTCTCTAAGCTGCAGGAATATATAACGTCACGTGTACTCCTACCTTTTTTCCATCATGCAGGTGCACTAAAAGAATCTCTCTCTCATTGGTCAGGGTTTGAGAAAGGTATAAGGCCCCACAGCCTCCTCCCTCCTCACACTGAAATTTGACACCGGTGACATCACGCAGTGGGTTTGGCCTCTCCGCCGGCAGTCCCCGAGCACCCCGCTCAGTGTGTGAGCGAGCATTGCCTCTGAAGGATCTCTCCCGGAGCCACATTGCTCCAGAGCCACAGCTGGAAACGTATCAGCGGAGAGAGCGACGGTTCCTGTGGTTTAATGAAACGCTGTGAATGGAATAACTGAGCAGGAGCAGGGGACTACTTTCTCTCTCACACCTTTTCACAAGGCAACGTTCATTCAGGGATAATCTTTCTTGGATACTGCTGGATTTGCTTTTTCTCGGATTTGGATATTCTCTCTTTCTCAGGAATAAATTACTCACAAGTTCTTAAGTGGACCTTCTTGTCATGTATGGGTAAGTGTTCATTTTGCACCAAGAGAGCTGTGATAACATGTCAGTGAAGGAAATGAAAATGATTGCTTCCCAGCAAAACTTTATTGGCGTGTAAATTCCCTCTCCAGTCTGGGGTTTTTACCTCTTCAGATAAACTTCCTCTGTTATTATTAAAGTAACAACATAAGTTGATGTGTCACACTTCAATAGTCAGGTATTTTCTTACTATTCTTTTGTCCCCGCTCCTTTTGTCCTTGCTCACTCTGGCTTGTTAAGCCAAAACAATAGTTTAACCTCGTCTTGGCTTAGCTCTATTGGCTGGCTCTCTGGCAAATTGCCCTGTCTGGTGCGAGCCCTCCCCTTAGCATTCAGAGGACTTTGAATAGAAGGGCCATACAACGTCCCCTAGCTACCGCTGCTAAGGTGAGGCTCCCTGCCGTTCTACTGCATTAGGCCCGCACCGAGGCCAAACAACCTGTTTTTCCAGTCGCCTTTATCTCCCTGGGCAATCTGGAGGGTTAAATTTCAGCGACAAAAATTCCTGTTTTCTAAAGGAGACACTGAAAAGCTTTGAACTCCCAGATAATTTCAGAGCAGAGCTGTTGGGAGTGAGGATTTTCTGGTGCATGTACCAGCCTGGCTTTTAACAAAATAAAGCCTGTAATTCTTGTTTTGTGAAGTGGCCTTTAAAGGTTTAAGTTTGTTTTTCACCCACACCCAATAATAATCAGCTAAATCTTAGTTGAAAGAAGTTTGGGGTGAAAGTGGAAAACTTTTGGAACCACTTTGGTGTCTTTTCAGCAGAAAATAACCCTCTCTGAATGTCTCCCTCAGCTGTAATTATGCCTTAAATCTTTTGTTTCTTCTTTATTACAGCATAAAACTTTTATGCGCCTGTATGAGGAGCGCTCGGACTCGAGTTCATCTTGTTCTTGGTCACAATAAATGTGGCAGTTGTTGCACAATAAGTTTCTTGCTCAATACAAGGAGCTGTCAGTGGGAATAAAATATCTTTTTTTTTTTTTTGCAACTTGCTCTTTTCCATCAGAGCTGTCTTAGCCTTTCAAAGAACAGAGTGTAGACAACATGTCTGTCTCATTTTGTTTGGCCTTTGAAATGACTCGACTCCCCCACGGGCCTGTCTCTCTGCAATGGAAACTTGTGCCTTTTCTTCTGTTTGTATCAGAGTCTAGTTTTCTTTTAGTCCATTTAGAGTATTTTTTTCCTTTTGAGCAAAGTCATGAAGCTCTATTGATGTTTCTTTAGTAATAAAGTGGTTGAGACTACAGTGTTCATTCACAGGTTAAAAAAATGTTTTGAAAAGATGCTATTCATTTCTTTTGACTTCATCCTGCTCATTTTTTAGCTCCACCCACTTTCTGAAATGTTGCTTATTTATTTATTTGGGATGCAGCAACACAGTTTATTCTCTTGTGAACACCCACGTGGTTTTTGGTCTTGATTCTTGGCTTAATTTCATCAAATCAAGTGACTGGCAAGATTTGTTGATGTTCAATCCTTGAGCATTTAAGATGGAGCAGGAGAGAAAGAGGTCACGAAGAAGGAAATGTATTTTATTCTTGGGAGATACAGTAGATCTGGAAACATTATCTTTGAAGGATAAAAAAATTTAGGGTGCCACTGACCTACTTTTTTTGTTAACTGTCTCGAGATAACATTTGTTATGAGTTGTCGCTCTACAAATAAAAAGTTGTTGATTGAAAGAATAACACTTTTACAGTACGTCTTAAACCCGCTGATGAAAGATGTTACAGCAACATTATATTCCTGCGACAACAAATACATTCAGCCACATAGCAAGTCCATTGACACTTTGTATATTTTCACTAAAATTTGAAAAAATATTTTCAAAAAGTGACAGTGATACATCTTACACAGTTTAATTTGCCATATTTCTGAGTTTATTTTTAACACAACATAATCAACAGAATGTCAGCTCACTAAGTTGTTTAATAAATGTTTGCCTTGCTGATGTTGATATGAATTTCAACATTTGATTATATTTTAAACTGTAACTGTTCTTAAAACAAAGTTTGGATGCACATTTCTCAGCTTATTTAAGCAGATTAGGATTGTTGTTTCCTTGCCACAGAAGCCAGTGTTTTACTTTGGTCCAACTTTTGCAACAGCTGTCCACTTTTCTTTTTAAGCAGACATGTAAAAAGTGCTGCTTTTTGATTTATTTGATGCACAGTGTTGATTTGCTTGGAGCTTATGTTCCCCCCTGCAAGAATTGATGAATGTTTGTGCTCCACTGGTGTGATGAAATGAAGATACATCACAGGACTCTTTGGCAGTGCTTATAAGCTGCAACTTTAGTTAATGTGATGGGATTTATACTCTTGGGAAGTGGTTTCTTATTCCTGTGTGTTCAATCACAGGTGCAAACAGAACAGAGCTGATGAAGAGAAATAATGGAAGCAATTTAGATGAAAAACAGAGTAAATGTTGAACAGCGTCTCCTCCAAGAGTTCAGTGTCACAAAGGGAGCTGTTGCATCTCCAGTATTTGTGCATTTTAGTCCCCCCCTTTTACTAAGTATCATTTAGTTTTTGTTTGCAGTGGATATTTGATCATCACACATGTTGCATTTAAGAGTTGAGACATTTTGGACGCCAGATTCGTCAGAGTTTGTAATTTTTTGTTATCTGAAATAAACAATCAAGGTCTCTTCTGTTTGTTGCTGTGTTGTCTAAAATCACTATGGAGATGCTGGGCTATAAAACTTACCTGACACCAGATGGACTGTTTTACACTTTCATGGGGAATATTTCACTTCCATCTGTGCAACATGGAATAGATAGTGATTGGGAAGGGCAGAACTATTCAAAAAAACAACTGGAAGGACTGAAATAATACTCTGTCTGTCACATTCAGTACAGGCCGGTCACAGCTTCCTTCTAGCACAGCAAAGAACATGAACTGTGTTCCACTTCACAGCCAGAATCATTTGAGATTTGATTTTTGTCAGCATTGCCCAGGGTGAATTTGAGCTAATGGTCCAGAACTGCAAACCCTCTCTGTGTGTCTTGCTGGTAATGTTTCACCTGAAGGTTTCTTGATTAATAAATGACCTTCAGGTGGAACTTAAGAAGGGTTTAGCAGGGCAAATAAACAAGACAAAAAAAGTGTCCGTCATGGCCGTTCCTTCAAAGAAAACCAATCTGTGTCCACACTGAATGACCCACAGGTCGTCCTCCTTCCCCAGGCCGCTGACCCCTCATTCCACTTTTACGGCTGGGCTCAAGTCACTCTGTCACCAGTAATGTTCCACACAAACATTAAGAGTCAAGGAAGTGACCTTAGAAATAACTTTGGCCATTTGTATACCACTGCTCCTTATTAGATTCTCTGACCAAACATACAGCAGACCCTTCACTTAAATGACTGCCTGGGATGGAGCGTCTTCCGTCACATAGATTACTCTGAGGAACGGTCAATCACTCAATCTCTCTCCCCATCGGATTCTCTCACAAGTAATTATGGGCTGAGCATATGGATTTTTCCATAAAACTTGATTTCTCATCATCTGTGAATCGGGTGAAGTGTAATGGCCTGTTAATGCGTGATGGATCTGCGCAGTCACTCGAGTCCCAGTTGGGACAAGAAGGAGGTTTCTTACAATCACAGATCAATGTCTGAGGAGACCATTCTGTCAGCGGAGGCCTGTATTTGTCTGAGACGTGTACAGTATGTACACAGAAAGCCTGTTGGGTCCTCTTGTTGGTTTATATAAAGCTTTGGCTCTGTTGCTGAAGTGATAAACCTTATTCACATTTTTGAGAAAATGATGCCCCGAAATCTTCCTGCAGGATGTCATATGCAGGGTTCTCAGGAGGGAGGATGTGATGTAAAAATGATAAAGCAGGGAAACAATTAGATCATTTACATGCAGCTAGGAAGTCAAAATGTGTTAAAGTATATGCAAACATTTTGGTTCCCCTCAGAAACATACTTAATTGAATTTCTCAGAGTGGTGCCAGAATAAGCAGTTTAACTTCAATCTGCTTGAACATGTTTACACCTTGAAAAATGACTCAGGTACCCCTTTGCATGGTTCATATTCTGTCAAATTATTGATGCGTTGATGCAAACAACTTAACTTCACCCTAGATTTACCTCACCAGCCCTCCTGTAATTTCCTCTTCCTCTCCTCCTTTTGACATGGAAACTTCCAGGGCAATTCCCTGGATAGGTAAACCTGAAAGTTTTCAGGAAATGTTAGGTTTGCATGTGTAAAAAGGCTCAAACAGTCTCTGACCAGGGGGGTCAAGGAGCATTAATATGTAACTAGCAGAAGTCACAGTGTTACAGCCAAGCAGATTGTGTTTGGGTGGAACGATTGGGGAGGTGAAGTGCTGAGTGAAAATAGGTTTGGATACATTGGCTTTGGAGCCAAACTGGCACACTTCTTAATAAACTGATTAAACAGTGGTCTGTAAAAAAGATACAGATAATAAGTCAAATGCCAGTGTTTGGCCATAAAAATCCGTTAGGCTATTATCTGTAAAGCCCTTGTTTGAATCATAACACAATTATGCAGAAATTACATGCAACTTGAAAGGTAGTCCATATTTTACTACAACTACGTCACGGCAGCTTACAGCCCACAGCCTGCATTTAGGACAGTCCAAAAGAGTTTAAACTGTTGGTCTGTGCCATTATTCATATTTTGTTCAGGGAAGTCCACAATGTGAACTTTGCTCCTCAGTGAAGATTGCTGTGAAATGGTGTTGTTTTGGTCATATTTGTAAAAAAGGTGCAGCTAACTGACAAGCATAAACGATGTGGCCTCTACACCAGGTGTACGGTAAATGTTTGACATTCAGTACATGCCAAAAATTTGGACACACCTTCTCATTCAATGTGTTTTCTTTATTTTCATCACTATTTACATTGTAGATTCTCACTGAAGGTATCGAAACTATGAATGAACATGTGTGGAATTATGTACTTAACAAAAAAGTGTGAAATAAATGAAAACATGTCTTATATTCTAGTTTCTCCAAAGTAGTCACCCTTTACTCTGATTACTGCTTTGCAGACTTTTGTCATTCTCTTTATGAGCTTCAAGTGGTAGCCACCTGAAATGGTTTAACTTCTCAGGTGTGCCTTTCCAGGTTAATTAATGGAGTTTCTAGCCTTTTTAATGGGGTTGGGACCATCATTTGTGTTGTTCAGAAGTCAGGCTGATGCACAGCCGACAACACTATTAGACGCTTTTAACATTAATATTATGACAAAAACCAATCAGCTAAGTTAAGAGAAACGAGTGTCCATCATTACTTCAGTGAGAATCTACAATGTAATTAGTGATAAAACTAAAGAAAACGCCTTGAATGAGAAGGTGTGTCCAAACTTTTGTCCTGTACTGTACAATCAGTTTATCATTTGATGATTTATTAGCCGAGTTAACAGCAAGAGGGTTCATTAAAAGCTTGCTAAAAGGGGAATATAATGACCTACTTTAGTGGAGTTGAACTTGTTTCACACAATAAAATGTTCAGGTTCACACAACCTGTTCAGGTTCTTATGTACAAGGACAAGGGCAGTCGTCCAATGACAGATCCTGACCAGGCTGTATAGGTGTGCATGTAAACAGACCGAGTGATGCTTCAATAGCATTTTCTGCCTTCACAACAAACATCTGTTATATAAGAAGTCTTAACAGCAGGATTGAGGGTTAAAAACACAAAAAAGAAAAGACTATGAAGAATATTTATCATATTCATCACACTGGTTGCACAATACAACTTCAACACTGCTGCCTTACTTGCTTGTGTAAACTTTCATGAAATTGACTTCCTGTCATCCTTACAAATCAGCTAAAGTTGAAATTTCACCAGAGTGCCAACAGAGAAAAATCTGGAATGTGTGGACGTGAAGATTTGCTCGTGCAGCTCCCCCCAAAAGTCTTGGGAAATGTTCATGTGATGGTTGATGTGTGAAAACCTCGTTATCAATGATAAGGTCCAGGACCCTTAAAATAGCAGCAGAGGGAAGTTTCTCATCTGCGTTTGTGTCACTACTTGTTGCCCGTTGGTGACAAGGTCATGAGTAGCTGTGTTGTGATGACAAGGCCTAATTGTCACTCCTCGGGTACTACACAAGATGTTTATGCAGCTGGGGGTGAGTGTGCCAGACGTGTCCCGCTTAATGTGCGATGTCAATCAACGACCAGGGCCTGCGTGATGTGCGAGCGCGGCGGCTGATAGTCACTTTTTGGTCGTGGTTGTGACACTTCCTTTCTTGCTGACACTCCCTCATTCGTTGTGACAGGTGCTGATAGGAAAGGTTTAGAAGAAAGGGCTTCTTCATCACTAAAACTACCAGTGTTTTGACAAGAACGTTTTTCCTTCAGCTGCTCCAGGCACACAGCTCATTTGATTGAAGCATGTCCGAGTCTCTTCTTTGACATCTACACAGGCTTGCTGAAGATATGCTGAGCAGTGACTTCAAAACTCAGATTTATTTAAGAGGAGGTGATGTCATTTTTCATACCAATTTAGGCGAATAGAAATCGCCAAGTTGAAGCAAAAGAAGACTTAAACCTCTTAGATTTGACACCTGGAAAAGTAGAGGCATCTCTCGTGCTGGAGCTTGTTATTGATACACAGACGGAGTTGTAGGGCTGATTAATCATGGAAAATGGTCACCATCTATTCAAGTGTTTCAACCAAGCAGTCTGGTTTAGTTCAGTGCAGCCTTGTAAAGCTGTTTTTTCCAAAGTCAACTGCACCTCTACCTGGTAGACTGTAGAGTGACTTGCTCCACCCTTGAGGGCCACATATACTGCATTTCCAACAGGCGATCTGCGATTGCTATTGCAATTCAGAACGGTTTGGAGCAGTAAGCCCAACAATGGAGGACAGAAGCCATTGAGCTTGTTTTAGCTTTAACAGGAAAATCTTCTGCTCCTCTGCCACCACTGTGAGCAACAAGAGGACACGGAGAACTACATGTGGTCCACGTCTTCCTCTCTTGTTTAAGTCTGGCTGCAGCAACATTATAGCTCCACTTACACACCTGGGCATATGTTCTGCACTGTTTTCAGTGTTTTGCATGTAGACGACTCATTTCTCGAAACGATGCCAAACTGATGAGGCCAGACACCCTCGCACACCCTAAGAGAGGTCCCCAAAAGTGGGTTTGCACAGTGTCTTTCTCCTTATTTTACATTGAAAACACCCACATTTTGTACCATATTGACCCAAAATGAACCAGACTGTTCAGTGGAAACTTGGGATGCATGATATTATCGGTTTGATATCTATGTTGGGCAGTATTTAGATTTTTGCAGATATTTAAAGTCGATCTATCACCCGCACATATCTGCCATGTATCGGTAAACTACACAAATATAGAATATTGATGCCCCCTCTCATCACTTCATGGGTATATTTAAAAGTCAAGGGTTTTATTTTTCCAAGAATTAAGTGCTTTTTTTTCTTATGTAGCATCTGTTTGTCTCTAAAATGTGCTGTAACTCTGAAAGACACAAATCCAGTTCTGTTAAGTACAGAGCTTGTGCTTTTGACCAGAAATGTCAGTATTGGCCAAAATGAATTAAAAATGACTGGCATTTCGGATATCGGCAAAAATCCAATATCATGCATCCCTAGTGGAAATGCAGAAATACTCTTGTGGGGCTTTGTGGAGTCAGTATTTTAGTTCCTATTTCAACTTTTGGTAAAAGGAAATGCAAGTAATTGTATATCATACTGAACTTGACTGAACAGGATTGCTGGGTGGAAACTTACCTTAAATCCATCAACTACTGGATAGAAGCACCAATTCTCTACCATCTGTAGACACATGGAGCAGTGCACAACAGAATCAAGATGGACATTTTTGAAATGTAAGTTTTGTTTGCTATTAAATTTATAGTAATGATGAACTTTATGTGGCAGTTTTCTTAACAAGTTACAAAGTTCTTCACATAAAACATTTGAGAAAATGGGGACAACATTCTCAATGTTAAATGTGTGTGTGTGTGTGGATATGAGAGTTAAAATACCAGTTGTAAGATAATATTTTAACTGCAGTGTTTTTATCTTTACACTTTTATAAACTAAGACAATAAACCAGTGAACGACCTCCACCGTAAGCAAGGATCATGCTGCTACAGAATTTTGTCAGAAACAGGTGAACTTTCTTCATGTGGAAAAAAAATCGACAGAATTTCATGTAATCAAAGATATGAGACACGTAAATATTAGAATCTAATGGAACAAACACAACCTTCTTAAACTCCTCTCAAGCACAGAACCCGTAAAATGTTTGAACATTTTTTAAGCAGTTTACATAAAATATTCCCTGTCGTGTGTGTTTACACTTGTCCCTCACAGCAGGAAGTTTTACCAGATACCCGCCATTAGATAATGGTCGTTTTTGCTCCGTAACTGTCTAACTAATTATGATATCAGCTGATTCTGAGTGCTAGGAGTGGGTTTTCAGGATCAGTGAATTATATTATGGATGTAACCCTCTGTGTACTTTCTAGTTAAACATGTTAGTGCTGCCAGTTATTCAAAAGAATTTGTTTCTTATTTTTGTAAAACAGTCTTTGAACCAAGAAATACTCTTGAAAGGGGTTGACATTAAATCAAGTTCATCATATATTTAGAGCAGCATTTCAGTCTCCAATAAGTGAAATGTCAGCACATCGCTAAAATGTAGCCATAGTATGACTTAATTACATCACTCTGTTAGAAAAGTGGTTTTCAGATCAATTCATGGATTAAATCCATAAGAAGTTACAGCCCTAAAGTGATCACAGTGCTCAGCCGTAAACCTTTTCAGCTTTTTTTTTTTACCGCCCTTAGTCATTCTTATACTTTCTCTCTACATTGTCTCTTCTTTTTTACAATTCAAATGTATTCATCTCCATTTTATAGCCTGTTATAGCCAGCCATCAGAGGTCTGTTTTGTGCTCATAGCCTTGCACCTTCCATTTAAACCTTAACTGTATGCATTGCAGCACTGGCTTTCTCAATGGAAACACAAATCCGTTTTGTCACAGAGGACATTTCCCTCCTTGCACAAAACTCATTTCGATTCCACATCATCCCATTACGCCTCCACATTGATTGAAACAGCCTACGTTTTCAGGGGCAGCTGCATACTTTTGCACTCTGTATGTATGAAAAGGCCAGAGCTTGAGCTTGTGCATGTGAAATGTGCACCAGGGTGGGTTGAAGACACGCATAGGCCATTGGAATTAAAAATATTTGCATGTGATTAACGGAGAACCAGAAAAAAAAGGAGAAAAGCTGTTGCTCTGTTGGATGAGGCTCCCTCGATGTTGCATGACTGAATGGCTGTCTGATGCGCTGCTAATACATCTAATATAATTTTCTTTGAGACAAGGTCAGGCTGGTTGCTCGTGGACTGTTATTAAAGGGAGTTAAAGGTCGCAGCTTCACCTTGCTCTTGAGTCTGAGTGGATAACTGTGATGCTAAACCACTGTAAAGCAAATAAAATTGAATGTAGGCTTGATTTATTTGCTGCTTGGTTCTGGGAGTGCAGTCGTGCGGCTGATTTATCCCTCCGCCTCCACCAGCACTGTTGTTTGCTCAGCCTCCCAATTTCTCCAAATGTCTGGTTTGGACTCTACATTCTGTTTGATCACTTTATCAGCTCTACTGTCTCTTTCCCCTAAAGTGTTGAGATATTTTTAGCACTGGGCTTCTCCTGATTTTGAATTGTGGATGCTAGAGCTAATGAGACTTCACATCATAGCTCTGCCACTCACTACTAATACAAACACAAACATGATGTCACCTTCAGGCTAGGACTGGGAAATACATACAATTTTAAAATAAAATGGTGTATTGCATAACAAGATATAGGGTAAGCAAAGCAGGCCATACTTGGGTAAGCCGTCTAGATTTATTTAGAGGACCTCAGCTCTATAAGGCTGGGTGATGTAGCCCAACAATGAGATTATTTTAATAGTTTTTTTCCCTCTTAAAAACAGGTAGGTCTGTCCACATTAACACTGAAAGCTGACCTATTTTCACAAGAAACTAACATAATACAAAACTAATTCTAATTTAATAAACAAATACAAGCATATAAAAGTGCTTGTGCAAAAAGCTGACGTGACCTACTGTCATGAAAATGATAAATTTCTTCTTCTTCTTCTTCTTCTTCTTCTTCTTCTTCTTCTTCTTCTTCTTCTTCTTCTTCTTCTTCTTCTTCTTCTTCTTCTTCTTCTTCTTCTCATTCTTCTTCTTCTTCTTCTTCTCATTCTTCTTATTCTTCTTCTTCTCATTCTTCTTATTCTTATTCTTATTCTTATTCTTATTCTTATTATTATTATTATTATTATCATTATTATTATTATTATTATTATCATTATTATATTCGTCAACGTTCCAGCAAGTTTTACTAGAGTGGGTACTAAAAAAATCTCAATGTATATTTTTTAATCTTTTGCAGGAAATTTGAATTAATCGATTTAATTGATTGCTTTTTTGCCATTTCAAACACTTTAGCAGCTGCTTGTTGTAGCACACTTGGTTTATGTCATGATACAGTTTGTTACTTTATTAACAATAAGCCTCCAAACTTGTGATTTTTTTCTGCTTTTTCACAATTATTATGAAAGACATTTGAGATCATTCATCACAAGTAACAGAGACATTATCACAAGAGCTGGGAAACATTATTATTGCACCTATTTCCCTGAAAATGATTTGTTCAGGAACTGTTTTGGCCCTTGCACTTTTCAAAGTATTGACTCAGCACTGCTCTTTGACAGTCTTTGTTATTTCTTCACGGAGAAGATTGGAAAATTGTTATGTATTGCCATTCAGCCCTCAAAACCAAATGCAGCATATTTCTTGGTCCCTATCTCCCAGTCCCTCTACTGCTGATCTTCAATTGCTGCATGAAGGTCTGACTCCTCTATGAATTAGATTTGATATCGCAGCATAAATCTCAAAACAACCATACAAACACTGGAACAGACATGCCGCTCAGACTGGGGCACGTGTGTTGCATGTTTCCTCGGGGACGTGTGGAGCATCACTGTAACGTTTGGCTTTTGTTCATCCCTCGGCTCCCCCTCAAACACAGGCCATAACTCTTCCGCCCGCACAACTCTTGAGGTCCCCAGCTTGTTTTGGGGAAGATGGATGGAG
Source organism: Scarus forsteni (assembly GCA_036419115.1). Classification (NCBI taxonomy): domain Eukaryota; kingdom Metazoa; phylum Chordata; class Actinopteri; order Labriformes; family Labridae; genus Scarus; species Scarus forsteni. Next base: position 11,833,369 of record JAZDUH010000157.1, on the reverse strand, counting down.
ATTCATTTGGTTTCATTATAACGTCTGACTTATTTATAGCCCTTCCTGCGCAGCGCCTGTTGGCTCTCCGCGGCCCTGTGCGAGGATGCTGGAGGGGGGCTGAGGCGTTGATGAAACATTCCTGTGTCCGGGGGGTACTCTCTGAGGAGAACACTGCTTGTTTAAGGGAGGGCAGCGGGGTGACAATGCAAGGACCGCCAGCAAGGCCACTGAAATCTAATTCCACTTGCCCTGCCTAGCTACAGCATTCTTGTTTGAGGGATTTCTCCTATCAAAAGTCTTGCTCTGTGTGGGTGTTAGGCTATGTAATAATACCACATAGCCAAACAACACAGGAGGAACTATATTGGTCATATAAAAGTGGTTACCACAACAAAACAGAAAAAAAAAAGCGAGGGAACTTTTTAAAAAAATAGATCTCCCGAAGCACACATTCATATTTTACTTATACTCAGTTTGGAGTTTGTACTTCCACCACGCCAATCCCAAACCTTTATCTGGATCTCCCCCTTCAGCCTCAGAGATTACCTCTTCACAACCCTGGAGCACGGATGCTGTCTGCCTGGTAATTTGATGGCTAATCCCCTGCCTCTTCCCTACAAATCTCTTTCCTGATAAAGGGGTTGCTTCAACATTAGTAAACATGGGAGACTTTGCTGCCAGGGCTGACAGTCAGACTGGTTGAGGGGAGAGGAAGGAGGATAGCCAGTTTCCTCTTTATACTTCATGAAAAAGCTCTTTTGCATCTCATGCATGGAAACTCCAGATAAAATGAACCTTTAAACCATGGGAATATGTTTAAACTCAGCGGTAAGGCTATCAAATTTTCTCTATGAAAGGATCTAAATAATGCATAGTACGTTTTTTCACATGTTGCATTTAAATATCCGCCCTTGCTCTCTATCTCCTCCTGCTTTTAGCTTGATCGTGAAGTGGGCTTGTCTCATAGAGTTAAGCTTAAAAGAGAGTTTCCATACAGTCCATTGTTAATGCACATTCATTAGCTTTTTGACCTGAATATGTTATCCCTAATGATCAGTGCGCTCCTGCCACGGCTAGACACGATGGTTCACTTGAAAGGAATTTGCTTCCTCAGATCTTTCTTCACAGGCGAACACTGGCTGGACCCACTGTGTGACCAGGCATTGCTCGATTGCGGGCCACAGCCCCCACAGGAGTCCCATTTAGCCAAGTTCAGAGCAAAGGGACGAGTTGGAACTTGCAACTGCTTGCAACAGGCTGCTCTGCAATGTTCTGAAAGCCTGTCAGACTGGTGACTGATGATGTATTCGTTTCCACTTCTGCTTTCTGTCCTGTTTTATAGAGGAACCAGACACATGCGTTCAAGCTTTTGGAAAGCAAGTTAAATTTCTATTACTGTTATAAAACTGGACCTTTAAAATGCATAAAGACATGTTGGTTTGACTGAAAATGTCATATTTAAAAGTCAGATCAAGACCTTCAGCTAATGTGATGGATGATCGTTTGTCTATGGTACGTGTACTCCACAGTCGGACCAAACTGGACTCCTCTGTGTGCTGGGCTCTATCTCAGAAATAAACAGCTTTTAAGAGGAAGTGGAACAGTATGGTGGTGCTGAGGACGTCACCGTAATTGCCAAGGGTTATTCAAATTGTTGTCTGCCTTTGAATGTCACCATATTAGAGGAATAGAAAATATCTTATTGTACCCAAAGTCAAATACTGAGTGTGTGAAATTGCAGAACTGCAAATGTGTTTCTGTTTTCTCAGTAAGTATTCAGCCACTCACTAACTTGTTAAGGGAAAGCCCCACTGCACTGCTGAGCTCCATCCTTCCCTAAAACTTCACCCAACTGTGCTTGTAAATTGATAGTTATGGTAAAAGTCAAAGCCCATACCGACAGTTGAATTATTGATAAAGCTGATAGCCCATCATGATGCTAATGTCTTTAAATTCATTGTTATGTCATGATTCTCCTACAATGTCAAGATTTTCTCACCTTTGATTAAAAAACTAAATCAGTAAACTGTAAAACAGTCGACTTTCTCTGAACTATAAAAATCTTTATCTCTGATTCGGCATTCAGTGTGCAGTCATAAATGAACATCTAAAATGACAAAGACTCAAATAACATTATTTTCCACGAGCAGATGTGAAAAGGGTCAATAATGATGCTGAATCCATTCGCGCATCTCCAGTGAAAACCTACCGATCGTTCAGTAGTGATTTTGTTCAGTTGCAGTTCTGCTGTCATAAAGGAGAAAATATGAAGAATAAGACGGATCCAGATGTTTGAGCTGTCAGTTTACTCTCTAGTGGAATACTCAGGGGGTTTAAGACAATTATGGCACCAGTTTGAGGCTGGAATTATCACATCTTTTGTCAATTTCTCCCAGTTATTTCTGGAGCAGTTTTGTATGGAGACGAATTGGTGTAATAAGTAGAGCAAACACCAACCACGGAGGCTGAAGTGATGGGACTGAAGGCTCTTTTCAGTGATCAGGATCATTTTGCACAATGCAGTGAAAAGAGACAAACTTTGGCTTCTAAATGAGTCATGATCAGGTAGCCCACCAGTTTGGTTTTTATTCTCAGAGACAGCTGAGGCAGTATGTTGACCTTTCCTTACATAAGCATTTGAGCAAAGCCATTAATTTTGCTTACACCAAGTTGTTTGTTTCCAGAAATAGTTTTTTTCTTGATGTTTTTTTATCAAACATGACTGTTATTGCCTACCACTCAGCCTGTAGCCTTTGAACAGCACATCACTTCACGACTGTGTTTCTCTGAAGATTACGTTGACAAAGATGTGCTTCTTAGCAACAGAACCACCACCAAACATATACTGTAGCCTCTGTACAATAAAAATGGACTTTGTTTCTGGGCACTGAAGCGATCGGCTGTTCAAACAGTGGCCGGCTGACTTGACACACTGAGTTACATATATCACCGTGAGCTAGGGGTGTGCGATATGACGATATTAAATTGTTAAGGATTATGACGTGGGGATGATCTCATAAAGCAGAAAGATCGTCAGATCGTCTGTGTGGGTGCAGAGACTTTGACGCTCACCCGACTAGCCAATCGTAGCACATCATGCGCAGTGCATGGTAGTATCTCCTGTTTGGTTATGTAGCGTGAAGCCATGGTGGACAGAGAAAAGGAGATAAAAGCTTGAAGATGTCTGAACAAAAAATCTGTTCTAAAGCAGCTGTATTATTCACTCAGATTATAGACATTGCAGTTAGATAACATTTGTTTTAAATTGTTGCACTTTAAGAGATAATGTTTAAATTGTTGTTCATTACCTTTTATGTTTACATTTATTGCACATTTTTTATAAAAACTGCACTATTTAAATTAAAACCTGTTCAGAAAGTTTCTTTGGCTTTAATAGTCTTTTTTTCTTTTAGGGTTTTACATGTTTTATATGTTAAACAAAGGGGAGAAAATGGTCAAACATGCAAATTAGTCCAGAAAAATCAACGTAAAAAAGAATCGCGATAAAATCGTGATCGTGATTTTATTTTTAAAATATCATGATATGATATTTTTGCCATATCACCCACCCCTACCGTGAGCCAGCATGATTTGCACTGCTCCATTCACATTAGTGCAATTACCTCCTGCAACATTCTCGAACAATCAAGCTGCAACACAAATCTTTGTTCTGAAAGTGACTTGAGAGCGTTAGGAAGTGTTTTGCCCCAAACCTGATTACTGTTTTGAGCATGTTTGTTTCCCCTCAGGGAAAACTAAGCACTCAACCCTAGAATCAAAGCTGACGCCTTAAGCCCAAATATGCTCAACGAAGTCAAACAGGACCTGGCAAGGAAGCATTTAAGCAGTCTCTGGAATGACTTCAACTGCATGACTGCGACATTGGCTGCGATGGCTTTTCATTTGTTGACCTGACAGAGGCACTTTAGGCGTCAGGGTGGATCTGGCGGGGTGAGTGACAGGTCCTGTCCCTGCGTGTCTGTGTGTGTGTTTAATGGCCTGGTGTTCGGTCTAATCGTTGTCAAAAAGAGAGAGATGACATGTCAGGAAGAATTTAGTGAGATCTCTGATTTCAGCACGTTGCAGACCAGTCACCACTTTAACAAAAAAGACCAGAGTCGGGGCTGCAGGTCCTTTATGTTTGTGCTTTCTGCCATTTTGTCTCTCAATGGAAAATACTTTTATCCACACATTCACAGCCACTGGCATGAGTTCTGTTCTTATTAAGACTTCACCCATTTTCATACACGAGATTTGTGCTACTTTATTTTCTGGTGAGAGTTTTTCCACCAGTGTAGAGTCAATGGAGGCAGTCAGATACTAAAAAGCTGCTCTTTTTATAAATATAAAACACTTCATTTCCATACCACTCTGTTTCACTCTATGCTGCAAAACTCTTGTTTGCATAAAATAAAGTTAATTAATAAATGAAGTCTTTTATAGAGATGATTGATCTTTTTCTAATATTTTATATATATTTTACTCATAAGTAAATCTAAATGCTGTGTGCCAGCTGTCTTTAAATAACAAAATAGAGCGTCAATTGACACAGCTTTAGCACGACTGTCAGAAGAAGTGCTACAAAAGTGTCTTCAGGAATGATATCTTTAACCAAAGAATGCAGAGTAAATGATCAGTGTGGTATAGTATGATCCAATAAGTTTAAAAAAAAATCACATTTCAACTTGAAACTGCCCTGGGCAAAGAGCTAAATCTGTAAGCCATTTATTGGTGTTATTTATAATGTGTTAGCATCAAGCTAACAGACCAAGACAAACATCCTGTTTGATTCGTGGTTTGCATTTATTTGCATTTATGATACCAGTGTTTCTTATGTGGATCTCTGTGTTTAACAGGCAGGGGTTACTCATTTGTTTATTACTTCATCCACTAAGGGCAGTAAGGACTCAGTAATATTGTGTATGAATAGTATTGCAGTTTTATTTTCACAATAGAACAGGGGGAGATGAACACAGCGTCTTTTTTTAAATCAGTTGAAAATGTCCCGCTGACAGCAACAAGTTATGGAACAGCAACTCATAACCTAATGGTGACTCTAAGTTGCACCTAGGTCTGGGTGTTTATTAGAATGTTGTCTGCCTCTCTATGTCAGCCCTGTGATTGGCTGCAGCCTGTGGTGACCCTGGGATTGCTGGTGGAGATGATGGGTGAATGGATGAATGTGCCTCATAAAGTTGACAAAGTTATTTGCAGTTGCCTCTTGTTGCCCATCAGTTTTAAAAACTACATGAAAACAACAGAGCAGGTTTGAGGAAAATCTTTTATTATTGATTCTGCCAACTCTTTATTGCTTCTCTGAAATCACACAGCCACAGGCAAAGCATATTTCACTGTAAGAATTATCTTGTTTAATATATTTATTATTTCAATGTTTTGGTCATTTTTCTTACGATTATTTTTGGGGGATTTTGTGTCTTTATTGACAGGAGAGAGGGTGGATAGGCTCAACACTTCGCTATCTTTTGAAAAATTAAGCTACACTTCAGACCCTCTCTGTGTCCTTTTGGCTAGGGCTGAAGAATTTTAGGAAAAGATGTAATTGTGATTTTTCTGGCAGATATTTCAATTTGATTGATGATTTTCTTCAAATCAAGCTTCAGAGCAATATTCACTTTTTTTACAGCACAGACAGCAGTAAGGAAATCAATGATCAAAAGCACATAACGCATAATTCATCATCTAATATTGATGATAATTTGTTTTCATTATTTAAGTGCTGCTGTGACTTCTACTCTCAAACAGAGGCTTTGGATGTTTGACCTGGTTACCAACTCTTCCATAAATGTAAATTTCCTGCAAATTTGTCAAACAGCAAGTGTAAAATAGTTGACACAGCAGACTCTAGGTCAGTAAGGAGCACAGCTTTGGTGGTCACATGATTGTCTGAAATTCCAATTTTATTCTGAAAACCTATCAGCTCTACTGTCCACCATGATTTCTTTCCTCGATGCCTTTATTGTCATTCCTGCTGATTACATGCTGCTTGAGCTTAGCATCACTGTTGTTAAAGGCACTGATGAGGACATTTTAAAGTAGAAATGTAAGTTATGTAGATTCCTCAAACTATTAAGAATCAGTTCTCAACTGGATTGGGCTCCTGATCTCCATCCCATCAGAGGACTCACAGCCTGTTGATGCACAGCACTTCATTCTCTGACTACATTGTGATAAATCGAACAGACTTTTCTGAGCATTCATCAGGAAAATGAGGGAACTGACAGTTTTGGTTTCTAGCAAACAACACAGTGGTGGCAGCATGACGTGCCTCAAATCCTATGCAGTTGTTCAAATAAAAGATTTATTGCTCAGCCCTGGTTGTCGTCACTACTTGGTAAAAAAATGTGCACATTAGAGCTTTTCTTCAGTGCCCGTGCCAGTGACACAGTTGTGCTTTAAATGACCGTCTCTTGCCCACAGCTGCTGGCACAAGCTCTGATTTAATTTATAGCTCTTCATTTATTTCAAATACAGGATTGTGGTACTTTATTTTCTGAAGATAGTATCTCTGGTGTTCTCGCTTGAATAATTGCTGATTTTCTTCCCAATGCTCCTCTCTCATAAAACTCTTGATCTTGTACCAGCCGGCTTGATTGGCTGCTTCCACACTCTTGTCTACATATTTTATAGGGTGAATTTCCAGCGAGCTATTTGATTAGTCAGTGAAATCTTTGACACGTATTCAACTCTGAATTTCTCTAACTGGATGTGTCCACGAGATTCCTCCCAGAGTGTGTGGTGTTCGTCTTGTTAGCCAAGCTGCAGAACAGTGACTCTACACTGGTGGTAATTGATAGTCTGGAGGCTGTCTCAGCTGCAGGTAAATCCTATCTGCTGCTGTACTATGAGGAAGGGGGAAGAGAAATGGGAAGGGTATAAATAAGTCTTCCAAGGACTTAGCATTTCAGAATAACTAGAGAGGTGTTGGTGGTGGAAGGGGGGAGGATGGCGGGAGCAGATAGCAGAGCTGAAAGACAGGGGAGGGTGTGAAAATGTTAAATACGGCAGAAGTATCCCCCAGAAGACAGCTGAGATTTCCTCAAGATTGCACAGGCTTTTAAGTACGTTTAGGCTGCATCTTTATCTGGAAAAATGCTTCACAAAACAGCGTGTTTACTGCTTCTTGCCTTTGTTCGGTGTCCAAACTCACCAAGTCCTTGAAGCTTAAGGAAGAGGCTTAGGTGTGGCTTTTGCCTCTTTGAAAACGCATCCATCAGACTGACAGGGCAAAATTCAGTCCCATGCTCAGCCCCCGCGAGACGCTCTGTAGATAGAAAGCGAGACAGAGCAAGAAGAGGTTGAGCATTGGAGAGATTGGTCCCAGTGTGGGATTCATAGGTAGTAATGAGGACGCTGGTGGAGCGCAGGTCGTGGTGTTGTGGCTCCGGCCTGTCAGTATAATGGACCTCGCGAGTCAGCTGGCAATCGATTGTACTGCTCACGACCTCGTACGCCTGTTGTTCTTCACTCTTCCTGCCTGTCAAGCTGCCACGCAGAGATGGAGGACGGAGCAGAATCTTCTCCCAGACGACAGATACAGTGTTCAGATGTCTCCTCATTACCTGAAAAGGTGGCCTGAGGTGAGGTGTGTGTGTGGATCACAGCTGACTCCACTCTTCTGAGGAACTTTAAGGAAACAACAGGGGAGGAACATCTTAATTAATTCCTGTTTATTTGGGCCTTTGGCTGCTAAGTTCTTGCAGTCCATTAATTTAGTGAACTAATTTAGGGCCCTGTAAAATCTGCTTTATTTTTTCAAAAACTCTATTTTAGTTTTCCCCATATTTCATATTTTTTGGTTTTATTTTTTGAGATTCTTTTTGTATTTTATGCTAATTGAACCCAAAGACACTGCATAAAGTAATGAAATATAATTGCTCACTCTTCAGGTGGTCCTCACACAGATCTTTATGGGTCCAGGTTTTGACAAATTTACAGAACTTTTGGTTGCTTGCCGATAATTGTTGGGAAACTGTTCTGCCATGTACTTTGGAGTTAGCCAGGAGTTTTGTAGCTTCTTTGCCAGTTTAGCTGGCTGCTTCAACATGTTTTCATTGTTAATGAAGGAAGGAGGAGGGGAAGTGAGGGGTTCATTATCCCCAGCCTTAGTGACCCCTTTGGAACATTTTCTTGAGGGATACATTCCATTTTATTCCCTCCCCATTTTTTTTTACATAAAATAATGTGCATTTCTGTGATAGTCCACGTTCATTGAATTCTACTTCTAATTTCCAATTCTGTGATAATGCATTTTCAAGGGCCTTACGCACGAGGAACTGTGGCCCAATCCATTCTGTCATTGCAAGGCGTTATTTACCCCTCTGTGACGTTTGGCCTCCACTCTAAAACACTACAAAGACAGAATGGAGTCTTTGTTCCTTCACTAAAGGTTGTAACAGAGGTGTGATGTTGACGGGAGACAGGAGCACTGCGAGTGCGAGTCTCTGCCTTTGTGTGTTTGTGGGGACATGCACCGTGTCTTAATACAATTATTGTGAATGTCTCTAGATGTACAGTGTCTAAAGCAGATCCTTGCTGCGATGCTTTTACATAAAGGAGCAGTGAATTGCATGTGTTTGTCTGTTTGTTTTTTAGTGTTTGCTCATTTTCATGCCCTCATTAGACAGAAGGACAGTGGATAGAATTGGAAAGTGGAGTGAGAGAGTGTGGGATGGTGTGTGCAAAAGGGCACAGACTGCACATAAACCTTGCTGCCAGGTTAGAGGGGCATCAACCTCATGAGGAGTGCAGATTTAGCTACAAGGCTAGCAGTGATTTGATCAATAGTTGAACCCTAACTGCTTACAGTTTGTATATCTAAGATAGCTAAAATAAAACTCTTGATCTTGAGAAGCTTGAAACCTAAAATTTAGCATTTAAACTTGGGACAGTAAGTTAACACTAGACGGAATTTTACAAAAACGCTTATCTCTGCCAATTTCAGTGGATTTGCCTCCAATTTTGGATGTTCACCCCAGGCTGTAAGCATAGCCCCCTGGATTGTGGTGCATTATATACCTTGAAACTCTGAAGTAGGACCTGTGAAATATGTCACATTCCAGTTGAACATGTTCCAGTAACAAACTGGTTAAGTCAGTACCTGAAGATTTTCTGACTTTTTGGGTCGAAATTTCAAATATATGGGGTGTTCCCGAGACCATGCACCATCAATTCAGAGCTGTAAGGACCTGGAGCACAGCTCCAATGCAACAGCATGAATCAGCCTTTATAGCTGACGAGTCCTTTAAATGATTTGTAGATGGCCGCAGTTGTTGTCAATTAATTTCGCATCAACAGAAAAACAAAATTTCAAGGCATTTACTGCTGTTACTGATTAAAACAAAGTTGGACACTCTGTCCGTATCATCCAGGACAAAATACTCATCAATATAAAATAATGTGCCAGGTTCGTTTCAGTTTAGCTGACACATCTTTGTACTTTATAGCGTCATAGTTATCAGGGATACTGTACATTTTTAATGAACACGCTTTAAGCTGAGAGTCCCCTCTTCCCTTGCCCTTTATCGAATGGCGGCTGCCTTCTCTGCACTCATCTCTTTTACATTTTAAATCCTCAGGCCTCTGGAGAGCAATGGGGATATATGGTTCCATCTGCTCCACCAGACTGGCTCATGGCTCAGACAGAGAGAAAGAGACAGAGGAGGAGACATGGCCGGGGAGAGAGGAAGAGAGAGAGAGAGAGGAGGAAACAGGGGAATGGAGAGAAACGCAGACTGACAGAACGGCTTATTAGAATCTGCCTCTTTTCACTAGTTAGACAGGGGCTGAGAGGATGGCCGTCTGGAATCGTAGGCAGGAAAGAAGTTGAAGAAGGACTTGGGGGGATTGTCTTTTTCTCCCTATTTGCGGTGGCAACTAACCCGTGTTGAATCTGTGAGGTCTTAACTGTTTGAGGTAGACCAAGACTCGTGGCTTTTCTTTGTGGGTTTTTGTCTTAGAGAAGCAGGCATGTATGTGCCGTACAGATTCCCTCAGACATATTTCTCATCAACCGGTCGCTCCTTTGTAAACAGGCCCTTATGTTTCACCCCAGACACCAGAAGGTACAATGTTTCTGTTTCCCTCCACAAAGGCTGGATTAGATAGAAGTATTTTTCCCAGCGCTGCCTGCATTGGTCTAACCCTTCCCTGTGTCAACACTCAGTTTGTTCTTCTGTACCTTGTACCACAGAGGATTGTTTTCCCTCTGTCTTTTACATGCCCCGTCGTCAGGTGAGATAATAATATAACCATTGTGTCAATATACATTCTCAAACCCGCTCTCTGAAGACAAACAAGCTCCAAACGCTCCAGTATGCCATGAAAATCTTATGCATTCTTTGTCATAAAGTAAACTCCTGCTATAGTTTCACGTCCTCACCTCTGTGTCTGAAGAGGATGTGCTCCCAGGGAGGATTTTTGCTGACTTGGCTGTTACTTTGAATTAAATTTGCATAAAAAGGTTGTCTGTGGTGAGACAGAGGGCTCACTTCTTATTCCTGCAGTAGAACAAGCACAAGCACCATTCACACCGTGCCAGTCGTGCCAGTGACCGAATGAATAAGCACGTTTTTGACTAATAGCCAACGGCGGTAGTCTGGCTAATCCCTCTACAGCTGATTTGAGGTTTCCATGTAATCCTAATTATTGGAGGACTGTGTGTGCAAAATTTGGGGATAAAACTATGATGAATTCTAGGCCAAAGATTTCTTATGTTGTAAATTATGGTCAATTTCTGCCAAGCAGTCAAATTTTGTTCAGTCCAGTTTAGTAAGGTAAACTCTGATCTTACCAACATTTCTACAGCCAACCATGAACTTCCTTGGTAGAAGAAAGGCTGAAAAACATGTTGTTTTAACATTTGAGTTACAGCGTAGGTATGTGCAGCTGTCAAGTTGCATTGTCAGTAACATGACTCAGCACTATTTGTGTTTGATTGAGGCTAAAGTGCTTATTTTTGTGAAGTCCATCTGATATCACCGTCTTAGGCTTACTCAGAGGACAGAACAAAGTGTATGCAGAGTCTGTTTTCCTACATGTAAAATGTGACTGCAGATGACCTTCACAGTCCAGTTTAACCGTCTGAGAGACTTTCATGTTTTTCTCTGTCTTTGGCTGTCTTTAAATTTCAGATATACTCAATTGAGTTGTCTTTAGTCAATGTCCAAGTAAAGAAACATTTTAAGACAATTTCATGCCTATTTTAACCTTTTTTAACCCAGTTTTTACAACTTTATGCCTATCTTGCTCCCATTCCTCTTTTTTTTTTTGGCCACTGTCAGACCATGTTTGGAATCTTTACATGGTTTTTGAAATTTAATCCCAATTTTGCTGCTATAATCAGTTTTCCTTAGTCACTTTTGAATTTTTTTTCCCATTTTTTTTGCAATTTCATACTTATTTTGCACCTATTAACATTTTTTCCACTTTCGTACCATTTTTTTAACCCAGTTTTTACGATTTCATACTTATTTTGCTTCTGTTCTTCACCTCTCGACTTTTTCTCAAATCTTTTATCCTTAGATTGATTTAATGTCATATTGGTTATACTATAAACCGATCTACTGCTTATGTTTGTTTAACAATACGTAAGATGAGGAACATTTAAAAAATCGCAGAGTAAATCGCACCTGCAATACTTGGGAAAAATATCGCAATTAAATTATTTTCTCAAATCGTCCATCCCTAGTATACACTGCAGGTAGGCTTCCGTATGTCTATCTAACCCTGTACATTTGAAGGAGAAGACTTTGTACCCAAAATTGTAGGACAGAAGAACAGAACTTGACTGATTGTGGAAAACATTATTTTAGAATGGCAACACAGAAGATGGTTTTCAAAGTTAACCTGATTTAAAAAGAAGTCCAAAAGCAAAAGGAAACATTTTTACCCCTGAAGGCAGACACGAGACAATCTGGCTAAACTGGTGTGATCAGTTTGAATATTAAGAATAACCAATGTGTCCAGTTTACACTGTCAGATGATTGTCCTAAAATAGGTCACATAGGCGAAACAGTGGATTTGTGTTCATGTTTGAGCTGTAAAAATATGCAGCAGACTGTTTGTAAAACTTTCTTTGGTAGGGTTTACATCCACAGGTTTTTACTCCAGTTTTCAAATGTGCATTGTAAAAATGTAAAAGCACATGTCAAAATTCTTTGAAAAGACATAAAACACAACAAAATGAAAATAAAATACAGAAAAACATCCTGAAATATTGAAAAAAAACTTTGCTCTGGGAAATGAACAGAAATAGGATTATTTTCAAGCTTTTCTTCTTGTCTCCGAATATTCTTACGGGCAATAAAATGTGTTCCAGAGAGTCCTGTTTTGACTTTAAAATGTTTTTATTATTTTTCCACTGACAGAGATGGTGTCTTTCTATGTCCTATGTCCTTCTCTGCTGTCTAGTAAGCCTTTTTATGAATGAATTGTTTAATTTACTCTGCCAGTATGATAATTCAAGAGAAACTGACAGTTAAGGCAGCTTCTAAGGTACAAGCACTCCGTCTGAGGCAACATGGTGATGCAAGATCAGGAACATTTGGCTTTGGGGTGAAAATAAAACGAATGGCTGGTGAACAAGGATTATTGGCCAAACCATGCAAAAAAGCTCTCAAACGGGGGATAATTGAAGGCATTAAGCCCAACCTGGAATCAGAAAAATACATCAGAGGGGGGATAATCAGTCTGTCTTTGTTGTGGCCTTGAAATAGTCTCAAAGCTGCAACATTTCTTAAATTTGATCTTAAAACATTTGCGTCAATCCTGTTTTAACATTTGAAACAGACTTGGTGGATAAACAAATTTAAAAAACTGCAAACTGTTGTTGTTGACTCTGGATTAACAGAATTAAATTAATACCCGGGGCTGCTACTTGAACCTTACCAAGAGCGCACTGGGTCAGGGGAGGTTGCTCAAAACTCTTCATTTGGTGGAGATTTGTTTTATTTATCTCTACTCTTGCCTCACAGTGTAATGCAACACACAATTGAGCCTTCTTCTGCAGTGTGTTTTCACTTGTTTTTCATGATTCATGCCACCCGCTGCCTGACCAATAGACTCCTAATACTTTCTTTGAAGAAGGCATTGAGGGAAAAACATGATTTGTGATTTCTTTTGCAAAGAAAAGATTTAATTTTGAAATTCATTTTGATAGAATTTCACTTCACTTTATTTAATTGTCCCTTAAAGGGTGTTTTGGTTTGCAGCAGACAAACATTCAACAATCACAGCTAAAGATACAAAAATACTAAACCACACCACTAAGAATTTCTGGGTTTTTTTGGTTGGAGGGAGACAGGACCTGGAGTTGTAATAATCAAACGAAGGAATTACATGCTCCACTAATTAGTTGCAAGATGATTGCAGGCAGTAGGGGGGCAAATCAGCCCCAAAATGTGGCTTAAAACTATCTGGTGTGCAGCCAGCCTTAAGTACTTGATGATTCAAGGTGTTTGATCACAGTGACGACAGTATCCAAGAAATCCAATATTGCCCTTCAGCAGTTCTGCTCATTGATTTGCATTTCGTCCTATGATTACAGATATTAAAGCGATGAAAAAGACAAGGACGAGCCAGCTCAATGTCAGTCCAAAGTATCGTGACAAAGTGTTGCTGCTCTGTCCCTGAGCTCAGAGGCCACAGCCTGGTGCTGGTGTAGGCCTCTGAAGGGAAAGAGCTCCACCCGCAGCCGTTACAGTCGCTAATCTGGCCTGACACCAAGCTGATTTACAATACCCCCCTGCCCTAAGCACTGACTGACTAGAGGTAATTGATTTAGAACAGTGGGAACACCTGCTGAATAGTATGAAGCCCTCAAAAGCCCCCTCCTATGCTGCTATACAAAGTTAGGCTCAATATCCTCACCTCGGTGCCTCCTGCAGAAAAGAAATATACTGAAAAATGAAGAACAACTGTGTTATTTTGAAAGTGCAGCAGAGAAAACCATATGTTTTCAGCTTGAGCTGTATTCCATGTCTGTCTACAGTCTGCCATAGCTCTGCAATGCCTAACTTTAAATATTACTGCACTTTCCAGCTGCTAAAATCCAGCAGGCCTCATTATATAGCAATGGATTGAGCTGAGCTGGAACAACCGCCTCTGTTTGGCCAGCTATTGATCTATGGAGCTCTGTATTTGCCAGTCTTTCTGCTCACATGCCTTCACTCTGTTTGTCTTTTACTGGCGGAGACAAGCCTTTCTGCCCGGGGGGTGGTGGTGGTGCTGGAGGGGGCTGTTAGGGGATTGAAGTCCTCTGCGTGGTGTTAGAGAGGAGAGAGGCGGAGGAGGAGGGGGAGTCCGTGCCTTCTGTGCTGGCTGCCGAGTCATTTTATGGCACCATCTGTCCACAAGCAAACCGTCAAGTGGTGACGTCTCAGCTCGTCTTTCCTGCTCGACAGGTCGAATTTCCTTCTGATATATGTGCACATCTGCTGCAGAGAACGTTTTTCTCGGTTTATATTGCTAATTTAATGTTTGGCCGTAGCTCAGAATCTTTCCTAATTATGCACTAATTCATTTGTAGATAGATCTGAAATGTAAACAACAAAAATATTTAATCTTTTTCTATCCTTGAACAAGGGCAAGGCTGCCGGCTGTGTACATTTTTAAAAACCCTGAATTATGAATAAAGCTTTAATTTGTCATTCCTCATAGCTTCTGTTTGTGCTCTGGCTCTGAGAAATGACAGCTTCTGCTGGAAAGATAGAGAATATTTTAACTGTACTGCACACCTCTCTTGTGTTATTAGAGATATGTACAAAGATATTAAAGGTATTTAGACATCAACAGAGTTTTTGATGGAACAGAACTTCAACCATGACAACATAAGGTCGTCTACAACTCTTGTTATCTGGGTTACAGCAGTATATCATTTCATTGTTTTCCCCTGTGGGACTAATACAAGAATATATTATGTTTAGTGGAATTAAAGTTAAATAATGATGTCTGCAGTAATATAAAAGTTCATTTCAGTACCAGGACTAGGACCCGGATCATCCCTAGTCCTGCTGTCACATTCAAGTCCAAAGTGTTTTCTTGATAACCAGAAATGTCTAAATATAGATTGGGATGTAAACAAATGGGATTAAATGCATAGACAACATAAGTTTCTGCCACAGAGGGCCTTAGAATAAACAGACATGAAGCAGAAGTTGTTTGTATTCGATAAACATGACCCACAAAGTTGTAGCTACTTCACAGAAAGCAGTTTCATCGTCTCCACTTGTCCAGATACACACAGCACTGCATTTATTTGATGAATGTCTGTTTTACATTGAGCCTGCTTTTTGATTTATTGTGGGCCCTTTGCCCAGCACTTTGTAGTGCAAGCCATTTTCTCCTCGCTCCACAGCTCGACAACGCCAATAATCACTCTCCGATAAATTCAAATGGAAGTGGCGCTCTGGTATGTCTCCTCTTCTCGCTGTAATACATATCAGTGTACAACACATCACCTTTCATTCTCGGACTGATTTGCAGCTGAAAAGATTGGTAGCCCCCTCCCTCCAGACGTGATTGTAAATCCCCTCTTCAGTGGCAATTTATGGAGGTGCTTGAGTTTTGTTAAGTGTTCACTCAACCAGACTAAATGCCAATAGATACTGTATCTAAGAGGTTAAGCAAGTGTACTGATGGTTCGACTGAGTAATATGACTACAATCATTTACATTTGTGTGTTTCTTTTGCTCAGTGGCAACACACAGTATCCATCTTAATAGATTTTCTGTAAAGAAATAAAATAAAATAAAAAATGGAGGTCATATTCAGAAAATTAGAATCTCTTTGATATCTGCCTGACATTATAATAGCACAAAACAGTTGAAAGCACCTTTTCTAAACACCTAAAATATCTTATTTGGAGTGATTAAAAATGCAGACAAACTCTAATACTCTGTCTAAATGACGCAAAAGCACCCACATCCTTCATCATGTGTTGAGGTTGTTAAAATATTCTTTTTTCTTGAAAGGTCTTTCTTAACTTGTCATGAGATAAATCTTTGAAAATTTTGACAACCTATTTTCAAAGTAAGTTTCTCAGTATCTAAGTATACATTCTACCCAACTCAGATTCCCCAAAACATCAGAGAAATTCAAGTTTATTAAAAAAAGATCTTGAGAAATTGAATTTGTCATGTATTAAATGAGAAATAATAGTTGAAATATGAAAAGAAAATACTTGCTATTATGAAAACTATTATGATGGATTAAATTAGAAGATGTGAATGGGTCATAGACTGTTTGACACATTTTATCCAGGCAGGAATTCATGACCCACTGAACGCAGCGCCATGACCCACTTTTGGGCTCCAAACCACTGCCATAGGAGCCATGTGTTAAAAGCAATAAATAGCTCAGAACTGGCTGTTGAGTTCCTCACTTTTTGTTGCTTTGGCATCAAATCCTTAAAAGGATCATTTGATTTAAAAGAAATAAACAGATGATTCTTTCAAATGTAAATATGTAATATTACCATACAGAATATTATTGGTATGATGTCTTAAATAGTTGATTATGGCATCAACAGATAGTTATTAGTTTGGGACATTAACTGACTGATAATTAGAGCTGATATACCAGCTGGGCGTATTGATCATATGTGATGTATCACATTTATTTTCAGTGATATTAGTAAAATGTAATGTACTATTACTCTACCTCACAAACAGTGAAAAAAAAATACATCCCAAAGACATCACCTGTTTGCTTTTCATTACTGAATGTCTACATTAAAACAAACGTACCATTATCATTGACATTATCTTTCACTGGTTTTACATCTTTTTCTGTCAAAATAAGAGGAAAAGGTCACTTTCAGCGTTGGAGAGACCAAGTATTTAGTTTTGACTTGGGATGCACCGATCAGGCTTTCTCGGCTGGTTTGCGACATCGTCCTGTCCTTATACCAACACGAACAACAACTGGTTATATGTTAACACACAAAGCAACACAAATATCCTGTGGAGCAATGCTTAGATTATCCTACAGCAGGGACATCTGAATTACACAAGATATGACTCATCTTTTAAAAAAATCTTGACTAACTTGAGAAATATTATCCTTACTCAACATTATTTATTTGAGGCTTTTCAATTTAATTCTCTTTTTTTAAGTCAATCAGCCAATGCGTTTTTTATTAAGAAAAATCAGACGATACTGATTAGTGGCTGATATATCGGGGCATCTTTAGTTTGACTTAGATGCGTATGGGAGTATTGGCTTACGTGTCAGAAAATATAATGTCAAGAATTGTTGATCATTTTTTTAGACTTGACTATTTCATGTTTATTATCATAGACTCATCAGGCATACTACTTTAAATGGTTTTTAGTGTAAAAGGGTTATTACCAGCAAAATGTGTGATTAGAATATTTATATATAGCAGAGTGTGGATGTGTTTGCTTATACTAATGGACAACAGGCATAGAAAGCCGTAGCTGTCACTGAGTGAACCTGAAAGTTAATGGGTGTCAGTGACTAGATGTGACCTGTATAAAGCTCTTTGAGTTATCAGAAAGACCAACAAAGCAGCATTTAAGCTCAAGATATCTAGTCCAATTTTCCTTTATCTCATTTTAAGGCATGTTTGTGTCTTAAAGCTGGATTTCCCAGCCTCGTTGGTGGTCTCCGTAGTTCATTGAAAGGCAAGCCATGGCCTGTCCCGATGCATCACTTGAAGTCCTCCCTCGTCACAGATGACGTCTTGATTCGTCATCGAGACTGTGTCATATGTTGTAAATGTCTCCTACTAGAAGTACGATGTTGTTAATAATCCCTGTGCTCTGAATTTATGACCTGATGGATTTATTTGAGTCACCCACACAAGCAGACACTTTACTTATTTGACTTATAGCATGAGAGATTTCATTGTAGGTCAGCATAAAGCACTCCCTGCTCTCACTATTGCTCAATCCAGGGAAGTGGACTTGTCTGCTGTAGCTTCCTTGTCT
The DNA here is from genome assembly GCA_036419115.1 of Scarus forsteni. Classification (NCBI taxonomy): domain Eukaryota; kingdom Metazoa; phylum Chordata; class Actinopteri; order Labriformes; family Labridae; genus Scarus; species Scarus forsteni. Next base: position 11,815,418 of record JAZDUH010000157.1, on the reverse strand, counting down.
TCGTCTTCTCTGCAGCAGTAAAGCGTTAACAATTAACTCTGTGGAGTCAGCTTGTAAACAAAACTGCTGTAAAACCTGATAGGTCACAGGACATTACCTTTTGTTAGGCAGTGTTCGGTTCAGCGCGGGGCCGCGTCTCAGACATGTGAAAAAAGGCATGCACCATCAAGTCAAGGCGAGTTCTCGGAGTCTGAGAGAAAACCTAATTTCGATACATTACACCTTCATTTTACAATACGGCTCTTGTCGGCTTGTGGTAATTCCCTGTGGTCTTGTGATGCGTGTTCACTGCTGCTAAGGTATTAAAACTGAAAAAAAGGAGTATAGACTTACTGAGGTGAACCTTAAAGTAGGGCAGGGACATATAAGGAGTTTACACATGTTCATGTATATTCTCAAATAATATATCAGTGTTGTTTATTTCAGTTTAGTATGTTAGTGTTGATTTGTTTTTGGATTTTTATGATACAAATAAGTAGTTTATATCATAGCAACAAAAACAAAGTCCTCGCCTCTCAATATCTATTTTTTCTTTATTGATCAAACCCTCAGAGGCTGTTGTAATTGCACAAGAACGTTTACTAATGGTTTGTTTTTTAGAATCTTAATCTTTTTGTGTTTCATGGTAAGCAAAAGAGAGCACAGTCTAACTTGTACAAGCACACTGGCAGCGTTCAGGCATTATAGTGGTGATGGTTAAGGGTTTTCTTATCCTGACACTCCAGATGCATTGCTCAATATATTTTCACTAGTCAATCCAGGAAAGAGCTCATAAAAATGTGTTTGGGAGTTAACAGAACCCTTCAAAACATACAACAGTAATTCAAAGCATACAACAGTAATTCAGTTAGTCACATGGATTATGGGCCGGTCATAAACGTAGTAAAGTAGGCGGGCACGACTGCACTACAGCATGTGAGCCATTTTGTTTAACAACTCTCATCAAAACATGTTGTACTGTACATACTACAGAAAAGTTTGTAGTGCTGATATCTGTTTTTAATTTAATCAGTAACTGTGATCCAAATCTGAAGCTGTTAGCATCTATGCCAATCTCTGTACGAGCACTCGTCTCACTGGTAGCCCCCTCCTCTTCTTGTTCTGATGGGCTGTGCTGCTTTGGGCGAATCAAAAGGAGATTGGAGCTTGGCAAGACTGATTTGCCCACTTCCAGACAGGGATCCAGCTGCTGCGCAAGGTTAGGGTTTTGTAACAGCTGGATATACTGATACCTGCCTGAAGGGTTGGGCATCATTCTGTTTTTTTCTGACAAAGGTGTCGAATTTGTACATGTATGTGTATGTGCATCAGTGTCTTGGCAGATAAAAAAACAATACTTGAAGAGAATAAAGAGCATTAATCATGTTTTCTCTTAATGTGGTCCATGTGATGATGCTCCTCTAACCTCTGATGTTTGTGCCAGAGGGCAGCACTGGACAGCGGACTGAGCAGAGAAGGCACAGAGTTTGGCATCTTTGGCTCTTGCAGTTGGTGAATGGTACCTAAGTGTAACACTGAAAATTGAGTTGTGATACGACACAGTTGAAATGTGTTGATATTAGCACCACCGTAGTACCTGCTTTTGACACCCATCCTCACCTGTGTGATACCATGGCCACAAAGATGGGAGTCTTTCATGCTAATTTTTTTTTCTTTTTTTAAATCAAAGATTGCATCTAAGCTCCTCGCTTGGTGCACCAACTTGCCAACTTAAGTGGGGAAAGGTTGGTTGTTCATTTTAATTATTTACTTTAAATTCTGATGGAGTTTTAACAAGGGATGGGAATAAAAAAAAACATTTCCAGTTGAGAGCCAATAACATCTAGCTCAAGTTGTTGATAGGATTCATTTCCTTCAGCTTTATTGGATTATTTGCAAATCAAAGGCAACATAGTCTTACCACAACAAAACAAACAACAATCCCGCACAGCAAGAAATAAATCAAAGATGTAATAATGGCAGACAGGAAACAGAAGTGGTCTCAACCTTACACGAAGTATTACTAACAGCACAATGTTGTGTGTGGTGTCAAGCCAAGGATGGAGACACCAGTAACTTGCAGAAGCATCTGTGCAACACGGACGGTCTTTGTGTTTGAATTACTGACTCTGAAAACTTGTGTAGGTCCCTTTTAGTACTGAAAACACTCGCAAGAATCGAAAATGTTCTACTTGATAAGCAGAATTGACAATGACTTGGATATTACTAAAAACATATCAATTTACACCCCTGACTTGTTATTTCTAAACATTTTGGAACAAATAGATTTTTATCAATCAATGGCCACACAGCTAGGAAACATAAAAATATGATTCTTGTCACTCAGCCTTGGGTTGAGTAACAAAAAGAAGCACAGTTTTATGAAAATGAGCCTTCTAGGGCATGGAAAACTAACCAAGGGCCAAAACACTGCCGTCAAAAATGCAGCTTGTAACTGTGTTTATGGAGCCGTTGCAGGCTGCGCCAACACAAACCCCAGCGGTCCGGCTTTATCACCTCCAGAGACGGCCATGATTAGCTCCACGCTCTTGCCGGCCATACATCTCCTCTGGCCCACCTCCCTGCGCTCGGGATGACCCATTAAACAGAGACAGAGAAGCAGGGAGAACATGATTAGGAGGGATGGAGACGATGGCAGGCAGACATGCTACCTGTAGTTAGTGAAATGGTAGTGTTTACTCAGCCTCTGTCCTCTCTCTCTTGCTCTCTCTGCAGCTGTGTCTCACACTCTGTGTTTGCAGACTACCACTTCTGTATGGGTGGCCACTCCCTTGCCACACACACAGAAGCACAGGGGGGTAATAACATGAGTGACAGGCACATGGTGTGGGTGGCAAATCAGCAAACAGGATAGGTGTGTAATTTCTGTTCTGCTCCCCTCCCCGCTGTACTCACACAAAATCTCTTTTGTCCTCTACAGTTTACCATTGGAGATGTTCACAGCCTTTTGTTCCCTTGTTAATTACTTCACTAAACCTCTTAGTCCTCAGCCTATAATGCACCGTAAACTGTATACAGTAAACAGCATGCTCTGCATCACAGAGACCTCCCCACACTCTCCAGCTGAAGGAGTTATGGAGTGGCTGGGATATTACGTTTATTTCATCTTCAGTAAATAACCTTCATTTGTCTTTCACGGTTTCTCTCTGTTAAGATAAAACATGGCCACTATAGGGTCTCATGTAGTTTCATAAGATGTATGTTCTTGACATAATGAAAAATTGGACGAAGGACTCGACTCCGCGACATAAATTGTGTTAGCCTGGTGGCAGACCCCTGAATCACCCCCCTTATCTGGCTGGAAGGAGCTTTGGATCTATTGTGTTGTTCCGAGTAAACAAACTTAAGAAGCATGAAGCCTGAATGTAATCTGTGCGGTCCTCCTTTTGCCTCTCCTGGTGTTATGAGAAATAATAGAACCAGAATCAGAAGTCTTTTATTAAGCCCACAGTAGCAAATAGAGATAGAGGGATCTAACAAATAGAGCTTAACTCAGGCCTGTTGTATCTCAAGCTGAGCTCGACATGATTATCCATGCCTTTGTGTTATCAAGACTTCATCTATTATCTTCTATACCAATTACCCCTTTCAGGGTTGCGGGGGGCTGAGCCTATCACATCTGACACTGGACGAGAGGTGGGGTACATTCTGAACTGGTCCTCAGCCAATCACAGGGACACACAGAGAGACAGACACCAGGCCAAATCTGATAGCTTTTCATGAGAATGGTGACCAGAGTCCAGAGTGAAAAGTTTTGAAAACACTTTTGTTGTCATCCTCGTGTAAACAGGAATCAGCATTGTCAGGGAAAGCAGAGATGCACAGCACATGTGCAGTAAAAGATGAAGATTACGCGTGCAGCTAGGAACAACAAAAACAGCAGCTATGGCCGACTACCCAGCGACGTGTGTGTTGCTAACTGTGACTGGTTTGTTATCGCTCCTCCAACAAAATCAGGATCTGCTGCAGCAGTACTCTGACCAGTGGACAAGCATTTGTTGTAGTCCTTGGCGAATAGTACTGAAAAGTTTGTCTTCATCGGAAAGCGTTAAGCGCACACAGTGCTGTAAAACCACTGTTTCACTACAAACTGTTAGCCTTGCATGTACAATACAGCATTTTCAGTTGTTCTGGTGGATCTGTGTGCTCGTATTGTTTTTGCACGGTCTCTGTTTGAACATGGAGCACTACAATGTTGTTGTGTTAACAAGGCCTTAGAGTTACTAGTTAACCTAAAGAGCCTTCCTTTGGCCTGTGTCAGGAAACTGGAGTGCATGGAGAAAACTCATGCCGGCACAGGGACACCATGCCTGGTTTTCACAGACAGACCGGCAGTCTTCTCGCTGCACACGCACTGACCTGCTGTGCTGCCCTCGTCGAGACTTTACTTTTGACATGACTTGTTTGCATCACATCATTGAGTCACACATGCGGTCCAGATGCTGCTGAACAGCTTTTGACAAAATCCCCTTAAAGGTTACTAGTCAGCTCTCATGTCCTTGCATTCGCTTCTCTTTAGTTTCAGTATCCAGTTTGATATTTTGTGATTGTTTACGAGGCATTTGACGATCAAACACCTGATTATCAAAGAGCTCTCAAAGCTGAACAGATGTTACATGACTCTGAGACCCTCTGATCAGGATCTGCTGGTTGTTCCTTGGACTTAAAACTGAAGGAGAAAATGCATTTGAAGTTGGTGAGAGCTGGGGACTCAGTGGACATTATATCTATCTGTATGGTATTCTATGTGTTTTCAGTTTTTTAATCTGCCATTTTATCTCGTTAGATTTTTACTGTGAAGGCCACTGCTCAGAAAAGGTGCTTTATAAATAAAAATATCTTTCTTACTCGAAATGGCAGCATTCAAGCTGCCATTTCGAGTTGTAATATTGACGCTCTTGTAACATTTCACTTCTACGGTGGCTTATTGCATTCACTTGAAAAAAAAAAAAAATCTTCCTGTTTTTATGAGATAATATCTCGTAAAAACAGGATTTTATTTATTTTTGATTTTCCTGTTTTTACGAGATACTATCTGGTAAAAACAGGATACCCCCTGGCGCTCTGCTTTGCTTCGAGACTGGCTGCTGCATTTATCAACCAGGTAAGTGGTCAACAAGAGTAAGGTAGGCCCGCTGTACTGGTCCAACTGATCATGTACAATAACCGCAATGTCGAGCAGATCTGAGGGGACTTTGCGTCGAAACAACCGCAAATTCCTCAGGTGTCTGCGCAATGTGGACAAACTAATAACAATACCATCTACACCGCTCAAAGACACAAGACCCAATGTTTCAAACCGAGCGAGAAATAAAACTGAATAAGGTCTAACATGTGCAACATGTTCGTTACTTATAAGATTCCTCAGTATCTCATAAAAACAGGAAACTCAAAAATAAATAAATTCCTGTTTTTACAAGATAGTATCTCATAAAAACAGGCGGATATTATTTATTTTCAAGTGAATGCAATACGCCACTGTACATTTCCATTGTGAACATGGAAGAGTTGGAAATGAGGGGTACAGTTAACCACAGCTCCCCACTCTCCAGAGTTGGTATCAGAGGTGTGATACGGGGAAACAGGGCACGTGCAGTCACATTGAGGGACTGATGTTGCATGTCTTTGAGTTTGTATGTGACGCAAGTACCAAGTCATGCTGTATCGCGGTTCTTCATTAAAGTCCATAAAACAGCCAAATATTCTGTCAATAGGCCGTTACATTGCTGTTTGAAGATCTTGAGGGCAGATGAAGCTTGTTTTACCGTTACTGTTAAAGAGTCTCCATTTTATGAAGCTATAGCTAACATGAGTTTGGAAATATTTCATATGTTATCAGGAAAAAAGTCCTGTGCTGTGCATTTGTAGTGATAGATTTAGATTATTTATAAAGCACATTTACTTTCAAAATCTGTGTTCAGTTACTATGGTTAGTTGCTGGCCAGGTGGAAACTCCAAATCTCAATGTGCTAAACCAGACTGTTAGCAAGATAACCTGAAAAGTTATGAAAGGATTTGTAAGATATTTTGTGGAAATATTTGACATGGCACGAGGAAGAAGTGATTGGATTTTGATGTTGATCAGGTAATGTCAAACTATCCAGAAATCTTATTGAAACATCTGTTGACATTGCAAGGTTGCAGTTACTCAAAAAGTTTTTGAAATGTTTTGATTTTGGTGGTGGTGGGAATCAGAGTATGGATCCAGGACTCTTTTAAAGGAATAGTTTTCCATTTTTTGCTAACAACTTGGCTGACAGTGTCTGAGATGTCCAGTGTATGGGTTGTAAATGCCAGTTCAATACCTGCAGATCTGGACATTTACTTTTTAGGGTTTTCTCTGCCAATACCGATATTGTGTCATAATAGTTCTCTGCATCCTTACCAGAGACAATATCACACAAACAAAAGGCTATGATAAAATAAAAAGCTTTTAGGCCAAAATGTCCTCCCCGTTGGTGTGATGACAGTATTAGAAAGAAATAAGAGACAAATTCAGTCTACATTTTTCTTTACTTTACATTTATAACTTGTTCATTGAATTTTTTTTTCAAATCTGCACAACTTTATTGTGTCATCCTGGATTGTGAAAACTTTAATTTTAGTTTGTGTTTTGGACAGATTTAATTTTCATAATCTGCTCCAGCTGTAATACGTTTAACCCCTCTAAACCATCCTACCTAATTGTTATGATTGTTGTTATTAATTAGGGTCTCAGTTTCTGGTAAAATAATCTGTCAGATGATGTTACCTCTAATTATGCAGTACAAACTCTTTATTCAGAGCAGACTTTTCCTCTATGCACACTAACGAGGCCTCACAGTGAAATCCTAGCAGAGACAAAAGGCTTCATACACAATCTCACAAGGGCAGACATCCAGCCCTGCGTCTCCTCCATGTTTTTCTCCTGCTTCCTCTCATAGCTGCACACAGCGTCTCCCTGTGTGCCGAGCCTTTTCTTGGATTCTGGATAAGTCGCTGTCGGTGCCCTGTCCTTCACTCAGCAGCCGCGCCACCACAGAACAAATGCACATAGTGGCAAACATCGGCCTGTAGTGTTTGTGTGCAGCTGGGAGGCACCGAGCTGCACAGGGATAAATAAGTAGTAAAATAAATAAAGAATAAACCTCGCTCTAGGAATTTGTCTCATTGAAGATGAAAAGCATCTGCCTCTCTCTGGCATCTGCTGTAAAAGATATCCCTCCACCGCCAAGGGTTTGGAGCACGGCGAGTAGCCAACTTTATCAGCTTCGCTCACTTCCTCTACCCGCCGACATGAACCAACGCAGCGCTGGCGTTCATAAAAAATGAGTGTCAAAACAAACCTGTCAGCCAATAAACTTGATGCGAGTTCGACTGATTTTTTCTTCACTAACTTGTGGTATTAGCTGGAAATAAAAACCAGGCCTTAGTGTCTTTCATTCCGCTCACAGAGAGGGGGAGTGATCCAGTTCTCTGGCACCTCGAGCTGTGTTATTTGTGTATCTTTTTCCTCTCTCAGACAGCTACAGCTTAGCACATCAACAATGAGCTGCTTTCTCATTACCGGTGAAGGTGAAGACACTAGAGGAAATGCTCCTTTGCAGAGGTTTTAAATAATTTAAGCCGCACTTCTGAGCACGTCTGAAAAGTCTACGTGTTAGGAGGAGAGTGATACGGCTCGGTGCGATAACAGCTTGAACTTTCACTGATGAAAAGATGATGTGTTTGGAAATTCCTGAGACGCAGGGCGTGTTTCATAGGGAATCGGTTTAGGAGGCACGAAAGCCCAGAGGCACATTCCTGGATGTGACAAACAGTGATGGAGAATGAGCCGTCGATGATAGCTGTCTGCAAACGTGCCCAGGTGAAGCCACAGCCCTGTGACTCAGAGAGCATTCCCTGAGAGTTATAGGAGGAATGACATGGAAGCATAACATAAGAATTAGAGATAAAGGAAGTTTTCAAAGCGCAGGCAAAAAGAAGACAAGTCAAGATGACAAATACAATGTATAAAAAAACATCAGACAGAATAACACATCCTTCACAACGCACATGATTTTATAACAAGAATTTGGCCAGATGATGTTTATATTCCTGTTGGACATTTTGTATGCATGCTGCTTTTGATGAGAGGTTTTTTTTCTCATTATTACTTCAATTTAATTTTATTAAAGGTATTTTTTTATGCTTACTTCCTTTGTACTAGACAAAGCAGCTGCCAGAGTCTAATTCCTTGTATGTGTCACGTTCTTGGGAATAAAAAAAAAACGATACTGATTCTTAAGTTTTAAAAATAATGATTCGGCTGTAGCCGAGACAACCTGTGAAATACGCCGCTGTTGGTAAAAAAAACCTGTGAAACCCTGTGTCGTCACATGTATGATTGGGAAAAAGATGTAAGAGCATTTTATTTTTCCACCAGGAAGTCTCTGCATTGATTCCACCGAAGTTTGTACTGTCTCTCTTTCAGCCCACGGAATTTCTTCTTTTCTGTTTACGATTCATAAAAGTAACCTTGAGCATCTCCTGTAAAATGAACGTCATTTTACTTGAGCAAAAAATATATCTGGTTCAGTGTTAGTTTCCTGAAGAAGTTTAAGGTTCTGCAGGTGTTTCATTGGTTGTTTGTTTTTTAGTAAGATTATGCAAAAGCTACTGGGTGGATTTTGCTAAAATTTTCTGGAGATGTTAGTATTTGTCCAACTTATGAATGATTAGATTTTTGTGATCCAGAAAACCTCCATTTTCAAATTATTGTTTTTGCCGAATTACTGTCTAACTTATAATAATATCAACATGATTCTGAGTGCTCAGTGTGAGATTTCAGGGTCAAGGAATCATGTTATGATGGCATCTTTTCATGGAACTATTGCTTATAGATTTTACAGCAATATGTGAGCTACCTTGGCGGAGGTCTGTGCTCTCTGAGTGCTTACTAGTTTCCTCTGCTGTTGATGCATCTTCCTGAGTCCACAGCTGAAACAGCAGTTCAGTGAAACCAATGTGCACAGGAGCATTGTAAAATAGTGCGTTGAATTGTTTTTGCCAAATCGTCCAGTCCAATGGGGATGCTGTTTGACTGTGCCTCGTACAACCCAGCTTCAAAAATACTGAATTATCCTTTCAGTAGATTTTCTGGGCACTGCCGTAGTGCCCTTGATCAAAGTGGTAGGGTGGACAGCGTTGTTACGTGTTGTCTCATCGGACATTGTTTTGTTTGCTGCAGAGCCCCTTGTAGGACGATTGCTACACACTGTGTCTTAAATTAATAGATATCATTTTGATTGCTCTCTGATTTCTGGGCAAAAGGTGCAACAAACTGCCATTTGTGAACCAAATCACTCATGCAGTCCCATCACCCTTACTTTGCAGTATAACCCATCACTCTGGTAAAAAGGGTGCATTGTCTTTAAGGTTTTAACCCTGCTTTTCAAAATTAAAGTTAACTTCGTTGTTGCACATTTGCTCATTCCTTTCAGCCAGTTGGGAATCCTTGGCCTCTAAATTTTTATCCATGAAAAGACGATTGACCACGCTTGAAGCAGACACATATTTATAAGAATTTATTTATGTCTTGGTGTGGATACAGAGACCGGATATAACCCCTAAAAAGACAACTCTAGGTCAAGAGGAAGCTTTACCTCTGGCATTTTTTGAATTATTTGTTACTTTTCGTTATTTCCCGTCTCTGTGCAATCCCCACACACATGCCCTTACACTTCAAATTTAACTCAACTGTATGGAGTGTTATATGAGAAAACTCTTTATTCTCCCATGCAGAGAGATTTCTCCATCTCTTTTTTTCAAAGAGGTTGGTCAAGAGGTGCCCTCTGTGTGCATTTGTTCACTGTTCCTCATGCATTGAAATAGCCTCATGAGTAATGGGCTGCTCAACACCTCCACAGGCTTAAGAATGGAAATGTTTTGTTTTTTTCTTCAGTATACTGGAGGCATTGTGTTCCTGACACTTAAACTGATTTGGCTGAAGTGAATAGACTAAAGCTGACCGGCCACCCAGGAAGCCTCCAGATATTCCACATTATGCACGTCTGTCGCTCGTTTTTCACAGATATCAGCCATCAGTATTGTTCAGTCAGCGCTATCAACTCAAAAGTGAGACTGAACAGACGAGCTGAGAAATTTTCAATTCCGTTTCTCTTGTAAAAATCTTGGTACATAGTCATCGTCAGACGGCCCTTGAAGACAAAGAAGGTTTACTTTCAGACTTTTCAAACTTTTCTTATTTTCGCTCCTTTTTTTTCTCTCAAGTCCTCTGGAGATGCTGCTCTAATTTAGAGAGATATCTATCCTTACTGTATTGTGGTCTGCTTACAGCGCTTTGATTACTCACCACAGATGGCCATGGGCATGAGTGTGGGGATAAAGAAATTCACTTAGCCCAGTTTATGGGGATACACAGCAACTCTGGGCCATAATGACATTAAAGATTGAATCTGCAGACTTTAACCAACTTAAGGTCAGGGATCTGAATCTTATCAGACGGCCATGTCATTTCCAACTCTAATCTAATTCCTAAAAAGACACAGACACATGACTTTGTGTGGTTTTGTTTGAGGGGCAGAGTCTGTGTTTGCTTTCCCAGCCATGACTTAAGAGGACGGAGTAGGACTGGGCAACATGGACTTCACATCTCATTTTGATATTTGTTGCTGAATGGCAACCCAAAATATTAATCTCAGTATTACCTATTATATTATATTTCCTCCTAAAACATGGCAGTGCACTTACAGCCTCATTGTTGTGTCTGACAGCCTTATTGTCCTTGACACAGGTACTTGGGTTCAAATATGTACAAGGTCTTCTCCCTCACTCCCCACTCTGTGTCCCCACAGTTTCCTGCTTCATTTATTGTCCCTTCTGTGTAAGGAAGGTATTAAAATAAATCTCCAAAAGGGACCAAAAACTAACAAATTGTCAGAATTCAAGATTAAAAAATCTTGGAGTGCTAGTATGTCAGAGTGAGCGAGTCTTGCCTTGTGTCAGACTGAGTCCCATTTGTCATGTGTCTTCCTTTACTCTCTTCCAATTCCCTCTTCGCTGTTTCTTAACCATCAATTAAGATCAAAAATGCCCAAAAATATCTTTATAAAGTAAGGTAATAAATTAACTAATGCCAAGCTGATAAAGTCTCAAATAAGCCTTGAAACCAAGAAAAATAGAAAGTTATCAGAATTCAAGAGTTAAAAACTTATATCAGTTGTTTCAGACATCTATTGATTTAATTATCCAAAACTACAGACAACCTTACATGCACTGTCTAAACTGTAACAAGAGCACGAGCAACAGTTATATTTAAACATTATGTTTTATTTTTTTTATTTCAATGATCTGTGATCTTAAAAAGTATATACGTCGTAGAACTCTGAAACTAAAAGAGAAGCAACAGCCTAAATTGAACAATGCCTTGAAAAGTAAGTCAAATTGGTTAGGAGCTTCTTAAAGGTTTATCCTACTCTTCCAAATGTGTGTGATGGTGTGAATGAGTTTGCCTGCATGTATAATCTGAATTAATGATGAAAGATTAAGACCAGAGGAGAGAGATGGAGAAAGGGAGAACAAGTATTGTCTGAGTTGCTAAAAAAAACGTCAACATTTAAGAAAGTGGCTGAAACTTGCGAGGGCCCAACCCACTTTTCTTCACTTTTGCTCGTGTAATTTCACAATATATACACGGTGTAGGAATTTGTCTGCAGTTCAGATTTTTAAAATAATGAAATGTCTAGTGTTGGAAAGAAATAGATTATCAAGATTCCCATGCAGACAAAAACTTTAATACGGATTTATATAAATATATTGGTGTATCAGTATTGGTAGTGGTTCATGCTTTTGACAATCTTTATGCTGATGCATTATTTTGTAATCAGATAATGTAGCACTGTGTTCACCACGGTCCTGTATAAGTCTGAAGGAAGAGACTAGCAGTAAAACAACATTAGCACCCGTACATGTGAACAACTCTGTTCTGCCGGAGGTGAAAATTAAGACCTGGCTCTGCGTGAAAATCAGTCCAGTTATTTTAAGGCATCAGTTGAATTTCCAATTCTGCTTATTTATGCAACCTTTCCACTCATTGCCTTACTTCATTTTGTGAACCTTGCTGAGCAATGATGTTGAGGTTTTTAGGCAGCCAGCATGAAAGACAACAGAGGTGCTGAGGAAGTAACCATGGTGGACAGGAGTAGGGACGGAAATCAAAAGCCAATTGCAGTTTAAAATCATTAATAGCTCCTTCAAAGTATCAATATCATGAGTCTTTTTGCTGATCAATTCCATCATCAATTCCTTCCACTGACAGGGTTCAGAAGCATCAGAATTGTGGCTTAATTTTTTTTTACAAAAGGTGCCTGGCACAACCTTGAGTGAGTGGAAACACCAGCAACTTGCAGATGCAGTTATCTATGCTGTGACGTGTGTTTGACATTGTTGCCATGGAAAGTCTACAGACCAACATTTGCCCACACGGAAAATCTGCAGGAAACAATAAGGGAAGTGTTAAAGAATTGGATCGATTAATAGGGTTGTTAATAGCGCTGGTATTAATGAAATTTTGTTAGTTTCCATCCCTAGATAGGAGACAGAAGTGGTTTTGGTGTGGCTTAATTCTTTGTAATGCAATGTGTGATAACTGCATCTGTGTAATATCGAGCAGTCTCTAGAAATATGCTGAAACTCTTATCACAGCTCTTGATATCAGGAGTTCTATGTTTTTGACGTGGAAAAACCTGTGTGGGCCTTCTTTAGCACATAAAGACTCAGACAAATTAGCAGGACTAATAATGATCTCCATTTCTAGTCATGCTCTTCATATTCTTAAAAACTTGTGCTGTTTCCCAGCCCTAGCATGTAGCAGTGCTCCCTGTTTTATAGCGTGGCTGATTATGGTTAATGTGCGGTACACCTGCTGCAGCTTTGTTAACTGACCATGTCCCCCATGGGGTGTGTTGTGTGTTTATGCATGCATACATGTTGTCATATTATGAGATCATGGCACTCTGTGTGATTTGAGCCCATCTGGAAGACACGCTTCCAATTTCTTAATGGGGAACATTAAGTGGGCGGTGGTCCCGGGGGAGTCATGTTTAGGGAAGTCCTTTGGGATTGTAGCTGTTCCCTGTTGTGAGGGGACCGCTGAGGGGCTTAATCCTGCTCCCTGACCCCTTTGTTCTTGTTATTTCCCCTCATGATTTCCTCTTTTTTCGTGCTGCATTTGTTTTATAACGCTTCCCCTCATATAGTTTGCGTGCTGCTGTTGAATATCCCTCGCCTAGAGCGGGATTTTTTGAGGTTATCGGATATTTTGTCAACCCTGACCAAAGATCTACAGATTTATGTGCTGCTGTTTACACGCGAGAATAAAAAACTGTCTGTCTTGTTCCGCTCTTCGACTTCCGTTTGATATTTCTGCTTTACTGTGTTATTATGCTCATCCAAATCTATGCTAATACACACAGAGTTTGAATACTAATGGTAGCGCTGTTGTGCTTGTGCTTCCTCTCCCAGGTGTTAGTCTTTGATCCTGTCAGAGTGGGACGTGTCTAGCAGGGGACCGAGGAGGCAGCAGTGCCAACTTGGAACATGGTGCCTAATATTCACCTGGCAGTGCCCCTCCTGCCCAGAGGGGCGTTGCTGTTCCTGCTTCTTCTCAGCTGCGCAGTGTTCTCCTCTCTGGCAGACAGTAAGTAACTCTCCTGTATAAAAATCTGACACTGTTTTATGCATGTTTTTTTTTTTTTTACATGAGGGGAATTTTTGCTGATCATTTGCACCCAAAATCATGAAGAAAACGGCTGTTAAGATTCCAGATTTTCTCACTTCACTGTCAGATCACACCATTTGAATTCCTGTTTTAATATCAAGATGAGAAAAAAAGAAGTTTCGAGCAGCCAGTGTGGGGTAATTCTGTATTTTAGTGACTAAAACTTACAGGTAGTTTCATCTCGCTCTGTCTTTTGCACAAACATTGAAAACTGCAGTTGCTTACTTAAGACATCTCACTTAAGGTAATAAGAAAATACAGAAACATTAGCTTCTGTTGGTTCTCACAATATTAGATGCTTAAGATTTGAAACAGTTGTACTAAAACTAATAATACCAGTATCTGCTTTGACACCATTGACACACAATTGAAAACCAAGGCATGAAACATTGATACATTTTTGTGTCTTGTTATCCTGTCTGCGAACAAATGCTTGCACGTTGCCTCAGGTTGTTTTCACACCTTAATTGTTTAGGTGAATTGTTCCAATACCTGTGGGCATTCCCTGCTCAGCAGGGTTCATTTGAATGAAGCAACCAGTCCATGTTTCAGTACAGACATATGTACAGAGCTTGCCTGAAATAGGTGGTCTCGGCTTGCTTCCAGTCTGCCCCTGGGGCGGTTTGTTAAAAATCAATCTTTATTTGTATAGCGCCAATTCATAACAAGTGTTATCTCAAGACACTTTACAATAGAGCATAAAGCTCTTCATTTTATGGATACACATGTATGCATAGATACATATATACATATAAAGATACACATATACATATATATATACAAATATATACATCCAACACCCAACATGAATCCATATAGCCAATCATGAATCCCTCCATCATGGCGGCAAGAAAAAACCTTCTGTTAAGCAGCAGGAAATCTTGAATGTGGATCCCAGTCTCATGATGAACAGCAAATCCACACGATGCTGTGATGGGTGTGAGGGCAAAGGAAGGGAGGTAAGAGGAGACAAGTGGACCAAAGTAAGAACTAAAGTTAGGGACAGGTTCATGTACCATCAACCTGTCGTCTGATTTATTAGAGGTTAGCCTCTTGAGATGCTACATCTCATTTTCAAGAGGGTCCTCATGTCTGAATGGTTGTGGTGATCATTTTCTAGAGGTGTAATCTTAGATATTCTTACTGAAAATAAGAATTTATGGTAGTGACGAACTCATGGGTGCCCAGACCACAAGTGCATCCCAACCATATCTGCCTCCAAATATAAATGTGTTAAAGGCCTCTTGAGATGTGACATCCCATTTTCAGAGGGACTTCATGACTATGTGGTAATAAAAAATAGCTACTGTAGGTGTAACGATCATGGGTATGGAGAAAAAGTGAGGACATAGTGGAGCAAGCATCCAACACAAGCACAATGTCGACTTAACTCATCACACTGCTGCATTATTATAAGCAGCAGCAGTGGTTGTAATAACTGTATTACTGCTACCAGGCAGATACAAAATATTACTTAATAATCATTTCTGGATCCCACAGACTCACTTTCTTTGCGCAGGCACAGCATACCAAGGGTTCTGAAAAGTTTTTTCATTCGCCTTAAGGGAATACTCATAGTAAATGTTGTTGTTATTTGGCAGTCCTGCAGGCGACCTGATGGATGGTGGACACATTCAGTGAAAAGATCTTAAATGTGATGCAGAAAGAAGAATATAGAGCCCTTCTTGTCTTGAGTCTTTTGGGTATTGCAGCAAACAGAAGCAGCTTCTCTAATGCATGTCTTGAAGTTTAGAGAGCTTTTGCTTTTCCTCTAAAAATAAGCACAAGGATTGAAGCGCCATCGGCCTCAGTGACCGGCTGTCAATCTGAATGACAGTTTTGGCTGGAAGAAGGAGCTCAGAAAGATGTGTCACTATCGCTGTGCTTGGGGTCCCGGGGCCAGCCAGGAGGCTGCGCCCTGCCACAGACGGGGTCAGGGACAGAATTAATTCAACACATGACCTCACCTACAGTGCTGTCATACGGTCACTGTAATTCAATTATACCACGACCCCTCCCATCCTCCACCCCTCCTCCCAGCCGGCGACGCCAACTGCCCCGTCCTCTAATGCGAGGGTCCGGCAGGATTTGTTTTTCCGTCGCCTTTGCCTCGTCTCACTCAGCCCTGTGTGATCATCTTTGTCTCTTGTGGTGTGTCTGAAGCTCTGCAGTGTCAGTGTGAACTTGACCTTGTAGAAAACTTTTTCACTCCTGTCGGTTTTCCTTTTGGTTCAGCAAGACTGTCTTTGCTCTGCCTGTAATGGGATCGGACCAAATCAAACCTTGACTGGAACAGAATTACTTCAGCGAGATGTGGCCCACTGCACTGAATAATCCATTCCCTGAGTTAAACACAGTGACATGTATTCAACTCAAGTCCATTTATTCTGCTTCTCTAAAACTGTTGCAGAAAGTTATGGCTCACTGGCACCACCATTTCAACCCAGTGTACACACGAACAAAAGTTTGGGCAATTAATGGAGTTTTTTAAGGTGTATTGATATATCTGCAAGTAAGATACAGGGTGTGACAGTGTTAATGTTAATGCTTATTTTTAAAACAAAAGATAGAAAGCTCCGGGTTGAAGGATTACAGTGCTATGTTTTTGACCACAAGATTATCTATTTGCAATATCTCAAATAAAATGGAAACTTGATTAAAAATAACAAATCTTACATTGGTTATATTGTTCTTCATATTCATATGTTATATCAATTCTCACCAGAATTATATACAATCTAGAAAGCACTGGGAGAACTCAAACCCTTCACCAAGGTAGACCCTGAAAACCCACACCCGCACTTAGAATCATGTTGATTACATTATTAGTTTGACAGTTATTGAGAAAAAATGATTGTTCTCTAATGCTAGTTCTCTAGACCAACACCAAAATCTGATCAGTCCAAAGTTGGGCCATTACCAATATATCCTGAAAATTTCTGCCATATCTGTCCTGTAGTTTGTGCATAATCTTGCCAACAAACAAACATACGTCGGCAAAAACCTAACCTCCTTAGTAGAAGTAAATATGACTAGAGGAGTAAGTGACATATTGTCACGTTGCTCTGCTTCTGATACCTTTTACAATCAAAGTGATTAGAGTGATTGGATTTTAGCATGTTGAATACATATAAAAACACATAGCTTATGTGTGGAAGCCTGATGTTAAGTCTTAGTCTGCCATGGATATTATCTGTAGGGATGAACACACAAAGATTGTGCCTTTTTTTCAGTTTTGCTTGGGCACTCCCTCTTTTTCTCTTCGTAACTTTACTTGACACTGTCCTCTTGCATCTTTTAGTCTCAGCAACTCTATCTGTCTCTATCAAGATAGGCTCTGTGCCAAAGTTACATAGTCCTGAAAGCAGGTCATTAACCCTTAATGGTGACTGGATTAGTGCCATTCGCCTTCATCCTAGATATTGCATAGTTAGATCTGCTTTGACCACTAAATATCTACGAGAGCATATTTTTTGATGATCTAAAAATTTCTAACCTACGTACAATTTAGGCAGTGTGTAGGAGTTAACTGTAATTATTCTGATGAGAAACAAAAATGCCTCTCAGTTAGTGAATACGTCTGCTTTATTGCTCTGGTATCAAACAGCTGAAATGGGATGATAGCTATATAATTTTAAAAACAACAGAAAGACAAGACATTCAGATTATTGCATACCGTGAACCAAAAATAGAGAGATGTGATTTTCGTTTGGATCACCCTGCTCTGCAAACACCCCACCTCTCCAGTTTAAACATCAATTTGCTGTCCTAACAGAAGTGTCTTTATGACAAAGCTAATGAGTTGTGCAGTTTTTCATATATTGTGTGTGCCATGTCACATCACATTAGGTGGCTGTGTTAGTCTATGCCTGTTATAATTGATCCCATGGGCATTAAACAAAAGATTCGCTGCTTTGAGGGCCACATTAAAGACAAAAAGCAGGAAATATCAGGGGGATTGAAGGTGCCAAGATATTATTTAAATGTACACAGATGCTCAGCCTGGCACAAGTTCGACTGGGACCTTGGTTGTGAAGTTATTGTGCTGTTATTAATGTTTTTATGCACGATGCAGCTTCAGATAACAACCATGAAATATTGAGGATGGTGAGAAGTTATTTAAAATTTCATGAAACATCTTCAGTCATCTCTCTTTCTTTTGTATTGTGAAACTTAAGGGCTTTGTGGCTTTTTATCTTCATTTGCAGCTTTTTTCTGTCTGTTTAGATTGAATATTTACACACGTTCTAGCTCTTTCTGTACTGTGTTAACTAGTCAACCTTGATCAGTGCAGACATTGTTATACTGGTTCTGTAATTTGGCTAATCTTCTGCTTTGCCTGATGTTTCCTTGTCTCCGTGGGAGTGAGATAACTCTCTAATTTTGGTAATTATATCATTTACAGATAAAAACACAGAGCCAAGCATCTTAATTAACCGACAAAGACTGTTGCTGTGGTCAACCTTGCACAAAAGTTATCGCTGCAAATGCGTTCAAGCACAGACACATGCATAAAGAACTCAATTACAGATAAAAGTCAATGTTAGAAGAAAGAACAAAAATAACTCCTGGCTCTGACTCGAGGTTAACCTCTGCTTGTAGTTTAATGCACGCACACATGGAAAAGGTCTAAACCTGCTATTACACAGGCTGTAAAGCAAACAGACGTAGAATTAAAATAAGACGGTTAGGGGGCAAAAATAACACCTACCGCTAATGGTAGGGTTGTGTTCATTCAGTGCCTGTAATTTGTATGCATCTTAGTTATGTGAGCATGATAGTTCTGGTTTGGATTTCCTGTATTACAGGGCAGACAGCAGACAAATATTACGGGCGGGGTGCTGGGGTACTTTCTGATTACACGGGTTCAGTCTGGTGACCTTGTGTTCTTCTAGAAAAGGTTTTGAAGGCAAACGAACACAGGTAAAAAATATTTTAGAAAGGTTACACATAGAGCTGAATAATTTACCTGAAAAAAATATATATATAACAGTGTTGATTCTGCTCTTTGTGGTAGAAGCCATTGCATCAAGATCAACACCAACTTTTCCCTCAGAGCATGTGATTCAGCTAATGTCTGTTCATGACAAGACCTACAAATATGGACAAAAATTCATATTGCAACAGTTTGTAAGTAATGGTGATGTTCTATATATCTCCACATTTTCACCAGGCAAATAATTTCAAAAAGACAATGATAAAACTTAAAACAAGGTTCGTCTTGATGCTCAGGGCTGCAGCCGACCATTTTACCTAATCATCATATTGTAACTTCTGTTAGTGATGGTGGAAACGAGTTGTGCAGGGTGTAGGGCACTAAATCTGAGTTTTTGTCTTTCTGAAATCAATGTTACTTTTTTGCCATTTATTTTTGTGGCTTTTATGCCTTCATTGGAAGAGATGGGACTGTGAATAGAGCAGGAAACTGGGAAATGATGCATGGAAGGAGGCCAAATGCTGAATTTGAGCCTGTTTCACCTACTCAGAGGACAGCAGCCACCATACTTACATGCCACTTTAATTTACCTGCCACCACAAGTGGCATATGTTCCACCCTGTGGGCACACCACATCCAAATTTGAGTTCAAACTAGGAATTCTCTGTTTAAGTTCTGGGTGCTGATCACATTTGACCAGTTGTTAGACTGGCTGGTACTTATCCCGTTTAGTGTTGTCCTCATTTTGCTGGCAGTCCCATAAATGCTTCACTTGATTTTAATTCTACCTAAGGGGCCATAAATGCATCATAATGTAACACTATGGCTTCATTAAGTCAGCTTAACACCTTTGTCCTGCTGGCTAAAACTGGAATTGCAACAATGGATCGCTGTTTTCAACTGATGGGACTGTAAGCAGTGTTTGGGGGAGTTTTCAGCTTTAAGGCTGTGTTCAGAAAGAGATGAAGATTATTTTGTGTAAAAAACATTATCTGTGAAGACAGCATCATTTCAAGAAATGTGTCTGTCCACATTAAATACTGAAAATACTATGGTATTAATGCCAGCTGCCATGCTGTAACCCTGCTGCAGACATACTTAAACCAGGGAAGAAGACATGGAGCATGGGCACACATTGTGAGAAAAGTCAACAAACTCTGGCTGTGTCACTCAGTATCCTCTTGTTGCTCACAGTGGTCGTAGAAGAGCAGAACATTTTGCTGTTAAAGCCAGAACAAGCTCAGTAGCTTCTGCAGCATGAGCACACCATATTTTTTCATTGTTTTCAGGGTTAGAGTACGTGGTTCAAACGAGTCAAGGGGCTGTGATGCCATCGTTTCTGAAGCTATCTGCATTTGTCATCCATATGGAAATGCCAGGTTGATGTTTTCAGATGTATTCACTCTTTTTCACCCCTTTTCAAAAATGTGAATTCCGGGCCCCTGAAATGCCGTTTCCATGGGGATGAAATGCCCATATGACTAAAAACTTAAGCAGAGACACTGAATTTGTCTCTGTTATGACAGCCCCTCAGTGTTTTTCCAAGCAGCAGGAGGTACAGGTGCTGCAGACGAGTTGGCGACCAGTTAAAGTTGCTTTGTTTTATTCAGTTTGCAGCAGACGGCAGACTTTTAACCACAGGTGAAGGACTCTGATCAATGGACCATGCATTTTTAATGAAAATTGACTGATAATGATGGGCTCTTAATCAATTAGGATAACTCCAGCTACACTAGGTGATGATGGTATCCCAATACAGAGAAACTATGCCGGTTTGCTGCCCACCACTCAGTAAGCATTGGCAAACAAAATAGCAGGACTATTGTTTCACAGTGCATTGTGTGCCGGTCAGTCTGGTTACATCACAATGGTTGCTGTCATGCTGTTTGTTTGTCCAGATGGTTTAAATGGTTCACTCCATCGTGATTTAAAAGCACAAATAAGTACAAGAAATCCTGCCGCAGCACTATCAGTGTTATGGCCATATATGACATCATTCATCTTATAGCGTCATTGAGAAGTCACACAATACAGTGTGATTACTCTGAGTGCTGATCGCAGACGTCCCATCGATCCCCGGGGAGCTCAGCCTAATCAGCTCGCTCCCCATACAGCCTCCTCATACACAATAGGCCAGCGGCACACAAGGTCAGCCTCAAAGTCACACATACCCAGCACTTAAATGTAATGGTTATCTTTTTGTGGTGCTGTCATTGTGACTTATTTCATTGGCTTTAATAAGCTTTTGATGTATGTGTCTCCTCTGGTGGCCACCATGTTATAATCTCTGGTTGCTTTTCATGTGAAGTGCAGCAACACCGCGGAGGCCTTTGTGTGGAGCCCTGCTCTTTTCACTCCCAGTGGTAGCAGGATTACAATGGCACTATAATTAGCCTCATGAGCTAAAGTGACTTTTCATGCTGCAACCTTTCACAGTCTTATTTGTGCTCCCATACATTCTTAAACATCAATAGCCTAATTGTGCTGTCTTTTTGTCCTATGGAAAATTTCATAACCATTGTGCTCTTTTATCGTCCAGTGACTGGCCCATTAAGAGCTCCCCCCACGGGCCACTTTGTTGAATAAACGTCTACCCTTTGCTTTACTCAAAAATACCCTTGATTAGCTGCTACACTGGGTTTGAAGAAATGAACCTGTAAGACAAGCTCTGTAAATTGATTTGCCAATTTTTTACCCCTACAACAGATTGATGTGATAGACGTGCCAAAGTGGTTTGGAGGGAGATGGCCAGACTGGGGGCTGGGGGGCTGCAAATTGGATTGTATTTTTGAGTGTCCATATGGTCACCCAGTTCAAAAACTGACAGGGATGGAAATTGATTCTTTTTTAATTAAAAGTAACCATATCCACCTTGGAGAGCCACTTGGAGAGTAATGCAGTTAGCACACAGCTGTGGTCCGCACACACCATGCAGAGAGAAAGAGAGAGTGAGAGAGGAGGGGAGGTGGGAGAGCTAAACCTTAGAAAATGTGCTCAGAGAAAGCAGCCAGGAAAAAAAAATAGAAAATATGTCAGAAAAATCAGATGGAGGGATGCAATCTCTAGGTTGTGGAGATCTGTTTGGAAGTTGTTTTCATAAGAGAGTGCGGCAATGTCAGAATAGAGGGAGGAAAGGGTCATCAGAGGTTAATGGTGTGAGATTAATAGTTTAATTAGGGAGCTCAATGGCAGGGCCAGAGGCAGTCACCCAAACTGTGCGCTGTCTCCGGGATTCAGCAATGCCACAGGATGACAGAAGCTGATGGTGTCATTTTAGAAAAAGCGCTGATGGTGCAAGATAGAAGAGGGAAATGCAGGTTAACCTGGGATAAAATACTATAGGAGATGTTAGGATAGGGTCTGGTACGATATGACAGGATCTAGTATGGCACAGTGGGTTTTTAAATGATACAAAACGCTACGGTAGGTATGATATCGGATAAAATATTATCAGATGAATGGTACAGGATGATAATATATATTATTATCCTGTACTTACCCTTATAATAATGTATAATATAATTAACTGTGATATGTCATCACACAGTACAGTTTGAGAAGATGGAGTAAGATGTAACGTCACATATGCAAATGTAATAAATAAATCAACATTTTCTGTGAAGGGGGTAGTCAGGGTGGTATTAGAGAAGGGGCTCATTCCCCATCTGTGTTAATTAAGTTAATGTGCATGTATGCTTGAGGACAGAGCTCATTGCCTCTGTCCAAAGCGAGGCCCCATGGGGCTACATGATTTTAGCCCCATTTTTACCCTGCCTGGCATTTGTAAGGTTTCAGGACCCAACAGCCTCGACAGTTAGTAAATTAATTTTGTGTAGTGTATCACAGAAAGCAACTATAATAATCCAGTCAAGGACCCTCAGGACTTTCTGACAAAAGGTTTAGCACAGTGGAGGGCACCTGGCAGTCTGGGGGCGACATGTGGCCCTCCTACAACCTCACAGGCCAGTCGATTTAAAAGATTTTAAAAAATGCAGAAAAATGAAGAATATGAGACTGAATTTAATAGCAGTTATCCTGAGAAAATAAAGCTTTGATTGGCCGTAAATGTTCATGTAAAACTCAGTTGGTTTATTAACTTAATTTTCAAAATGAAAAAAAATGTTAATAGTTGATAATCTAATAAGCATTGAATACTCTGAAACTGAAGAGCAACGTTCTTGCATGTTTATGTAAACTTAAAGAAAGTGGGCGTTGCCTTGAACTCGAACTATGAAACAGAAAAATGAAATGTTTGTCATGCTTTGAACTCTTCATCCCTTTTCTATGATGGGTCACAAAGAGACTTAAACCACAGTCTGAAGAAAGAGGAATATTGAACAGAAATACCAGAGACACTTTGGCATCTTAGTGAGAAAATGCTAGCATTTAGCATCATGCTAACACATAATTGTTTGTAACATTTGGAAGAACAAACAAAAGTGTCTCTTGAAAATACAGTGAATACATTCTAAACATTATATACAATTTAATTTAATGTCTCATGATCATTTAATAAGACAATGTCAGTCGTAAACAACAAGAAACTGTGCTACATACTATATATATATAGATAGATAGATAGATAGATAGATAGATAGATAGATAGATAGATAGATAGATAGATAGATAGATAGATAGATAGATAGATAGATAGATAGATAGATAGATAGATAGATATAGATATAGATATAGATAGATAGATATAGATATATTTAACAAACATACAAAACACATGAACCAAGGCGGCTTACATAGTATTCAAACAGAAACATGAAATGAGTTTGAATGTAGCTTTAGTTTCTTAATTTATTTTGTGTCAGGGTAATAAATTCAGTCCATTTTGCCCACATTTGGTTGAATCAAACTTTTTTGAATTTTTAGACAGCGAGTCAATTTTTCCATGTTGTATATCTCAAGAATTATTCCAAACCTCTTCTTCAGTGTAGGAGGTGATGGATTCAGCCACTTTCTGATTTTTTTTCTAACTGCTTGGAGGGCCTGTAGTAGTTTTTCTTATTCATTAGTTGAGTTTGACCAAAATACAGAGTGTCAAAGTTCATAGGTAGATGGGTTTTAAACACAGTACTCAATGTTTTATGTATCTCCCTCCAGTGTGATGTTAGCTTAGGGCATCCCAGAGCACATGAAAGTGGTTTGCCTCCCTCGAACCACATTTTTCTCCAGCAGGATACATCCGAGGTGGCAATCATAACCCAAAAGTGATGCGTTTGGGCCATCTGTCCATCAGTCAGAAACTGTGTTTGAGCAAAGATCCTGCTGTCATATGTTAAATTGTGTCCTGCCAAGATGAGGCTGAGTCCATTTACCATTTTTAAAATGTTCTGGGAAAATCTCCGATGCAATGTATTTATCACTTTGTCAGCATTAGATACAAAAAAAAAAAAAGAATGCAGTGATGGATTCTAAACACAGTAAATTCGAGTACTTTAAAATGTCTGAATTTAAATAAATCAGAACAGCCACAGTCTTTTAAGTCTTTATTGAGATTTAATGTTTCACAAGTACATTTAATATGGAAGCATTAATGCATGCCCATATAGCTGTTTGTCACATACTAATATCAAATCAGCTGATCACACTCCTCAGAGACTGCAGGAATTCATGATAGCTCTAATTACCTTGAGGCATTGCCACACGCACCTCTGTGTTGTTTACTTTTGGAGCATCCTCTAAGGTGCATTTAAAGACATTTAGCTCAGTCCAAACAGCCTGTGGACATGGAGCGGCATAAAGCGCGGTTGGATCTCAAGTGGGAACTATTTCATGGGTAAATGGCCACCTTAGCTTTTTTAGAGAAGCTAAATCATGAGGGAAGCAACAAAGAGCCTGTTGGCACATGTACAGCCAGAATTTCTTTGTTGCTTCACGTCCCTACGGTACCACGATTTAATTTCTCCCCCAATTTTGGCTAGGGGAGAGTTGAATTACTTAAGACTGCTGGGCCATGTGGGTGAGATGATGAGAACAATAGTGGGGGATCTTTGTGGTCTCTAAGGGAGAGCTAATCTAGGGGAGGCAAATTAATGAGTTTAGTGGGGTCGGGGGGTTGCATGGTGATGGATGGCAGGCTCGACCCAAAATGGGATCTCTGAAGAAGCTTGAAGCTATCTGAGCAGCGGAGCCACCAACCTGCGCTCTCCTGGGATCACTTAGCACACTTAACATTTTCCTCACACGGGTCTATTAATGGGAGGGTCTGAGCCAAGGTGACCATTGGACTCTACCCAGCAGCATTAACAAAGCCCTCCATCAGTCGCCCAAATATCCTTTTATACTCCCGCTGCAACTCTACACAGTCGTTTGGATTTCCATTACAAAGATGGCACGCTATATTCTATATTACATATTCAAGCTGCATTCACAATCCCTCTTCGTCTTGGTTTTGCATGCGAGTGTCCCCAGGTTGACACTCGGCTAGCCACCCACACACACCTTCAAATGCAGCAGTCAGGCGTCCTTCACAGCTCCAGAATGGAAAAACACTTAGTTTCATGACAGTGCAAATGAGAACATTTCATCAAGCGAACCAAATGAACATTGGAGGTGATGTAGCCGCGGGGTTATGCAGATGAGCTCTGCAGTTCAGCCAGCATTAGCAGGCTTCTCTTGTAGGTTAGGGCCACATGCTTAATGAAGAGCCTGTTCATCTGAGACACAGCCATTACACTTTGTGTTGTCTTCTCTGTGCAGCAGACTGTATATCTGTTATTCTCTGACTATACCAGGCTGAGCGTATGGGCCAAAAATCATATCTATATTTAATTGGATTCTTCGGCATAGTAAGACTTTTTTTTGTTGATTCCCACTGAGACAATTAAAACTGAGGCATAGCAAAATGCTTATATAATGGGTCATGATACAAACACAACATCATAGATTATTGCACATCTCGTTAGCACTGTTATTCAGCTGATTTCTTTCAGACAATAGATCTTCAGTAAATAAACTTCAGAGACAATATATTTCCAGAAGAGGGATGCATGAAACGAGTATAGATTACATATACTATCTTCCCTCTAGAAGTAATAAACAGCTTTGCACCAACCTTAAAAGAATACACCATCATTTTGGTTGTTTTCATGTCTTGCCTCAACAAGGAAGAGACGGACAAAGCTTGCCCACTGCTAGTTAGCTTTGGCTCAAACACTTGGAGTCAATGGGTAGTGTTAGCCTACCTCTGCCTACAATAATCAAATGAACTCTTGAGCAACACTAAATAATCCATTGTGCTTGTTGTGACTTTTTTTATGACCTGTTCTGTTACATTATCTCCTGCTATCATCATATTACCTTCTCTTACACATTAACAGTTGCATGAGCCATTCGTTTGCAAGCTGTTCTTAAATTTGAAGGGAGTTTTTATTGAAGTGGCTGGCAAACGAATGGCCCACTCACAACTGCATATCGGTTCTCATCGTTCACTTTATAGAGCTGCTCAATAGACTCGACTTGTTCGAGAACTTCACATCTCTAGCACAAATCACAGTGATAGTAGGTCAACAAAATCAAGCCTCTGTTTATGAGTAGAAGAAGATGATATGAAGATAGTAGGAGATAACGTAACATGACACTTTAAAAGAATGAGTAAACACAAAAGCACACAGGACTGTTTAGAGTCAGTGAAAAGTCCATCTGATGACAGATAAATAAAAATGTTCCTAAACTGACCACAGATTTTCAGAAACTAAAAGCACAAAGTGAATGCTGAAAGAACAAGCTAAAATACTGGCAGTAAATAGAATGAGAAAAATTGAGACTGGTGATTTACTTAAGCAGTTAACTACTGAACACTTTTATCAGACCTGTAATATTATGCATCCCTAAGTTAGAGCCTGAAAATATGATCTTAACATGTTTTTCTGTTATTGTTAAGCTGAATAAAAATGCATGATGTGCATCTGGAATTTCAATTTTTATGGAGAGAAATAGAAAATGATTTCCAGATATAAATACCAGATTGTTTTACTTTATTATTATTCTAGTTTTAAAAAACACACTGATACCTGTTTAAAACCACAGCATAAAACATTAAGTTCGGGACGTCCCATCTTGTGCAGTTTCTTCTGTATTATCAAAACATTCAACAAACAAAATACCATAGTTTTTTTGAACTTCATACCTAGTAACGTCTTATCTTTCTTAGTTGAGAATATGTGAATTTATCTTATGTTACTTATCACGTGAGGTTATTCATTTTTAAGAGGTAATGACTGTATGTGTAGTCAGTGAACATTTTATACCCAAATATCATAACAATAATTACAGAAATCCAGGATTATGTGTTTTTCCCTTCATGTAATAGGGCAACTAAGGTTCTTTGTCTTTTGGCAGTGAAATAAAGAAATCACAATACAGTGCCTTTATCTATTGTCTGCCCAAACTTCCCTCAGAGGAATCAGGTGTGATGAAAAAAGCCACAAGCAGTGAGTCATCTTTGACAAGACTCAGGTTAGACGCCAGTTGAAATACCACAGGTAACACAAAACCCCGGACTCCTGACGGTGTGATAGCAGGGACACAATGCAGCATTCATGATTGCTTGTTTGCTTTTAAATGCCCACTCCAGGCAGTGGTCACCAAACCACCGTGTGGTTCTTATTTTTGTTTTATCTTCTCAAATGCCACATATTGACGGACAGACAAGAGGAGAGAGAGAGCGGCCTTGAGAGATGCCTCCGTTGTTCATAATCGGCTTGAGAAGATGAAAGCCATTACATTAATGTTGCTCACACTGGGAAGAGAGGAGTGAAGGGTAATTGCACTTAGAGTTCTTGTTCTTCTCCGCTGTCTTGAATAATTCACGGAAGGCTGGAAGGCCTGATTGAAAGCCCGTCTTAGTCCACGAGGGTATTGAAAGTTTGATGGTTTTTTTTCCACCCTCTTTTCTTTTCCATAGGTTCAGATATTTGTCTGAAGTACAGTATCACACTGATGATGAATCACATGGCTCTTGTGATTTCACTAAGGTTCTGATAAGGCTTATAAAGCGCCATCAATCTTCACCCACTTCAGTATCATTCTCAGAAGAAAGGAAGAAAGTTTTCTTTGGTTTGTGCGATATCGTGAGGGAATGCTGTGTGAGCTGACTGTCAATAAGGGAGCGAAGAGTGCAACTAAACCAGAGTATCAGGAAAGAACCTGTTCAAACATGTGGAGAAATGAGCTAACTCCACCTTTATGGGACCTGTTTTTGTTTGAAATGAGTGTCTGACGTGTGAGGTGACAAGAATCAACACTGAGCCGTTGTGTCACACATTCTTAAGGTTTCTTAGTAAGAAACACTCCTGAGTGAATTAAAAAAAAAAAAACTGGCTAGATCAGATTTTGATTTTGTTTAGCCAACTCAGCTTAAGTCACAAAAAGACTCAAACCAGTTAAAATGGAGCATTAGTCATTTAATAAGGGATCACTGCATCAGTGGGTAAGCTAGGTGAAATTTGTTTGTTCTGTGTAGTCTGGATAACATTAGCAGTGCTTGCAGCGCTAGCGTTTGGTATTTTGTGTATGCCAAATAGAATATTTGTATTTTTTCACATGTCAACATTCAATACATTAGTGATGATGCTCAGCTCTGCCCTTTCAAAGCTAGTTCCAATACAGAAGATAGACTACTCAATACTGCTGGAGAGGCTAGCAGTTGAGATTGATTTAGTGAATTTTTGGTAAAACAAATAAACAAACAAAACAGGATTGAGGTGATTATGTACTGTCTGAGACACATTCACACAGCTTTCCTTTTGTTTTGCTTTTAACCAGAGGCACACAGTGGCTATGTAATGTCTTGGAGTAGAGCTTAAATAAAGGGGCTTGTTAGCGGAAAATTGTAGAATTTTAAATGTGTCCGGTCCAATGTCAATTCCCCCTGATGCTGGTTTTGGCTTACAGTCACCTAAAATGTGCTATATCACTGAACTGTATTACATATTGGTTCTGTTTTTAAACTGCAACATAGTATCAGTGCCATTCATTCGATGCCCTTTCTTTACTCTGGAGTTAATGAGCTTTATGTTAGCTTGGCATTAGCAATTAACTAGAGCTGTAGTGGCTTAAAAAAGCAGGTGGCTTTGTACAGTTAGGACAGAGCATTTGAGCAGGATTATTGGCCTGAACTGATAAAAAGTAGAGATTGTTTAATAGACTTGTAAATCTGGTTCCTGTAAATTAACTATCCAAAATTCACTGTAAAGCCACCTAATTGCACAAATCACAAATCTTACCTAGTAATGGACCTTGCTTAGCCTTTTTTTTTTGGTTAAACAGGTATTTTAAATTAGACCATCTAAATAGTTTAAATTAAAGGAAAAACCCTAATAACAAGGAAAACTTGGTATACTTTCACAATTATCAGTTAGAAAACTATGTTACATTGGTTCCCTTAATATGGCTAATCACAGAAGTGATAGCACAGCCAGCCTTTGGTCCACCTTGCAGGTTTAGGTCCTTGTGCTGGAGCTAGGTAAGCATTGAAATACCAGTTAATTCTTACTTCTATTTTTACTTCAGTCTTCTTGTTTGAAATATTGACAAACTGTAGTTTGTATGCAACGCTATTCTCTCTTCATTGTGCTAGTTTACATCTGAGCAGAAGAGCCAAAAGAGAGGATCTGTTAGCACAATATACAACCTCTTCAGTGACTGCTCTGATTGAGTGTGCCATCATTGGAGTTTGAGTATGACGCTATATTGTTTATTGTCTAAAAATAGATTTTTTTTTTTCCTTTTTTGACTGGCTTGTAGGGAATATAGTCCCGATGCTTTACAGTCAGCAAAACCTCTGATTCTTACCAGAAATAACAACAAAGATTCGAATGGTTTAGTTTAGAGCCATTTATCATATCAGACCAAAATATGATTCACCTTCTATGCTAAGAAAGCAGTCCAATCATTGGACATTATAGGTCTCAAAGGCATTATCACCTGGACTGTGATAAGAGTGCACATGACTAATTCTGCCTTTCCTGTTAATAGTATTGATTTATAAAAGGTTTAAGCATCAGGACTGTTTAAAATGTATTGATTTAAAAAACCCAGAAAATACTCAACCCTTCTGACTGTTAATTCTGGTGCTTGTTGAGAGTGATGATACTTGACCATAAAATCGACTGAACACATCCCCAGTCTTACTCAACCACTCATAAGAGGAAGAGAGGAGCTGCAGTAGACTGAGTTGTACAATGACAGAAACATTCGAGTCTCTTTGAGCAATAAGCTCTATTTGAGAGAGACGTGAGTAATAGATAATGTTAACCTGAAATACTCCAACCTCTGTGGCTTGACAATAAGAGACTCGGATTCAGTTTATTTATTTCTACCTCTCATAAAATGTAACACATGCAATATACACATGTCATTGGAAAACAAAATGCCACAAAGCTCCTCAGCGCACAGCTGTAAAAGTGAAGTGCAGATAGAAAACATTACGTTTATTGGCTTAAACAAACAGCCTGAAGTGCCGTTGACTTTATCGGGGTAAATAACTTGCAGGGGAGGCAGCTTTATATGGAATTAATTGCAAACAAGTTGCCTGCTAATGGCCCGAAAAGGCCTTAATGGAAGTGTTCCATTAAAACAACCAGAGCTGATGCCATCAGACAAATTCCCACTAAGTGTTGCCTCATGAAAATGATAACTTGCTAATCCATTATTAATAAGAATTAATGGTTTTCTCTCAGCCGCGTGTGTATCGATCCCTGATACTCTACACCAGAGAGAAGCTCTCAGTGGGCACTTTGGCAGGCTTGGGAATTCTCTAATTGTTAGCCACACAAGTGCCATTTACACGACTCTCCCTGCTGTCTCTGCGGCTTCTGAAAGGAGTAAAGGAGAAAATGCAGTGCTGCTGCTGCTCAGGAAAAGTCCAACCAGAAACCAAACATACCATTGCACTGCAGTGAGCGAGTCAGAAAAACATTTATTTGTCTACGTTTATTTTCAAACCAGTTTCTCTTGACGTCATTTTCTTTAAAGTCTCTCACAGTTATTGTTCTCATATATGGCCTGTTTTCATGGTAATCTGTTTATTAGATGCTTTTCATTAACTGTAAGCTAGCAGGTGTTCTGATCACCTGCCTTAACATCTTGAGATCAATCCCATGAACACCTGCAGCATTGCTAAAATCTGGGAACCCCCCACATACTTTTCATCTGTCTAATGACCCCAGACCAAACAAATACCGCTGCGGGCATCATGCTAACTGAGAGGGGCTGTTTCCCACCCCCCCACACAGAGCAATCAGCAGCCATTAAGGCTCCCTGAGTGCTGTCAAAACTGAAAATCTATGCAGATTTGTCAGAAGCCTGCCCTAAAATTTATACAGTACATCAAGGCAACACAGCATGGAGGTGATTTTGACTTAGAATTACACCTGCTTTTCACACACACTGAATAAACATGTGAAATAGAGCAAATTACCTCGAACTGCAACTGCTTGATGATGCTATCACTTTGTATTAAGATGTTAACATCCTGCATTGTAAGGGTTTGTATAATTTCCCCTTATAACCCCATGAATCGTTATTATTATGATAATCAGGTTAATTTGTTGTAGCTTACAAGAAACACCTCATTAGCCCAACATTAAAGAAGGAAATTGAGGGTTTTGCTTTGCCTTTTGACACCACAAACAGTAAACATGTTTAACATTTTCCCCCACCACATGCAGCGGCGGGGCTGTTTATTAGTGTTGGTGGTATGATATCTTAACATAGGCCACTCCGGGGTGTGAAGGACACTGTAAATCTAAATTTCCACAAGCACATGCATGATCACACGGAGAGAGAAGGAGCACACATACAATGCTGCATAAACTGCACCATGACTCCGATAAACCACACAAAGCTAGACCTCTAACCCTAGAACAGCTACGTACTGGGAGCAATGTAGTGACAAAAAGTTTTATTCATCATTTGATAAAACAGTTTTAAGTACAGCAGGATAAAAAAGGAATACAAAATATAGATGATCTACTCAAACGTCTCATTCACCATGAAAAATTGAAAGGCAAAATGTGAGTTAGACTCAGCCCTACCAATATATCATCTATGCGATACATGTGAATAATAATTATATGATATATGATGTGATATATATTCATCTCCAAGTGCTCTGTAAATATTCAATCATCCTATGCAATATATTATTATATGTTTTTTTATATTCTTGATTTTATCCCCTTTTTCAATATACAGTCAATTGCTCTGCCCTATGTGATTTTATCTTTTATATATTTTGTACTTGTACTTTACTTATAACAGTCTATTTGCATTGAAAAAGAAGAAGCTCTCCTATCTCATTGTACATTCAGTGCTATGATAATGAACGTCATTGTATTCTGTTCTATTCTAAAAGATAATTCAACAACTTCCCAAAGCAGCAAACTCTTGTTTGTAGAGCACCGACATCTATCTTTACTTGACAAATGTTCATCAGTGCCAGTCCAAGCCGACGTTTGTACATCATAGTACACGTGAGATATGTTTTAACCTCCATAAACATATATTTTAATTAGGGCTGTCACTTCAGTGCATTAATTAGATTAATTAATTACACCACAAATTAATGTGTTATAAAAATTAATCGCAAGACTAATCATAGCACACAAACATTTTGATATTGTCCAGCTGGAGGACCCGTACATGGCAGTGGCACGCCACTTCACACGTGCGTCCCTAGTCAAACCAAACAAAGCCCAGGTGACAACAGGAATGGCATATTTAAGACAAAGTCTTATTTTAGATTTGAATTTATTTATCTATATTTGTACTACATTCTTTAATAATGCATCAGGCCTAATTGTTTTGCTGGATGTCCTCGACCTTTTTATTTTGAATTTGATTTATGAAACACACTTAAAGTCTAATTTGAGTTGCCTGATTGAGCTTAGAATTTTCTGGACAAGTTGCCCTGACTTTGGTTTTATTTAGTCACCAATAAAAATGTGGATTTACTTCACTTCTTAGTGTATTTATTTGATTAGTCGTGCACTACAATTTTATAATATCCTAGAATTCAAATTCTTTATTTGGATACTTTAAGCAGATATGAGATTAAAATGCGATTAATTAGATTAATTAATTATAGATATGGTAATTAATTAGATTATTTTTTTAATCGTCTGACAGCACTAATTTGAATATATAATAAGTAAAGTAATAAAAAACTGTGTTTTGTTCTTTGAGAATCTGCAGTAAAAAGTCTTTCTTTTGTTTTATTAGAAAATGATGACTCTTTCAGTTGAAAAGATTTTTTTTCATCCGTTGCCTCAACATACTCAAGTAAATGAAGCCTAAGGTGTTTTATTAAGGTGTGTCAGTCTTACCAGAAGAAATCTGAGTTGTTATGATATCAGACAAAAGTAAGAGGTAACGTAAATCAAGTCTAAGTTGGGCTAACTAACTTTTATGAAGGATGAAAATGATCAACTGAAGGACTTATAATGAAGATTGTGTATCTTTTTCATGACCAAACTAAGTTAGATGAGCAGCAGCTAAAGAATGAGAGCACTTTCTGAACCTGGTTTCTGAGTTTACTCCTGAGTATGTGGTAAAATGTAGTATTCATGAGTCAGTAACCTCACCACTGAAATCCTGTCACCTTGCCTGTCGTTTGTGGCAGCACTTTTCACACATTTTCCAGCGAGAAGAGAGCATACGTTAGAGCTGTGTGTGTGGAGATAGGACTGTGACTGTGATGTATCAAAGCTTAGAGAGAGTTCAGCTCAAAGCCTGCAGTCTCAGGCTGAGTGAAGGATTTGCATAGGTAGGCTTATGTGTTTTCCACTTGGTCCCTGCCATTGTTTTCATGTGACAGGTGCCTGACAGCCGGGAAAATGGGACACAGGCAAAGAAAAAAGGGGTCGAGTCTGGATTTTGTCTCCCTCAGAAAGGAGCTGACAAACGGAACAGTTTGATATGCTCTCTCGCCTGTTGTGCTCTCGGTGATGGAAGAACTCCGGAGTCTTCGTCCTCAGATAAATAAAAGCTTTCAGGGAGCGTGAAGTCCACCATCAACCAGCCAGATTTTGTGTTTGAACGTTTAGTGAGATCAGGATTAAGGACGGCGGCACTGATTTTGCCAGAGTTTGGCCTCTGAGTCATAGGTTAACCCACAAAATTCAGGGGGAATCTTGCTTAAGAGGATTAATAAATCAAAAGCTATGAGGGCCAGTTTTCCTCTCCCTCCACTTATCCCAAAAAATCCTTATGATTTCTTAGATCCAGCGGTTTCCTCGCTTAAATGTTTGCAGCAAGCTTACATCCTTTAATTTGAGGCATGTGCAGAGAACTTTTTAATGCTGTCTGATCCTCCATCTTAGCAACAACCCCCAAAAAAAGCCTGCACATCAAGTTAAATGGAGCCACTACGGACAGATGTTAGCAGGGAACCCTTGGAAGATAGGACTGCGATAATCAGGTCTTGAGGATTCCAGCTCAGCACCCATGCACGAACGGATGCATGCTGAGGCCCACACTCTTAAAGGCTTATCAGGTTTGAATCATTAGCACAGCTCCCCTGCTGCTGCCTGCATGCGTGACACAGTCACACTCTCATGCTATAGGAAAAGGATTTATGGTTGGCTGTGCTGCTGCTGCTTGAATCTCGTCTCTGAAAAAAAAACAGGACAAAATATCACTCAAATGTCAGGTGGGTTTAGGAACCGTGAAGAGGTTAGAGGTTGCAGATGGATAGATGGAAGTGTTGGATTAGTGTGCATGGTAGGGAACAGAAGTGGCCACTCCAACTCTGCAGAGCTCTACAGCGCTCTTGAGTCTGTCACTGTTACATAAAACACTGCGGACTTGATTGTGTTTTTGTTTGTCATTGTGGGTTTTGAATAATTGCTTTCCAACCAGAGGACATGGATGTTAGCTTTAATCTCTTTGGCTAATTTAGAAGTTATTTGACAGTGGCTTACAGAAAAAAAACAGGTCATAAAATGGACCATTTCAAGTCTAATTAATCTCTGCTGGAGTCCCGCTTCTTCTTTCTCAAAGTCACAAAGGAATGGCTTCTTTGTGTGTTCTTATATGAAGGGGCTCTTTGGTTTTCTTTTTTTCACATTTGTTTTAGTGGTGTAAAGTGTTGATACTAATGTCTGAATAAAACATGATCCAAATTGACTTTATGTTGATTCAGTTTTTCCAGTAGATGTAAAGTGGCAAGCTTGGGTTTGGGAGGTCATGCTTACTCCACCTCAACTAAAATAAGCTCTCCCCTAATGAAGCACGTCTCCTTACACAGATTAAACAGCACACTGCAGAGTAAAGAGTTTTAACACATCTCCTGAGACATCAGGGTTTACAATAGGAACAGGTGCTGTTCATGTATGTATGAAAACATATCTACTTCGAGTTTTCAAATGGACCTTTCCAAGAAGGACAACAAAAGAGAACATTTAGCCAAAGAACATCATATCATATGGTAGTTAATTGTTAAAAAAGGTACATTTTAAATTTATTGCCCTAATTTACCTAATTATGTTTGTAAGAAAAAAAGTACTTTTACATTTTTTCTAATGTCTCTCTGTCTCTCGCTGTCTGTCTCACTGTCTCTCTATATATACAGTTATGCTGTATATATATATATATATATATATATATATATATATGTGTGTGTGTGTGTGTGTGTGTGTGTGTGTGTGTGTATATATATCATTTGCTTATAATAATAAAAATATACCATCAGTCTAACATACTTTGCATACAATAAACAGTTTTAAATTACTTTTCTCTTTAGTCCTTATGTATTTTTTCAATTCTAGGTAAAATGTGCTTTCACTGTGTGACATATATCATCTTAATAAAATAGTCTTACAATAAGTAGTTGAACAACAATTCTTTAAAAAAATACCCTCATACCAACATAACTCGCATCTTGAAAAAGTTCTGGGACAGACAGACAGACAGCTGCCGGGCTTAAGTGTTGCTTGTAACCTGTACTTTGACGTCGGCATCAGACTATATTCTCTTATGTCTGACAGTGATAATAGATCAGGGCTTGTTCGACAGGTCAAGGTCAACTTTAATTATGGAACACTTTGAAGTCATGTGCAGGGTTATACCAAAGTGCAGGAGTAAAGCAAAGAGATAACAAAAATGGAGAACATATAAAAACACCAATTAACGGATCAGAAGATGGCATACCCAGTTTTTTCCTGGATATGTTCCTCGGCTCATTAAAATCTCTTCTTTGAATTTGTTGTTGGGTTCATTACAAAACTGCATTAAATTAAGCCATGCTACTGAACACTGGCTACTAAGATAGTTATTTGATCATACAGTGGCATTTCCCATCGAGCCAATATGACACCCAAGATGATCAGCTACTTGTAGTTCTTTTGTTTTAGCTTTTTTGACTTGAAAAATATACGCATGTATTTATAATATAAGAAATTGTATTTCAGTACAGCTGGAAAGTAAGCTTTACAACAGAAACCACTTTAAATCATAGAGTCTTTCTGCTGATAGCTCCATCTCTTTCAACCAGTAACATTTTAATATGTATGACCGCCTCACATCAAAGTGATACGTATGCACACAGCTCAGCGCCTACATGCCTGCAGTATCTCTTTTATTGTACACCGCTGCATTGCTTGAAGAAAGCTCCTCCGCAGAGATGTCCTCCAGCAAGGACAGACAACACCAGCTCTCTCTCTTTCTCTTGCCAAGTGAGGGCAGAGGTTGGCTATATAACAGGAAGACCTGGAGAAAATACTTCCTAAAAAACCTATCTCTATCAGGAGAGGTACAATGCTATGCTAATTAGACACTGACCTCCCTTCCGGCCCAGCCTTCTACCCCAATGTTATATTAGAAACATAAAAAAGCAAAGAATGGTGGCAGCCATTGCTGGATTTTCCCCAGCGTGTGCTTAGAGAGGGGAGGCTGGTGTCTCCTGTGTGTACACACAGTAATGATTCACCCCTTTGTGCATGTCTCCATGGGGCGGTCTCCTCGTCACCACTGTGGTTTAGGTGTTCCCCGCTTCCCTCTTTAATGACTCTGGAGATGAAACACGAGCTGACTGAGACGGTAATAAGGACATTGTGTTACGTTGTTAAAGCCAGACTCGTATTATACATATCTGACTGCAAATAAAGCACGTAGCATGGCGGCTAAAGTAACGAGCTATGGAGCGCTCATCGTAGCATTGTGCCAACTTGGACGAGCTGTCACTGAAACAAACACTCCATTGTTCTGCAGACAAAGCTGATGGGTGTGGTACCAAGGAAAAAACACCCCAAAGGCAAATACGAGAACCTTACTGAAAGGTGTTCTCCAAGGTAGCTCTCTGTGTTGTTGTAAACATACGTTGTCTGGAATGTCACAAGGAGGTTACTCCTCATGGCAGGAGTACTATTTGGTTTTCAGCTCATGCCAGCTGGCTTTTATTCAAAACATGATAAAATGACTCCTGGAACAACAACGTGTTCAGAGGCAAAGTCTACTTGCATCTTGTGCATCTGTATCTGTTTTTCTGTGTGCATTTTTTGTAGTAAAAGTACCATTTGTTGCACTCTTTACTCGTTAAGCTAATGTTTACACTGGTGTTACTTCATTCAATCATCTATATATTCTATCTTAAAACCAAAAATCAGAGTTACTGACAGATTGAACAGCACAAGTCAAATTGGAATCTTGAAGTTCTATACCTGAATATGGTCGCTTGCATAGAAGTCCTAGAAATCCAAAGAGCAAAAAAAAAAATATTTGAGATGCATGATATCAAGAAAAATATCAGAATCAGCAGATAATTTCCTAATAAGGTGATTGTCAGTTTTGGCAGATATGAACATTTTGCTGATGGGTATTGTGGCCACAAGGAGGCACGGCTACAATAGACCAAAAACATGCTTGTTAGAGTTAATTTGTGACTTTAAATTGCACCAAATAGTGCTTAAAAGTTGTCTGTTTCACAATGTTGGCAAAGGTATCAGCTGACAACCAGTCCAGAGTGTTACCAGCCCAGCAGAGGTTTAGATGATGGACAGAAATCAGCCATAGACCCCCCATATATTTGCTGTAATATATATGTATTTTTTTTAATATATATATATTTTTGGGCATTTTGTGCCTTTATTGATAGGAAAGAGACAGTGGATAGGCCTGTGAAATGGGGTGAGAGAGTAGGGGAAGACACTTTGCAAACTGGTCACAGGTGGGATTCGAACCTGGACCGGCAGAAGCAAGTACATGGGGTGCCTGGCTGCTAACCACTCCGCCAAACCAGCACCCCTATTTGCTGTAATATTAACAGGATGAGCAAGTATTCAATATTTTCACTTCCATATCACTGAATATCAACTTTTGTAAATCAAACTTGTCATTAATTATTTAAATAAGATTTTGTCTTTCTTGCTTCACATCTGCCTGGTACCTGGGAATCGGTATCGGTACTCAATGGTACCATTTTCCGGTACTTTTGCGTGTGTTTATGGGGTAATAAATATTAATTTGTTTAATATTAAGATCTCAAATTTTTTTTATTTCTCACTATATAAAATTTGACAGATATATATCAAAACAATGTTCAACTGTTTGTATTGTAACATTGTAGTTGTTCCAAAAATTTCTTCAGCATGAAAACCAGTAACTAAAATGAACCACAACTTAATAAATTAACTGCAGCCCTCACTTTAACTTTAGGGCAGTTTAACAATGGGTCGGACAGAGCTGTAAATAAAAAAAGCATTTACATTAACGTTACAAAGTACGAGGAACCGACCTGATAATGATAACTGACGCAAATTAAAATGCCAAGCTAATACCATCTTAGACACGAGGCTTATTTACCTGGAGCAGGTATCCTCTGTCGCATTTGCTGCCATCACCAAATGTTAAAGCCATTTCTTTTCCTGTGTTTCTGGCTGCAGACGACTAGTCGCCATTGGACACAGGCGTGCTAACAGTGTCGAATGAATCCTTTGTGGTTGTAGATCTGAGGCTATCAAAATTGTGCACTCTTCAGCTTTAAGGAAAATTTTGTGCATCACAGGTGCTTCCTCAGATTTGAAGTATTTCTGCCGCTGGCCTTACAGTTGGCGTCACAAATATTGCAGCGAGCATAATCCCCACCACATTTAATAAAGTAGAGCCATACTTTAGAGCAATTTCTTTCAGCCATGCTGGCTTTGTTGACTGAGCCCGCGGCTGCT
This sequence comes from Scarus forsteni, assembly GCA_036419115.1. Lineage (NCBI taxonomy): Eukaryota > Metazoa > Chordata > Actinopteri > Labriformes > Labridae > Scarus > Scarus forsteni. The sequence continues at coordinate 11,776,549 of JAZDUH010000157.1, read as the reverse complement.
GACATCATTATGCTATTGCTGTGCTGCGTTCAAGTCCAGTATGGAAATTCACCTACTCTACCCAATAGTATGCCTGCTTCTTCCACTCCCTCACAGTCACAAGGATGCGTTTAGGTACAGAAACATGGTACCGTTTGATTTTACGTGAATCGGTACTCGGTAGTACCTACAGAATTCGGTCGGTACCTCTTAAAGTACCAAATTTGGTACCCATCCCTAGTATTTCTAGCTACCTTGTGATGCGATACAGTATGTATCCTGATACATGTAAGTTGTGAACACTGACTTTGGTATTAACAGAATTCCTGACAAGTTTTGTTAACTTAACTTAAGAAACTTAAATTCAGGTCCTCAAAGATGGTAGACCTATGTTCAATTGTGTAACATGGCCTGTACCTTGGCTTCTGTTATGACCTGTGCCATTGTTAACATTTCCTAAAGTGTACTGGTAACAACTGTCAAAACACTGAGGTTGTATCGATTCTGTAGAATCTGTATTGATGCATGTGTCCCCAAGGAATATGTGACAATATTTTGCCTTATTGATATTTTGAGCACAGACCAAGTTGGATATCTGCAAAAATCCAGTATCTTGTATCCCTAAAAAGGGATCATAACTGAGCATGAAGGCTTGTGTGGTGTTGAATGACTAAAGTTCTGCAGCTACTGAAGTTCAAAGTTTAAGATATTTTTAAAGGTTTCAATAAAAGGTTTTCCCAAAAGTAGCAGAAAGGTGTGAGAGGGACAGTATCATGAATAAATGTTACAGAGGAATAGATTTTCAATAGTGTAAGACTGAACCTAAGAAGTCACACATCTCTCCTGAGTGTTTCTTGCTGCTTTTATGATACTAGGGCATATGATGTTCAGTTTTCCTCCAAAAAAAACCCAATCAACACTTCTGCCTGCCCTCTGCGTGGCCCCTGTCACACCCCTCCCTGTATGTCCCGGAGTGTTGACTGATGGCTCGGGCCTTCAATCCACTAGCCAGTGATTGACCTCAGAAAGTCTTGGACACAGCAAATTATATGGAAATTCAACAACACAGACACAGAGGCAGAGGCAGACAGATATTTCTTGTTGGTGGTGAGCAATGATGAAGTGGGATTATTCCTGAAATGGTCTGTAGCAGTGGCTCTTGAGTGGTGGTTTGAGACTTCACATTTTCTCTAATAACACAAACAGCTCTCAAGATGAACTTCTGGTAATATTGGTGATGGCACAAGGGAGAAGTCATTAGATTATCGTGGTGGTCTGAATCTGGATGCTGATCCTGGTAATTCTAAAATGATTTGTTAACATTGTGAGATGGAGCAGTTTTCTACATTTCTTGCTAATAACTCTGCTGGGAGAGATGGGTAATCTCTCCTACATATGTCCAACCTTTTTTGTTTTTTTTTTACCAGTGTTGTATAAAGACCCAGATTTCTGGTTTTGTAACAATAATCCAACTGCAGCTGTTTTTGGCTCTCGGTTTCAAATGGTGTGTCAAAGCAGAGGTGAGAAATCTAACATGATATGTTGACAGGCAGCCACGCAAAGACAGGACGTTTCTCCCATGTCTGAGCTGCAGGTGTGCACAGCAACAATGCCAGTGTGTGTGTTTTCTTCTTGCCTTTGTGTGGAGAAAGTGATACCCATAGCTAACCAAGTTTAACATTCCCACATGACTGACAGTAGGCACTAACATCACCTTCACCTCTTCCCCTCTCCCTTCTGCTCTCCTCTCCCCTCCCTCTTTTATCACCTCCTGCCCCCCTTTGCTCCATCTCGCTCTCTCCCTCAGGCTTGCCAAGTTTTGTCAAATCCCCGGAGGATCAGACGGGCATCTCGGGCGGAGTTGCATCGTTTGTGTGCCAGGCCACCGGGGAGCCAAAACCAAGAATCACCTGGATGAAGAAAGGCAAGAAAGTCAGCTCGCAGCGCTTTGAGGTGAGCACTCGTGCGTGACTTTCAGATCTCGAAAAAGGCTCAAGTACACACACACACACACACAGCCGAGCGTACGCGCACACAAGCACGAGCAGGCGGCGTGGACACAACAACACGTGACAGCGGTATTACAGGCGTGGGCTTCAGACTGCCTTTGTGGACGTCTCTCATTAACACAGACACATCCGCTCATGCACTAAACACACACTCTCACAAAGCACACACAATCAATTGCCCTGTTATTGAGCATCACACCAAGTCTTCTCCTCTCCGAGCTAGACCAGACAAGCTTCCCCTCTCTTTAATCTTCCTCCATCTTGATTTATATAGTCCTCTTCATCTCTTTCAGTCTTTTTTACACCCTCATCCTTCCCTTCCTGCTCCTCCACTCCACCGTTTCTTCCCATACATCCCCTTGATGTGTTACAAGATGTATTTCCCCTCCTCTTTTGAACCCATATGAACAAAAGAGCTGCCTGAGGAGGGGATTCACACTGTTTCTGTCCTGTCTTTCCTTTGTACCACGGTGTAGCTGGATGTGCTACTGAAGAACTCTTGTTTTGTTGTACATATTACAATGCTGGTGTAATTGAGTTATTAGTCTCCAGGCTTTAGATATGCCCTGATCGATCAACAACCGATCATTAAGGATACTTAGTCGATACATGTGGATTAATGCTTTAGGTATCTGAGTAATCACGAGTATTGATCACCAGTGGTTGATGCCGTGGTTTCCACAGCTGAGAGAAGCATAAGGTAGTGTGATGAAACTGGCTTGTTTAAATGCTGGCCAAAAGGTATGATCACATCAGCACATTGAACCAAATTAACCAAACTGAATCACTTTTTAACGTCTGCTTAAAAAAATTACTCTATGCTGCTGTAGGTCAGCCATCCTAAAGCAGCCATGGTAAGATCCCTCAAGTTTAAAATCACTCACCATTCACTGAAGTATTAGTCCACTGATATAACGGCAGTAAGCCACACAGATGAGGTGTCATACATAGCATTATGATGTCTTTATGGCTGGAATGGTAAAATGATTTTTGGAGAATATGACCCCACAAAATTCTAGGTTTTGGTGAGACACTTCTTACTTGGAGGTGACTTATTTATTTGTTCATGTATTTTTACATAAACTTAACTCATCTTTATTTTTAAAAGCCATTTTTAATTGTAGATGTATGCAGCCAAATGTGCTCATAAAATAGTATCATATGGGAAGCAGGATCAGGTATTTGCATCATGAAGCTTTTTTCACACATGCAAACCAGACAACACACAGTGTCAAATATATGCAGCGGAAGTCGGTGTTCGTAATATGACATGGGATGAACAATTCAAATCACAATTTGTATTCTAACTTTGAGAATTGAGATGAGGACTGTAGCAACTGAAGCAGCGTCAGTGCGTGCACGATGATAACGATGAGGAAAAGAAAGCTGCAGAGTTTCATCTCCTTATCCAACAGCAGCGTAAGATGACTCTTTGGATGCACGAGATGAGCCAACTCAGACTTTACACGGATAAAATACTACTGCTGCTACACATACGACTCACCTGGGTAATGTCAGGATAATTTCAGGGCTTTTTTGCAAGTGTGAATTAAGTTTAAAAAACAGAAACAGTTTAACAGGAAAGGAAAACAGAAGAGATCATACACTTTCTTAAAAGGTTAATGAATAAATAAAGGAAAAAATATCACATTACAAGTAGAACAACACAAAAAATATAAAGGTAACTAAAGGTGTGAACCCAACAAATTTCTCTGTTTTTTGTTACCCATTAAAGAGGACATATCATGCTTGTTTCTCCTTTTCACTATGCCAGACTAGGTTGCCTGTAAAGCATTTCTGCCCTCAGTACAAGTCATTTAGTTCCTTCATTGCCCCACAATAGCATTCTCAAAATCCTCATTTTAGGCCATTATGAAGCTCTTGTTGAAACACTCGGATCTGAGGATGACCTAAAGTTACCTCGCAACGTCACAGCCCTTTGTGCTCTGATTGGTCAGTTCTATCGGGGGCTGAGCCAGCCTGTCCTTCTTCTTCTACTGTATTTTCCAGCAGGCTCAATGCAGCGACCGCATATTGAGTCCCCCTACAGGCCAGAGCTGGTAATGAGTGAATGTGAGCTAGGGATCTATATACCCCTGCTGGTGGATGTGTTCCTCGGTGGCGGTTTTGTGGCTAACGGACATCACAGAGGAGGAAGTGTTTTATCACATTACTCCAATAAAAACAAAGGTACCTCGTGTCGTCACGACGTTTGAAAGCTTGTGGACATCTCACAATGACCTATTTTCAGAGGCATCAAATCTCGTTCTAGGATATCAGAAAAAATACAATATCTCATTTTTTGAAAATTAAGGGGGTGTAAGGTCTCGTTTTTAAATTTATTATATTATATGGAAGTATTAAATCATGCATCAGCATGATATGTCTCCTTTAAATGAAAACAAGATTAAAATGCCTGTTGTTTAGTACACTATAAAAGTGTCTTCAGAGTTATCCATCTAAGTTCTTCAGTTTAGGGTCATAAAACAAACAGCGATCTGTCCTGTGTTTATTTTGGACACACTGGTGGCATTTAAGTGGAAGCATTCAAGTTTCGTAAAGGAACTTGTCCAGTGAGATAATAACTTTTATTTATATACGTTAGTACCTTTAGAAACAGATGTTTGCAAAGTGCTTAAACAGTCTGTGATTGTAAACCACACAACAGCCTTGTAGCTTTCAATGCTGATAGCTCTTTGAGATATAATTTACTGAAATGTTAAATATGCGTATCAGGAATAGGCTCAATGGAAAACTTCAGAAAGAGGCATTTATGGGTACTCTTTATTTTGAACAGCTCTTTGGTTGAATCATCAGTTATGACGGCCGTGTTTGAGAGCCGAATAATGGAGTTTGGAATTGTGAGTGTTTGTCTAATGCAGTGAGTCATTTCTCCAGGTATTATCCTTCAAACGATAATAAGCAGGTATCTAATGCTGCTAGTTAAAGCTTTATTAGAACACTCAACAGCACAGCAGTAAGTGGATTGTAGATTACTGCTGGAACAACTGTTTTCATGTATTATTGACTTCCAGTAAGTTCTCTTTCCCTCCTGCTGTCCAGGTGGTGGCGGTATAGATGTGTGACTTCAGATGTAAAAGGCTGAAAACAAAACACAAAATATGATGTGGTTTTGGCAGTGGACTGGCAGATTGCACTCAGACATGACTGACACTGGCAGTTTCAGTGAAAAGGGGATCTGGGCATCGCTAGTTTATGAAACGTTCACTCCCAAAAATCTTATTTATTTAGTGATTCCAATTGTGAGAAAAGGGAGTTTCATTTTTGGACACAGAGCAAAAGATGTGCGAGATAATCAAAGATACAAAAGTTGGGTTTATTTCAGTCAGTTCATAAATCAGGCAGTAAGAGGAAATCCACAGGTCTCAAGCAGAGTTATTTTTAGGCTGCAACAAACTGATATCCTTCTTAAAGTGAAAATGTCCCCCTAAAATAACACCCCTGCCCTTTTTCCTGTGCTACGGCTCTCCCAGGTGATTGAGTTTGATGATGGCTCAGGCTCCGTACTGCGGATCCAGCCGCTGCGCACACACAGGGACGAAGCCATTTACGAGTGCACAGCCACCAACAGTGCTGGCGAGATCAACACCAGTGCCAAGCTCACAGTGCTTGAAGGTAAGATAAAGCTCCCTTTTCCTCACTCTCTCTTCCTCCATCTTGCTTTTCTTCCTCCTTCCTCACCCCTCTTCCTTTTTCCCCTGGTGCTGCTGATTCTCATAGATTTTATTCCAATCTGTCCAAAAGCAAATATGGGTGTTTGCTGTAATGATTCATACATAAACATTCACAAAGTCTTGGTATTGACAGTGTCACAGAGGAGCAAATCTATCTTAATGCAAACTCAACAAGGTGAAAAAAAAAAATGCAAGGAGTGCGTTTTTGAACAAGATAGCATGCAGTTCAGCAATTCAGCAGAAAATGTGACCTGGAATCTATCTAATAGTTTGAAATGGCAGCCATGTATTGATGTTAATGCTGCACTTTATCTCCCTCCCTTAATGAGTTGGTCAACCGTGTCCCAATCATCAAGCAGAGAAAATCAATCCCATAATCAAATGAAGAAATAATAAATTGCCCTATCGGAAGCCTCATGTGTTAAATAATGACTGACACACATGCGAGCAGGTGGTTCCTGTTGGATTCAGAAAAAGTTACACACGAGCTAAATGAGTTTAATCTCCGCTGCTCCTGTGTCCCTCCATGCCTGCAGGCCAGTTTGACCTCCAAGCCTTTTTCCCTTTTGCACATAGACTTAATGTGTATGATTCATGTGGACAGGGGTTTCCTGCTCACTCTTCCATGTCGATGAGCTGTGAGGATTCATCTTTTCTCAAATAGGCGTAATGTTGTCATGCCAGCCACTGACGAGCTATGTATTGATTCATTTAAGCTATATTGGTATATTTTCAAACAAGACGTGAGGTAAGGAGGTACGGTTGATCCTAATGCTCATTAAGAAATTGTAAGCAGATGGCAGCCTTAGGCTTGTTATGCAAAAGAGCCACTTGCACTTAAATACTTACTGACTTCGGTTTGTCCATTGAAATGTTGAGTCAAATTCAGTTCATAAAATTTCAGTCCTCAAAGTCCAAGTTCAGTGCAGCAGACTGGATTCCTACACTGCTTCTTAGCTGGAGTCCCAGCCTTGCACACACAGGCCTTTCCCAACATTGTTATAGCTATAACACAGAGTAATGCAGATGATTTTCACACCTTCAGCTTGGTTGCTTTGTTCTGATTTAGCTTGGGAAATAAAAAGCGCTTCAAATTTGTATACTATGCTTAGATTGAGCTACCCACAAAATGATACTATAATAAAGAAAATAGTGGAGGTTCATTTCCCTGTGTAAGACTTGGGAATGCACAATATTGGATTTTTACAGATATTTTTTATTTAAAATCACCAATACAGTTACCAGCATTTCTAGTCAAGAGCTCAAGCTCTGTACCTAACAGAAATGGACTTGTTTCCTTCAGTGTTATTGTACATTTTTGTAAGGATCAGATGTGAAACAAGGAAAACAGCACTGAACTCTTGCAAAAATGAAACAATTGTTTTTTGAATGTACCCATGCAGTGATGAGAATTGCAATATTGTGCATTTATGCAATTTGCCAGCCGATACGTGTGGTCGATATATCGGCTGTAAATATCTGCAAAAATGTAAATATCAGCCAATACCAATGTCAAACAGATAATGTCTTGCATCTCTTGTACGATTGTGCAGATAAGACATATTTATCAATATGGGACACACCTTATGATATAAGTATAAAGAAACTCTGTGCATGAAGATGAGCAGCTTTTAACTTTCGCTGGTGTCTACAGCAGACCATAGGAGGCATCAGATGGCACGGTAACTTATTACAACTTAACACAGAAACTGTCAGCAATGAGGAAAAGTGGAGAGCAGTGTTAAAGAGGATAATCTCTCCTGCTTTAGTGTGCTTGTACTAAACTCTGTCTGGAGTCATGTGATGATCTTGTGTAGAGAGGGTGAGTGATGTTAACCTGTTTCTGTATCCATGGCATGTTCTTCAGTGCAGTAAATGTCTCTGCTGGATCTCAAACATCAGGATTAAGTAGTGCTCAGTCATCCTAGTTGCTGTAAATCATCTATTATTAAAACTACTACAGGGGTATGATGAGTAAACTCGTCATCCTGTCTGTGTTGGTTAATGGGTTGATTGTGTACTAAATGCGACCAAACCATCCTGAACAACTCCCCCAGACAATCTCAGCGTGAAAACAATCTCAGTGTGTGTCCATGTGGCACTGTGTGTAGAAGCAGAGCGAGCAGACCAGGCAGAGAGTGGGTAGCTATTTATGGATTGCAAGTTGCATTTTAATCAGTTTTAATTTTTTTTCAACAGTGTAGCTAAGGTAGAGTGTGCAGGCTGTCAAGAGGGCCACCTTAGCTGTTTAGCACTGTGGTAAACACTTGATGTTTGTCATGAGGTGACATTCACATAGAAAAGCAAGAAAAATAAAAACAAAATATGGATTTATTCAGCTGTACTGCCCAGCTAAAGTGGGTGTTCGTCATCTCTGAAGTTGATTTCATTAAAATCTTTCAAAGACGGCAGCTCCAGAAGTAGCCAGCGGGGGGATTAAGGCCATCCTTAACCATTACACCGGCATTAAAACAGATCCACACTCAGTCAAACCAATCGTCTCTATCCCTTGTTTGAGTCCCATCCCTCTCACACCCACCCCTCCTTTTATTTCTCCCGTCCACGCTGATTTGATGATATCATCGGCTGGGCTTGCGTAATCTACCCGTGGGGAGTGTTTTTTTTTTTTTATTTCTCCTGCGCAAAGAAAGGTTTTTCTTCCATCTCCCCCTCTGCGTCGTATCGTGAGGAATGCTGCTGCCTGCACAAACAAACAGCACTAACATGACAAGAGGCGCACATGAATGAGATGAGATTAATCAGAGTGTTAGTGTTTGGGGGGCAAAATAGGACACTGAGATTTGGGCTCTCTCAGTTAATGGAGCAGAGAGAAGCACAACAGTGAGCTACTGTTTCTCACCAGCAGACGTGCTTTGCATCAAGTCGTCCTCTCTCTCGCTCCGTGTGATGTGGTGCTCTGTGTAACCTTAGAGTCAAGTACCACACAGACACATGCTGTACCGGGGATTCTTTCATCTGCAGGGATTCACCGCTGCTTCACCTCACATCATACGTCTTAACAGGATTGTCATGACAGCAGTTTTTTCATCCTGATATGAGACAAGTTGATAATATTGATACCATTTATGATTCCAGGGCAACAAAAATAAGACCTAACAGGGAGCTTTGTTGTTTTGACTTGTTTGAAATTTCAGCAGCTTCCTGAAGTGACAGCCAAAGCTAACAATGAAATTAGGTTAAGTTCACATTGCTTATTATTTATTCTATTATAACAAACACCTCTTCTGAGCAGGGATTTTTTAAGACAGCACAGACTTGAGTGACAGTAGTTTAAAAGGTTAGCAGTGTTGATGTTTCCACCATAAACCAACACCTGAGCCTGCACCTCCACGCAGAGGTAAGCCCCTGTAAGCTCTTTGTTTTGCTCTGACAAACCAAAACAATGTAGGTTCATATAAACGTGCGGACAGCTGCTCTCAGCCACTACAAGCCTGAGCAAGCCGCCTCTACGCTACCTGTCCAGATTAAAATGGCAGCCTGCCAGAGCAAACAACTGGTGGAGTCTTTCGTAGATCATTTTGCAAGGCGAAGAGAGACAGATATTTATTTCAGGACAAGGATTTAAAGTGGTACGATGCCAAGATGTTGTATCTATCGAGGTGTGGAGTCTGTGCCAAGAAGGACACTGATAACCTCATGAGCTGAGATTATATAAAGGCGTGTTGTTGTGTTTTCAGGCGTTGTGCGTAGAATTGTCAGGGTTCCCACATGTTAGAAAGCTGGAAAACTTGGAAAACAATCAACCAATTTTCCAGTTTTGAACAGGGGCACATGCATGAGAAATGATTTTTGAAGGGAAAATCTGAAAATGTTGTTTTCTCTTTAAAAAATAGTGAAGCATCCTCTTAAATTCAGAGTCCTCCAAGTTGATCAGATTGTCATCTGAAGGGCTAAACTGAGTTAGGGGTTGTGTTAGATGGTGATAACAGTTTTTTAGGAAAAGTTGTAAATATAATGAGAACAATCTCCTTTAAAAACCAAGTCTGATTTATGAGGTATGTTGTGCAGAAGCTGTTGGTTGCTGTTATAGCCACTAGAAATTGTTACTGGACTGAAAGAATAGTGGATAAAGTTGGAAATAGTGGAGGAAAAGGGCAGGGATTGACATGAGGTGAAGGAGCCAAGGGCCAGACGTGAACCCCTGACTGCCCGCTCTAAGGACAACAGCCTGAGTAGATGGGGTGAGCGGACATAACAACAGCTACCAGCGTCTTGACAGCACATCCTTTGAATCATACATCCGCAGAAAAAACATATTGGGCACTTTGTGTTCCTGTCATTCCAGCTAAACTACCTCTGAATCCCAGAAAAGAAGTGAGTAAGGACTCAGAATATCTCAATTTAGTCCCATTTTGAATATGAATAACTTCATCTTTTGTAATTGACTTTGACTCCATCTAATCAAGTTGGATTCTCCGCACTAAACTGCAAACTGAATTTGGTTGTTCTTACAGAATACTCCGTCTTTTATAATCTTTTTTTCTCTGTGAAATATGTAATCAACTTTGACTAAGTCCCTCAGCCTCTTCCTTTATTACCAGAGGGAGACTTACAAGTGCAGCAGCAGCAGAGCCTGGTAGAAAAGAAAACACATCAGATTTAATCAGAATAACTCCTTCAATCTGCTCATCCAGCACCCTGAGGATTGGCTGGACAACTTGTTCATACATGCACATGTGAACACAAATGCACAACCACATCCATGCGCATTCCCCAACGCACTCAACATTCGACAAAAAAGCCCACACAGCCTCACGGAGAAATGTTGTCAGCTCAACTCTATTTTTAGACTATTGTTTGTAGCCTAGCGATACATCAAGTTCATATCAGCAGCGCCACACAAGAAAACACTGGGGCAGCACCAAACAGACGGAGACTAATGATCCCTCGCCTTAATGGGGCAGCTGCAGCCTGAAGGTGTCACGTCACCATGCTGCTGTTTGGAACCCAATGATAAAATCTGCAGAAAGTGACCAAGAAAGCCATGGAGCTTCTGCAGACTTGATTCAGTGTGGTGCCCTTGAGCAAGGCACAGAACCAGTAAAGCTGCCTGGTGACAAACGTGAAAGGACTGCAGCTTCCCCGGCGATGTCTCCAGATGTGAACATGCAAGGGAAAAAAATCGACAGAGCACCGCTTTGAAACATGTCACGTTTTGCTCAACCTTCCTGTTGAAAAATAAAGGTTGAAAGAATGATTTCATAAGCAAAGAGAGCCTCTTTTTTTTTTTTTTTCAAAAGAAAAGCTTCTCACATCGCACATGACTTTAAGCACATGTGACTTTGCATCCGTATAAAGTTGTCATAATACACGGAGCAGAGAGGCAGTAAGAATGGTAAAGTCATTATAGCACTAAGTCGATCTGGATTATAGTTTTAAGCAGAGCAAAGGAAGGTCAAGCATTAATTATGATTATTTCATATAGCAGCTCTTTATTTTCCTCTGCCAGTCCAGCAAAATATGGATTATGACAGTCATGACGCTGCAGTTTTGCACATGCCTTCAGTGTGTTCAATTGAAGGTTGAAGTGTTAAGAAAAAATATTCAGGTTCAAAAGTGCACTGTGGTATGCACCGCCTGCTTGTGATTATTAATTCAGAGGATCAGTGTAACTTTCACTGGCAGTAATGCCCTAAAATGAGGGATGAAAGTCGTACTATTTTTTTGCACATAGGTTGAAAATTATTGGGACAAGAGGAATATAAATTATAAATTTGATCAATATTCTTAAAAATATTCTAAAGATGTGAAAGATAAATGTTATCAAACAACGTTTTTTTCTGCTTTCACTTCACCTGTCACATAAATACTCAGTGTGGTGTAGTCATAGAAAATTTAGGCTTACTACCAGCTTGAACGAGAAGAAAATGTGGCTTTATTTTCATATTCTTATATTTAAATGTTCTGAAATAATAAAAACAAGAAGTCATCCTAGATACGTGCAGTTTTTTATGTTTAAATTTGGACTTGTATCCTCTCAATCATGAAATGTACAATTGTATTGGCTTTGGATCATTAAGCATATTCTTCAGACTGCACCTTGTGATAATAAAAATATACATACAGTATGTATCTCCATTATTCAGTATTAAGGTAGCCATATGAAGTGAGATAGTAATCTTTTTTCAGATATTTCATATTCCAAATACTTGTTAGAACGTAGTCCTCCAACATCTAAAACAATTTAAAAACTATTTGTTGCCACTAAACTGCTAAAAACAAACCATAATGCAGGGTTTACATGCTGGATTATATATAGTAAGAAAATTCATGGTTGTATTTTTTACACCATGTATCGGATGAGTTTGGTGTTTACACTCAAGCCTTAAAATTCCTTTGGGATTTATTTTGCACAAAATTTGAGGGATGATGGGACAGTCTCTTTAACCGTTCAGTCAGGACCTTCAGGGAGATCCTGGGCTGTTGAAAGCAAGAGCGTTGTACTGATGCAGGGCAGAGCTGGAAGAGGCTAAGCTCAGAGATAACAGGAGTTGCTTCAGCACAAATAGACCGATAATTAATAGGATGTTTTTCAGGGGACTGAATAATGAAGCATATTAGGTGGGAAATGAGTGCATCTTTAGGTTGTTTGTCAAATCAGGTGGTTGGCATTGCAGCATTTACCAGGGATGTGCATTTAATTGATTCTTTCAGTGTTTGGAAGAGAAAGGCCGACTGAATATTTGAATGTGACGGCTTTATGCAAACACACAACGACTTTCAGAAGCACATCAGCTGCTGACTGATGGTAGCAACATGACAACCAAGAAATGGTGGAGCTGATGGTATATGATTCTGAAATAAGATTTTTTAATTAATTTGCTTAAATCTTCAAAATTCTTTGCCTTTTCACTGTAATTGTCACAGCGTATTCAGACCTCTGTTAAGACTTTATTGACATGCTTATTATGTTGTCACAGCAAGAATTATGTATATTGTATAGCTATAAAAATGCAGCCGATTTGCTGTCAAAAATGACTTTACAACATTTTAAATTCAAGAACAACAATTTGCAACAGCAGGTACTGTTTATGTATGACAGCAGACAGGCATTTTACTTTAAATTATGGCTGTAATGCAGTCTTTATCGTAAAGTGTTGCACTTATATAATTCTCAAACAGCTGAAACTAGGTAAAGAAGAGAAGGGTATGTATGAATATGTAAGTCATTCTGGACCCTTTCATTCGACATGTTTCTGATTTTGTACACGGCTCCTTGTCTCTCTCCTGACTCGACAAGGTGATTACAGCTGTCACGGTACAGTTTAGTCTGCCACTTACCTGTGCCGGGTAGCAAAGGCGCATTTTCACACTGAAGCCTCGTCGAGCATTAGCACTTTTGCAGTCATGAGTCTGGAGTCACTCTGTAATTCTGTCACGCTGTAACAGCCCTGCTCTTTGTTCATGGCGGTTCTCACGCCCCCGCCCGAGAGGGGTCACACCGCTGAGACTTACATACAGGCCCAAAGTCAGCTCAGTCATTTCTCATTGTGTGTGCAGTTACGAGAGAGCGACACACACATTAAGAGAAGAAAAATAATAAGGAAGGAGGCAGGCTTCTTTATTGCCGCCGCACAGCCATAAGTCAAAATCTGGGGATCCTCGACTATAATCATCATTTTCTCTCTGTGATGTTATGAATAATGGCCTACGAGGAAAATTACTTTTCAAATGTACAACCCTGCCTTGTCAGTTGTGTGTATATATGTGTGTGTAACAGTGAGGGCGAGCCAGTGAGCAGTGTGCAGGCCTGACCTGTATGGATAAATAATGATGCAGACGATGCTGCAGAGACTGGAGGGGGCGGTATGATTGAGAAATATTGTTGCTGTCAGTCTTTCATTTCCTCTGCTCTTCCCCTCTATTTCATTTTGGTTTCTGCCCTCTTGTCTCTTTAACTTTTTACAATTTTGTGTCCACTTCCTCTGCTGTTGAGCTCTGTCTCTCTAAGGGATGGGAAATATATTGACTTTTAAAGGTATATCAACATGTTCTCTAAAGAAATAAAGGATAAGTCAGCATTCTTTAAGGGGATATCTTTCACCCTGCTTCTTCTTGACATTAGTTTCTTTGTTCATCATGTAGCCAGTGGTTTGTAAACACTGATCACTGAACTGAATACTCTATAATTAACACATTATTATAGAAAACTTGCTTTGTTATCATTATTATATGTGTTATCCACTTAAATTCACTGAGATTTCAAGGAAAAACAACTTAAATGTCCTCATTTATGATAGGCATCAGTGTATGTTTTTTCATTGGTAGTTTTTGGTGCATTTTAAGTCTTTGTTGACGGTGAAGAGAGAGTGGATGGCTCAGGGAGCGGCTACAGAGAGTAGGAAAGACATGCATCAAATTGGCCACAGGCTGGAATCAAACCCAGGTCGCCTGCTCGAGGCAAGAGCCCTCACATGTGGTATGTGTGGGCTGCTACCCACTTTGCCAAACCAGCACCCAAGTATGTTCTTTTTGCCATGGTTTTTATTGACAGGAACACACTCGCTACCCACTTAAAACAGCTTCATGACTTATGTTTGGGTCCCAAACCATCAGTTGGGAACCACTGGTTTAGAATAGGAACCAACAACAGTGTTTGCTCGAGGCAAACAAGATATTTTTTCAAATATCAAGTCTTATTTTGGTATAATATTTTTTATATCATAACATTCAGATCATGTTCTTTTATTTCAAATGATCTTGATACTTGTCACAAACAACAAAAGACGTCCTGAGTGCTTATTAATAAAGAGAGTTTCTTTTTATCCATGTTGACATATGAAACTTTCAGACCAAATCCGGCACACTCCCTAACAGAATGTATTTGCAACAATTGGAAAAGTGGCTACAACGTATCTATCTATCTATCTATCTATCTATCTATCTATCTATCTATCTATCTATCTATCTATCTATCTATCTATCTATCTATCTATCTATCTATCTATCTATCTATCTATGTCTGTCTCTGTCTCTGTCTGTCTGTCTGTCTGTCCGTCCATGTCCCTTTCACCAGTATAATAATGTTGACAATCTCATTAAAAAGACATGTTTAGGATATTTTGTACATTTTAGACAACATGTGGGGATTTCTGAAAGTTTAATCAAACATTGACCAATATTGACTGTCCAGCACTTCTGTTTTCATACCAAGGTAACTAACATTCATTTTTAAGTATTTGTTGAACTTGTTTTGCCCAAGGCACACCTAAGATCAGGCCTCAAGTCTGAAGGCACAACATGATCTTGTCCATGCCAAGTGGCCTCTTTTGTTTTTTGATACCACCAGTCTGCACGCGTCTGTTAGTTTCTGCTTATGCCTAATGAACTGGCAAACAACTGCAGAACTCATGAAATATTAACAAAATGAATCATCAATTCATGTAAAAAGTTGTTACTTTTCTAAAATACAAAAAAAAACACATTTAAAATCGCAAGGTCAAAATTACAACAGAAATTGATAAACTTGAAAGACAGAGAATAAATCATTCCCACCACCCACATATTCTCATTCAATGCAAAGAAATCACTGGAAGCTATTTAGATTATTTTAATATTATAGAAGAGTGTTTATGGAAAGATGTTCACCTGATAATATGTATTCAAAGCTCATTAGATGTGAAATACTTGAACAAAGGGGTGCTGGTTTGGTGAAGTGGTTGGCAACGAGGCACCCCATGTACTTGCTTCTGCCGGTCCGGGTTCGGGTCCCGCCTGTGACCAGTTTGCAGAGTGTCTTTCCCTGCTCTCTTGCCCCCTTTCACGGGCCTGTCCACTGTCTCTCTGCTATCAATGGAGGCACAAAATGCCCAAAAAATACATATAAAATAAATAAATAAAATAAAATACTTTAGCAAATACACATGGTTGTTCAGTTTCTCAGGGTACTCAAGAATTATTACGTCACACTATAGTTTTTGTTGGAGATGCTCAATGTTATTGATACAGTGTCAATATTGGCATATAACTGCCAACACAGTTTATATTAGTATTGGCAGGTATCAACATTTTCAAGTATTTACTGCTGATATTTGAGCCAAAAATGTTTCACATATAGGCTCTCATATGGGCAGAATGTACAAACATAACATCATTTTCACAATAATAATATAATAATAATATTTTAATTTATGGTGCACTTTCAAAAACAAAGGTATGCAAAGTTTTTTGACAACAAATAATAACAGAGAGGGGCAAAACACAAGAATTCAGACACAGAAAAAAACCCCCAAAAGACTAAAACTCTGACTACAACCTGAAGACCTCAACCATGTAACCCAGGAAACGGGGAGAACTCAAACATGACAGTCAGGTGATACCACATAGAACATCAGAGAACACCAGGCAATAGTCACTAAATGTCCACTTTTTGATCCAATGTGTCATCTGCCAAATAACAAAATGCTGTTTTTCTTACTTTACATCTGTTTCCAACACAAAAAGGCCTGCCAACTTGAAACAACAGGGTCAATTTGGCTTTGTGCTTTTGACAAAAAGTATTGGCATCAACATCTGTATCAGTGATAATGAATTTGGAAATATCAACTCAGTAGATATAAAAAAAAAACAATATCCAACATCCCTAGTTATTGTACAATGTATATATCTGGTGTTGTTTCAACCATTCAGCCATGAACAATGGAGAAAATGATTCATGGTGCACATCGCCCAGCCCCAGCATCCCTCTGCATTAGCTACAATGGACAGTGAGCAGCGGCGTGACGTTGTCTGTATACAATAGAGATGACCAGAGGGAGCACTGACTCATTACTCAGCTAACGATGCCCATGCTTTGACCTTGAGCAGCCCTGTCTTGAATTGAACTGCCTCAGTAAATGTTCAGGTAAATGGTGCTTGTCTCTGTGATGTATGGAATAAACTACTGCTGGACAGAAAAGACATCTTGGCTCACAGCATCTGTCTTAAACGCAGAGTGCTCTCCCCGTTCAGGTGATAATTCAAATTCTCACCACCGTTAACATTTGATGAGCATGTAAAATGTAAAATGCAATGACTCAGATCACAAAATGACTAAGGTGGTGTCAGAGGGATGTCAGAGCACTAATGGTGACGATAAAACTGATGAGGCTCCGTGGTGCATCCAAAGGAGCGACCGTTTTCACACATGGAAGCTGGCTTGTTGGACTGGACCAAATGTGTCAATATTTTTATTCATACACATTGCATACCAAGTTAGATATAATCTTTGTGACAACAGAATCTGTTGAAATGAGCTTGATATTATGACAACAGAAACAGACATCCTGGATGACTGATTTTGACCTTGCAACACAGCGGGGTACTCCGGATCACCAGGCAGGTCCATCATGCAGCCCTCTCAGCTGATTTGATGATGATGAATATGACCAAGCTTGTTATGGTGCTTTGCAATTTGTGGTGTTTACTCAACTTGGTTACATTCTGACCATTTAAGAACCATCTGCCTCATTTCCATTACAGCATAGACTTTGTCAGTACCTCTTGAAGGTGGGTGGGACGGGCAGAGAGGAGGTTCACAAAACTGCACGTGCATCATAACAACAACAAAGGAGGAAACTGGAGAGCACAAACCTCCGCCAAAATTGCTGACAAACTACTGTCACATCTATAAGAAATATTTCTATGATAAAGTTACCATCATAATGTGATTCCTTGACCACAAAAACCCACGGCTAGCACTCAGAAGTATATTGATATCATTTTGAGTTAGTTAATTGAGCAATAACACTTGTTCCCAAATGGCAGTTATCTGGATCAGCACCAAAATCTATTCGTTCTAAACTGGGCCATTACCAACATCTCTTGAACATTTCAGCAAAATCAGTCCAATAGTTTTTGTGTAAACTTGCTAACAAACAAACGGGCAGAAATATAACCTTAGAGGAGGTAACGAAGGGGATAGAGCTTACACCCCTTTTGTGACTTTTTATAGCAGTTAGGAGATGAAATCTGTTCAAAGACAGTTTCAAGCAGCAAAACATGTTTTTCAAACAGAGGAGCATCATAGAGCTGACAATCAGGGGTGGTGATTAATTTCTGTGCTCATACATCTGACTCATTGAGATACTCTGATCATTCAGATGTCAGCGATGTCTCAACCCCATGTTTAGTCTCAGCCCAGCCAACGTGAGACTCCACTGGAGGTGATACCAAACAAACTGTGCCAGGAAGACGTTCTTCCTGGAAACATTTCACTCAGCATTAGAACTGACTCATTTATTCATCAACAGAAGCTGTTTTGAGGCTAACACTAATTTCTGACCATGGATTGTTGGAAAATATGTATTCATTTTCTAATATCTGTACATTTTTGTATAACAATAGCCTGTTTCTGCCCTGTATTTGAACATTAAATGGACTCAAATGGCAGAATTCTATTAACATTTCAGAGCTCTGGATCACTCCAAGGTTTGATGTTTGACATGCTTCCTCAAACCAAGGTGATATTTTTTCAATGGATGAGCTTTGAATCCATGCATAAATCTCATTTGACCTTTCTAAAAAATTATATATTTCCCTCATCATTACATGCTCAGAGATGGTTGCCAGGGAACTTCAAAAAAGACTAAGTGCAGCTGGTCTGAAGGAGAACCTTTCTAATTCGCTCCCTGACAGCCGAGGATCCCGATAATGATGGAGCTTTTGATCTGGGCCCATTAGATAACATTCCTCCTTTCTGGAGACCGGTCTGCTGTCTCCCAAAGGACAGAAGAATATTCTCCCACACAGCGTAGATACCTGCACATAGAGATCCTCCTCATTTTAAGGAATGTTCTCCAGTCACAGGAAGCCCTACAGATACCTCTTTGAGCTTTTTTCATGTTTGTTTTAGCTTTCATATTTTGGAGGAAATTTGCTGAATCTATTGAAAGTTACAGTTTGTCAGTGTAAGCAGTTAAAGTTGGATTTTTTTGTACTTTCCTGGACTTTGATAAGGCTTTCACGGGAGTTACACTTTCAAGCTTTCGACTTGTTCTGGGAGTTCAGAGTTATACAGAACAAACAATCTGTTTCATTTTCAAGTAATAAAAGCAGGATTAATGTCTGTGCAATGTTTTTCCCCGGGATATGTGACCTCTGAAGTATCTCTCTGATTTATTTTTACTGGAAAGATATGCATTACTTTTTATTATTTAATTTGAAAGTCTTGTAGCTGAAGGCCTTTCCCAGGACTTGTTAATGTTGCAATTCCCTCAGCGCTGATAGAGGCCAATAAAATCCAAATACCTTTTTCTCTCAAGGCATTTTCATCAGACTTTTTGGACTTGTTTTGACACACAAAGTCAGCTTCCAACTGTGAAATCACTTGCTTCTTTAAATGCATCGTGGAGCCTCATGGGTTTTATTGTCACTGTTAGTGTTCTGACTTGCTCCTGACACCATCTGTGTCATTATGGGATCTGATTCATTGCATTTTACATTTTACAATCTCATCAGCCTACAGTGAGAATTTGAATAATTATCTAGATTAGGACTGGGAGATATGTTGAGTTGTTTTAGATTAATCAGATATGGCTAATCTTTTGTCTGGAGGCTATGTCCAGCCCCTCTTCTCATTGAGGTAACACAAATGACATATATGCTCTTAAATGTGGAAAGTAGAGATGTCCACGATAATCTCAACAGAAACATTTTCTTTGCAAGAATTTAAAGATACAATTGTTATAGTGTTAATGAACTACTTTTACAGAAAGCACCTAGAACTGTTGTATTGGAATAACCCGTAAATATTTATGACATTTAATTATAAAGGCTTGCATTTGAGTTTAAACTGATAAACACTGGCGAATAATTATAAAATCTTCATTTGTTCATTTTCTTCAAGCAAGTTATTTGTAGGGATTCATGGTATTATAATCACAACATAGGTGTCAGCAGATTATGGCCTAAAAAGCTGATCATCAGTATTAACACATTCAGTTTTTGCCAGTTTTTACAGCTGATATTTTGAATGTTGAAATTGGCTAAAATGTGTCCGGTATATTGCCTGTGATATTGGCAGACTTCGCAAATGTGCCATTAATGATGTACTTCTGCCAAGGAGGTAATGTTTTACTGGTGTTTATTAATCAATTTGTCTCTTAGCAAGATAACTCGTAAGGTTAGGAACAGATTTGTTTGAAAGTTTAAGGGAAGAAGTGATAAGATTTTGGTGGTGATCCAAAACCAGATGTGGATCCAGATGTTTTAAAAGGATTTTTTGGCAATGTGAGATCTAGTTTTTTGGCGAACAGCTCTTAACTTTTCAGCAAATTTTGTTAGCATTTTCGGGAAATGCCAGTCATGGCACTAGTGATTCTATTTTATGAGGTTATCAAAATCTGGATGAGGATACGGAGATTTTTTAATGATTTCTTAAAAGTGAGAGATCAGGCAGTGCTCCACCTTTATGACAGTAACTCAGCTGACAAAGTTTGAAATGCTATGGAGAGTTTTGTGCTTTTGGAGCACTGCTAGTTAAGAATAAAATGTTTTCTTTCTAGCTTCACATGTAGAAAGCTAGATTCATAAAACATACGAGGAGCTGGTCATTTTTAGTAGATAAGAGTGTTTGTGCTTTGACAGAAAATAACAATAATAATGAGGTCAGAAACTTCAGCTCATCAGTTTTCAGAAAATATCCAATACTGTGCAGCCCTAGTCAGGGGCAAATTAAAAGTATCCTGTAATCTGAAATAATTTTTCTTCCACTTAAGATGACAATGTGGCTCATCTTTGATACCAGAGCTGCAAAAAATCATATCAGATTTTTCTGTATTCAAGTGCAGTTTATCAGTAATTTATACTTCAGTCACTATAAACAGCATTTGAAGCATAATTCTCATCAGTCACTGAGATTAGTTCTTTAGAATCTAAAACTAGAAGGGCTTCTATTTCTCAGCACTCCTCCATTGCCTGTATTTAATGTTCCTATGTCTGATGGCAGTGAACAAATTGCAGTCTCACTCTTTAGAAAAGGCCTTTATTTGCTCGGAATGCATTCTGGTCCCTGGTGCAGAGGCAAAAAATGACTGCGACACAAAGCCAGTAATAAATATCTCAGGAGCCAGGCAAGTGCGGACAACAAACCTGACTGGATAAACAGCATAGAAATCGCATTGCGCCTCTTCCCGGGCAAGATAAATACATAGAGAAGCTATATCGGAATGATTTAATACCAAGGCCTGCTCCTCCAACAACTTAATCCTCTCCTTTCCTTGGCGCTATTCAAATCATTCACAATGACCAAAATAAGGTCTGTTGTGTAACTGCTATTCCCCCACATTACTTTCCTCACACCCTCTCATTCTCTTTTTGAATGCTGGTGGGTTTCTGTAATATCCGTGCTGTCAGTCTAATATCTGCTGCCTCTTGTTGTTGGAGAAAGTGAGTGGTCAGTTCATGTTTAACAATACACACTGTAGGTTGTTTATGAAATGAAGCTGCCTGTGAAAGTTGGGTTGGACTGAGAGTAAAACAGGTTTGACTTCCGTTTGAGGTAGGGCTGTTATTAGTCACAACATGCAGAGGGAATACAGAAGCTCTACATCGCACGCACACCAACACCTTCAGTTACAACCATTGTCACACTAAATCATCAGGCTGTCACAACAACACATTCACAAGGATTCACGTGATTAAGTATAAAAGGGAGGAAAAGCTTTAAAACCTGCACAACTCACTATGTAACCAAAAGCTGCCACAAGCAAATAAAGAATCATTATTCAGAAGCTGTTCTCTTCATTTATAGATCCACCTAAATGCATTTAAGAAATATTAATAAAATACACATTTACAGCTCTGGGCCAACCTACAGTGCAATGCATCCTCAGGAGTCTCACAGTATCAGCTGTCAGAAAAATCTGTTTAGCTGTTGGAGATGTTGGAGTGGACCAAGTCTCATGTTGAACAGCCATCCATCGAAGCCATGCTGGGGATGTGGGCCAACGTATTTGAGGAATTAAGACAATGTTCAGGTGCTGGCAAGATATTTGTTTCAGTTAAAAACAGAAAAAGCACGGACCAAGGAGGACTTATGCTTTTGACTTATGCTTCCAGCAGTCATCTCACTGTGAGACAGACACTATGCCACTCTGTTTTCTCCTTGATTAGTTGATTTATTTTGACTTTATTTTATCAGTAAGTCTCTGAGAGTCAAACTCTTTTCACAAAAGCAACCCAGCCAAAACATAGCAGTCCTGAAAACTGTAACTACTGATGGTTTTTCAGTTATTCCTCCCATTTTTTTCCCCCAAAATTTGAATCATGCTTTATGAAAGGCATTCACAGAAACCATTTTAGAAAAATACCTGTCCTATTTCTTATAACAATTAAAATAAAACCAATTATCAACAACTAGCGGAAATATTTCTTCATTTTTTGGGGGCAAAAATGCTTTTTGCCTGTGATGTTGTAGTGACAAATTAGTCCAAAACACATCATGGCAGGTTTTCTATCCTTGTGTTGCCATTTCTGGAAATTAAGTGCTTCAATTAGATTAAATGATTGTCAACAGCCCTCCTGTCAGCCCTCCCCCTGATGCAGTGTGGCTCACCGGTTGCCTGTCCCTGATAAATATTATCAGTGGGATACTTTCTGTCGACAGTCACTTGTAACGATTGCAGGGGGTTAGAAGTTTGTAGCAGACTTTAATTGACCTCATTGATTGGGAACCTAACGATCCTGTCGGTGCTCTTGTCCTACACCTCCCTGATATCAGAGAGTAAAGGCATTAAAATGACCTACATAAAAATAGTCAGTCTTACAGTTGAGGGTCCTGCTTGAGTATGTTTCTGGTTAGGACGAATCATCTCCAATTTTATCCCCTCTCCTAACCAGCTCCACCTGCCTGACAGGAGCTTAAAATTGTTGTATAACTACAGCCCTAAAACACACACATAAACACACACATTTCCACAGGTGTACCTCCCCTGCTGTACTTCTGGGCTCCATTGTGTCGGCTGTGTCACAGATTTAATTTCTCCCACCATCTGCTGGCTGGAGGCCCAGCATCGTAGATCATATCCAGCCTGACAGATACAAACTGCATCTGTCTATGCATGCTTCTCCCAAGGACTCACACAATATGGCAGAGTGGAAGCACCCTCCTGGCCACCCAATCTGCATCCTCACATCCTGCCTTACAAGGACTAAGGTGCTATGAGGGGGTGGTTTGCTTTTTAGGTTTCGTTGTGCCTTCAGCAGCTGTATTGTAGCTTTTAAAACGATGAAACACTGATGCTGCGAGGTATTTTTGCAAACCTTCAGCTAATCAAGATTTTGTGTAAAGCAGGCGAGAGGTTTTTGGAAAGCCTCAGCCTACTCACTTCTTTGTCCTTGAACAGGTCAATAAATCTTCGTGAATCCCTGCTAGCATGTTGTAGGTCAATAAGTCATCAAAAAGAAAAATCTGCCAGACAGTCGATACCCAAAGCATCCTAGACTTTAGAAGATGGTTTCTATCGTAAAAGCAAGTTATCATGTAAAATAAATCTTCTGGTTTAGTATTTATATTGTCTCAGTGTTTCTAACAACAGTTTCAAAGCAACAGAAATACTTAAGTTCTAGTTGTAACAATCAGAGGCTGATTCATGCTTTTGCTGTGTTCTTAAGATGGAGCATGGTTATTTTCTGCCACTGACTGCAGGTTCTTTACTAATGATTTAAAGTAGTTAGATGGGATTTCCAGTTAGATCTGGTCTTTACTCCCAACCCTTTAACTGACAGCATCGTTACAGCCATCATCATTTGCTGATATCAGACAGACTGAGTGAGCCTGGCTTACTGAAATGTTCTGGTTGTTTGAAGGTTCACATCATGTCTTGGGTGTATGTTAAGATTGTTTTAAGTTGAATAAAAACAGGAAATTTTTTATCTCTGCAGAGGATCAGATGGAGCTCTTTATGCTCTGATCTGATGGGGCCGAGGAGACTGTATAGCTATTTTGTTGTAAACCCCAGAAAGTAGAAAATTCAGCATTTTTTAATGTCTTTTTTGGACATTGGTGCCCCCATTGATAAGAAAGAGACGGTGGATAGGCTTGTGAAAGGGGACAAGAGAGTAGGGGAAGACACCCTGCAATATGGCCACAGGCTGTACTCAAACCTGGGCCAGCAGAAGCACGCACATGGGACATGCCAGGCCGCCAACCACTCCACCAAACCAGCACCCTCAAAAAAATTCTGCATTTTAAGGTCTTTTTCTCTTTAGATCCATGAAGAATTTCACAATGAACAGAGTTTGGGAAAAGATGTCATGGTCTTCTGCTCCCAAAGCTCCTTCTAACAAAATTGAAAGAAAAGAAAACTGCATTTTGCTGGACATGGGACCTTTAACCCTTTAAAGTCTGAAAACACAAATTATAGCCCGAAATTCCAGTTTTTGGAGCTGAAATGGTTTGTTCACTTTCTACTGAAATCCAAAGAAAACTAAACCAACATTTCTGTTAAATGTATCATGTCCAAATTTGGATCTCATTTGATACGTTAGGTGTTTTTGACAACTGATAATCTGCTTGAGGACATTTTTATCATTTATCTGATTGTATTCAGACAGTTTTTAGTTATTTGTTGATCATATTGATTAGATAGAGGTATCGCAAAAGTATGTATCAAATATGATACAACAGGGGCTTAATACTCAACATTTACATTTAATTTCAATTTACATTCTAATTATTTTCTATGTCTTTAGGTCAGGCAAGTTTGTATCGTACCTTTGTGCTGCAAATAAATTCAGAATGTTTTACACAATAAATCAGAACACAGAAAACAAGGAAGGATGCGCAGAAGAAAAGATGACCCAAAACAATCACCGAACCATAAAAGAATAAAGCAAAGACAATTGCTAAAACAGAAGTTTTAATGTAGACAAATTGATTAAAACAAAAATTTCATAATCAAATCAATTTTAAAAGTTATAGTGCATTGTTGTTTTTAAAAAGTAACACTTGTATTTTTAATAAGACAGTTAACACTGTGATAGTTATACTGCAGTGCTGGTATTAAAACAGCCAGTAAAAACATAATAATAATCTAATAAAAGCAGCTGTAAATGAATGAGTTTTTAACCTTGATCTCATCCAGCCCTTTAAAGGAAAAAAAGGATCCACAAGCTATCAGTGCATGACCTCAGATTGTAAACCGCTATCCAAACATACCCTGGTTAATTAATCTGTCCCTTGAGAGTTGTTTGACACCAGGGTAGATATTTCATGCAACATGATGACATCTGGCCAGAGTCAATCTTGCTTTCATTTTATCATCTGTACTTGTCCATCAATGGCTCTGTGCTTTTGGCAAGCTGTATCAGTAAAGTATGCGATGTCTGGTATGTCTGCGCCGTCGGTGCTGATCATGTCTGCAGCCTCAGGGGAGACGGAGAAAAAAAAACAGAGATGGAGAGAGAGAGATGGGTCAGTGAGTAAGAGTACCATTAAAAAGTGTTGATAGAGTGTAGAAGTGTCAAGAGAGTTGGATGTTTAATTGTTGCTGCAAAACTCAAGTGTTGTATTTGTTTTTCTTCACACAGGTGGTGCATTATACTGCTAACTTAAAAAAGTCGCTTCATCATTACAGCTCTGGCTGCCTCTAAGTACTTTCCAGATTTTTAAAAGCAAGTAATTTAGTATTTAAACCTCCAAACACATTTACAGCCTGTCCTAATGACTCACGAGTGGATTTGCATTCCTCTAATTTCCCCTAAAACTTCTCCTAGTCTGAGAAGCATCCTGAGAGGTGTTAGAAAGGGCTAATGCTGGGATGTATTTATCCTTTTTTTAAGTGGACCAGTAGTTTTCAAAGGGTGTTTTAACGTGTCAGAGCTTTTACACTCTCTCAGAAAACTAATTTGCTGCAGAGCTAAGCACCAGAAGCAGGGAAGAGAAAACAGCAAGTTCATGTAGATGAAATAGTTCTCTGGTGTCATCTTACTCTTTGATGGTTATAATGTCGACTCGGTTTTTTCTTTCTGTTTAAGAACATCAAAACTGAACTCTCGTGAAAACATATTGCGACAGTCCAGCAAAAGAAAACAAGCAGGCATCTGTTTCAGGATCATAGAAGAATAACATGTTTTCATCATTTAGTAAACAGCAACAAGGCGAACAATACAAACGATCACAGAGCTGAGTCGTCACCTCCTGTCCGGGGTAATCAGCTTCCCTGGTGATGCCTGGCACTGAGCGCTTGTTCTGGATTGTATGGAGTCAAAAAGGGCTGGGCGATACATCAAGTTGTTGTTAGTTTTCTTTTTTACCTCTACCATGGTTATGCTATGTTTTGATTGTTTGTTTTTTAGCAAGATTACACAAAAACTGTTTGACAGATTTTGCCAAATTGTTCAAGGAGATGTTGGTAATGGCCCAACCTGGAAATGATTTGATCTGTAACCACTCAACCTGTCACGATAATCAATGAATCAATTAACCGAGCAATAAATAAAAACGTCCTCAGTAAGTTTGCCGTCCTCGATAAACTGACATGTACATGCGTGTTTTTTTTCCTCCTCTCTTTCTACCAAAGAGGCTGAATGAGAAGATGGCTCACTACGTATATCTTTCTTAACACCGGGGTGGACTCGTTTCTATAGCTGATTTAGCGGATTTATAGCGGAGTGAGCGTCTCTCAATCATGCGATCTTTGGGGGGGAGGCGGAGAGAGCTGAAGTGAGTGTCTGGAGGAGTAACGAGGAAACAACGCTAATATGAGTGATGGCAAGAAAGATACAGTCCCTAAGCTGAATGCCACAGCCCCAGTGTGAGAATGTGTTGGTTTTAAACAGAATGAACAAGGTGTGAGCCCATGAATACCGACAAGAAGATATGTCGCATTTGTCTGAAAGTCGTGACGAAGAAGAAGATGTGGAGGTGCGGCGGAGCCTTCCTCCTGACAGTCAGCGCTTACTGAGGCATTTGGTTGGCAAAGAAAATATAAATAAAAGCCCAAAATGGTGCACACTCACAGACAGTGTCGTTCGCTACATTGCAAAAGAAATGCAGCCCTTCAATACGGTTAAAAAGCCAAAAATGTTACAAACGTTTGACAGATAGTATGAATTGACCGGGAGAAGTACATGTCACAAACAATTCAGGAACTGTATAAACTACATTTTATTCATTGTTTTTATTTTTGTGTGTTTTTTATTGGAGTTTCGTTTTTTTCTTTAAAGAGACAGGGTCTATTTTTATTGTTTTTGAGTAGTATAATTATTTTTATTTACATGTATTTTTTTCCTAAATGAGAGTCCATTTCATTTTCATTGTTCTTTTTCTCTTTTTTTGTTTGATAAATTTATTATATTGTTTGTTTAATTTATTTTATTTAAAAGATCTTGACCTTCTAATTACCGTTAAATACTCTTAAGAAATTAAAGTTTCTTGCTTTTGATATGGTGTACTCACTTTATTATGACATGTATTATAATTACATTAATAAACAAAAAAAATCAAAATAATATTGACAATGATCATGTTTATCGTCAATCATTTTTTGGACAATTATTGTCCAGCAAAATTTGTTATCGTGACAGGCCTAGTAACCACTCAATGGCTGTCTAACCAAGAATGACATAAACATGATTCTGAGTGCTAGCTGTGGGCTTTAAGGGTCAAAAAAATTATATTATGATTGTAACTTTATCATGGTACTGTCCCCTATAGATGTACCAGCAACATGTTAGCTACCTTGGTGGAGGTTTGTGCTCTTCTAGTTTATATTGATATATATTTTAAATAGATATGAGCTTAAACAATATCATTTAGATAGCTATAGTTGTTGCACAAATGTTCTGGGGTCATTCCTGCTTTGGTTTCTGATGTATATTTTGTTTCTGCAAGACATAAATGCGCATAAACTGTAATGTAACCGTTTCTGTAAATGTCTCTCTATGCATTACTATATACATAAATAGAAATATAAATGTGGATAAAATGTGCTTCTTTGGCAAAGTAATTACTCTTTTCTGTGCATCAAAAAAAGCTTGAATTAGCTTTTAGTCTGACATTGTACATTAAGCTTTTCCAGCTGTATTTAAGTTTAAATATATAACCTAAATAGTCAGCACACTGATTAGAACTACTTTTTCCTTTTTTTTGGTAATTAAAGGTCAACACTGTTGCATAAGTGTCCTACTATAGCAACAATTCAGCCCTTGAAGTTTGCATAGCACTTGTCTTGTCGTCTACTTCTCAAAGAGCCTTTGACACCTCTGGTCAGGCTTACTCACTCACACCACATTCATTCACGGTGACGACAGAGGATGCCATTTAACATGTCCATCAGTATTAACTTATCACATTCTTACTCACTCAGATGCCACTGATGCAGCAGTGGGAGCAAATTGGGATTAAGTGTTCTGCCTCAAGGACACCATCAGCTGGATGAAGGAGCTGAGGATTAAACCACAAACCTTTCTATTGAGACAACCAGCTCTACCTCTTAGCCATGTTGTCCTTTTTCCTCTGTTTACTGAGGAAAGATCAGATTAAAATCACCTCTGGAGCAGCTCATTTTCCACAATCACAGAGGTAAAACTTGACCCTAATTTTCAATTAACCAAGATTATCAGGACACCCACAGTAGCATTCATCTTCACATGAAAAAGTAGGTTTAAAATCCATAGTTTACATGAAAGAATGGGAAAGTGAACCCTTATATCCACCCTAAAGGCCCAAAAATGTGACCCTTCCGGTAACCACAGTTGCCCACCCCCGTCCCACTTACTACAACAGCGGTCACTGCTGCTTCTGGCTTCTGTCATACATTTATTGAGAGCAGAGCTGCAGCCTGTCACTCTGGAAAGCTTGAAGTTATGACCAGCGCTGGCTGTCAAGAATATTGAACCCCCTCATCTGGATGTTGTCTGTGGGCTTCAGAAGATATTGGAGATGTGACAAGACATGCGCATCCGTTAATATCAGGACATTGTCGGGAACAGACAGGGGCATCCGAGAATCGACTTGTGCTATTAAATATCTGCAACAAGCAGCTGCAACAGGCTTTCATTATTCAATTACAGATTTCACTGAAGACTCGTTTGTGCGAGCATGACTGATGTGATTATCAATAGTGTTTCATAACACATGTATTCAGAGCGTCACTCTGCCTTTTCCACTGGGGTGCTGAGAGAGGTTACGGACCATCTTTGTGCCATTTTGTGGGGGATTGATTCATTTGTTGAATGACCCTAAATTTGTATTCACTTGTAAACCGGATAATCAGACTCCAGATGTTGCATTGGCTCGTTGTTTTTCGCTCTAAGCCAGACAAAAGGCCAGCAGGGGGGAATCTAATGTGGAGAGACAATATTATTTTTCCACAGTTTGATGAAACCTGTCGCTCACAAAAGCGCGCCTGAATCGAATCATTATTTGAGGGTCAAATGCAAGACAAACACTTACTCACACCTCCACAGTCAGAGCCCTGCAGAGAGCTAAAGTGTAATTTTGCATCAAATTATTTCATTTATTGCCTCATGCTGTTCTCCTTATTTGGTTAAAAGTGTTTTTTGCTCGGCGGGGTTCAACCTGTCACCAGATCGAGGCTCCATTCTGCCTTTGTCCTATTCAACAGTTCTTAATAAAGAAGTCTATTATATGCAGTTTCCCCTCCATGGCAACAGAAATCAATAGAATTGCGATAACTGAAAAACACAAGGTGGTCTGAAACGGCCAATAAAGTATTTTAAACAGCTGATGAAATTAATATTTTACTTGAAAATGCCCATAATGTCAAACAGGTAATATTCGAGTTCATAGAAATAAAGACTATCAACCCTTAAATTAACATGAAAGCTACATTTTCTTTTTACCTTGAGCTAGAGTAAGAGTAGTTTATTGACATAGTGTGTCATCTGGATTTCCAGCACTTGCCTCATATTTTATCCCTGTAATTGCATGTTGTAGATGATTTCGATGCTTTGATGTGCGACTGCAGCAGCTTTCTGCGTCTGTCTCTGAGTTATGCAAAACCGATGATTATACAACTCTCCAACCCAGACAACTTATCTGTGAAAGAGAAAACTCTTTACAGTGACAGACAATTACAAGATCTGAAAGAGAAGCCCTGAAATCGGTGTACCTCAGCGGTAATCTAGGGTGTTAAAGAATTCATTTTGAATTGTGGTTTTGATGTTTTTTTCCAGCTTTATGGATTCATTCCACAATTTCACCAAAAGTTAACTCAACATTAAGACAAATTTGCCTTTGATATTTCAGCTCTAACTCTAAAAAGGCAAGGATCTTGTTTCATATGTCATCGATGCTTGAATCATGCTGCAGGCGCATGGCTGAACAGTGATGAAGATGAACACAGCAGTGATGATTTTCAAAACAGCATGGAGAAAGAAGAACAAAAGAAAAGTGTCAGCTGTATATGAAAATGTGGGTATGCCTCAGACTTCATCGATATTACTTTTTAAAGATTATCTTTTGAGGTTTTTTTGGTTGTTCAGTTGGAAAGAGAGACAGTTGACCGAGTTGAGAAGTTGGAGAAAGAGTTGGGGAACACCTGCAGTCAAAGAGGTCAGGTTCATATTAAAGTTGCTTTCACGCATAATGTGTTTGGTCCGGACCAAACAAAATCTGTTCTGCTGTTTTGGAAGTTATTTTTTTGGTGGTGTGAGAGCTCACACAAACTCTGGAGTCTTGATTCCCTTCCAGGCTAACCAGGATTTGGTTTGGGGCAGGTTTTAAAGCAACGGACCAAACAAGGCAAGGGAACAAAAGGGAGTGCATTGTGGCTTGGATTTGTATCATTATCACAACAGTAAGCAGGTAAATGTAGCATTCAGTGAAAAAAAAATAGCATTTTGCTGTAAACACATGCCAGCTCCGCCAGGCTCCAGTTGATGTCCAAAAGTCTGTGCGGTTTATGTTTACTGATCTCTCCAGTCACTATGATTAAGATTCAGCCTGATTGTAGCTTCATCGTTAAATTAATGGCACAGAATACTCCCAAACTGCTTCGACAAAAAGCTAAACAATGTTACTACTCAAAGCCTTGGTGTTACCAGGTCATGGTGCAACAGTTGGCAGGAACAAAGACCCTGGCTACAGCCTCATCTAGTGGAGGGAGACTATCTGACACAGCATTTGAAAGACTTTGATCCGCTTGACATTCGGCATTGTGAAAGAAAACCACACCAAGTGAATGAATTAGTGCTGTGATTTACCCTCCAAAACTGAAAAAGTCTGCTTAACTTTAGGTGTGAAAGTGACCTAACAGCTCAGTAATTTAAGTTATATTTTGCTGAACATTTAAGTACTGAGTTTCCTGCATAAACGTTAATGATGTATGCACTCAATGGTGTAAAATCAGATCAGGATGCTTAAAGACACAGTCCTCGTCTTGATTTTTTATGTAATGATGCCCTGGGCTGTTCACACTGGAGGTAAATAGCAAGGTCCACCTTAAAATCTGCAGGCCAGCGAGCTAACAGCTCCCCAGGCCTGGACTGGCCATGGATGGATGGGCCGGCTGCATGTCAGGGGGGTTCTAATACCTACACTCAATGAGCTGGCTAATGGGAGTCCTTTCACCCTGACCCCCTTTCCTCACACATTTACACACAGAGCCCTCTTGGCTTACCCACTGGGCCGTAGAAGGCAGGGGGGCTAAAACGGCCTGACTCACTACGGGGCAGGAGCTCGGCCTTAAGCTTGACATTTTTCTCGTGTTTAAGAGGCATGGTCCCATTTTCTCTAAGCTGCTAAAGCTGTGTTTTTCAAGGTTGTAGTGGTTGGGTTTGCTTACAGCTGTCAAAGGCATCGGTGATTTTTGCATGCATTACATCTGCATCAATATCTTTAACCTGTTTCACAAGGGGAGGTTGACGGGGCAGGCAGGCTCAGATTCAGGTCTGCCCTCTTTAATGCACGGTGTCAAGGCATGTTAACACCCAGCAGTTAGGAGCTCTTACTTGTTCTTTAATTATTTATGGCCTGATTATTGACTGCTGCTGTCAGTGAGGGCAAGCCTCTGTCTTTTCAGCTGAATCCAGGATTGTACCCACTACACATTCTGAAATTAGAGATTTATCGATGGAGAAATGTAGCAGTAAATAAGACGTATTTAATCATTAGCTCTGCCTCTTCCTCCATTTCAATTGTTTCTCTATTAAAACCAACATTTGGAGCTAAAACTCAGTATTTAGGAAACACGTTGCCAGGTTTTTAAGGAACATTTTACCTGCTGTGTATCATCCATTGTACACAGGCTGTTCAAATTCCTAGTACTTATATCATTGATACAATGCCCAAGCCTTTCCATGGCTTTGTATTTGGCTCAGGGAAGTTGCTGTTTATAACATCCACATTGGCAGGCTCAAATTCACACTTGTGACAGTCAGAACTTCAAAAACATACGGCACCCATGTTTTTATGGCAACAAACATCCAGACTTACCCTTGATACGAGAGACTACATATGCCACCAAATTTTCTTCAAACTTGTTCGTGTCATTATCATAGACTGTGAGAC
This sequence comes from Scarus forsteni, assembly GCA_036419115.1. Lineage (NCBI taxonomy): Eukaryota > Metazoa > Chordata > Actinopteri > Labriformes > Labridae > Scarus > Scarus forsteni. Next base: position 11,744,390 of record JAZDUH010000157.1, on the reverse strand, counting down.
GTTTCTGAAGAAATGGTGGTGGCTGACATTTTAGAAATGCTCGCTCCAACTAACATCCATATGAAAGGGAAGAGGAAAAAGGTGTTGCAAAGCCTAGATGGATGAATATTCTGATCATGGAAACAAATCCTTCAGCAACATCAGACCCACCTTCAGTCAAATCAGCCATGCTCTCATAGTGCCTCATAATAATGTATTATTATTATTCAATATGCTAATGTTTCTGAACTTTTTTTGGCTGATGCCTATCCTGATACTTTTTGTCAATGGCTCAAACTCTTAGCAAAAATTGACGCTTTGCTTTTAATATGGCAGTCTTTGTAAGGAACAGATACAGAATTAAAAACATTTCAGTCTTTTAGAAATTATGTTTTTAATTTTGAAATATACCAATACATTGGTGGCAAGATAAAGCATTATGGTACATTTGTGTATTTTGGTGATATTACAGCAGAGATATGGAATATAAGACCTTCATATATGCATTAAACTAGTAACCACAGATTATAGAATAAAGCATTTAGAAATGCAGGACTTTTGTTTGAGTGTTTTTGAATAACAGAGATGAGCAGTTTTGGTTTCTAAGAGGGTAAGATTAATAATTTATGTGGTACTGGTTTGGCGGGGAGGTTAGCAACCAGGCATGCCTCACATGAAGGGGCCAGCCTGGGTTCAATTCCTGCCTGAGGCCCTTTTTGCTGGGAGTCCTCTTTGCCCTCCATCATCCCCTTTCACCACTGTCTCCACTGTCTCTTGCTGCTATCTCCAGAAGAATGTCAAAAAATATATGTTTAAAAAAGATAACTGATTATTGGCTTTACCAAGGATTCTTCATTTTAGGCCAGCCTTGAGTTGAGATGAGAGGAGAGACCTTCATAAAGTCTTCAGTTCCAAACACCAGAAGCTATTGCGTGGTTGTAGTTTGGAATTTACGTGGAGCATTGAAGAAGTAATGTCTTTGTTTAGCTTTCAAGCTTTAACGCTAACCATTTTTTTCAGAATTACCTACTCCTCTTATAATAAGTCATGTCAAAAGTGACATTTCACCCATCTCTTCTGGAAACCACTACAAAGTTGAGGCTGTCAACATTGACTCAGGGACTCGTTGTATTATTCATTATCTCTGACTGAGGGAATAAGTAAAGGCTGTCACAGAGGCCCAGCCAGTGAGGATTTAATTAACAGAACCTGCCACATTCAACTACATCCACTGCCTTTCTCTGAACTCATAAAAGCCATCCCTATCTGCCGTAATTACACTAAACATGTCACAATAAAGCTCTGCCGATGATTAATTTGAGTTGTGGAGAGGATCAATTAATTCATTTATTTGTAAAACGCTGCTCTGCTCCTTCTCGTGGACCTCATTTCATTAACCGTCACGCTTCCCGATTCCTGCTCCTGTCCTTGTTCTTCTTTCCAAGACACCTGGAGGAATAGCCTGTCTTATTAGCCACATCGAATTAGCACATGAATTTGCCACGAGCCCTCAGGTTTTCCTATCTTAAAGGCAGTTACATAAAAATGAGTAGTAAACCACAAACCGTGTACTCTGTAATACTATAATCGCAAGGGTCCTCAGTCAAAGTCCTGTTGGTGGGACCACAAGGCAAGAAAGTAGAGCTGTAATCTCCCAATGAAAGCCTACAGCTGTGCTACTCACGGAGCGTACTTAATGGAGGATGTGATTCTGTGCAGCAGCGCTTGTCCCACAAGGTGACTCGGTCAGCAAAACCATGAGAATTTAGAAGACCACCCTTGGGTTGCAGTAATGGTCGAAGGCCACGGTTATGTACTAACCGGCATGCCGCAGCATAAATAACAGGCGCGGGCATCTGGCAGGGCCGTAGATCATCCTGACGACAGGGGAAGTATGATATCAGATAGGAGAAAAAGAGAGAAAAGGAGATGAATAGGAAAGGAGGGAGTGGGAAACGATAAAAAGAGAATGAGGAAAGGAAGGGAAGAGGGAGAATTAGATGACTGGTATTGATTATCTGCCTGTGGGCGAGGAAGTAGGGCCAAATGTTCTGCTCAGCCAGACAAAAAAGTGTATTATTTCAAAGGTCATGGCTTGCATTACAGTCTTTTACACCAAATACACTGGGATAAACAGCAGAATAACAGCAACATTAGCTGATAGCTTGTATTAACAACTGCATTAACGGTGTTTGTGCTATGACTGTATGTTCGCAATGGTCTGTTGCATGCAGGTGTGTCTGAGCAGGTTTGTTGTGTTTGATGCTCCACTACTTCCATAGCAACTGCCATAACACCTGGTTTAAAAGATAGCATGCCAGAGGCCACCAGCTTCATGAGATATTCAGACATATTTGAATGCACATTTCATTGCACATTGTACAATTGCCACCATTTCCATGGAGATTTTTTCCAATTTTCATGTCATTACAACAGTATTACATCAATGGCCTCCTCGCCGGGCCTTTGATGTCGGGGTGTGCCGTGTCATCCCCGCCTAGGAGACCTCTGCAGTGGGAGCTCTGCCAACTAGGATTTCTCTGAAGAGCACAAGGGTCTTGCTCACATGCCCTTCGTGGCAGAGCATGTGTAAGAATTCCTTGCCCTTCGATGTTTTGTGAGTCACAGAGCAGAGGCAGTTAGATGATCACCGGTCTGGTCTGTCTGCTTTGTTCCTGGGCCTATTAGTCGCTGCCTGAAAACCTGAGTGTCACAGGATTTAGGAAAAACACCTGCAAGTAAGAGCATACCTTTGAAACACACACAAAGTGGAAATTGAGTGAACCAGAGGAAAAACTAACAAGCACCAGCTGTAATGATGTAACTCTACCCACTGGTTGTGCTGTTCCACCCAGAAGTGTGTCCACTGCTGCTCTCCAAAGTCCTGTTTACTCCTGTGCCCCTGAATATTTCTTCAAAACTTAAGGTCAGGCTGCCCCTGAAATCTTCACAAGTTACACATAAAACCCCCACAGCAGGAGATTTTTCCTATCCAGTGGGAAGAAGGCTGTCTCAGAGGTAGAAAAGATGCTACATAAATATGTGATTTGGAGAATGTATCGAAAACGGTGGACAGAGTAAAAGTTTGGTGCTTGGTTGAGAATTTATGGCTTTGAACTGCTGCTGTGTGTAAAAGGACTTGTTCAGACTATCAGCAGTGAAGGATAAAGAATAATCTGTGAGTACAAAACAGTATGCAGCTGTTTTTTATACAGTCTGAACACCAGATCCACTCGCTGGCTGTGATATTTTTTCTGAAAATTCCCTGCTTTGTGCAAAAATTCACTCCCTCTGAATTTTTGCTGGAGAACTATCAGACAATAAAGAACAAGAATCTAAACTAATTTCCATAAGAACCCTTTTTCAAAACCCAGATATTAATCACAGTGACACTAAGTGTCTTGTAAGTTACTTTTTGTGCCAGAGGCCTGAATATTAAGTGCTATTGTGTCACTCAGCATATGCACATTTTACCTGTTGAATGGAAACTGTAGAGCAGGGCAACAGCATTTACTCGCTGTTTAAAGGTTTGAGAATTAGAGCCATGTTTTCACTCAGCATATGTATATTTTACCTGTTGATCAAAGGCCTTAGGATTTGTAACTTGTGTCCAATCAGACTTTGTACAGTTTACCTGTTTGGTGGTAGTATGGATATTAGGTCTTTTTCTGCTGCTGAGTAATCTGTCAGTTTTTTTCCTCAGTACACATGTATTTTACCTGATGGAAGGAAGCCTTTGCACAGGGGCCATGGTCTTACTCAGCTTTATGCATTTTACCCATTAAATGGAGGCCTTACTATAAGGCCTGTGTTTTTGTTTGTATTTGTACATTTTACCTGTTAGGTCAAAGATTGGATATTCTCAGCATTTCTACATTGTACCCATGACTTAAGTCTTAGGGTTGTGTTCTTACTAAATGTATGTAAATTTTGTCTGTTGGATAGAGGCATGAGTGTAAGGTACTTCTACATTTAATGTATTTGGTAGAATATGAGCATCAGGGCCATGTTATAGTTTGGCCTGAGCAGTAGGGCCATGTTTCCACTCAGCTGATGTACATTTTACCTTTTGTACGGAGGTCCCAATATTTCAGCAATGTTTTATCTCAGCATAATTTTATTTCACCTGTTGGCTTAGCACTTAATATCAAGGCCACATTTGTACTCAGCATATGTACATTTTACCTGTTTGATGGAAGTCTGTGCATCAGGACTGTGCTCCCATATGATTCATGTCACACACCACCAAAGAAACTGATGCAAAGTAAGTGTTAAAAATGTTTTATTTACTTTGGATTTATGAGAAATGTGTTTACAAATAGCTGAAACTAAGCCAATAGATTCTTTAATAACAAGTCAACTCTAAATGCAGTTTGAACTACAGTATATCTCGTGTGTTCAGCCCTAACTTTACATATTCACTCTCAAAGATCACTGTCCCCACTCTACCAGTATTCTGCTCTACGATCGTGGTTGTGTGTGAACCCTTTTAGGGACAGCATAAAAACTGTACACTTAAGACCCCCTGCCTGCCAGCTTGCACATTTCAAACCTGGAAGCAGGTAAGGCAGCAGTGCTAACCACTTCACGGCTGCCACTCCTCATAAATCCTCTGCAGTTTAACATTTTCCAAATGAACCTGCTGAATGTTTTACACTCCATCAATGATCCAGTTATTCATAGAGCTCTCTCAGCTGAACTCATGTTAGCTTTGGCTCTCTGTTTGCACCTCCTGCTGCTGCCGACACCTCTCACACACTTCCGTGTCTCTCACAGATGCAAATGTCTGTCTCGACACTGTTCTTGGCGAAAAACAGCCGCAGGCCATAAGCTTTGTTTTCTGCAGATGGCTTGTCTGTTTTTTAGTGTTAGATTGACTCAAGACCATTCTAGATATAGACACAGCCACAGTCATTGCACTATATACATACATACATATATATATATATATATATATATATATATGTAGTTCACCTCGATTGTTGCACAAGCATATTCAAAAAGGGTGATTAATTCAACACAGGAAACAACAAGACTGTAACCTTTTGTAGCCTCCATACTTTACACATTTAACAAATAGATTGCTCTTTTCACACATTTAGCCAACAGTTTTGCAGGAGCTAATCCAACACCTCCTCACACATGAGAAAGTGCTACAAAATTACCTATATAATCTCCACACATTTTTTTTCTGAGTATAAAGACAATGTTCTGATGTATGTTTAAAAGGGTAGATTTTCAAGCAGTAATATTTCATGAGCCAAGTGGCTGTGCTGCTGTCACCGTGGCCCTTTGGATCCTGCTATCAAAGGGGACATCACCTTTAATTGTTGTCATCCATCATTTGGCAACAGGCCCATGTGGAAATCATAAGCCCTTTTCAGTTCTCGCAGGAAATGAGATCAGCTGAGATGTAAACGTAAAAAGGACCAAAGACAGACTTACTCATTCTGTGTCATTTCTGATGCCGTATGGTGATGCTGGATTAGATTAACAATTGATTCAGGATCGAGTGAGATGCCCGGGGCACTCCACACAGCTCCTGTTCATGCACTGTTTTCTTATGAATATTTCCACACATATGTTCCCTGGGTGCATGTTTCCCTCTGATGGGACTTTTCTTTGGTGTGAGTGTAAAGTTAAACATTCATAGCAGCACATGTCATTCACCAGTTTCTGCTCTGGAGTGGAGCAGACACTGCTCTTGGGGCACAGTGAAATTCAAATAAGACTGTATTTTTTTTCCACAAGAACTTTTGCACCATGTGCCCAAGGGCTGTTTTAGTAATTTGGAGGCCCCAGGCAAAGACCAATACAAGGCTGTTCCCCTTCCAGCTGAATTCAAGATATTTATGGTTTTTGGAGAGAAGTTTGAAGCAAATGATTTTCAAGCATATTTTTTACCAAAAAGGGGGAAGAATATTGTTTAAATGGCACAAACATGTCGGCAATTGTTGGACAAAGTTTTTGTGCAAATATTTTGAAATTTCTAGCATTTTTTGTAGAAATGAAATAATAATCTAAGGTAGGTTGGTAAGGTAGGTGTTTTTCTTTTCTGAATTTCACACAAATAATAAATTAGATTGCTGATTATTTTTGTACAATTCAGACAATGCCCCTTTTCATTGGTTAAAAATATAATTGTTAATTTGCAGCCCACTGTATAAATTTTATAAACAATGTGGCAAGCTCCTTGTCAGTTACACTTGATTTTCCAAACAATGTCGGCACATTTTGGTAATGCCGACAGTATCGGGAGTTTGCTTGTGGATTTCAGTGTCTTTTGAATGGAAATGATAATTGACTTCCTTTAAGTGACAATTAAATTGAAAGACAATATTGGCAACATAAGGATAGCGAGTGCATCTCAACCCACTGATCCAAATGTTGCCAACATTTCGTAGAGAGCTGCGGTGTCTCTGCTTCTCAGAAGAGATTCAAACATAGCATGGAGGGTACATACTTTTTTTTTAACTTTTATTAACTTATTAATTCTTTAATTAGTAATCTTTAATGTTATTCATGGTTGTCAACAAATTTGGTGGTGGTATGAAACTTGTTTGAAATTAGTGAAATGTTTTTATATGAAAAGAGGGAGCTTTTTCTGCACAAATAAATTAACCAAAATACATTTATTAAGGAAAAATCATGCTAGCACTAAAAAATTCACTCAAGTAGGGCTGAACGATATGGGCAAGATCTCATATACGATATTCATGCCAGATATCTCGATATCGATACGATATGACTACGGGTTTGGTGAAAACCAAATGGTGCGTTCAAGGGCAATCGTAAAAATGAAATTTGTTGTGACTTCTAGAGCTGTACATGAAGGGCGAGTGTGGGGGAAAGCTGCATCATTTATAACGTTGCTTTTCCTATATTAATATCTTGAATGTTCATATCTCCATATAGATCCGATAACGATATATCCTTCAGCCCTAGTTCAGAGTAAAATGCAGGATGTTAAAAACTGTCTGAATCTCATGAAGTAAGTTTAGATGTACTCCTCATATGTGACCCAAACCTCCTGCAGAGTGAGTAAATCATCAGACCCCTTGGTCACAAGTTCCCAGGCAATTGCCTATCTTTGCCTAATGGTCAAATACCCATGCCTGTGCCACCGTGTCAGGGCTCCCCTGTTATGAGGGGAGGGGTCTTTTCTGGAGTGTTTTCCCTCCATTGAGATGAGTGTATTTGAGTGAAGGAGGGAAAACGCTGGCTGACGACAGTGTGGGATTGAGCTCCAGCAGCCTCCCAGTGGGACAGGAGGACAGGGACGGGTCTCTTTCAGCAGGACTCTGATTAGACCCATCGCCCTAGCTGCCACGCTCCACTCACACTGGTAATTGGAGCTGGCAGGAGGTTGGCATACACCCCTCCTTTGCCCCCTCCTCTACTCCACCCTCCTCTTCTTTTTCACTTTTTTCTCCTCTCATCTACATCTTATCCCTCCTGCATGTTGTTGTTACAGCAGATGCACTTCCCTGACGTGAGACCTGTGAGTTTTATGGACATATACCGACATACTGAATATTCATAGATTTATTTTATATAATCAATTTCCTCAAAACTTTTGCCTATTCTCTGTACAGTGGAGCAGGAGTAAATCCAAAAACACAGAAATGAGTTAGCCTTTAACACTTCCTGGTTTGGGGTATTAAACTAGCTTGATAGACAAATGCCTAAAATAAAGTTTGTGATGAATACACATACACAAAGTTTGAACATTTAATCTAAAATAATAAAAATCACCTGTGAATTTTAAAGCATTGTTATGGCTAAGTAGGACTACAAAATGCTAAGATTTTATTGATACCTTGATTGATTGCTGTGGATTTTTTGTGGAAAAGGTTGGACTACATGATTTTTAGGGTCAACAAAGTCAAACACATGAAATCCCTGAACCCTTTAGCATTGACAAGAGCTTCAGCAGGTTTCTGGTGGTGCTTGAAATCACTCCAATGGTGGTGCAAAAAGTCACACTTTGGCTACTTCTGTCTCTTGTCTGCTTCCATCTACTTTCTGCCATAAGTCAAACATTTTTTTTGTCAATTGTTCTGAGTACCTCTAAAAAGAGCTTGCCTTTTTTTTATTTGCAAGGCAAGTGGACGTTAGTGGAAGGCATTCATGAGTGAATTGTTAAGACAAAAAAAGTATAGACATGGATACCTTTCGCTTTTTTTCTTACTGATTTTCAACTTGATTTGTTTTTTGGGATTTGATTTAGGGGGAAAATGTTATTTCCAGTCCTGCCATTGATCATTACAAGCTTTAAGTTTTGTATAATTAGTATGTTAATTTAGAGTAGAACATTTTGACAACATGGATAAGTGCCAGTTATCAGCGCTTTTGTGCAATTATGACTGCATGTATGAATTTGTTTGCAATTTTAGAATGATAAAAATGAAAGTGAAATCTCACTATTCAATGTTTTGTACTTTTTACTTGTTGCTGGTGTATTAAAACATCATCCTAAATATAATCAAAGTTCCAAAATGTTGTGGCTTTGAGGAAAAACCTTGATTTTCATATTATCACCTTTGAGTCCTTTTTAATGAAACTTTATACCGTCTTTATAAGAGCTGGTAAATGTGGAGAGTGATGACACTTTTATGTAACAAAAGAGAGATGAGGTTTTTGCTTGACAGGAACAGTTAATCTATTCCTTGCTCAAAACGGTGTTGATATATATATATTTTGTCTTACCATTTAGCTGAAATATTTCAACATGATGTTTAGTCCATATTTCCCAGCTCTATTACACCCCTCACTGCCACCCTATTTGAGTGATATCTCCTCAAAAACCTCATAAAGCCATCACCCACCGGCCTCTCCATTCAACTGTACTCAATAACCCCCGTAAACAAGTTCACTCAGTAAGCTGCTCATATTGCAGAATGACACTTTGCGTGATAAACGCCTGCTTAGAGAACAATGGGCCTTATTTTCCCATCATGTAGAACCAGTTCATGCATTCCTAGCTTGCCTCTGGCCTTTCTCATCTGCTAATCCAGGGCGTTTCTACCACTTTTTGTTGTATCAACTGTATCTCTGACGTACTTTACAAATTAAGCAGTGAAATACCACTGCTTTTAGACAGGGTTTGCGTGAAGCAGAAGTATTTCCAGGTGGTGAAAAATGAAAAATGAACTCAGTTTGGAAGTAAAGATGTCATTAATCCAGAGCTCTTCTTCTGTGTAGCTCTTTGGGGTGGTTGTTTTAATCTGTGTACTGCAGAGCCAACATGATATTATCTCAAGATTTTGTTCTTACTCGTATTTCTCCTTGAAGATTAGACACAGACATGATTTTTTTTTTTTTTGATGAATTACACCCCAGAACAAGAGGCCTTTTTATTAAAAATGCCCTCTATCTTGACAAACATCAACCTGCATCGCCTGCACTATTTCATTGGAGCCTGGCCAAATTTCCCCACTGCTTTTCTTTTCCCTCCAAATTAAAAAGGACTGCACAAAGGCATGTCTTTGTCTTCACAGGATGACAATTTGGCAGACAAGGCCAGCCGCAGGAATCGCTGTATTAGGAACAGAAAGGCAAGGCTCAAATCTAACCCATCGTCAAGATCTTTGATAAAGATGTCTATAGAGAGGACTTTTCAATTATTCCATCTCACCAAAAGCCAAGGGCACAGTCAACTTTGGAAAGTTATTTCAGATGAGGGCTGCTTTTTGAGAAATGTAATATTTTACTCACAGTATTGTTACATTCAAACTGTATTAACATACATGACCTCAACCTTCTTTCAAGAGAAAGCTTTACTCTATCTTAAAAACTTCAATTACATAAAAATGGTACACATTCCAACTGTCAGAGTTCATGAATAGTGATATTATCAAGAGTCTGTGTTTTAGCACTCAAAGGCCAGTAAGTTAAACAGTCTGAAATCGATGGCTGGCTGTTCAGAGCGCAAGAGGCGGACTACATTTAGGAAAGACATTCAAATGTTAAGAGGAATCTGGATGCTGTTTTCAATTAAAAGTTGTCAGAAACCTTCATGACTTAGCTGTGGCCCCGAAACTATCCAAGCAAACAATAGGAACATGGTTGGGTTTTGCTAAATCGTGACAGGAGTTATAGAAAGACTCTTCACATTTCTGCCGAACTTTTAACAAAAACCCTGCATCAGTCAACACAGTAACGCATTTAGCAAGATGCTGTAGCATGAATTAACAGCCTCAAACTTTCTAACGTCTTCCTGTACTGCAGCTCTTCTCTTAATTTTACTTTTAAAAGACTTCCATGTTTTTAGTTTTTGTTGACATGGTCACATAGTTAATGTTCTTTGTAGTTTTTATTAGTGGAAGTGCTGGTGTATGTGAGAACATTTTAATAAAGTCTTTGTAAAACATTTCTCCGTTGACACAGACAAGGGGAGCCTGATGCTAGAACTTCTTTTAAGTTTAGTGCCCAAATATACAAGCACCCGATACCACCTCATTAAAACCTATTAAGACAACACGGCACAGTGAAGTAAAGCCAAGTGTTTTTCTTCCACTTGTCATTCACGTCAGGGAAATACAAACTCTAGTTGAAGGAGCTGACAGAAAGTGAAACAATGGTTAAGCTGTTGCATTTGATAGCTGTGAAATCATAAGTGCTCATAATGTGATGGCTTATCACAGAGCTCCCGTAAAGCCTCAACGTTTAGGAATGAATCAGTTTGTGCTTGAACTTAAAGACCTTCAAGTCTGATTTTTTTTTTTTTTAAAGTCTTATTTAAACTAACTACACATCTTTTTAGATGGCACTCTATAACACTATCAAATCAAATCATGGATTAAACATCAGGCATCACAGAAGCAGCATTGTGATTAAATTGCAAGCAATGGATTCATGCTAGAAGTAAAGCATAAAATATATAAGACTTTGTTTTCACCATCTTGCTGAATTGTTTGTATGGTCAACTTCAAGAAGATCCACAGACAGCTCTTTAAGTCGTACATATGCTGTGCTGAAGTAGGTATACGCAATTATGTCTGGAAATTGAATTTCCCCTTCGAGTGCCTTTTCTCAGGACAAAAGTCAGCAACAGTCTGGACTGTATTGTAGCATCAAATGTTATTTCTTTTGGAGTTTTTTTGAATGTTCAACTGGCAATTTATAGCATTTAAGTCTGTGTTTGCATACACTGTAAAAAGAATATTGAGGGAGAAAATTAGAAAAATGCAAGACTTGAAAAATTAGACTTCAAGATGAGAATGACGGTTGGTAAAGAATTTAAAATCAGTAGAGCCAACCTTAAAATGGCTTTGTCATAAAAAGTCCAACACTTTATTTTAAAAGCAATTACACAGCCATACCAGATCTGTTTTGATGTGATATGGAGAATATTTGATGGCATTTGTGAAATCTAGTGAACACTTCATACTGTTTACCTCTCTTTTAAAATTCCCAAATCAAAGATTTTGCCCTACTTGCTCTTCTTTATCATTCAGTTTCTTCAAGACGAAATGAGCTGGAATAAAAGCTTTCAGTTTGTATAGCTCTGCTCTTTCCATTTCTGTAACACTCACAGTACTGAACATACAGCCCAGCTGCCTCTCCATTCAACCTTCTCCCATACATAAGAACTGACGCTGTAAAGTAAAGCTGAGTGTTCTTCCTCTAGTCTTTCACTCAAACTGTTGGAAAAATAAAGTCCACTGTGTGCTGGCGATGCAAACGTACACATGGGTAAGGTATGGATTCATGTAGAAGCTGTGCAGCAGCTGTTTGCTTTCTTAAGTATTCCCCGTTTGTGCTTCCTGGTATGACGAAGCTGCTGACTCGTGTAATAACTCCTTTGGGGTCTTTTGCCCCGTTTTACCAATGGTTTGCATTTTTCACTGCCTGGGAACATTTGCCAATAATCTTAATCATAAATATTCTATAGGAAGCAATACAGGAGAGTTTGCTGGAAAATATCTTATGTTCATATTTCATTTTGTCCAGGGAAATGTGGGGTCCTCAGAGCATTATTGCATAAATAACAGGTCTCTCTTAGGAAAGTCTGCAGTAAGAATCTGAAAGTTTTGTAGAGTGTAGTTCTTTGGGAATCTCTGCACGTTTTACAACAAAAATCCTAAGCAGGCTACAGTGTCCCTGTCATTTTTTGGGAAATTATTTGATTATTAATCTGTGATTTAAGGACATCATCAGAGCTCATTTATTTTTTAATCTTTTCCACCATGAAGTTATTAAGTCTTTATTAACACAAAAAAATTAAGGCACCCCTTGAATTTAATAAATATTTTCTAAGTCTAATCATGTATACATTTTAGAGCATAATGGAGGACGTAGATTCAAAACCTCCAACTCACACCTTAATTTGGGAAACAATGAAAATGTTTAATTCATCGCAAAGAGTTTTTTAGAGGCCCCTGTATTACATTATTTTTTCAGTAGTTTTACTCATTGAAGGGTTGTAATTGAATTCACTGAACTTCTTTTATTTTTTTAAATAAACATATTAAACTACGATGTAGTATCAGTAGGGATGGGAATTGATAAGATTTTATCAATACCAATGCTGTTAACGATCCTGTTAATCGATCTAATTCTTTAACGATTCCCTCATAGATTCCTGCAGATTTTGCGAGTGGGCAAATGTTGCTCTAATTTTCAGTGGCAACAATGTCAAACACATCACAGCATAGATATCTGCTTCTGCAAGTTGGTGGTGTTTCCACTCACTTAAGGTTGTGTAGTTGGTGCAATGAAAATTAAGCTACAATTCTGATGCTTCTGAGCCCTGTCAGTGGGAGGAATTGGTAAGGGAATTGATAAGCAAAAAGATTAATGATATTAATTCTTTGATGGAGCTGTTGACGACTCTCAACTGGAATTGGTTTTCGATTCCCATCCCTAAGTATCGGCAAAACTCTGGCAGATGTTGAATACTTTGAAAAGGGCTAAAATCGGCCGATTAAATTGGCCGGCTGATGTATCGGTCGGGCCCTATTCATGATTGCCTTTTTTTGGGGCAAAATATTTAAAGGAAAGTTTGGCCAAAAATACAGAGATAATGACATGGAGAAGGAGGACATGTTTGATGTCTGTCTTCAACCTTTTCTTCCATTGTTTGAAAAAGGTGAATCGACATCAACATTTGAATCCTGAGCCTGCCTGAAGCCGCTCTGGTCTCATTTTGGTCTGATCTTAAAATTAACAAATCCTTTTCAACATTAACACTTTGCCAGCAGATGGATGATTATTTCACCAAATCCCAGAAGGTCACTCAGCATAGACTTGTAGTCGCATCTCTGCACACAAACCTGAACAGCATTTAATTTAGTTCCCACCCAGAGCCCACTGTCTCTGTGGCCCCCTCCCCAGTGAATACCTGGAGGAGAAAATTGGTCCTCTGTCAGCAGGCAGAAAGGGGCCTCCTCTCAGGTGATCTGTAACCATTATGAACATGTTCTAAGTGAATAGTTAGAAGGTGAGAGTGCAGTTCAGCTCCCCCAAGAGTATAAATTATTCAGCCGCTTCCCCAAATTGCACCTAAAAAGAAGGGAGATCTATTATTCTGCTCATTTGTGGCCAAAGATCTATCCAGGCTTAAGAAAATCTCCCTGTCCTCCTTTCCCCTCTGCATTGAAGGTTACAGAAGTAACCACAGGGGAACACGGGGCACTTCTGTTACCATTATTCCCACAATGACAAATTGTACAGCATTATTTCATTGGGCCGCGCTTGTCTGTTTTGTTGAGGTATCCCGATTTCAGGCGGGATGTCTGAGGACAAATCCTGTATCGTTAGACAGGAAGAGAGCCTCGCCACAGAGATAAGAGGCCGTGCAGAGATCTGTCAACTCCATCTGAATATGAGACGATCCGGGCTGCGGGCCAAACACGAGGGTGAAAGAGGGAACAACTGCTCAGCCCGGGATCAGAACAAAGTACAACACCCATGCAGCTTCCCATGCCCCAGACATATAAGTTTACATATGGATTTAAGATGCAGACGAGCCAAGGGAGGGGGGGAAATTGAGAAAATCCTGTTCTATGCATCCTGTAGTCTTAATCTGATGCTGAGGCCTTCTGCTGATGTAATTGAAGAGGCAATCTGACTGAAATTCAAACAGAAGTGCACGTGATTCATTCCTGCTTTGGAAGTTGGGGAAAGTAAAACAAGGATATAAGTATACGCAGCAAAACAAAAGTCTGAAGCTGGATTTGAGAGCCTGTGTGAATGGCTTGGTGTATTCATTCATGTTAAAGTCTCTTCATGCAGCGTAGAAGTTGCATCTCTTCGTAATATGCAGATTGCTTTTTGAAGACTTACCAAGGAAAATTGTTTCTTTTTTCATTCAAACATTTCTTCAATTCACATTTTTTCTAAGAAACAATTTCTACCCCTTTGTCCATGTGTTTGTTTTTTTGGAAGTCTGCTAGCTACATCTAGAGTAGATAATCCTTTAGCATGCTCTGGTATTTGAAGAGTTAAGCCTATTTTTTTTTCATTCATTTCTATATTTACGCTCTCAATTTCCATTGACAGTGTGCTCTCATTTCCAATAGTCTGTTAGTTGCGCTGCCTACCTCTGCTGGTCACTTAATGTAATTATTACATTAATATGAATTCATATAATTAATATTAATCAACCTTTTAAAACTTCCAATGTTTGTTTTTCTATTTTTTTGATGATTTTTTTAGTGTTTAAATTTTGCTACAGTGCAATGAAGACATAATTGAATTGCATCAGCCTATAGCCTATGGTTGCTTTGAAACTACAGAGGTGCAGGACTTTATATTGCAGAGAAAAATAAGACCACAAAGAGTAAAAATCTGACAGAACCAAAAAAACTGCTTGGCAGTTAGAGAGTTAAGAAACTCTGTCTGCATGTAAAAAGTGTTCTATTTCATCCTTCCTGACCGCCAGAGGCGGTGCTTTAAGCACTGGATGACACATCCGCGCATGCGCAGGTCGAGTAGTTATACCAACAAAGTCACGTGTGACCCCTGATGACCCCACCGGGTCTATATCTTCCGGTGTCATCAGAGGATCTGTTCCTTTCACATTTCTCGCTCGCAGGTGTTGGATAGTCGAGTTACATTGAAGCTCCTCGCTAGTAGCCCTGTGATCATTGATCGGAGCTGTGGCTATTCAGTCACCCTCCAAGGGCTGCGGGAGCTTAGCCTCTTCGGCTTTTCCCTTCGGATCACCATCCCTGAGGATGGTCGCTCCTGATCCGTGAGTACACTTCTTCTTATATAGTGTTGTCGCCAGGCTGTTGTTGTTCAGCGCGACACTAGCCGTAGCGGGTGAGTACGGCTTTATTATCAACCGGCTACAGGGCAGTGTTTTCGCTTCCTTTGTAGCACAGGTGTATAAGCTAAATGATGAAATGGCTTGTCCTCTGTAGCACAGGTGTGTCCAGCTTCATAATCAACCGGCTACATGGCAGTGCGTTCGCTCCCTCTGTAGCACGGATGTGTAAGCCCCACAATGAACCAGCTACATGGCAGTGTGTTCGCTCCCTCAGTAGCTCTGATGTGTACGGCTATGATCGACCAGCTACATGGCAGTGTGTTCGCTCCCTCAGTAGCTCGGATGTGTATGGCTCTATGATCGACCAGCTACATGGCAGTGTGTTCGCTCCCTCAGTAGCTCTGATGTGTACGGCTATGATCGACCAGCTACATGGCAGTGTGTTCGCTCCCTCAGTAGCTCGGATGTGTACGGCTCTATGATCGACCAGCTACATGGCAGTGTGTTCGCTCCCTCAGTAGCTCTGATGTGTACGGCTATGATCGACCAGCTACATGGCAGTGTGTTCGCTCCCTCAGTAGCTCGGATGTGTATGGCTCTATGATCGACCAGCTACATGGCAGTGTGTTCGCTCCCTCAGTAGCTCGGATGTGTATGGCTCTATGATCGACCAGCTACATGGCAGTGTGTTCGCTCCCTCAGTAGCTCGGATGTGTATGGCTCTATGATCGACCAGCTACATGGCAGTGTGTTCGCTCCCTCTGTAGCTCGGATGTTAACAGCTTCATAATCAACTGGCTACACGACAGTGTTTTCGCTTCCTCTGTAGCACAGGTGTGTAAGCTCCATAATCAACCGGCTACACGACAGTGTTTTCGCTTCCTCTGTAGCACAGGTGTGTAAGCTCCATAATCAACCGGCTACGACAGTGTTTTCGCTTCCTCTGTAGCACAGGTGTGTAAGCTCCATAACCAACCGGCTACACGACAGTGTTTTCGCTTCCTCTGTAGCACAGGTGTGTAAGCTCCATAACCAACCGGCTACACGACAGTGTTTTCGCTTCCTCTGTAGCACAGGTGTGTAAGCTCCATAATCAACCGGCTACACGGCAGTGTGTTCGCTTCCTCTGTAGCACAGGTGTGTAAGCTCCATAATCAACCGGCTACCGACAGTGTTTTCGCTTCCTCTGTAGCACAGGTGTGTAAGCTCCATAATCAACCGGCTACACGACAGTGTTTTCGCTTCCTCTGTAGCACAGGTGTGTAGGCTCCATAATCAACCGGCTACACGACAGTGTTTTCGCTTCCTCTGTAGCACAGGTGTGTAAGCTCCATAATCAACCGGCTACACGACAGTGTTTTCGCTTCCTCTGTAGCACAGGTGTGTAGGCTCCATAATCAACCGGCTACACGACAGTGTTTTCGCTTCCTCTGTAGCACAGGTGTGTAAGCTCCATAATCAACCGGCTACACGACATCGTCTCAGCGGTAGCACAGGTGTAAGCTCCATAACCAACCGGCTACTGGCAGTGGTAGATAGTGCACCTCCACATCAATTGATGTGTTGTAAGAGTGTTTTATTTAAGCTAAACACGATTATGTACGTAATCAGTGACTGAGTTATAATATACCTTGTACTGGTGAGGGCAGCGTCTGTGTTCCCCGCTCCCCAACTGAAGTCAGCTACTGCTCTCCTGCTAGCTGTGTTTTTACTTAATAACTTGCTGGTGAAGATGGTGTTCACTCTTCCCTCTCCCAGCTCCCATGTTGTTGGTGCTAAAAACAGTTACCGTGATCTTTGGTGACTCATAGTGACTGTGAGTCACCATGAGTCCTGTATGGCTCTATGCAGCCTGAAGATGGCCATGACCTCTGTCCCTCCTGCTTGGGCCTCGAGCATTGAGGGAAGCTCTGTCTGAAGATCCTCACAGGACCTGCAGCAACACACCTTTCTTCAGGGGTCTACCATCTGGGTGCCCAGCCCTTGCAGCAATACAGGATACGGTAAGTATTGGTTGGGCACATGCCAGCGATTGAGCCAGACATTGTGGCCCTTCTGGCCGCCTGATGAAACCCTGAGGCAGGATACAAGGTGTCTCTGTCCTCAGACAGTGACAGATGATCTTCTGTCCACGGTTATGATGCTGCTTGCAGGGTGCGTACAGGGGACTCCATGTCTCACCTGATGTTTGCCCTTTCAACCTCCCTACATGATGCATCACTTGACGAATCACTGCTTAGTCTCAGTGATGCATCTTTGCTCTGATAAGAGAGTTAGGATGAGTGATGTCCTCAATCATCCAGGCTTGCCGCCATTGTTGGCCCAGCCTCCACTCACAGAGACAAGTAGAAAGATGCTACTAGTGTTCCTGTGGACGCTGGTGAAATGTTTGGATTGGCTGCTCTAGAGGCTCTAGGGTGGACCATCCAAGCTGGACAGACCAGGCAACAGCCTTCTGGGCTGATTAGGAGCATGCCTCATCAGCACAGGCTTAGGAGTGCCCTAGCCCCCCCCCCGAGTGCTGTTCTCAGTCCTGAACTAACAACAGTGGTCCTCAAGGGCTTCAGCGCTAAGCGCAGCGCCCCAGTCGTCCGTCTGCTCAAACCTTACGAGGACCTGATCGCTTGCCACTTAAGCACACTCGGGCCCCTTGCATGCACCATTGCCCCTACTGACCTCCTACGAGTCAGGGGGCTAGGATTGAGGCCTTGGGGCTGATCATGGACTGTTTGTCCCCCTCCCAGCAGCTCAGTCTCTGGACTGCTTCAACACCAGACCCTTGGGTGACTTCCACCTTAACCCAAGCTTACTGACTACAGTTTCGACACTGGCCTGCAGTCTCCTGTTGGGCCAAAATAACCATCATAACTGACCCACTCTGGGCCGGGAACTTCTGGTCAAGGTTGCCATTGAGTCTGTAGACGCCTTGGGGGTACTACTCAACATAATTTGTTGCAAAAAAAGAGAAAAGGACTTCAGCTTACACCCTGTCCCCGATCTTCGGGGCCTCAAGTTCTTGAAGGTCATGCCCTTCCACATGCTAAGCGCAGCAGAGGTGCTGTTTGTGATATAAATAAAAGAAAAAGGGGGGAATGGTTCACATTTGCCGACTTGTAAAGCGCGTGCTTTACGTACCGATATTTTCCTCCCATGGATGGCTTCCTCGGTTTACCTTTTGGAACCATCTTGTTTTTTTCAGTTCTGGGTTCTACCTTTTGGTCTCTATTGGTCCACGTGAGTGTTAACCAGGGTGTGGTAGTGGCATTATCTCCCCTGCAATCCAGTAGCATGAAGGCCTTGCCCTGTTCAGACGACTGGTTGGTGTGTGTGTTGGCCCAGTCTCAGGTAATCAAAGATGCAACAAATCTTCTGTCTCATGTTGATCACTTGGGCCTCAGGTTTGCAAACAAAAAAAAAAAAGTCTTAATCCCACCCAGACCGTTATCCGCCTAGGTATGGATCTGGATACTGTTTGATGAAAGTGTGTCCGTCCAGCGGACAAGTGGGCGACATCATAAACATCCTTGCGTTTGTCCACAGGGGGAGGAAACTGCTTTATGTCAAATTCCTCAGGCTTGAAAATTGGCAGCAGCAGCGATGGTCATACCGCTGGGACTGCTGTCACTACACCCCCTCCAAAGGTGGCGGAACATCTTGATCTGTCCCAGACGGCACAGACAAGGGAAACTTGTGGTGTGCTATCAGCACCTCCTTGCACTTGCCCCATGGAGGCAAAGGTTTTTGCAGAGGCACGGCTATTGGTTCAGTTCTAGCTTGCCAAGACTGCCATATTGCATAACTTCCCCTCAGATGAGGGCATGGTCCAACAAAGAGAGCAGTTCAAGGGCAGTGGTCCATTGGATCAACTTGGACCATGTCAACACACTAGAGATTAAGGAAGTGCACTTGATCCCAAAGCATCTCAGGCCATATCTCAGATGGAAACACGTCCTTGTACGCCTGGCCACTATTACTGCTGTCTCCCAGATTAATCATCATGGGGCACTAGGTCTATTAGTCTGCTTTGGGTAGCCCAGAAACTCCTACTTTGGACTGCCCCCCGCCTTGCCAGCCTGGGGGCAATGAATCTAACCGGGGAGAACAATGAGGTCTCAGGGCAAGCTCCCGTCAGGAGAATCTTCACCCCGACGTGGTACAAAACATCTGGTGGCTCTTTGACAGGGCACAGGTAGACCTGTTTGCCTAGAGAGTAACAACACATTGCCCACTCAGGTTTTTTTTTTCTTTAAGGAAAACAAAAACAGTCCCCTGGGGCAGGACACCTTGGTCACATCTGGCCAAGGTTCCTCTTTCATGCAAGATTTGATCCCAAATGAGGGATCAGATTGGGCACCCCAACCCTCGATATCTTCAACGCAGAGTCTACCTACTGCAGGGCTCAACCCGTTACTGGTTGAGTGCCCTTCATCTGTCTGCACAACAGTCCTCCATACTGGGGCTTCTTCTACCTGCATTCATTATGACAATAGATGGAAGCTATTCTCATCTTGGTGTCCAGACAGGAATGAGAATGCCAAGTGCTGTCCTGTGCCACTCATTCTGCAATCTTAGGTCCTGGTCACTCCCCTTTACTCCGCAGATGTATGTTGCCGCTGTTTCCTCTGGACACAGTTTAATTGACAATAACGCAGTTGGTTGCCATAGCTTGGCGCCCCCCTTTTCCATCAAAGGGACTATAAGACCTTGTCCTGTCTGAGTCTCGAGGGTACTGGCTTGGGCCCTGCCCCTTGGTCCGGTTCATCTCTGTTTGCCTCCATTTGATCCCTTATCAACTGGAGTGCCAAAGTGGTTAGAGGCAAAGGCTTCCTTCCTCCTAGCCATCACCACAGCAAAGCCTGTTGGGGACCTCAGGGTTTTGTTTAAAGCTCCTGAGTGTCTAAGATGGGCCATGGGTGTCCCCCTGGAGGCAGTCTGTGCTGCGGCTTTTTGGGTATCGCCGAGCACCTTCTCAAGTTCCACAAAGTTAAACATTCCTCCCTCCCTCCACTGGCAGGGATTGTCTTGATGCCTCCTTCAGCCTCACTGCATGGCATTGGGTAAGGTGATTCCTCGTGACCATGTTGGTATAAGTCATCCAGTGCTTAAAGCACCGCCTCTGGCGGTCAGGAAGGATGAAATAGAACGAAGGTTACGTATGTAACCACGGTTCTATGAATCCTGGATGACCGCCAGAGCGTTCTGTCACTCAGAATCACGTGAGCTCGCGGGGAGATTCTGCAGGAACAGAACCTCTGGTGACACCGGAAGATATAGACCGGTGGGGTCATCAGGGTCTACGTGACTTTGTTGGTATAACTACTCGACCTGCGCATGCGCGGATGTGTCATCCAGTGCTTAAAGCACCGCCTCTGGCGGTCATCCAGGATTCATAGAACCGTGGTTACATACGTAACCTTCGTTTTAAAGAAATACAAATATTTGTAGATCTAAAACAGTGAAGACGAAACATCACAGGATTGAAAACAACTTGAAACAAACTACCATGTTCTCTAGATGGTCTATGACCTAACAAAGAAGGAAAGCTGTCAAAAAGAGTTGCTGGTAGCATGATTTATGTTGTTATGCAACTCAGTCATGTGTGTAGAAGTTATGGCACGCAATATATGAATTGCAACTATCTTCAGTGTTGACAAATCCTTGAAAAAATTCTTCGGGACTGACTAACATTCCCTTTTTTGTTGTGATTGTCCATAGTTCTGTTTGTGTTCTGTGTGATGGTGTGTTCGGCAACATGATGTGGAAGACTGTGGAAACAAATTTCTCTTTTTTGGGACAGTAAAGGTTCATCTATCTATCATTCCCTGAAAAAGTCAAAATATGGAGAGAGGTTTTTGAAATATTAGCAAAAACTTGGAAAACTGCCCAATCTAAAAACTTTTGGAAAAATTTCTAGGTCTGCTTCTGTATTTGGACCACCAGCAACATCAAATCACTTCTCACTTGTGCCATGACTTACATTCCCTCAAAATGTTGCTAAATTCAGTTCCTAACTTTTTGAATAATCCTGTTAACAAACTTGAAACCAATGCTGACAAAATCATAAACTCCTCTGTGGCCATAACAGCTAACACACTTCTTGTTCAGGTGGAACTTGATATTGCAAAAGTGGCCTCAAAATTATTTTGATTCATGTTGACGTTTTAAGTTGTTTGTTCTCCAATTTTTCCATCTGAACTACCGAAACCAATACCTCCTAAATTTCTCTTAAGTGAAAAGGCTGCCCTCATATCAGCAGTAATCGGAGCTGCTTGCAGAGCTTGTTGGATGTTTTTGGTCTAACTCTCCCTCTCAGTCATACCTGCTCAGACCTGTAATCACAGTCTTACATGGTTGACCACTCCAGTGGAGTTGCTGGAGATTAGATTTCTCACACACGCACACCTTGGGGAAGAATTTTGTCCTTTTTTTCGCACCTTTCGTGACAAAAGATGGTTTGAAAAGGTTTTTTATCTCTGCAGTTATCATTCCTGCTTTTGTTTGTGTACAGGCATTTCTGTAATTGTGATCTTGTAGTCACGTCCTTGAAGCGCCCTCTTACCTCTCTTTTGAAAGACTTAAAATCTATATTTGCTTTTAATTTCGTTCACCCCTTCAGACCAGCCATCTTTTACTGATTCTTAACCTGCAATAAGGTGTCTCCTGCTCAACCGAAGGCAGGAGCTACAATCATTAGCGCTGTTCTAAGGATTTCATCTTAGCACTTTGGCCCCAAGGAGACATCTACATAAAAGAGAGGAGATAAAAGAGATTACAAGTTTGAGAGCTCGCTGATAATAATACCTCTCCAGGGCCATCATGTTTCCTCTTGATTAACGCTGTCCAGAGGTTAAATTGGAATTTATTATGAGGGCACAAAGAGGGGGGTATGATTTGGGCTTATTAGCAAAGTTAGGCCACATTTGTGACAAATACAGTGTGATTTTTTTATCAAATATAGAAATGTTATTGTGTGCAACTCAGAAGTTGTCATAAAACTTATCAAAGACTTTTATCTGAGTTTCATTAAGTCTCACTACTGTGGTTTACTCACAGTACACAATAAAACAATTTTTCATGACTGTAATGCTAAGTGGCTGATAAATTGTCTACGTTCGACAACAAGAACGGCAGCTTGTTGCTTTAGGGCCAAAATTGACAGACAGTGGAAGTGCAGTTGTTGGTTTAGAGGGAGGACTGGGGTCGCTGGTCACAGGTAGTGTTTTCTCCCTTAAGTGTCTTGGTTGATGTTTTGTGTAAATGAAATAAATGATAACACAGTTGTGTTTAATCTTCTAATCTAACCCAAATGTAAGCAGTTTATCCTTTAAGTCAGAGTAGAGAATGAAGAAAATCCCTCAGTGTTTTTGAGGTATTGTGCTCCTTAAAAGTGTTCTTGATAGAAATTGATAGACAAACAGAAAGATATGATCCTAGCACAAATCAAACATCTCTAGTTTAGTTCCCACCGCGACAGAGATTGAAGTCCTGTGATTTTTTTTATAACATGTCACTAAAATTGTGGGCTGTCTTCTGCTTTCTGTCTAAATTGCACAAATATACTTGTGATGTTTGGATATCAAGATGTTCACTGTGTAGCTGTGCTGTTTAGTCTGTGTCTTCAATTTCCCCCCATATGAAGGGTAGTGGAGCCTTTCTAAAATCTAAGATTTCACACATATAGTTGAAATGGCACGTACATTTAATCAGGACAACACTGCTCTTTCTCTCTGTTGCTTGTTGCAGCTGTTTAGTGTTTTAAAGCTTCAAGGTTTTTTAAAATGTGGTTTTCAAAAGTAAAGTCACTGAAGACAGCTCTAGCACAATTTCTGGCTTTATACCAGTAGATTATTGAATCAACCAACGTTTTGCTCTTTTGTGGTGATGTTGATCCTCTTCAAGTGAGCACCAGTCATAAAGGCTCTCTGAGTGAGTGGCTGATAACAGGGGCGATCTCTTTGCTTTTAGAAGAAGAGGGAATTTGTTGCTGCTGCTATCAACCTAGTGAAGGTCTGTTAAGTGGTTTGAAAACTTAAAGCAGGGAGCATGCAGGAGCTTTTCCAGTCTTTGAACTCTAAATCTCCAATTCATCTGTCTAATATATGCAGGGTTTTTTTTTCGGTGTTTCCAAAAGTTTCAACATTAGTTTTGGTGCCAACCCTGATTTTGTTGACTAGGCTGTAGGAAGGGTATTAAAGGTCAATACCAATGTGGCAATGTTTTGAGAAAGGGTTCAGTTCACATTTCTGCAACTTAAAGAGACAATGTCTGGTTTCAAAGTAAAGGCTCAGTTACCGCCAATGTTAATTTGACTGCACTTTGTAATTTAGTTTTAATTATAATCTTTTGTGTAAAATATCTTTTAGTTTTAGTTGTAATGTAGTCATCTAAGCTGTTTTAATGTAAGTCTAATAGATAAAATCTACTGTAGATTTAGTCAACTGAACTATGAAGTGTAAAATGTAAGGCATTTTTTAGGATTTCCTGTACAAAACTCTTTCTTGGCTTTAGGACGGGTATTGAAAGTCAATACCAAAGTTGCACTGGCACCAACATGCCAGCTACTCACTTAACTGAATGACAACAGAGATTTTAGTTGCTTAATGAGGTACCAGTCGCTTAAAGTCTTAGCCAAAGATGCTGAACTCACTTTCGTATGTCTACTTTAACTAATGTGCTGCTCAATATTCCCCTCCAGCTAAAGAAATGGACATTACAGGCAGCAGAAGCATTATCACACGAGCTGCAATCAAAAATAAAAAAGAGTCGATTCAGGAACCATTCAGTTCTATCTACAATTTGAATAGCACTGATTAGGCAGCAGTATTGGAAACACCCAGACAATAATACCCAATCCTTATAGGCTGTTGACATTTGAAAACATATTTTTCATATTGGAATTTCTTCTCATAAATGCCATTTCATACTGTAGAGAAAAACAACCTTTCCCCTCACAATCTCAAATTCTGCTGTAGGTATCACCCTGGATGTGTTGTCATGGATATGCTGCTACATTCATAATGATGAGTTGGATTATTCAAATGGGTTTGTTTAGCCTGCTAAGCCTAAGGCGGCTCATTTATGCATGAGTGCCCAGAGGCAGATTGCAACTATCCTTCCTCTGTCTAAACCTTAGACTCCTCATGCTGAGTAATAAACCCTCTATGATAATCAATCAGAGGTGGGATATTTTTCTTGCCTTAATTTGAAACCCAAATCAAACCAGCTGTAAAAAAAATTGCCAGTATTATTTTTCTGCTTTTTTCTGTGCAGGGCTCGCAGCACCTGAAATGTGTTTGCTCTCTCCCCAATCCCCCCATCCTTTTCCAGCTCAGCAGCTCTGATGCACTCAGCACCTCTTACGGCAATTTAAAACCTCTCTCCTGGAATCTTTTAGTAAACATGTTTTCCCTCTTCTGTTTTTGACTTTCCCCCTCGCTCTCTTGTGTCTGGTGTACTTAAAGTCTTCCTCTCTTAATTTTCAGAGAACCAGATCCCCCACGGCTTCCCTACAATCGATATGGGTCCTCAGCTGAAGGTGGTTGAAAGGACCCGGACCGCCACCATGCTGTGCGCCGCCAGTGGAAATCCAGACCCGGAGATCTCCTGGTTCAAGGACATGCTTCCCGTGGACATCAGCAGCAGCAACGGGCGCATTAAACAGCTCCGCTCAGGTACACTTTGATGCTATTTGGTTGTCTTTCATGTACTATTTGATTTAGTGTGATTTAACTTGTTTTAGGCCTGTCCCACATGACATACTAATGATGTAAAGAGAGCTGCAGGGTACAATATGCCATCAGATTCCAGAGCATATGAGTCACGAGGATGAAGTGAAGCACAAAGAGCCTTTGTTGTCGTGTGTGACTTCATATATATAATCTCTTTTATCACAGACGATGTGAAAGTTACACTCAAAGTTTGTCCCCTTGATGTTAGCCGTGCCCTTGGAGATTCGGTTTCTTGTATCAATGTCAGCCATTTATAAACTAACACAGAGGTTGTAAAGTGAACTTGTCTGACAGTGATGCATGAGTTTGTAACCTTCAAAGTACAGAAAAGGAATTTTTCACCATATTAAATAATCCTTAATCCCCTTTTAAACATGCAGCAGGGTCACTATGAGGCCAGCCAGTCCAATGATGCATTAGCTACGATTCATCCTTGCAAAAAATAAGAAGGAAAAAAAATCAATGAGCTGCTCTTTGTTCACAGTATCAGTCCACTTGATAAATAAACAGTGGCCGCTCGACCTGGATCAGACGGGAAAAAAAGGTGCGAGGTGGAAAGATTAGAGGCTTTTGACCCGGCTCTCTCTTGTCACTCCTTACTAAATCTACCTCACTTAAAGAGTGTCAGGCCAGGCTGCAGGTCTGAGGCCCCGAAGATTAAAGATGAGAGCTACTCCAGAAAAAGCCTGGCACTAAAGCTGCCCAGTAGAAGCTAGATGGAGGTCACTGGGGCGCCCATGTTCCTGCAATATTAAAAATGAGGCTCCAGGGCATGCTCGGCTAAAATTAGATACAGATTTATTACAACATAGACACTAATGCAGCGACCGAATTCTTTGATATTGTTTCTTTTTCAGGGATTCATGCATGCTTAAGGCTGTGATTTTTATATACTGACACAAACTTTGATTCTTAACATTAAATAATGTTGGATGTGTCCTTAATCCCTCCCTGCTCACTATTTAGTGGACTGTATAATGAAAACAGTTGAGTTGGCAATTTTGTAGAAAGTAAAGTATATCCCACAATGCTAAATGGACAAAGTTAAAACCATAATATCAGGAGGCATTTTACTGAAACCTATTGCACTGATTTGTTATGATGAAATGTTCATTTCAGACATAAGGGCATTGTCTCAATGCAAAATACGACCTGATATGCATCAACAAAATCACAGGAACTTTTTATTTGTATATTGGGCCTATTTTTAGTACAATTATGTGAAGTTAAAAAGGTTTATATTTCTCTTAAATTTTAACAATTTTATAAACAAACAATGTTTTGAGTGTGCAACAAATTATTTTACTCTGTGAGGAGAGAGTTGAGAATTACCATTTGATGTAGGCACAACCATTGACCAGCGATGCACATTTAGAGTGAAACTTTTATGTATTTAAAACAAGGTTGTATGATGTTATTGTTGATAGTCACACTTTAGCCATACTGAAGACTGTCAGCTCTGCTCATTAGAAGAAGAACTGAAATATAGTTAGGCTTTGCGTACTCTAAGGTCCAAGAGCTCCGAATAATCAAACAAATACAAACTGACAAAATGTAAAAACAGAAAATAAAGGAGCCGTGTTAAGAGTGATTAACATTGAACATGACTGGCTTGGGGTGCTTCACATCCCACTTTCATGCCCCTGTGTTTTGGTACTACTTTGCACATCCTGCGTGCCCCTCCACCTGGGTGCTAATTTTAGGAGCAGTACCAAAATAGAGGAAAATGAAGGAGTTGTAAATGTGTATTTAGTGCAGTGTACAATCACTTCAACTGGATTTTTAAAATTATTTATTTTTATTATCATTTCCATTATGATAACAGATGAAATAAACAGATTTGTAATGGAGAAAACTACTTTTTCATGGTCAGTCCCATTTGTTTTGGTATACTTTAAGCGCCACATATTCCTCCGCCTGAGGTTCTTTTCATTGGAAACAGTACCAAAACTGAAGGAGTGTGAGTGGAAAAGTAAACAGTTGTAAAAGTCTTCAGTATATATGACAAACATCCCAATGTTTTTTTCAGCCCTTTTTTACACAACTTCACTAAATCACTCTGAGCTCGTAGCCTCAGAGCGTCAATTTAAGGCAAGGCTGTCGTGCTAATGCTCTCCTTGCAGGAGCAGAGTTAAGCTTTTGCTATGGCTTGTATTTACTATTGACTTGTCCCATATTTAACCTCATATCAAAAATAGTGGCCTTGACCTTTGCATGGTTAAGTAACTTTTAGGTAAAAACAGTGTCCAAGTGATTTCAACTGTTGAAACAGTAATTAAAGCTAAACTGAAATTACAAAGTCAAATAAATAAAGAGAAGACAACATTATTTGCTGTTTTAGGCTTTAGAAGGGTCTGGAATTATTGGCTTATTGTGTATCGGAAAATAAAGTATATATTGCATCTCTAATTTTTATTTGAAGTACCCTGTCTTATAGCATTTCTGTCCAATACTGTGATGTCCGCAGACGATAACACTCAAGTACAGTCCAGTTTCAGCACAGGCTTCACCGTACTGATTAGCTACCCTGAGCTTTGTCATATTGCATTTAAGTGGCCTCTTCTCTGTGTTATTATTTATTTTTTCTGTCTGTGGCCTGTCAGAGGCCATGTATTTCTCTCCCACTGTTGTGAGTGGATTACTAACTAATCTTTCAACCCTGTTTGCATCTAAATTACTCCCACCTAGGTGGTACACCAATTAGAGGTAAGGATGATGAAGTGTGTTGGAAAATATCACGTCCACACCATTCCCTCACATCCATATCAGATCCCTGCTGCACCTCCCTCTCCCCCCCTCAAAGCTACATCACCACCAGGTTCATCCAAACTGTCAGCGCCGACCCACCCCCCTCCACACCCCCCTCGTCTCCCACCGACATGTTCTGTCTGCTGTCTGCTCCTTAACAAACACACGATCACCAACCTTGACGTCAGGAGAATGGGAATGCAAAAGTCCAAGGTGTTCTCTTTTTAAATGAGCCTTTTCAAGGACCCCTCCTATAAAAATTAATCCCATCTTTGAGGAAACATGCAGAGTCAAACAAAAAGCCTCCCTGCACTAGTGTGCATGCTGAAAGAGGAGAGGGGCTGCATTTTAAAGGAAAGGCCACTGTGGCCACGAGAGGATCTACCTGCTTCAATGTAAACTGAAATGGCTGCATTAGCATACAGCCTGTGCAGCTCTGAGCCCCCAGCAGGGGAACAGGGGGGCTGGATGAGATTGTTAGGGTGGAAGCATCAACCTCTTTTCATGGTAATCATCTACATTCCCCCCAGAGTGAAAGAATGATTCCCGTTCAGCAACACTGAGGTAAATAGTGGATGTCTGGGGTAAAAGCTGAATACATTTGGATCTCCCGGCTGTTTGTCTCACTGTCCATGGCTCCTTCACAACCCAGCTTCAAAGAGATGGAGAAAGCCCATTTCAGACCAGAGATTCGCGATGCAACAACGCCGTTTGTGAACATTATAGGGGGCAGTTGCTGCTGAATGGCCTGAACCTTTGAGGCCAGATGACGGGGACTGGTTTTATGTAGTCTCCCACTGCACAGTCAATGCTGTACCCAAGTATGTTCCACTCCAGAGGCCAGAATTTCCTTCTGGGAAGTGGGCAGATCATCACCACCTCCAAATTGACAATCGAAGATGGCCTCCCCTGGTGTAAACAGTTATTAAGCTCCTGAATATTCCCTTTATCAGCACTTCTGACTCGTGTTTGTCGCACTAAATCAGCCAAATACATGATATTGTTGGACATATAGACATGAAGTGCTGCTGTAGTGTTTTTTACATTCTCCATGCTTTAATTGCAAACTACAACGCGGGGGCTTGCTAACAACAGCTAACAATAGCCTGGTCAATGTATTCTATAATACCGCCTTCACAATAAAATTAGCAGGTCAGCATGGGATTTTTCAACATGGGTTAACCTGCTAACAATTGGCGAATGACTGTTTTCCCACTGCCAGCACACCCGGGTTTAATCGGCAGCAGACGAGCTGCATGGCTTTATTATTCCTCTGGCGCCTCAAGCTGATGTCATCACATTGATGACATTACTTACTGTTGTCTATACTGTAAACATCGTGAATATTGCACTGCTGCTTGATTTGAAGAAAACCGTGAATTAAATCAAAATTGCATATATGCCAGAAAAATCACAATTCCATCTTTTCCTAAAATTGTTCAGCCCTACTGTCTCCGCAGTCTTCTGTACCTGCCATGCACCTTTCAGTAAATCGTTCCTTTCTGGTTCAGTCGGTTTCCACATCTCTTATGTAAGTGCCAAAAGCAGCTCTTCTTCGAGTCATTTTGAGTGATAGTGAGTTTCGAGCCCTCATCAATATCCGCAAAGCAGGAAGACATGACAGATGTTACACTACAAGCTCCAAGGCTGCAATGAACTGGTGGTAAATGAATCACAGAGCCTTTACTTTTGAAACCAGACATTATCTCCCTGTGTAACAGCAATGTGAACTGACCCCTCTCAAACATTGGAGACTGACCCATTGCAAGCAGTCTTTGAGTTCCAACATGTCTCGTAGCAAATCTCTGGTTTTAACTGGGCTTGAGAGTAAAGGCAGCCATACTGTAGCCTCTGCTGCTTTGGTGAAATGTCTGCTCAGTGTGTCACAAGTAAAATGACCTTGTAGAAGATCTCTCAGTGATTGAGTAGTTGGAGGTAATTGAAAGGATTTACTGTCGCATCGGTGACAACTGCCACTGCAGTAACCTTCTCCGCTGCTGTAGTACTCCCACTGTTGTCTCCCATGAGAAAATGGGTGGATTGACAGATTGGTGACAACAGCATTAGTATGCAGGTGCGTGTCAGTGCTGAATCAGACCATCGTGAGCTTCACATGCAGAGCAAACACCTTGGAGGGATGTGTTGTCATGAGATCTGCTCCAGTGTTATCACATGTCACTGCCCTGCCTGTTTCACAACTCGTCTTTGGTCTCGTTTTGATCCAAGCCCTCCCCCCCCAACGGTTGGTGGTACCTGTTTGTTACATTCATCTCATACTGCATGATGTGCAAAAACTGTATCCTGACATCGTCTTATGCTGGGTATTTTTGTCATTTCCAAACTGCACGGAGGCTGGCTGCCTTTCACGCACCTACCATGCTGTTTTGGAGACGTGATAGCTGCTATCACTCACTTGTGACATATGTACTTGTACTGCTGGGAGAAGTAGTTTTATTTTTAAACTCACATTTTTTAAAGTGTAAAGTAAAGGTAAGATCGCTCTTCAGGCTCTTTTCTGTTTTGATTTTCAGATTACGCTTTTGTCCCATCTGTCAGCCATTTGCAAGTCAATGGATGTGATTATCTTATGGTTATGGACATGAGGCGTCAAAATAACCAAATCAATGAGCTCTCCTGGGCTCCCCTGCTCTGATAGGAACAACATGTTAGACTTCTGTCTGATGACTACAGATACTTGGGATTGTGAATACTAATCGTAACCATCTGGCAGAGGATCATCTCCCCGGAGGGCTTCGTTGAGACTTGGTCAAATAGTTTGTAATGAAAGAACACAATTATGACCTCACTGCTGAATGCATCGACAACAATTGGAAGAAGATACCTGCACTGAAAGTTACCTTAGAGCTACAGATTTAACCATCAAGAAAATAACGTCTACAGTATTAGGTAACATTTACCAAAGGCGGGCTGCACACTAGACCATTTCCCAAAGCTCATAAGTGGGAGACCATATACGTTAGGACAGTTTCAACAAATATTGAACATTAACATCCTCCTCTGCTGGCCTTGGGTGTTTTTTCTGTTTTTTGAGAAAAAACAAGAATAGGAAAGAAGAAGGCAATCAGTAAATGACATATACCTGGCAAAAGTTAAAGCTCTCATTGGCTATTTGTGATATTACATTAGAGGTGGCAAAACCTGAAACCTTTAGTTATGTGTTTGGGTTAATAAAAGAAGACTGGGATGCTTCAACTTCACCAGAGAAGTTATATAAATGTATTATGCAGCAGGCCTTGTACTCAGTCATTTGGGCTGAAAGTATTTGCATTTTTATCTTTTTACATATATAAAAACATATTTAGTCCTGTAAAAAGGAATGATTTAATGCAGCAGTATGTTTTTTTCAGACTTGAAGATGGTCTCATGGTTGGTCCAATACGACATTAACTTTGAACTTGGAGAATGGCATCTGCCCTCTCTAGTCTGTCTGCGCTTGCTTACTCAACCTTCTCTTCTCCTCAAAGTTAAATCTCATAGCCTCAGCCATTGTGTAATACAATACTGAAACAGACAAACTTTCAACTATTAGCTGAGGCTGGTTTGTGCAGTGGTGCCATCAAACTCTGCACTCTTCTGGTTTGAGAACTGTGGCCTGCCGCCAAAGTCACACGATACTAAAAAAAAGAGATAACTGAAGCCAGTCTCCCTCATGGACGTCATTACACTCTTAACTTTGACAGTACAATGATCGGCAGAGGCTTTATATTTCTAGCTCTTACCCAGTCAACTCTAAGAACTAAAGATGAATTTTTGAATGGATAAAATTTCAGAAAATTAGTCAAATAAAATGTATGAATAGCATGACCTTTTTGACTTTTTAAAAAAATGAAAAATAATGAAATGACTATTCAGTTGAAACTGAGATAAATCAAAATGACAAGGCAGGAATTAGTTGATAGAATTAAGATCAAGTTTTGGAGAAAAAGTTAATTTGATCTGCAAAATCTGCCAAAAGTGGAAGTAGAATACAGGGTTTAAAGAAAAGAACAAGATTTTTAACCAAAGACTTCTGAGAATGTTTCAAACTTTCTTAAACACTTTTTTAAAGACTTCATCTTTATGATAAAGGTTCCGGTCTATGCATTCTTGTTTACTCGCAGTAAAAAGCAGGAACACATACCCATCTGGAAACTGACAGTGTATATTCATCTTCCCCTAATTAACTTTTACAGATATTCTACCAGAGGCAGCCTTATTGTTGATCAAGCCTCAAGACAGGCTCAAGGCTCAGAAATCTGTCTGGAATCACAGGCTTACTTACTACTGAATGCAATCCATAATATATCATTCAAACAACACACAAGCTGCAGCAGGATGTGATATGAGTCATGTGACTGTCATTGCACATACTGCAATATCACTTTTGCATGTATTCGCATAATTATAAAACTATATTATTCAGCCCTCAATTGTCAACATCAAAGCATGATGGCAATGGCCAGTGCATTTACATGTCATTTAGGCTTGCACAAAAGTATATGTGCTGTTCAGATTTATATTTCTGGTTTAAACAAAGTCAGTTTGACTCTGTTCAATACATTTTGATCTATTTTGTCCCATGTCTTGGACTGTATTTTAATTTCCCCCTTCCTGGGGTTGAATTTGACACCAGTGGTCAAGTGTGAAGCCAAACTGTAATGTAATGACATTTTGATTTTATTATAAATTGAAAGACATTATATAGTATTTTCTCAAATTGGAGAACTATTTGATAAAAAAAACTCTCTCTCTCCTGGCCTATCATTATTTATGTTGTCCTCTTGCAATATCCACTCCTGCTTTTCTTGTGCTTGTATTACATTGACTCCATCCAAACATCTGCCCGTGACAGATAACCCTCCATGACACAAGCACTTTGGTTTGTCAATTATTTCCATAAAGCTGAGGGCCTAATCATCCTGTGCTGGTGGTGACATGTTATTCAGATGATTAATTGACCCTCAGTCATGGTCTCTTTTTTACTGAACAACACAACCAGGCAAATATTCTGTTAGCGGTTTCATTTAACTTGCCAAATCAGCTAAGTGCTTCTCTTGCCATAAGCATTTTTCTTGACAAAACTGCGTCCATGTCGGGGACATTTAATTATGCATGAAGTGGGTTTGACTAGTTGACTACAGGCTCTCTAGCGAGTCACTGCACAGATATCTGCTGTGGTTTCATGCCAAGTTTCATCTCATATTCCTCAACTGTCAAGACAGCTAAATTTGCTAATCCTCTATGCAGGAGCTCTGCAAATTGAGAACAGTGAGGAGTCTGACCAAGGGAAATACGAGTGTGTGGCCATGAACAGCGCCGGGACCCGGTACTCCGCTCCTGCCAATCTCTACGTACGAGGTAAAGTACAAAGTCTGCTCTGTCAACCTTTCAAATCCCACCGACAATGGTGCTAAGCTTGTAATTGTATTGTCTGATTCATTCAACGTGTCTCGCTCTCATTGATAACCGGGTCTCTTGGTACTTCGGGTTTGTTTTCAGACTGTTTTAGTCAATGAGCGTAAGGGTTGGAAATGAGAATAGAAAATGAAAGAAGAGGAAGATTTTTTTAATGTGCACTTTTTTAAGATGCCAAAATGATGTGCAAGTCAAACTGTCAAGGAAAAAAATCAAAATGTAGTCATTTTTGAACTTTTTGTCTCTTTTTGCCCTCAATATTTCAACCACTTTCTCAACTTTTCAATGTTTTCTTGTTACATTTTCTTATAAATCAGTAACATAGAATCTTCTAAGCTGTCAGCATCTACATTTTAAT
Source organism: Scarus forsteni (assembly GCA_036419115.1). Lineage (NCBI taxonomy): Eukaryota > Metazoa > Chordata > Actinopteri > Labriformes > Labridae > Scarus > Scarus forsteni. Next base: position 11,710,945 of record JAZDUH010000157.1, on the reverse strand, counting down.
ATTTAGATTCTTTAAATTTAGTTTTTTTTTAAGTGTACATTTAATAATATCTTTCTTTACTATTTTTTTCCTTCTCATTCATGACCCTAATATGCATCTCCAGTATTCTGAGAGCTAGATTCACATGACAAATTTCAGTTATTTTGGTTGATTAGAGCTCCTCTCAGGAGAGTGCAGACCGTGTTAGATCTCTCTCCAACCTCTTTTAGCAACATTACATGAGTGTGATTTTTTTTCATCCTGGGGAAAAAATATCACATCTTAGTAATTATCATTGATGCATGGGTGTAATTCCTAGCATCCATTTGCACACTCCCAACCTAAGCAGAGCTCTTACAAGCCAAGATAAGTGAAAACCTGAAAACACTCGCAGAGCCTTTGTATGTTGTGCCATTTTTACAACTAATGGCCTCATTTATGACACTGTTTCTCTCCTACTTTCTATTGATTTACCATTTCTTTCTCCGTGCTCATTGCCTTGCCATTTCTCCCATACCAGTGAACTGAACTAACCTCAACCCTCCTGTTTGGCTGTGAACTCGACCAGGTGCAGCCCTTGAGAAAACAGCTGCATTGAAAAAGCGTTTCCTTCGCTGGCATTGACAACCATGCCAGACCTCCTTTTTTTTTTACTTTGACTGTATCAGAAAGCTCCATTATTCCCCCCGCACACCGCCCCGAGCCTCTGCAGACACGCTGAGGTCTGGAGTTTCAGGGTTTGTTTTTGTTGCCGTGCCTCCGTGGGCAGGCTAATGCAGGGCGAGGGCAGCATTGTACCCGTCATGGAAAGAGCCGGTATAGGGGCGAGGGTAGACTGGGTCAGCCCCTGCGGATAACACCAGCATGTCTGATGCACATGAAACAGAATAGCTGCTCCAGTTGTTAGTGTGGGTGGATGGAAGGGAGGGAGGGTCGGGGGAAAGTGTAGGGGTAAGAAAGAAACACAGTCAGACATCACTTCATAATTTTGCTAAAAGCGTAAAGCCGAGTGCATCATACAGGCAATGGATGAGCAATTCCACCCTCTTTTTATCTTCAGCATTAAAGGAGTGATTTAGTCCAATATTTCCCTTTAAACTCAAACTTTAACAATTATCTCCCTGCAAAAGAAATGTGAAATTAACTTTTTAAAATGATGCTTAATATGATTAAATCTGGTCCACATGTGACACAAATAGGGCTGTCAAATGATTAACCTTTGAAAATGTATTAAATCTTAAAGAGCCAAGTAGAAATCCTGATTAATGAATCATAAACCTCATTTTTATAGATCCATTATTGTTCATTTCTAAAGTTTAATATACTATTTATATCTTTTGTATTGTCTTAAAGCTACGAAAAGTCAAGTTTTTCTCAAAATCCAGTCTTTAAGATGAAATTCAATAACTTTTTTTAATCCAAAGTGCTGGCTCAAGCATATATTCCAATACAGAAAAATATATTCCGCAGTAAATGCTGAGATATGCACCAGCGACATCCATCGTCTTGACCTTAGGTGCAGCCATCATCATTCAACACTGCACACAACCTAACTATATTAAAGTTTACTCTAGAGCTGAAGAGATTCCTCGAATAATCCTGATTATTCGATTACAAAATATCCTTGAGGCAAATTTTGTGCCTCAAAGCCTCGTTAAATATATAATTATACATATAAATATATATCTGGACTACTATACACTGCACGGTGTTTGACACAGACGGTCATTTCTGTGGCACAACGCGCCTGCTACCTTCGCTGCTGCGCGGCTTGTAAACTCATGAAAGGAAGAGAAAAGAGAGGGACAGAAAGGAGAGAGTCCACAGAAGAAATGGTAGAGAGTGTCCCAAGTGTGTGGTCACTACAAGAAGGGATGAAAAGAAAACACAGTGCAGTGTGTCTGATGTCAAACGGAGTTAGCTTAGCAAGTAGCTTGGCATGATAGCACGTCGTCACTGCTGCAGTCCTCAGAGCGACACAACAGGATGACACTCATGATACATCAACAGAAGCAGCTAATGTGATCAATAACTGAGATATGGGCCAAACTTAAAAAGAAAAATACTGAAAAAAAGCAAGATATGGCCCAGAATAAAAATAAAAGTATAGATTTTGATTTTGAGATCCCATTTATGCTCAGAATGTTCAAAATAAGAAAAATAAGTTGTTAATTTAAGTGACCTGGCTTTTCTGTTTTGCTTGTTACTACTAATAATAATAATAATGTGAAGTGATTCAGTGTTAAAAAAAAAAAAAATAGCAGTGAGCGCAATGTAACTGTTATCCGCTTACTCGATTAATCGACAAAGATTTGATAGAGTAATCGATTATAAAAAGAATCGATAGCTGCAGCCCTAGTTTACTCCTTTACTGACCTAAATAAGCAGGGAACTGCAGCAACAGAGACGGAGTTTGGGGAGTTGGTGCCACTTTTTAGTAGTTTCTCACTTATTCGGTCATAAACTTGAGTTTAAAGATGGGCTCGTGTGTAGAGTATATAAATGTGTTAATGCTGATAGTATAGTGGAAGAGGCAGAGGTTGGCAGACTGTTGGTCTACACTTCATAATAGTCTCTGCCAGCTCAGAGCTCAACCTCTGTTACATGACAAGTAAACTCCATATTGTGTAAGTGGATGATACTAAATCCATATATTTTGGTGACATATTTGACTACAAGTTCCTTCTTCTCCTGAAGGACTCAAATTCAACTCTCTTCCTTACTTTTTCAATATTCCACCTTAAAGAGTCTGTCAAATCTGTCCAAGGCTCACAGTTTGCTCCATCTGTACCAGGCATTGACCCAAACTTATCTTGAAACTTCTACTGATTAGCTTGGGTTGTAAAATACACTCACAGCCAAAATGCTAATTCAGTCTGTGATTTTTCCTACTTTTCTTGAATGCTTCTTTATTCATGTATTTTAGGAACTCAACCTCCTGTTTAAAGACAATTCTGCTTTTATTTGTTAAAGGAGGACAAAAAAATACCTGATCAACCAAACATTTAAACAACACGAGCATAACCACTGAAGGTAGCTTTTTCTGGAAATAAAAGTGGTATAATAAAATTGGTCAACAAAAGCCTCACTGGGTTGTTGTTGAATATATTTCACTTTGCTTTGTGAAATTTGAATAGAAGGATTGATAGATTATTACAAGAACAAAACAGAAGATACAAGAGCACTATGGGACAGTGAAAGAGTAGAGACAAAAGACAAACATGCTACAAAAAGAGATGATAAGAGAATGAGAGATATATGTCTAACATCTCTTTCCAGTGTAAGTCTGTACAGTGGATCAGTCATTTATGTGGGATGGGAGGTTTCCCATTAAATCCGAAGAGGGCTGCTCTGTTCTGTGAAACGTTCTACTTCAAGAGTTTCTTCTTAAGCTGAAATAAGACTTTAGAAGTGCAGTGATGCCCAACCCCATGGCTGTAAAGAGGCACTGCAGTGCCACAAATTACACTTAATTTTTATGATTTAAAGCATCTATGCATTTATCACAGACCTCACTCACATCACAACTAATGTGTTTATGCCAACAGCCTCAAATGTAAAGTTTTTCTGTGGGATAATGAAGCAAAAATGTTCTCCAACAGACAGACCCTCCTCTTGGATCAGAGGTAGTCGAGGTAAAATAATCTCAAAGGCAGGTTGCAGCATTAAATTTAAAGATAAAACACAGCGGGCTTCAGAAGGTTTAGATCTTAAATCTTGACAGGATGGGATAGTCAGCCAAACAGCAAAGGCGAGAGAGGGATGTAAGTCTCGTCTATTAATCAGGGCATGTCTGTCACAGGTGCAAACGCAGCCCTTTTTCTCCCCCTCAGAGGTAATTACAGTGGTTGTGTGGCTTGGCGCCAGCAGGGCCCCCAGGCCCAGCTAGTCTGTAACACCACCCAGGTAGCTGTCAACCCGATGGCCCCGTCCCCAGCTTTTCCGCCAGCCTCACCTCGCCAGCGGAGAGATAGAAATCAAACCAACCGTAACCTTTTAAAAGTGTACTAGTCTGGAATGGAGAACAAAGGCTCCAGCTATGTTTTCACTCCGCCTTTGTTACTGCTGCGGGAATGAGGAGACGCGACCCGGGGGGCTCTGCTATCTCCATGCTGCTTGGTTGGGTTTAAAACATGAGGGGCTCAAGACAAGTGGCCTCTGACATACCTCTCATTCGTTTTCTGTTTTTTTATGTGTGATTTTTTTATTCTGAAACACCAGAGGGGAGATTAAGGGGCTTACAACATCTGCCATGAAACCTGTAAACATAACAAGCTCTGCAGGCAAACAGGTTATTTGACAACTGTTACATTTTAAAATGTTGAGGTTTGACAGAAGGTGGAAAAATGTTTTAAACTTCTGGCAAAAAAACTACCTTAGAGTAGCTTTTGAACAAAAAGACATTGCCTTAACTATTGTGATGCCTCTGTGCTGCAATTAAGAGAGCTTAATTGGATCATGTTTCAACACATTAATGTTGATGAGAACAGAGTTCAGAGTTTTATTTGATTAGTAATGAAAATGGCAATAGTTGTTTTTATTGTTGTTATGCAACCCCACTTAGGTCAAAGCTGGATGCTTCTGTCCTTAGTATCTCCAAGCTCTTAAAGAAATGAAAAACAAAAATACAGCTGCTGCTTTCAATGCCTCAGAGAGTTTCTGTATTTTAGAACCGTAGGTTTTTAGACCATTTTTGCCTATGGCACAACTTATATGAAACAAAAAAATCTCAAGGCACATATCATTCATATCCATACAACAAAATCAAGGTGTGTTATGGTGTCCAATCAGTCTGTTCCACATGTTTATCTCTATTTACAAATGCCTGATGACCCACCGGGCTATCACAGGGCCACAAAGACAGACAGACAACTATTCAACACCTTAGGGCCTTTAGATTCCGCAATTACCCTCACAAGCATGTTTTTTGGTATGTGGGAGGAAATTAGACCCAGGCATGCACAAGGAGAACACTCTGACTCAAAGGTTCAAACCAGCAACCCTCTTGATGTGAGGCACAGCAAATCATGAATTTTAATTGAGACTTGTAGACAGCTCAGTGGAAAAGTCAGAAGTCATCTACATCATTCAGTATGAAATTTGCATGGCAGATATTTGTATTTATTTTTTTTTAAGTCTATAGCAGCTTCAAATCTTGTTTCTCCTTAGGGAAATTTGCTTTTCAGTCAGGTTAAAATCTTATTTTTCTCCCAAAAATATTTGAAACTCAGTCATGCCAACTCACATAAAACACTGACGTACATACAGAAAAACATCAATGGGCAACCCAGAAATAAAGCCAACGACACGCAGCACAGGAAATGAAATAACTCGTGCTGGATCATTTTTAAAATTCAGTAGCAGGTCTTTTTCCAGTAGTCTCGCTGGTTCTTATTTTCTGTCAGAATAGAAGTAGTTGTTTACTCAAAAGGGAAAAACTCTTAGCTTAGGACCGTATACATAATAAAAACATAATGAAAACAGCCAATTAAAAAATACAGGTTTTCTCATACGATTACACCAGGATATATAGTGATTAATTCTTAAAAAATTATCTTGATTAAAAATGGTAATCCTTTGACAGCCCTATTTTCAAATTCTTATGTAAATGTTTGAATAAATTATGAAAAACCATCATGTTATGTAATCTTCACATTCCCAGAATCATCCCAAACATCTTCCCCTCTGGGTAGAAGAGTAATTTGTAGGCTTGAAATGTCATAAAGTTCCAACTACTTGAAGCTGACATATAAAAAGGATCACCATGAGAAAGAGAATTATGGTATTTTTCTCTATAAAAACCTCTCAAACACCCGCCCACACACACACCATGCTGTCAGACTTGCATTAAAAGCGTTTGTTATGGGTTGGTGTTTGGTGTCTGCAAATGTGTTTCTGTTTTTTTCCATTCCCTGACGTTACCTGATCCCATTCCTGTCTGCAGGTACACAAACAAGCTGCCAGCACCACCAGCACCACCCTTGTCTTGACATTTTAGAGCCACCAGAGAATGATGCTCTCATATTTCTCAGTGGGAGGGGAGGATGAGACCGAAAGAGGGGGAGGGTCTGCTCATGGATTGTTTGTCCCTTCGTGTCTTCATATCTATTTATGTCCTTCCACTTCTCACCCATTAGGAGTGTGTGGGTGTTTGTAGGTGTGCAGGTGTGCCGCGGGTCTCTCTTGGTGACCCCCTTCTGTAGTGGAGGACTCCATCAACGTGGGCCGGCTCGCAGGGGCCCTTTGATTGTGCATGAGCGTTCATTTGTCAAGTGCTTATCCCACAACGGAGGAGGGATGTCAGCTTCTGTCTGCTGGCACTGCTTCATATATCCATGTGACATGTCAATATGTCACAGAGGATGAAGTGCTGCTGCTGGGCTTTCCTTTAACCCAAATATCTTCATGCTGTTCTGTGTGTGACTGTCTGGGTGTCAGGGAGGGAAGCTCACAAACTGATCAATACTGCTCAGGTTTAAGAAGGGATTTGACACGTAGGTTTGTTTTATAGACTAATGAGCTTTTAGAAATTCAGTACAGGGGTATTAATGTCTGCAACCACCTTTTAGAAGTGTCCAGGTGAAACTAAAGGTGAAACATAACAGCTTTGATATTAAATATCATCAATTGAAGGACAAGATTAACTGCAGATACTTAAAAAAAAAAGTTCTAAATGTATTTACGATGAAAGAAAAGTATATATTTAACAGGAAGCTGTAACTAAGAGTTTTTCAGTAGTCTTACTTGGCTAATGATCAGGTTCAGTTTCATTGTTATTTTCAAAAATGTATTTTCAAGTAACAATATTTTCTTAACCATCCATCACTTATGTATCATTTCATTAGGATAAATAAATCTTAAGGGACCTCTGAAAAAAACCCAAAATCCATTATTGTACTGTTTATTTACCCGGACAACAAGGGATGTTTTGATTCTTTGATAGCTGAAAATAAAAATAAAATCTTTACTTCCTTCTGGTCGAACAGTTTTTGAAGTAGTTTAGAGGACACAGTTAGGCCAGTCTCCCATGCTCTTGTGTGAGATCAATGTGACATCACATTTTTGCAGACTTGCAGAATAATAAGTTGTCAAGTTAAGCACACGGCACAACAATCCTAACAACAGAGAGCTCAAACCTTTGCCAAGGCATTTCTGACATTCTTTGCTAAGTTATTGTTGAAAATGTGAAAACTGCATTATTGCGTAATTTAATTAAATCCTTTAGAAAAATTACTGATCAGTACAGATTCTGATCACCACCAAAACCCAAACACTTCTCCCTTTTGCCATCACCATTACTCCCTGAAAATTACATTAAAATCGTCTGAAAACTTTTCAGCATATTTGCAAAAATATGTAAAAATATCTTTTATCTCAGTGTTACGAAATCCAGAAAGGTTCATAGAGGTAGCAGCAGCTGAAAAGCCTCCAACTTTAACATTTGTGTTTTCAATGGAAGTATTTATTGAACTTATATAGCTTGAGTTAGTATAAGAGCTGTTGATTTAAATCACATTAGGCATTTGTACGTAAATGCTAATTTTAAAAACATAAAAGTCTTTCAGCAGTGAGTGGCCACTCACTTATTCTGACACCAACCCTGCAGCAGTGACTTAAAGCATGTAAACTCTAATTGTTTAATTTTCTTCACTCTAATTGCCTTTTTTTCCTCTTTTCTTTCAGCCAGTTTCAGTTTTTCTTTCTTTCAGCCAGTTTCATTGTTTAAACATGTTGGAGTTAATGTTATTAAACCATCACAATAGTAGGATCTCTTCAGACTAGCTAATAATACTGCATCAATGGTTAAAATGAGCTTCCCTCCCTGTGACTGTATGTTTGCATTACTCTACCTGTCTGTGCCATGCCACTAACCTTCACTGTGTCTACAAAAACACTGTTCTGTTTCACTGTGTTGTCTCTTCTCCACTTTGTATCTCTTCATTTCATCGCTCACCTCCATCAAATCACTTCATCCTCAAACAGATCAGCGTGAAGGTTGGTCATTTTCACTTTTAATCCTTCCTCTTCAGTTTGATCCAGGCTCCAAATAAGGTTGAACACCCCTCCCAGTCCCGTAAATGAGATCATAGGCTCCCATTCCTTAGATAAACACGTTTTTATGAAAGCTTTTCTTTATCTATTATGGTGCAAATATGTGGTCTGCATGTTCTGTTAATTGTTCCTGCATGCCTTTAAATTCCACTCCTCTAAACCATTCTTCGATTAGCCAAGCCAAGACCCCCGAGGAGTCCCTGTACGTTTGGTTTACCTCATAATTTAGTCTCTATTGTGTTTTGTAGCTTTGCCTTCTTCCCACGCTTACCTGTCTAGTCTCTGTCAACCACATCCATTAAGGCCTGTAGCTCCTTTCACCCTCTGATTTTCCATCTGCCTCTGTATGCCCATCATATGTTAGCATATGATGGATGACTTCTGCAGTCACGTAGCAACCAGATTTGTCAGGTATTTAGGCAGCAACACCCCCATTTCTCCACCGAGGGACTACAAGAACTGACAAAGCCTTCTCAGGGGGATTTTATCAGTTTCACTGCTGTGGGCAACAAGAGACGAGATGATACGCAGTATAATAAGTGTGTGTTCGCTTCACAAGGCGACAAAGATTCTCCCAATTTTATGTGTGCTGCAGAGGGAGAGCTCAGAGATATTGAATTTGATTAAAAACACATTTTCATCTTATTTTGCTTGATTTGCTGTATAAAAGATCGCCAGAGTCGAAGCAAAGGGAACAAAAAATCATCTTTTGGTCTGATTTAGAGCCTTAGTTTGTGTTTCAAAGCTAAAGAATGACGTCAGTGATATTTCTTAAAATAGTTGTTAGACTGAATATTTTTACATCAATATATTCCAGTCCTGGCTCTGCGTCATAAACAGATTTTAAACAGATGTTCCCAGTAACTTGACATATCATTTCACTTAATTCATATTTTGTGGCTCATATTAGTTACTACTTTATATGTTAAATTAGTGTGTATGATAAAATCCCATTATATTATGTCATGTATTATTGCATTTTGTCTTATTTTATGGTGTTAAATTCAACTCCCTGCGATTGTATCATAGAGTTTTCTTTTAAATTATATTGTATTATATCCTATTATATCATAACTTCCCTTGTTGCATCATACAGTTTCATTCGATCGTATTGTATTGTATGGATCATATAATATCACATTGCAACATATTTCCCTAAATCCTTTAAAGTTGTTTAATTTTGTAAATGATAACTGTAAATGGACATAAAATTGTAAAACGTTTTTATTCTTTTAACTACTTAAAGTACTTTAACATCAACCCTGTGGTTCTGTGTCAGTATAAGCTAAAGCATCCTCGCCCTTTCATGGCATGTCTCTTACTGTATCATATTGTATTATAATGAGCCATACCATATTCAATATTTTTTCACATTCCTCACAAGTATATGTTACTGCAGGATATTTCATGATATCAGTACACAGTATCAAATTGCACCTGCCCATCTGTATCCAATTGTATTGAAGTCTGATGCATCATATCCTGTATTGAAATAAAAGCCCTGTTATGACCTGCAATTTAAATGATGCCTTGACATTAACCAGAAGCAAAACAAAGCAAAATTAGAGGCAAGCACAAGTTGCCACCACAGGCAAAAAGCCACTCAGGAGTCTGAAAAATGGCATCTTGTTGTCATTTGTGCCAAAGTAGAGGATGGCTAGTATTTCACTCTGTTTCATGAGGAGCAATTTTATATTCTGCCATTGTCAAAAACGAGCTAAAAACAACATGATAGCCCCAGCTAAGCCCTTCCCATGTAAAAATATTCTCTCTGTTTATAACTTAGAATAATCTGTCCTATTGCCCCCCACACTATTGTGGCCTTTGAGACCCTATTGTATGATCAGTCTATACATTATCTGAACTGCTTATCCCAGCCGTCATTGGTTGAGAGGCGAGGCACATTCAGGAATTGTTGCCGCCAATCACATCTATTGTATTTACATCCTATTGTAATGTATACAATTGTACTTTATAGTATGGTTTCATTCAGTATTGGGTTTTATTATTTCCATCACACTCTGTTGCATTGAATTTTAGCCCTATAGTATCCTGCGCCCCCTCTATTATCCTATTGTATCATATCCTATAGCATTTATCCAGTCAAACCATACTATAACCACATTGTGATGTGTCGTATCGAATCGCATTATATTGCATCATATTGTATGGTATATTATCCAGCAGGAAGAAACCTTGTGATTCCCTTCCCCCAGTCTAAAATAGAGCAAATGTTTTTGAATAATCCCCACGCCAAACACAAAACAGTGCAGCACAAAGCGCTGACCTATGGAATATTTAAGAATGAGCTGGCATTGTGCTGACAGCGGGATGATCGGCCATCATGGTTGCCCAGCACTGCTGCCAGGAAGCCTGGGAGCTCGCTGACTCCATGCCAGCGAGCTCAAATATTGATTGACTGAACAGGTTCTGCTATCCTTGGGCACTTTGTCAAGGCAGTTAAATTTATAGGTATCTAGCAAGCGGGCAGGCAGAGTGGAGACAGGGCTTATTTTGTGGTTTTGATAGAGTCCCGGAGCCCGTCTCTCCAAGCCGCTCTCAACAGGAGAGAGGCTTCGGGGGAATCGATAACAATTACCTGCCCTCTAGTCATTTTGTTCCACAGCACCTCTCCAAACTTAACCGCACGACATGAATTATTCACAACATTAAGTGTTCAATATACACAGCCCCCATTGACTGACTGCTCTTAGCACTGTTTAGTCTATGGCATCATGAAAGAATAACAGATACTTTGAGCCTAATGGTTTTACATTAGGGCTGCTTCTCTCAGGCTTCTCTCTTTTACAAGCATATGTTGTGAAAAATAGCTGCATTCGGAGAACGCTACAGAAGACACAGGTGGCTATCAACATAAGTGGAACCCTTTTTTCCCCCCCGAAATACTCAAAGGAAAATCTGTTGTGCATTAGCCATACTTTCGATCAGATGTTCAGTCATTAACAGGAAAAATGGATCAAGTTCCTCTTTTTCTCTCCTCCTATCAGTGTGTGCAGGCTTGTGATACCATCCCATGTCTTTTTTCAGAGTTAATGCATGTTTTGCTTGAGAATGCCGCCCCTGTCCTTTTCCCAGGCTGGTAACACTGCTTGGACTGTCCTGTATTTACGCCAAAAATCAGCCTTAATCCTGTAAACCTTGAAAACAGATGTCATGAGTGATTTGAGTGTCTCTGGACTGTCTCTGCACCATGTGCTCCCTTCCTCTGCATGAAACCATCTTTAAGTGTAACTTCCAAGATAATACCCCTTATGATAAAAGCTGGATAAGCTTGTATTGTTGTTTTGAACTTCTGATATTCAGAACACTCTTCCAAAGCAGGTGACACCTATTCATTTACAGCTGCAGTCAGTACACTGATGGATGGACCTGCGACGTAAAGTGATTGTTTGTATTAGCTAATCTCATTTATAGACATTCATACTGCCTCACTGTTGTACAGCCACCAAACTGTCCTTGTTACTTATTTTCTAACTCAACATTATTTGAATACTTACCCCATATTATCTCTCTTTCCTAAGCTAAAGCTGACCTATAAACAGATTTAGTTTTGGACTCTGATTTTGGTAATCATTATTACACTGATAAGTAAACAAAACAAAAGCAAACCAGGACTAAAAAAGTGTTTCTCTTTGTGACAACTTCAGCAATACAACAAAATACTGGAAATTATTCCGAATTAAAACCTCAAGCTCATGAAGGCTTTTATAAGTTCAAGTGACATTTTAATCCAGGAGTCATAAAAGTATCTGAGGCTTACTCTACAGAATACTTATTCGTAACAGTTAGCTCTCTAAATGTATTTTATTTCTTTAGCATTGCTATTAATATATTTGCTTAAATGCTGTCAGTCTTGTATCCCTTGTGAATATGTTCTTAATGCTGATGGAATTAACAACTAAAAATACTCCTTTGGCTGCAGCTGTCTGCAAGATGTTGTCCCTAAATCAAAAATATTTAAAAGTTTTCACAAAATATTCAGCACTGATATTGCTATGAGTCTAGCTTTATTATCATCTGGCTGCAATAAAAATAGTTTTAAAGCCTGTACTCATTAGAAGTAGAAATTTTAAATTTATAAAATTATATATTAAATTATATAATTTTAAAATTTGTTTTGGCAACAAAAAGCCTGTTGTAATGTATTTGTAGCAGGAGTTCAACATTCACATTCCATGTAACTTCTACTATTAACACTATCTTAGCTGTAACTACTTGTCACATATTCCCCATGCATGGAAAATTAAGCAACCTTTTTTTGTTTGAGCTAAATTTATGTGAATTATTCTGTGGCTAACTCAGGTTTACTCTACCTGCATCAAAATAAGAATTTAGACTGATTCATTCTGAAAACATTGTTTACTCTTTTGAAGTAGTGATATAACAATAATTGTCATATTTTATTTCAAATTTTCACCTGTTTATTAAATAAAATGCTGTTTTTAAGTTGTTCTGTCAAAAAATATACTTTGCATTGGGTCAGTAACTCAGCTTCCTTTTGTTTAAAATCTTATTACCACTGCTTTTGCTGGGATTATCATGGATGTAGAGTTTTTAGCTGTTCTGTCTCACAGAAAGTCCACAACATATGGAATAGATGTGCCAAAGACAGAGCTTGGCCTTTAAATAGGTAAAGAGAGTCTTAAAATGGTGCCAAAAGAATTAAATTGATTTCCTTACTCTCTGTATGTACCCAGTCGTATCAGGATTACAGTAAAACTGTGCAGCCCTCATCAGAGCTGATTGATTGATTTGAGAAACTAACTCAAATCCCCAAAACCTATCCAACTATGTTTTTTTGAGATTCCAGGCCTAGGAGTTTAAGCCCACATGATTGTATTGATAATATAAAAAATAGCAGCAGGTCTATCTGAAACACCTCAATTATTTTGGGATCATTCAGATGAGCGTGAACCGGTTCCCCCTTATTACAGCCTGGTCCAGAGAACCAGCCTTTTCCTGACTGGAATCTCAAATGGTGTTATTTTCTGTGTGTTTTTTTCCATTTCACCACATAATGAGGGGAATAACAAGTATGGCTGTATAGTAACAACGTTCTGGTTCAAATTAGATTGGAGAGGGAGGGATGTGGGGGGGTGGGGGGGTGGGAGGGGGGAGGCTCACATTTGAGAATCCATTTTCATGGAGACCGGTGCAAAAGAGCAATTACAGTCAAGAGCTTTTTTTTTTTTCCTGGGAGATGTTGTAGCGCATTAGGGGGAACAAGCTGGATAAATTGTGCAGGGATAGTTTCGTGCCATGGAGTTTTGAATACAGAGGACGTGCAGAAGTGTGATAGCAATGGTGGGTCATTAACTGGGAGTGAAATGTTTGACTTGGCTCCACTTTCTCCATACTAAAGGTTAGAGAAACGGGAGCTTCTTCTCTATAAGTTCAGCCTGTTCTACTGCACTGTGTCATGAATTTAACAGGTGTGACACTGATGGGATGTTCTCATAGTGCTGTCAAGCACAAATGACAAGGAGATAAGTTTGTCATGGTTGCCAAAAGTTCCAGCAAAAGATTTGAAGTGTGTAAATATGGCATGCATTTCTTGTGTATCTTTATTTTGACAGAAAACAAGACCTATGTAAAGCTGGCTGCCTGTTTATTCTGGGCCAGCTATTCAGCGCTGCATTGACGCTCTGCATCGGTGTTTGCCTTGTCCCTGGCGACGTCAACAGGCCCTTCTCGTCTCCATGGGAACCCCTTTTTAATGTCAGCCTATCTGCATATCAGAACTGCACAAAGCGAGGGAAAGAGAGAGGAGAGGGAGAGAAAGACGGGCCGAGCAGAAGAAGGCGAGGAGAGAGAGAGCGGGAGGACAAATCAAACAATGCCATCTCCACAGGGACACTCAATGATGCAACTCTCACTGCCATTTGACACTTTGACAAAAGAGGGCCAGACAAAGTCTCCAGCAAAACTGGGCTATTTTTTTTATTATATTCCCTTTTGTAGGCGAGAGGATAAAACACCCCCTCAAAGTTTTCTTGTGAATTTCCAGAGCCATCCTGTGACAGTCCTATTATTCCCATTGTGCCCGCCTGCACATTTGGACAAAAGCGATCAACTCTCCATTCTATTTGCTCCTCTGCGTTAGCTTTTAGCCTTGTGTGGTTATATGGGACTAGACGGTCAAATAAATAAGGAAAGAAAACATCATATTAACCTCACTTATGCATCTTGCTCATTATTTTCTCCTGCTTCTTTTCCAGTGCGCAGAGTCCCGCCCAGATTCTCTATTCCACCCACCAACCAGGAAGTGATGCCGGGCGGCAGCGTCAACCTCACATGTGTGGCAGTGGGCTCGCCAATGCCCTACGTCAAGTGGACCATGGGTCTGGTGGAGCTCACCAAGGAGGAAGAGATGCCGCTGGGACGGAATGTGCTGGAGGTCACAAACATCCGCGAGTCCACCAACTACACCTGCGTAGCCATTTCCTCTCTGGGGATGATAGAAGCTACAGCTCAGGTCACGGTTAAAGGTGAGAGCTGCTGCGCTGACCTCCTCCGACTTGTTTTTACCTGTTTGGGTGTTGTTGTAACAGCATGACCTCTGCTGTTTGTTTTGAATCAACCCAGAGTCCCTTTCACACATTCATCCTTGAAAATTTCTACAGGATATCAGGACAACCTGCCCCCAAAGTTTCCTTGAGTTTCTCTCTTTACAAGTATTACTAACAGAAGTGGATTTTCCATGTAAGATGGAAGAGGAGGTGGGTGTAGGGAACCAAAACATGGTGTCAAAAGAACACCACTGATATCACAATATGATTCTTACAGCATGTCCAAGATGGTGTCCAGAGCTCGAGAAAAACATCACAATAGAAACAGTTTTTGCTGTATCAATGAAATATGTGATTGAATTTAGGCTCTAGGCCAGTTTCTAAAGTCCTTTGCTAAACCAAAGATCTATATCACCCCCATAAACAAGATTTATTTTTTCATTTAATTGTTCAAATGGATAAAATATGCTATTTCAGTGGTAACACTACATGCTTTTGAAGTGTTATGCTGAAACCAAACACTATAGAAATACTGTCAAACACTTCGTGGCATCCATGTAATGGCATGTGCCTCATAATAATTATGACCAATTAAGTGAATGGAAATTACTTTTTGTTCTTTGGAAGAGAATTCTTTGGCTGAATTTTGGCATCAAATTTTGCCACATATAATAATGCAACCACTATTGTGAGTCCTCACCATTCTTACCATCAGTTTCTTTCTTTGGTTTTCTTCCTCAGTTCTATAAATTTGAGTTGTGTTTCTTTGTGGTTTAGGGTTTTGCACTATGGGGAGCAGGGCCTTCAGTCGTTCTGCTCCCCAGCTCTGGAACTCTCTCCCTCCAGACCTCAGAAATCTGACCTCCCTGTCTCTTTTTAAATCAAGACTCAAAACCCACCTGCTCCGAACTGCATACTCCTTACCATGAATATTCCACTCTCGTCCACTTATCCATCACTTTATGTTGCATTTTGCTGTTTTTATAGTTGTATTATTTTGTTGATTTTATTGTTGTTGTTTTATCCTGTACAGTGTCCTTGGGTGCTTTGAAAGGCACTTTTAAATAAAATGTATTATTATTATTTTTATTATTATTATTACTATTTGCTTCAAGTTTAGTTTAGTTTGTTTCAGTCATTTATTATTGCACAAGATTCAAGTGTGCTAGTAGGTTGAAAACAAACAATCCATGAACATTAGGATGATGCTTTTCAAGCTAAGCCCATAAACAATAAATAAGAAACAATCAGGGTTTGAGAGGGAGTAGGCTGAAGCTTTAGCTTAGTACACCCACCCTTTCAAAATCTACAGACCGGAATTGTTTTCACATGCAGACACATGGCTTATATTCAGCACATACATCTTTGTCATCTAAGCGTAGTCAGAGGGTGATTACTGGATTATAGGACTTATTCACAGCATTAACAAAAGAAAACAGAGCACCTTCAGTACAAGGATGATGATTTGTTGGCTGCAGAACAGTACAAGGTCCTAACAGAAGCTTGAAATTCTCTTAAATATTGGAATTTTAAAGTAGTATTTTCAAGGCTTGTCATGTTCTTGGATTTTGAATAAAACTACCTGACTTCGGTCTTGAAAAGGGAATAAAATGACTCAGCATGTTAACTGGTGAGGGGAAGTCTTCTTGTTAATGTATGCATTTTGCTATTTTTTTATTGTATTAAGCAATTCGACAATCTATAGTGAAGCACTTTTTTGCTTTAAAATCTATAGATACCAAGATCATCCAGTATATTGCACCTATGTATGACATCTTTGTCATGAATTATGTAAAGAAGTTCAGATTATTAGTCATTTTTATTTTAACAGCTTCAGTTTTGATATAACAAGCAAATCAAAGAATATATTTTCAATCTTTATGTGTCTTTGTATATACACATAATTAACCAAATCTGTAAGGTGCTTTAAATTCTTGAGGATGCTGCTTAAAGTGTTTGAATTTGACCAAAGATAAGTTGAGCAGGTCCTGCATATAAAGATCACTCTAGTCCTGAATATCACTTGCTGCTACCACCTGCAGCTTGGTGAGGGTCCAAAGAACTCTGATTGGAAAAGTCAAGAGATGAAAACCTTGGGCTGTCAGTATTTAAGTGCACGTCACCCCGAAAATCTGTCGAGATTTTCAAGTTTTTGCCATATGTGAAAGGTCTGCTGTCTGAGGTCTCCTGGCTGATCCATTCCATCCTTCCTTTATCACTAACACTCACCTGAAACACTGTTGTGTTTCACTGTGTTGTTTCCTCTCCACTTTGTATCCTTTCCCTTCATCGCTAGCCTCCATCAAACCCCTTCATCCTCAATCCGACCAGCATGAAGGTTGGTCATTTTCACTTACAATCCTGTCTCTTTAATCTGATGCAAGTTCCAAATGAGGTCAACCTTCCTTTGCCGTTGTTCTTGCATGCCTCTTGATGCCACTCCCCTAAACAGTGTTTCAATTAGCCTTCCCTAAACATGCAATTCGTACCTCTGCCGTTTGTTTAAGTCATTAGTAATTCCCTGTTGTTTTTTCTGCCGTGCATTCCTCCCAGCCGCACCCAGATATTCTGTGTCAAAGGCATCACCTTAAACCTATAGCCTCTCTCATCCCTCAGCAGTGAGTGATGGATGACTTCAGTATTCAGGTGGCAACCGGATTTGTCAGGTATTTAGGCAGCAACACCCCGCTCTCCCACCGAGGGACATGGGTATCAGAACTGACAAAGCAGTACTCCAGGGATTATCTGTTTCCCCGCCAGAGGCATCCTCCCCCCTGAGACTGCATGATGTGATTGGCACACGTTGGCCTAATGAGCACAGATGTCAGGGCACGCGTGTATGTGTGTGTTTCTTTAGCATGTTTGCTGCAGCAGAATAAATGTGAAGTGTATGTGTGGATGCGACTGGACCCACATGCCAGTGTGATGTCTACCCACTGCTGCCTCCCTTATCAGTTGTTGTCTGTATTGATCTGTCTTTCCACTCAACTGATCGATGCTCAGAATGTCACAGTCATTTAGAAGGACCAAAGAAAAACAGACCTCCTTCTTCAAAGAAGACATAATGAAGACCCTCTACTCTGTTTGTTTTTGTCATAAACTCACAACGGGAATCATCCTGCAATTTTCAGGTTTTGTCTGTAATGACCGGGCCTTTTCTAAAGCACAAAATTGGGATTTCAGTCGAGCTTTTGTATTCATTTTGGGATATTGGCTGCCGACAGCACTATAAGGATTAGCTTATGAAACAATCACTTCATTGCTATGAGTTACAGAATGGAGAATTACATGGCCAGTCATGTCTTTTCTCCCAGAGCAGATTTTAGCCTATTGTGCCTATATATTTCAGGATCATATTATAATATGAGTCAGATGTCCAATTTCTCACAAATTACCCACAAGTCCTTGGGGTCTAGCCTTGATATTGAAGCTAATACCCTTCTTTTTCCTCTGCAGCTTTGCCAAAGCCCCCCACCTCCCTGATCGTGACCGAGACCACAGCTACAAGTGTGACTCTAACCTGGGACTCTGGAAACCCAGAGCCTGTGTCCTACTACATGATCCAGTACAAAGCCAAATCCTCCGACAACGGCTTCCAGGAGGTGGAGGGTGTGGCGACCACCCGTTACAGCATCGGAGGACTCAGCCCGTACTCGGAGTACGAGTTTCGTGTCATGGCTGTGAACAACATTGGCCGCGGGCCACCGAGTGACCCCGTGGAGACACGCACAGGTGAACAAGCCCCCTCTTCACCTCCTTTGCACGTCCAAGCTCGCATGCTGAGTGCAAGCACAATGCTGGTCCAATGGGAGCCACCAGAGGAACCCAACGGACAAATCAGAGGGTACCGCGTCTACTACAGCTCTGACCTGACGGCCCCCCTCAGTGCCTGGCAGAAGCACAACACTGACGACAGCAGTCTGACGACCATTTCAGGCCTCACTCCTGACATCACCTACAGCCTCAGGGTGCTGGGCTTCACCTCTGTGGGTGACGGGCCTCCTTCTGACATCCTGCAAGTCAAGACCCAGCAGGGAGGTGAGCAGCCAGCCACTGTGTGCTGAGTTTTAATTAATGTTTCTTCGGTAGGGCAGGACAACGTGGGCCAAAAATCCTATTTTAACATCCTTTAGCTTAGTCACAAAAGTCACCATGCCCTGATGTTTGTTTCTGTGAAGAGGAAATAAAGTTATGATATCAATCCATGCCAATCCACTCAAATTTAGCAAAAGTAGTTTTAAAACTAGATGAGGAAAAAAAATACTAAATTAAGTAGGCACATTAAATTCCATAAAACTTCAGGTATAACTTGAAATCAGAGAATAAATTCAATTCCCTTTGGCGACAGATTTTGATTAAATTAAGACAAGATTTGTTTTTATGTAATTTTTGTCTTATATGCGTTATTTTTTCTTTGAGAGGGAAAATTGTTTTCAAATCACAAAGTGAGACTTTTGTAAAATAATTTTGGGATAGTATTTTGTGGCCATAATGACCATCCCTTTTATATAGTATTTGAACCACTGCAGCTTAAATGTTATACATGTACATTTGTAAGCATTAGTTTGAAGCAAATATGTTTTTACACATTAATTGAATGCAAAGCATATGAAGCAGAGCAATGCACTTATGCAGATGATACAGGATTGTCCAGCAGTTTCAACGACTTTAAGTGATTTTCTGAATATAAAAAGTTGACAGACTTTATTCTGTCTGCTTTTTAGGAGGCTTTTAGTGTGCATGTTTGCCTCTGCTATGCAAATGTTGCTGCTGACATGATGAAGAACAATTATCCTCAGCAAATGTGTTACCTTTGTTCCTTTAATTCTTCAACCTCTGTCCTCTCCTCTCTGCACACAGTCCCTGCTCAGCCGTCCAGCTTTGAGGCTGAAGCCGAGCTGGACAGCCGCATCATGCTGACGTGGCTGTGGCCTGTACAGGACCACATCACCAAGTACGAGCTGCAGTACTGGGAGACTGGCACAGAAAACAAGGTTAGAATAACAACATAACTTTTTAAGTGTTTCATGATTCGGTTTTCTCTTTGTTCTCTCTTCCCATCTCTCTATTTTTGTTTTGGGTTTTCTCGATACCAGATGCTTTGACTTTATGACAATTCTGGTAAAGGGGAAACAATCTTAACATCTGCAACATGGAAATGATTATTCAAGTCCCAGACTCCAGATACTGGGTGGTTTATTGTTTTAAATTTCCAAAAACAAAAGGTTCACACTTCCTGAATTGCAAAGATTTGTCAGAAGTATTCCATCAAACATGCAGCTAGTGATTCAAGGTTTCTTTTGAATGTTGACGCTTAATATCATGGAGGATTAAATTAAGAGGATTGTTCCATTTTAATTGATGTAATATCAGAAAGAGTGAAAAAGTAATGGAAGCTGCAAAACTTTGAGAAGCTGACTGTCTTCACCATCCACTACTATTATCTTTAGCCATCAAAGAACTTAATAGTAGGGGCAAGGATTTTTGAAGAACCAGAACAGTCAAGATTTAGAGAAAATGTTTTATCTGATATCATGTTTATTAAGACAAGTGTATTTTTCATTATTTTTATACTGTCTTGTTGTAAAGTGGTAATACCACAAGATGGTTGCTGTAGTGCATTGGAAAGCTGTTTCTAACCTCTAAGAAGTGATGTTCGGTAAAACAATTGAGTCATTGCAGGATAAGGATATGTTAACTGTCTATCTATCTATCTATCTATCTATCTATCTATCTATCTATCTATCTATCTATCTATCTATCTATCTATCTATCTATCTATCTATCTATCTATCTATCTATCTATCTATCTATCTATCTATCTGTCTGTCTGTCTGTCTCTTTGTCGGTCTGTCATGTTGCAAATATGATATCACAGCTCTCTGGAGCTAATTCAGTGTTGCTGCATTAGTTGTCTGTAGCGTAATAGAGCCCCCCTAACAGCAGAGATATTGCTCTGTGCTTCTCTGTGTTATAACTCTTTTTTCTCTTCTAATGGACGACTGCTCTGCTTTGAACTACTTTTTTGGACCACTTTGCTCTCTGCTTTAAATGCACGTCAGGACTGTGAGACAGCAGTCTAGGCTTTAGAATTGAAGTCGAAGATTAATTCCTCCATGTCTGATTCCCTCCAGATACATGTGACCTTCAACCCAGCCGGCTCATACGCTGTGGATGGTCTAAAACCAGACACCTTGTACCGCTTCTCGCTGGCAGCCCGCTCTGAAATGGGTTTAGGCGTCTACACTCAGCCCATCGAGGCCCGCACCGCCCAGTCCAGTAAGTCCATAACTTTATCTCTCCTGAGCTGTCTCTTTTATCTGTCTTAACTGCTTTCTGTCCACTAACCAGACTGATTTTTTAAAGCAATAGTTGCTCACAGCCGGCTGAAACAGGTTTAGTTTTAAGCAGGACAAATTGGAGTTTCATAGAGCTTAAATCAGACAGCGTTGGCATCTTGAATGTCAACTCAATTTCCGCACAGCATAAAGCGCTGACAGTGCAGCCATCCCGGTCAGCCTCACGCTCCCACAGCCTCCCCTCTGTCACCAACACTAACCCTCCTGTCCGTCTATCTGAGGGCAGGTCCTGTGTTCAGTGTCAAAGGTACGTTTAATGTGTCTATCCTCCACATTTGTGAGCCTTGCTGTGTTTTTCCTTTTATTTTTTTGCCTCAAATCATCATTATGTGCTTTCAAAGTGCCAGCACTCAAAATGTCACTCTCTTCCAGCTGACTGCAGGTTTTTTCATGCTGTGGTGGCAACTTGCTTTTACCAGCCCAAACAGGATGCTGTTATTCAGAAATAGAGCTTGTGCAGATTTTCAGCACATTATTCAGTGGGAATTTTGTCAACATAAGTGTAAGAAGAAATAATCATCAATGACTTTTCATCCACAACAATGACCAGGTGATAGAGAGTTAAAATTGTGTTCCTGTTTATAAAACCCTGATAAAGTATTTGAAGTTTTAATTAAGAACCTAATAAGACTAAAATGATTGTGCTTTGCTGTCAAGCCTTCAGAATATGTGATATTTCTAGACTTTGCAGATGATCTGTCTGACAAATAGAAGCAGAGGTGAGGAAACAAAGCTGGAGAGGAGCCAGTGCCAGTGTGAGGGCAAAATGAGAGAAAGCATGAGGCGTGAGATGGCTTTCTGTTGGGGCCAAGTGTAGTATTTGCATCACTTTAACAAATAAAACACCCTTGACTGATGAATTTAGATCATGATATTGGCTGTTAATGCTGCTGCAGCACAGATTTCCTCCTGCACTTAAAGCAGTCATGGTAAACCTATCCAAAGTTTGCACTAAGTTCTGTTCTATGAAAGATATTTCTTAACCTTTACAGATTGTCTACCGGTCTCAGCTCAGTTAAGTAGTGAAGTTGCTGCTTCATTGCATTTGTCTTTGGGTTTGTTAACTCTTAAACTATGTATCCATCTAGCAACTAGTTGGGCCTGTTGCTGAAATCAGTTGCACCCATTGCTGCACAACCTGGAAATTCACAACAGTAAAGTTGAAGGCGGTCATGTAGCGCAAAGCAGCTCTTTAATAGGGGAGCTATAAAATGTGAATATAGTTGTATTTAGGCATATAAGTAACCGCATTCAGCACACACTAAGACGAGAGGCTGGTGATGGTAGAATTGCTTGTTAGTCAGACGTCTGCCAGCCTATTTGGTTTTGCTTATTAAAATCACATTGCTTGCTGACTGCTGTTAATTCTAAAATATCAGGCCAAATTCAATCCTCAATACCAAGCTTTTTGGTTTGATTTCCTTATTTTGTTCTTTTATTGTCAGGTTGCTTTCAAACTTTTAAGAAATGTACTTTGGTGCACTTCGAAATGAAATAAGATGCACTGTTTTAAGCAGCCCAATCCTGGCTTTTGTTAGATTTAACGATAAAAGCTGATGACCCTTTTAAGCAAGGTGCCATAATGAGACATTGATGTGTTTTGGAGCAGCTCAGGTAAATAAAATGACTTTCTGATTTGTTAATATTACCTCTCAGTAGGTAGAAAGTTTAGATATTGACAAGAAACTTCAATAAATAGAGTTTTTTTGAGGTGCTTATGGCTTTTTTCCTGTTAATATAGACAGGTACACAGGTCTTACAAAAAGCCATCGGCCTTCTCATCTTTTTACCATGTAGGAGACAGCTTTTAGTATATTCAATAAAGGGTGTGATAGTCATAGAGTATCAGTGAGGGTGTTAATATAGATTAAATGAAGATCTCCACTCATGCTGTGAAATTACTCCATTGAGGCAAGTATTCATCAGTATAAACTAGAGTAATTTAAGCTTAAACAGAGCTTACAGTTTTTATTTACCAAGTTCATTAATGGAAACAAATGATTTCAATGTGACTTTAGTTATAACAAATCTAAAAGATGAGCAGATGAAGTAAACACTGTTAACATTTGGACATCATGATGCTTTTTTTCATTTGATCTTTAACTGTATAAATAATGAAGGTAAACTAATTAAATCTGAATACTAAAACTGAAAGGACATGTTTTTTAGTGGTTTTATTTTCCCCTCAGTTTACTGAGAGTAACACAAAGGTGTGCCAGAGCAGAGCATCTTCCCTAACAAAAGATCTTTGAGTATCGACACCAGCTCACACGCAGTACAACAACCTGCCAAAAGACAAGTTTAATATTGGCCGGCCGTCAAGCTACTCATGCAATTAGTGCTAATTAGCAACAGCTGATTTGTGCGCATCCGCACCGCTGATCTCATTCACACCCCCTAATTTCCACTGACATTTCCCACAAAATGCTGCACTGTATAACCTGGCTGGAAAGCAGCTCTGCAGCTCCAACTAAATGTGATGAAAGCAAAGTGGACTGTGGTAAAGATCAGACTGATTCAGGTTTATTTAAGCTGATGCAGAGCTTTTAAAAGGAGCCAGGATCAACGCTGCTGCCTAGCCTTGGGTTTGGCTTGGGAAACCTCCAGTGCTTTCATTAGTGTTGGTTCAGACTGTGCTTCACTTATCATTGGCCAATTCAAATCTCAAGCCAGTGGGTTTATTTTTTATGATAGAATTAATAGGTACATGCTCTAAAGAAAGTCCAAAACATTGTCAGATGGCAAATGAGATATTTGTGCAGCCAGTTAGAGGATCACGCTGCCTGAAAGATTCAAAGAGAAAAGCAAACATTAACTTTACCAAAGTGATGAAGATCTCTTCCTGAAATCCCTCCCTGTTCAGCCAGAAAAATTCATTATAGAGCCACAAGTTCAGACAAACGCAGAGTTATAAAACTGTCAGACGAGATCATGAGGGGTGATGAGTGTGTGTCCTTCAGCTCGTGTCAGCAGGAGACACAAGGACACACTATTTGGATTTCATGGGGCTAAATGTTGATGAACAGCATCCTCAGAAACGGTCTGAGACACAGAGACAGAACACAGAGAGACATTTTGAGTGCTGCATTTAAACATTTTATTTATATGATTATTGATTTTTTTTAATGGTCAGAGCAATGAACTAAGAGAAGTGGTCTGAATATACCTTAAGTCTTTCATAAATGATCGAACAAGGCCTTAAAAGACGTATTTCTATCCCAGCAACGATGGTTTAAAAAGCTGAAAACAGGATTAAGGTGTAAAGTAGATGTTTCTCTAACCAAAAAGACAAAAGACTGAATTTGAGGCAGATATGTTATGTTGATACATTAGAACATGCATTAAACTAGTATTTTGATTCTCCAGTTAAATACCTTAAACCTAGGGCTGGGTAATATATCAGGGTTACGACAATGTGTAATTATTTTTTCTCATTTACCATATCGATGTATTTTTTCAAGAACAGATCTGTTGGGGAAGAGGGAATAATTCATTTGCAGGTTTATCTTTTTTTGCTTCTTTTATTGATCCATTTAATGTTCCTGAAAGTCAAAAAAAGTACCTGCAACATTGGCTTAAAAAAAAAGGGTCACAATTTAGGCTGGGCGACAAATCCAGTTTTGAGAATTACCGCTTTATTTTCAAAGTTATTTGTTTAGGCAGTATTGTTTGTATTGATGTAGTTTGCTTAAAAAAGCCGGATGGTAAAATGAAAAAAGTCTCCTCAGTTTATGAATGAGCAGCATAACAGTAATAATTAGTTTTGTTGAGAATGCCAATATGTGTCAAAAAGTTTGCACAGACAAATATGTCCTACCTCTACATCAGCAACTCAGAGTAAATATGATGACAGTGTAGCCCTCTGCATCAAAACAATCCATGCTTAAAGCAACAATGTTGTAGTTTTTCATTATTTATCTGGAAAAATATTAAGTTATATATCATACATTGCCATTCAGCAAAAAGACATATCGAGATATTATATTTTGTCCATGTGACTCGGCCCTAGTCAAACTAAAAGGAAGAAATCCAGATATAAAAAGATATAAAAATGAAGATATATATTAGCAATATTTTACGGCCCTATTTATGACTTATTTTTATATTTACGAAGAAAACGGGTACAATTTAGGAAACAGATTAATTTAGGAACACAAAACATTCTTCTAATCAGCCAATCATAAAAGCTCCACATTGATATTGATGTTCCAGTAATGAACAAGACATCAAATACACAACTTTAAAACTGGGCGAGAGGAGCTGTCGTGAGAGGCACTTAATTTTCCCCTTCAGTTAATCCCTCTCTATTCCGAGCTCTCTTTGCTCATTTTCTTTTTTTGCCTCCAAGGCGAGAGTCCTTCCTGTTGTGATGTCCTCCCCTTATCCAGTTTGACTTTGATCCCACATTTTTGATCAGGAACTCAACATCACCATCTATTGTGAAAATGATCAGCATTGTTTTGATTTGCTCCGACACAGTTTTTGTGGCGTTGTTAAGTCTTTGTAGCTCTGCGTCCACTCTCCTGAGGGACCACCTGATGAGTCTCGGTCCTCCTTTGTTTAGCCGAGGTGGAGTTTCATGCTCTGGTATTAGTTTATTGGATTCATATTTGAGCCGACTGTTCACTGCTCTGATTATTAAAGCAGAAATATAACAGGCATGCTTTGTAAGAACACCATGCTTTCAGCTTTATTTCCCTTGCTTTATTTTATTCTTCTTTTTGAGAGGCCTTCTTTTTTGTAGAGTGAAATAAGTTTTTTTGTCCAGTATTGAGTTAGATGCATGTGATGTATGAATGTTATTGTGTTTTTTTCAGTGTTGTTATGGTACCCTGTTCTCAAATCCTTTATTAGTTTTTCAGTTTTTCTCCGGACTTGAGAGTTTATTTCATGCTGCAGCTGCATTTACATCTTGATCTCATTTTTTCTGCTATTTTATTATTTAAGATGGAGATGTAGCCTTAGATTACACATGCTGTATATTTGATATAGACTGTATATGCTGAACTTGTTTTTACACAGTAGGACTCGATGGATTTAAGTCATTTTAAGGCCCCTGGTACAGACCAGAACCAGTTTCTTCCTCTATTTAGCTGATTGCAATTACATTGTGTGGATTTTGTAGCTTATTTAGTGGTTTTTGAAGTACAAAAGATGTGGTCAAAGGTAAGACTCAGACCTAAAGAAAAAGAAAACACTTAGTTTCACAAAGCAGTTGGCATTGTTTGGACAACAGAGTAAACCGACCTAACAAGGGCTCCAAATTCTGATTTTTAAACAGTTCAGGAACTTTTTTTAATTAATTTTAAAGGGATAATACATATTGATATAGATTTCTGTAAATATATCAGAATTAGTTAAACAGCTAGTTTCCAGCTGCAGTCTCTTACCAGATGTTAAAAAGGTGCCCTAAAAAAACAAAATTAAAGAAGTAAAATAGACAAACAGAAAGAAACATAAACAGAACCTTGTGGTAAGCTAACAAGGACATAGCATGACATCAACACAGTAAGCAAGTGCACAATTACAGGCATGTAGCTTGTGGTTTTGATTATTTCATTTGTAGTTTAACAATCATTTAAGTATTAAATAATTTAGATAGTATTGAAATTGCTCAAAAATGTTGACAACATTAGGCAGGAGGTGGAAAGTCAACCCATCCATCCAATTGTTACTCTACCAATCTGTTTGTGTAATTAACACAATATGATGCAATTGGCCAGTCATGTTCTTTAATCAAAAGAGAGTGCAGAAATGTTCAATATGGATTAAAATCTACTCCCCACTGCACAGATCTATGTTGACAAACACTAACACTATTGCAGTAGTTGGTCAAACTTGCAAAAAGACCTCCTAGCCTGTTTCAGTAGTTGTGTCGGGCATTCCCAGTATGTTTTGCTTTTGTTTTAATGAAATTGTTTTGCTTTGTGTGAACTAGTTTTCTTTAATTTGCTATTATATGGCCCAAGTAAGATGACAGCCTATAGTACTGGTATAATATCGATAAAATGTGGGACTTTATAATATAAAAACAAAAAAATGTAAGCAATCTTCCTGACGCTGTTGAGATAATGGAGAAAGAAGTTGATTATATTTGGTGTAACTGAAATGGATCCAGGTGTTGCCTGTCATTTTTAGAAATACTGATAAATGGTAAGAATTCACAAACCTGATGGCACCTTTGGTTAACTAGTAATGCACTGTGGGACCTACTTATCCTTATGTTTCTAACCCACAGTAGGCCTGTCTTTGCCAGGAGAAAAAGGACAATATAACACAATTGGTTAAATTGAAAAAATGTTGAAAAATAGACAAAGAGCAAAATAATTCAGGAAACGTAACATCATTAATATAGATCTCAAACATGGGACCAGTACTTCTGATGTTTTCTTACATTTACCAAAAAGTAGACAGTGTTTAGGAGATTCTTGCCCGTCTCACTCACTTGTCCAAACATTGCTGATCACTGCCAACCTCGTCTTTCATTTTTGTGTTGCGTTAAAGCATGATTTGCTAAATCTAATTTGGAGCACACCTGATATTTTATGCTCATAGTGACCGTCAAAGCCTCCTTGAATAGGTGCTCTTTGGGCCCTTTAATTGCAGATATCTGGTGGTGTGATAATTGATGCAGTTGTTGTTGCACATTTATGAATGAGTCCTCTCTGATAACAGAAAAAACAGACCTTTTTAAAATCCTATATGTTTGCATCACATACAGCCAAGTGCACTTCCACTGCAGCTTTCAGCAAGGTCTGACAAGCCCAGAGTTTCTGCATCACTGTGAGAACACAAGTCAAACACAGTCAAGCTCTCGTACACACACTCGCACATCCATGACCACTCTCATTGTTCCCTCTGCATGCTGTGAGAGGAAGCAGAGGCAGCAGTTATGGACAAATTACGTCTTTATAAAAGCATCGCCTTGTAAAATCTTTTTGGCACATTTGATATTCAGTCCAGACCACCCTGTAGTTTCATGGCCTCTCACATAAATGGAGTGCCCGACACTGCTTCAACAGGAGCCTAGTAATTTTGTTTCTGCAGCCAATCTCTCAGTCCGGAGGTAGCCTGTATTCTGTTCAGAGTGGAAGCTTTTTGTGTTGGACATGAAAATGAAAATGTGGCATCTGAACTTTCAAATTGTTGTTATTAGTGTCACAGCTCCTCCATGATTCCATGTGATTTGTACATTTTAAAACCTCAAAAAAGACTTTATTACAAAATATCAGACACATTGAAAACATGAAATATGGTGAAGTACTTCATTCTTCTTTATCTTTATAGAGTCAGTTTTTAGGAAGAGGCTTCAAGCTTTTGCAAGTACACATTTAAATCACTAGCCTTATAGTTGAGGAATTCATTAAGCTTTATTTGGTATATTTGTCCTAATTTGGAGTTCATTTTTTAGACATCCATTACAGTAAAAAAAAAAAATCAAAAGGTAGATTTGCTTTTGTATATTAGGTGTGGTCTTTATATTTAGTAGGGATGTGTATGTTAAGACACATTAGTCTTCAAAAGTCAGCGATCCAAGAACTGGAAGAATCTGACATTAACATGGCTTAATTTGTAGCTTGATGTTTACAATATTGGAAATTGGCTATAACTGCCTAATAGAGTTAACATGACTTTATGATCATTTTACATAAAAAAACAACATATTTCTCAAGACAATACTGAGCTTAAGATATGAATTAATTCCATTAAAATCTGACCTCATTTTCAACTCTATATCTTGGCAACATTTGAACTCACTTTCAGTACAGATTGAATAGTTAGTAAATATGTTAGTAGGAGCTGCTGAAAAAGCAGGAACATAAAAATGGTGCCACCCCTTACCCCCCACAAAGATGGCTGGATTGAAATTGACAATGTCACGTGTGGAGTGAATGACTTTCTCACTTAAGCTGAGAGCAGAGGAGTGTTTGCAAAACTGTGAAAAATGGATGTGCTCTGATCTGTGAACTCAAGTGTATGTCCACTGGAATCAACTGTGTTCCTTTTTCTTTGCAAAGATTAAGTAAAAAAAAAACAGTAAAGGTGCTCTGAGAGCACAAACCTCTGCCAAGGCACATTGTTGACCACACTATTATTGTATACATAGAAAACTGCCCAATGATCACAGGATGTAAACAAATACTTAAACAGAATCCTGGATCTGGATTCAGATCATCATCAAAAGCAGCTGACTTCACCCTTCCACCTTGACCAGCGTTCCCAGAAAATGTATCAGTCTCAGTGAAGAACTTTTTGAGTTATTGGTGAAAATTTAGAAAATTGCCCTACCTCACAATGTTTGAAGATATTTTGAAAATCCTGGATCAGCATCTGGATTTGACTCAGCACCAAAAACACAAATTCTTTGTTGATAATTAAAAAAAAAAGAAATTCACTCAAATCTGTCAAGGTGTTTAAAAGTTATCCTACTCACAGACAAAAAAGGGGAAAAAAATTATAAAATAAGTCAGTTAAAAAAGATTATTTCTTTACTTATGAGTGCCACCTTAAGTCTTGTTTTGAAATCTAATGTAGGTCAGCAGCATTGGAAAAAGAGAGGCCTATTGGTTTTGTATTGAGAAAATAGTTCAACTTAATCTTCATTTTTTTGACAAGTACATTCAAAAGTTCAAATCCCATTCTTAATATTTAGCTTAATGCATTTTTTTATGATACATATAATTTTATCATTTTGAGTTCAACACAAAAAGCTTCCATTTTAAGTTTGCTTTTTTTGTTTATTTTTGTTTGCTTGATCCGTGCCCTCCTCCGTGTGGTTGTGCTCCCCTTCCCCCTACAGCCCCATCTGCCCCCCCTCAGGACGTGCAATTGGTCAGTCTGAGCTCCACCAGCCTCAAGGTGAGTTGGGTGGCACCGCCCGCCGCGAGCCGCCACGGCGCCATCGTGCGCTACACAGTCAGCTACCAGGCGCTCACCGGAGAGGACACGGAGCGGCATGAGGGGCCGAGCATCGGCGCTGACGCCACCAGCTTTGTGCTGGAGAGCCTGGAGAAGTGGACTGAGTATCAGGTGTGGGTGAGGGCTTACACTGATGTGGGCCCGGGCCCTGAGAGCGCCCCGGTGAGGATGAGAACCAAAGAGGATGGTAGGTTGACATGATGTCTTCAGGAGAGTGCTCTCAGACTCGGGGCTGCCTTCACTGTTTTCTTCACTCTCCTTGATTCTGCACATTTCTGTGTCCTGCTGATCAAACCTGAGTTAATGAGATGGTAGTTGTAGCAGTCACCTTCTCTTCCTGCACTTTTCAGCTCCTTCTTTTAAAAGCACAATGTTTTACATTTACACTCTGTCTCCTTAATCAAAGCATGTCTGACCTTGTGCTTTATATACTGTGTGTTATAGTTGCTTCTCATACTGCCTCAGAAACTCTGAACCTTTTTTAAAGCCAGAGATTTTCTTCCTTCATATAAGTAGCACATGTTTTCTTTGTCTTGGAAAAAGTGAATGTTATATCGAAGTCTTCTTCACAAGGCAGACACTGCTACATGAAACTTCCTCTCTGTTTCTGTACTTCATACATTTTGTGCTGCCTATTTTTGATGGACCATTACTATTCCCCTCCATTGTTCTCTGCATGTTTTGCTGCCCAAGCTCACTCAGATACGTCCATTCCCACACTCCTCCATTCCTGAAACTGAGGGGCTGAGCTAGACTTTCTCAATTCAGGGAGAAAAGGGCTGCTCAGCTCTGTCGACCTCGCTCTTGTTATTTTGATCGAGGACCTTTTTCTGCTTCATAGAGTGTACTTATTTAACAGAGAACAGCCTTTTTCAAAATGCTGGGAACCCTTATTTATTTCTTTATTTTGTATCTTTTTAACTGGCCTTCCTAATCCACATTTGTTCCCTGAGTGATTAGAGGGTAGTTGCTTGTATAAAGCAGGAAGGACATGTTTATTCAATTCTCCCTCATCCGTGGATTCCTTTCATGAGATAAAAACAGTGATTTACTTCTGGCTTGGTCGACTACTTTACACAGCTTTTCTTCCACATTAATTGAATTGTATTTCTTAGACAAACCCCGGCTTCTGTTTTGTAAATACTTCGTAAAAAGTGCAGTTCTCATTAAAAAGAGCTCTTGTTTCATAATAAATAAGCAGCGAAGGAAGCTGGAGCTTGCAGCATGTCTCTACACTTCATTTTCTGGTGTAGTTTTGACTGAGAGTCCTCTGGCAGCGTCGTTTGCAGACTGTGTGTTTAACTTCTACCACACTTTTCTCAATGCCCTGCTGATCAATTCTGAGTTAATGAGGCAGTAGTAGAAGCAGAGTCACCCTCTCTTTTTCCACTTTGCAGCTCGCTCCTTTAAGCTTTCACACTCCACTTCGATGGCAGGTTAAGGCTCATCACCTCTGGGCCCCGACTCTGCAAAACTTTCCTCTGGTTTCACTGTTTTATGCCTTTTAGTTTTCTTTCTTCAGCTCTAAGTAAAATGGAAGGGAACTTCAGCCCTGTGTTCTTTCACTCGTCCCTCTTTTCCTCAGCAGTTCCTGGATTTGTTTGCAGACTGATAGGGAGCGGTTGCCCCTAAGAGGCAGCCTTCTATAATTAATGTGTTTGAAGTTTGCTGCAACACTGCTAATTTCATAGCGGAATTAACAGCATTATGCACATGGCTAGACCCCATGCTGTCCCGCAAAGGGTGTTTCGGGGACAGTGTAGACGTAGAGGAAGTTAAAGATGTTTTTTGATTCCTGGCCAAAAGTAGATGTTGTACAAAGTACTCTTGTCTATAAAAACTCTAGAGTCAGTGTTTTGATTTGAGTATTTGGCTCCACATCACAAAACTGAGTTATCTGAAGAAAATAACCAGCTCAGCATATTTTAACTCTTCCATTCCTCTTATCCTCTCTCTCTCGCTCACTGTCTTCCTCTGTCTTTCTGACTCACTCTTGCATTCTGCCTGAGGTTCTATCAGCTTTGAATTTTTTATTACTTTATATTTTTCATTTCTTTTCAACACTTAGTTTGCAATTTTTGTGATGGATGAGTAGCTTTTAATGTGGTTTGATAGTTTAATTAAGGTTTTGTTGTATGAAAATACCAGTCTGAGCAAAAGATTAACTCACTTTAGGGAGAGTATTAGTTTGTGCAACACAGTACGAATGCATTTTTATTATGTTTAATGTTTTGTTTTTATTGAACCTTTATTTATCCCCCATTGGGGCAAATTTCATTGTACAGCTGTAGAAAGCTAAAAACTGAAAAAAGTAAACAAAGTACTCATGTTAAAATGAAAATAAAGTAGCAATATGCTATTTATGATAAAAATGGATTGAAATATAGATAAATTGTAAATCATTAAGTGAAGTGAAAGATTCAATCCACATTATATGTCGCACATTGAAAAAAAAAAAATCAGTTTATCAAAGTTCTGCAGAGCGACTACCAGGCCGAAATAAAAAAGAAACAAAATAAATTATAAAAACTTACAATTTAAAGCAAATGATGAAAATACAATGAAGTCATAAGGCTTTAAGACACAGAATAACACTTGACAAATTCTTAAAATAAAAGCTAAATTAAGAGCATGAGATCACATTAAAACAGGGACCACACAACTCTCATGCTGAGTTAAAACATATTTTAAAATGAGTTTCAAAAGGAGTTAAGATTTAGGACATCCAAATCGCTCCATAATTTAGGGTCCGTCACAAAACAGGCTGGGTCAGTTCAGGTTTCTAGCCTGGCCTGAGGGGGAGGAGGAGAAGCTGAGAGGATGTAACAAGGGGCTGATCCATATATTTAAAAGCTGGTACTCAGGGATTTCAACCCTCCACCAAAGCATTTCTGACTCTGTTTGCTTTATCTTGCTAGTATGTTAACAAATCCTTTAAAAATGATTTCTGGATCTGCATCCGGATTCAGATCCTCACTAATATCTGAAATATTCCCTGATAATCCACATCCATTCTTAACTTTTTGAGCTATCTTGCTAAGAGACAAACAGATTGGCAAATGTCAGCATAAACATAAAAAACTAGGAAAGCACTCGCAGACCTCCGCCAAGCAGCACAGTTCCCAGACGGTGATCCGGATCAACACCAAAATTAAATCAGTTCTTCCTTTTCCCATGCTGAACATTTCCTGAAAATGTCATCAAAATCCATCCATTACTTTTTGAGACAGACAAACAAACAAACCCTCCTGAATACATAACCTCCTTGGCGGAGGTAACTAGGTAACAAACAATACAATCTTAAAATAAATTCTCAAAAGGAACAGGGAGCTACAATCAAGAGACCAGGATGGAGCTCATATGTTCCTGTTTTCTGTTGTCTATTAAAAGATGAGCAGTATTTTGGACTATCTAGATAATAGAAAGATAATAAGCACACCTTTAACAATAATGTTCAAATCTGCAGGGTATGAACAGGTGTCAGTGAACATACACATATACTAAAAAGCATAAATATGTATTTGCATTCTGTATATACACACTCCTATGCATGAAGGGTACAGTTATGTCAGGAGAAAGTGACCATGGTGTAATGTCTCTTATTGTAGATTCAGTTCACAATTGTGTTTTGTACATTTTGCTTTTGCCATTTTGGTTTCATATCCGACCTTCACTCTGCTTTCCTGCCCTCTTTCCCTGCTTTCCAGTGCCAGGAGCTCCCCCCAGGAAACTCGAGGTCGAAGCTGTAAACTCCACAGCTATCCGGGTCACCTGGAAGCCCCCCCTGCAGGGCAAGCAGCACGGCCAAATCCGGGGCTACCAAGTCATCTTCTCCAGGCTGGAGAACGGGGAACCACGAGGCCAGCCCAACATCATGGACGTGGCCTTGCCTGAGGCGCAGGTACTGGCTGATGTCTCACTCCTGTCAGGGTCTTAGTCTGTCTCTCTTCCACTGTCTGTACCTGTCTTATGTTCATTTCCCATTATTTTCATTCTCCACCGCACCACTATTCCCTTCAATCCCCCGAGTTCACGCTTCATTTCCTCCATACCGGGTGACACACAAGGAATTTTCTCTCTGTCGACTGCTGTTAACCCCTCTGCCCCCTCCTTTCTTCCTCTACATGTAACTTTGACTGTAAATTGGGACCCTGCTCCTACAGCTTGGGATTAGCTGTCGTAGCAAGATCCATTCTAATTCTACGGTAATAGCTGGTGAATATTTTATATATGTTACATCAGGATGGGGCTTAGTGGAATCAATGCACCTCTCTGTGGTTTTAGTAGTAATACATATGCACTGCCTTGTTACCATGTTTATAAATTAGAGGTTTTTTTCCTCCTGACGCTGTGCTTTGCACATTAATGCAGCCTGCTCCAAATCGCCGAAAGCTGTGTGACACCGTGAGATGGATGAAAGATTGTAATCCTTAAGAGGGATTCAGAGATTCATGAATATCTTAAAACCAAAAAAAACCCACACTCTCTCTTTTTTCTCTGTTTGGGAGACGAGAGAGCGGCTTAAGAGCCTCTTTCTGATTGTTTGCCGGGAGTAACATTTGCACGAACACGCATTCACTCGCACCCTCGATGGCCTCACACAGAAACATCTCATTTGAACAAGCGTTCCTTTGGCCGCAAGAGCACCGGGAGAAAATCAGAGCAGCCTTTACATGTGTCTTCGAGCAGGGCTTGCTGATAAATGCTCTGCTGCAGCATTTAGGCAAGACCAACAGGTTGCTGGTTCACTTCCAAGGCAGAGCTCACCGCTGTGCCCTTGAGTGGAGCTGTTAACCCTCATTTGCTTTTGCAAACACCCCGCTGTCTCAAGTCTTATCATCTCAGGAGTGAAGGCGCTGTAGAAGTCACCTTGAAACGACGTGTTGATGTGCTTTATCCCAAGTGATGCTAAGTAGAAGGTTTAAGATCCCTGCTGTGCAACATGGCCTTTAGTGATAAAAAACAGAATGACGCATATTTATGTGCATGTTAAGCCCTGAAGTGTCGACCTTCTCTGGTTATTTCTGAGCATATAATTAACATGAAGTTCATTTTGGCTGCACAGAGCTGAGATTTACTTAAAAATGTGGCCTTGGCTTTTTCCTTCAGCCCATGTGACTTCAATGGAAAAACATGAAATGGACCAAAAATAATTTTATAAAAAACTTAACTGATTGGTTGCACACCATGATCTGGGACCACGATGGTCTGGACTGGTACAGGCTCATGGATCATTAAGACCTGGCCTTATGACTCCTTTTCCTCACATTCATCTTTGAAGCCTGGCTTTCAACACATGACACTGTGCCTCCTCTACATTTTTTTCCACAGAACACCATATGCTCACAATTTTTAGTTGTTTCTTGTCCTATTCCAGTTTGACAGTTGGATCATTTTCCGTGTTAACTCGTGACTTTCAGCTGATAATGTTTCAAATGTTGTTTCTGACATTGTAGGGCAACTCAACTTCTGATACATAAAAATGCAGCCCAAAATGCTGTAATAAGGTATGTTAGAATAAAAAAACAGAAACTGTAGAAGACAAATGGGAAAAGAAAGTAACAAATAGACATAAATAAAGAACAATAAAACAAATAAAACTCGCATTAAACTGATTAGTAAAATGGAGAAAATATAATGAAATAGGTTGAACAAATAAAACAGTATTGAAGCCTTTGTTTTGTCATGGGCCTAAAAATTGAAGTCCTCGGTACCCAATGTTGGTCAAGTTCTTGTTTTTAATCTGCAAAACTCCTGCACTTTGTCTCCTTTACAAAAACACAGGCAACCTCTGTACTTATTGAGGTTGTAAAAATGTTCTGTTCTCTCAACTAATTTCTTAATAATAGAGTAAAAATAATTTTGATTTGTTTTTATTATTTTGATACTAGCAAACAGAAACTGAACGTTGCCAAATTATTAACTGATAAGGAGCATGAGCATCGCCTCAGCCAAACAGATAGTTTGACAACATATGTAGAAGTGAATGTAATAGAACAAAGGAAAAATAGGTGGCCAACATATTTGTACAATATAAACTATTTGCAAGTATGTTATGATATTTCATAATGGAAAATGACAGATTATCCCATATTTGCTATTCAGGATTGCTATTTTGGTCACTCTTGAAACAAACATGTATCAATATCACCAAAGTTGAAATACTCTGTTCAATTAAGCCTTTCAAATTCATTGATTTGGGGTCATTGAGCACATTGTGTTTCCCTCTTAACACCATCTTTTTTACTAAGCATAAAAACATCCGCTTGAAAGTAAACAACCTACATCCTGGCGCTATTATCTTACTCCAAAGTTCATTTGAAGTTGTGTTAATATTTTCTTAAAAACTAGTAAAATTGCCCTGCTCTAGTCTACAGTCAGCCAATTGTTCTCCTCTCATCGCCTATGCTCAGTCTAACACCTTTTTTAACAGCAGTAGTTTTTGGCAGCCGCTGCGGACAGTTGGTTGTTATCTGACTTTGTACCGGAGTGCATGGGTGCCAGGACAGCATCGTCTGGTCTGGGTGAAGTGAAAAACATGGTGGCTGCTTGTCTTCCTGGAAGTGTTTTCTTTATGTCGGCGTGTTTAGCGTGACTTTGTTATACGCTATGAAAACTGAACTGAACATGACCCTGCTTGTTGTGCAAACAATACTCACAGCCATGTCTCATTTGTGCCAGGTTCACACAATAAACACAAAGACAAGCTGCAATTTGGCACTCACGGGATCGCTCTCATATTCCACTTCGATGTTCAGGACAGCTCTAAAATCTCATCCCTCCCGCCCAGACAGAAACTGGAATTCGTTTTTCGTCGTTCCTCCCACTGTATTTCTTTTGTCCTGCCTTCAAGTGTCTTCCCTTTCTCTCCTGCCGTGTTAGTTTTGTCAACAATTGATCTAGAGAAATGTGTTTGTCCGAGTCCTTTTTTATGACTCAATGAGAATAACTGGCTAAAATCATATCTTTGACTTTTAAACCCTTGAGCGAAATGTTGGTTGAGTTTTCATTAACAAGATTAAACTGGTATTTTTAGGGAGGCTGCTGAACAACCAGAAGAAAACAGACTTTCCAGCCAATGGGCAGATCAGCATTATGTGCATCACATTAAACCAACATTTGGTATTTTTGACCGTCCTCATGAAAAAACATAAAAAACTCCCATCTCTGTTACTGGGCAGCCATCTGGAAAAGAGCTTTGGATGCTCTGAAGTCCTGTTTTTAAAAGTAGCTTTACCCTTTGTTGAAGTAAAAGAAGGTGAGAATTAGTTAAATTACATCAAGATGCGCTCAGATGTCACAATAAGTGTGCTGTGGTCAGAACATTGTTTGGAAACAGTTGTTTAGATTAACTGTTTACTGTTTTCCCCAGTTAATAGAGATACCAAACTATCTCTGTTAATAGAAAACAATGTACTCTTGTCCTATTATTCTGCAAGTGATGGAAAAGTAATGATGTAAAAAGAGGACAAATCCCACCCATCTCAGTAGAATCTTATAAAAGTCCATCCAAGGTGAGTTACTACTTTCATCTGTTTGTTTTAGATTAATTGAAGTAGTGGTAGGGCATCAATACGAGCAAGACACATTTGTAATTGTATTCATTCGAAAGTTAGTTAAGTATTATTAAGTATATTTCTGAGTTAAAATGCGCTAAAACTAGTCAAAAGCCAAGTCCACACAAAGGCAGGTGTTCTCTAAAACAAGACTCCATCAACAGAAAGAATCCGGTTTACTCACACGTTTTCGAAATCTTTTCATCTTCATGTGCCAAAGTTTTCTTTGCAAGGACCTTTTTACTTTTACCCCTTACAAAGAGATCATGTTTTTGTTGGCGTTTGTTTGTTTTCATTGTTCGTTCGTCCATCTCTGAGCAAAATGACTCAAAAGTTGTCCGTGGATGTTCAGGGAGTGTTGGTCATGGCACAAGGAAGAGGTGGTTAGATGTTGGTGGTCCAGCTGTGGATCCAAGAATGGGCAAAAAGTTCTCATCTGTTTTTGATGGAATTTTCAGAGAATGTTGGTCACAGCATGAGGAAGAAGTAATTCACTTTTAGGTGACCCGATTCCAAATGCAGATCCTGGAAATTTTTCAAGGATTTGTTAAAATTGCACGACAGTTCAGTTTTCCACGTTTTCACGTACAACTTGGCTGACAATGTTGGAAATGCTTGGGTGGATATGGTGTTAAGGTATTACCTGCAACCATATAAGGTGGTATCAGCAGGCCTTTTTACCTCTGCCATGAAGGTTATGTGTTTTTTGGGGTTTGTCTGTTGTTTGGGCATTTGTCTATCTGTGAGAAAAATAACTCAAGCATTTTTTGAAGGACTTCAATAAAATTTTCAGGGAATATTTGTCGTGGCACAGAAAAGCAGTTACTTGATTTTGGTGGTGATCTGGATCAGCATGCAGATCCAGGAATTTCCAGGAAGTATTTACGAGATTGGACAGTATTCCACATTTTCAGAAATAGCTCAGCTGTTAAAGTCAGTAATGGATGTACAGAAACAGCCATGTTTTCACATACCTGGACAAGGCCGTAATCAGCAGGGTAAAGATGTAGCAAGAAGTAACGTTCATTTGTATCTAAAGATGGAAACTTAGTCGGAAATGGCTGCCAAGATTAACACTTCTCTTTTGTCCTTCGTTTTCCCCCTTCCTGCATGAGGAATCAGCTTGAGTAATTACCAGGGGCTTGCGTGCAGGTTGGTTACCCTTGATTGAGTCTTCTCCACGTATAGTTTTCAATGAGACAGCTCTGAGTCACTGACCTGCAAGGACTTGCCCAGCTGTCATCAAGACCACACAGTCAGCCAGTGCCCCTCATCCACATTGGCGCCCAACTAGTCTCAGAACAATCCCTGCTTTCTCACTCATCTTTCCATTCACATACCACAACAACAAGTGGAAAAAAAACACCTCAGATAACAAGAGCAAACACGCTCGCTCCTTCGATCAACCCTGCAGTAGGCGTTCCAGCTGGCTGAGGAGAGTTCATGACTCATCCTCGACTCATGCAAATCCCTCATACGCACACCTGTAATTGATGATAAATAAAAGGAAAAAACAATTTTCTTCTTCCCAGGCGCATCCCACGGCGTTTCTCCCAAGAATTTGCCTAATTTGTTGTGAAATCAGCTCCATATCCACCCTTTCACCTGCCGCAGAAGCACACTAAGCCTCCCATGGGGGAAAACAAAAATCCAGATTTTCCAGGCTTCTTAGAACCTCACCTTAGACTTCAGTCGCGATTGTAAGCTGACTGATTGGATTGCAGATTTTGTCAAAATCACTGTAACCTCTCCCCTTGTCTTTGTCTGTGCGTTTCAGGCTCCTTCTCTCCTCCTCGCCCTCACTCGGGGTTAGCTGAATCGCTGGGAGGAGAGCTGGGAGAGCTTGCATGTGCGTGGGCGGCTTAAGCGCCTCTTTCTTTTCAAGCAGGAGCCCACACAGCGCCCTCATTTCCCTGCTAAATTTAAACCAGAGGCCATGTTAACAGTGTGATGCTATCAACCCCTTTCCAACCATATCTCTTTTGGGAGGGTGGCCCTGAACCTGAGTGGACCTCGGCACACCACACAGAGTGCTCCGCCACTGCACTCAGCAACCTCTAGGCTCATGTTTTTCATACATCCATCCATTAGGGGTTGGCACCGTAGTGGCGTGATTGGTTTGGAAGCCATTAGCCACCGTCTGGGCTTCTTAACATTTCCTGCCCAAGTTCGCCTTCCCTGCACAAGTTCTCCGTCATTCAGCACCACTTTTCCAGGTTCATTTTGTTTGACCACTCATGCGTTGTGGCAGTGTGTGTGCGCGCCTGTGTGCACGGCAATGCCTCGCTGCCTCCACGGCCTTCACTGCCTCAGATTGAAGTAGAATGTGAATTGGAAATAAAAAAGAGGAGAAAAGGAGCACCTCAGCCCGTTTCACTCCATCAATCATGACAGCTCCTTCTCTTCCACATCACTCGTTCTCCTCTCGTTCTCATTTTTATAGCCACACATCTCAGCCCATGTCATCACATTTGCATTCATCCGCCTGCAAATTATACCGCTCCGTTTCCACAAACGACGCTTATCAGCAATGATGTGTTTTCAGCTTGTGCTGGCATTCGAAATATAAATGGGGGATAATTTATAATTCACTCATGGATTTAGGCAAAGAGCAACAGCCGTTGTGATGGAGGGGGGATTAAGACCAGGAAGCGATAGGAACTCTTGCAAACCTTAATGTGTTCAACGTTCTGTTGACACACCGAGCGGAGTCAACGGTAAACAGATTAAGCAATTAGGCAGGTCACAAACTGTTATTCATGGAGTTAAGCAGCATCTGTTCTTAAATGGTACTATTTAGTGCCCTGATATGTCAGGGGAGCATGAGGCAGCAGTTTCTAATGTTCTCTGTGTGTCGAATCGCCGCTGTTGGGACCAAACAGAGGCCTTGCTCAGGCTACAGTTAGCTGCTTTGTGATAAAGACCCATCCACTGGGAGGAGGGCGGAGAAGTTGGGTCTTTTGTCTTTTCATATGCCAGCAGTCAATGCAGGATGATGAACAGCATCTCTCTGGTGAACAATGAATCAGCAATGTGTAAGGCTTGCTCTCTTTGTTTTAAAAATGTCTTGAGTTACAAGAATGGAAAGCTAGGCACGCAGGGAGGCAGGCACCGCTGCCAAAATTTGTCTCTAAGGCTTACAATATGTCAAATGACTAAGGGTGGAGGAAAAAAAAACCTCGTACTTTAAGATAGCAACAAGATATTTTTTGATTATGTGTCATCAGCTCTCAATATCAGTTTTTTATAAAATGGCTTACATGTAATGTCTCCTAATGTCCACGGACATAAAGAGATGGAGCCTTTAACTAGCCTCCATGAAATAGTGCTGATGTTTTAAGAACTGTTACATTCATACATGCATACTCCATTACTCTGATTACCAAGAATACAACCTCCAGCGCTGAAAATTAAAACCAGTGCAGAAGTGCCAAAACTGCAGCTCCTTAAGTGTCCACTTAAGGATGAATGAAGGAAACTCTGGAGTTTCATGACGGTGTACAGGCTCTGAATATCAGATATTTACGGTCTGCTTCTACAAACGGTTTCAGTCTAAATACACATTTCAAATGTTCTCACTGTACGGGCGGGGGAAGGATTATTTTATGTTCCGCCCTGTTCACTTTTACCAAGGACATCCAGTGTTGGATAGTTCCATCTTAAACATGAATTTGGCAGCCTTTACAGTTTCATAAATGTGACACACAGAAGCAAACTCAGAACCCCAACCTAAAATCCTGTCATGCTCATTAAGGACTTTGTGCCCGTGCAGACTTCTGAAAAAGCGAAAGTAGAAGGTAGACTTAGTTCACTCACGATTACCTTTTTAAAGGATTAGTTCACTGAAAAGAATTCTTAACCTCAAGTGTATTGAGATTCTTAGATATAGCCTCTTTTATTGCCTGAACTATTTTTAGATTAATGGCTGCCTGACTTCCTTTTACAGCCCAACTCCGGCCCTCTGTTCTTCTGCTGCCTTTCTTTTAGAAGCCCCCAGAGTTTCACGAGAACTCTGCTGAGGCATCTTATAGTTTTTATGGCCCCAAACTGCGAAACAGGCTCCCTGTGGATCTTAAGACAGTAAACTCACTTTAACCTCTAAAAAAACAAAGATGGATCTTCTTAATTAGGACTTTTATTCTGCTTAGATTTTATTTTAATGTTTTTAATTCTTTGTTTTTATAGAGATGATTTTTATTAATCTTGCAGCTGCTTGCTGCGTATAATTTATTCTTTCTTTTTTCTAGTTTATAATTTGCTTTGTCACGAATTTTGGGCTGCATTTTACATGAAATACACTTGATAAATACATGAATTCTTTTATATTATTATAATTATTATAAGCCTAGATTTATTATTAGGGTTATAAAGTCCAGTCCAATAACCTATGAAGAAAATTGTAAAAAGGTCCAGCTGCTTGGTTCTTGCAGACAGAGTAAGCATGAATATCTTTAGTTTCTTTTTACATTATGAGTATTAAACAGAGTTATTCAATAATTTTGCAACATTTGCATCTCATTCACTCATTAAGGCCCTTTCAGAGGAGCATTTGGAAAAACAAGTCATTTATTTAAATAAACAGCTGATAAATATAGGCAATGGCAATAATTATGTTGAATTACTGTTATTTTGTTTTGAGTTAGAGTTATGCAGTTTTGCAGCCAGAATATTTCAACAAACACTAATATATTGACCAACATGGCAAAACTAACAGTAACAATGTATTTGGGACAGTATTTGTTTAATCTTGATTTTCTTGTAATTATGATAATGAAAACTAAGATTTTAATTATTATTTAAACTCAATAAATTCCCCAGCACTAATAAAGGGAACACAGTTTCATCACAGTTGTATTTATTGATCCAACTGCAGTTTAATAAAGTGTCATTAGAATTGATTTGAAATTAATAATAATAAAAATAACTTTATTAGAGAGTCAGAGGAAAACGCATAGAGGGTCCTGTTAACTAAAGCAACACAATGGAAGAAAGCAGAATAAGCTGGTAGGATTGAAACAGCTGGCATAATGACAAGGAGATAATAGGACAGTAGATAGATAATAGATTTACAGATACATAGATAAATTGAAGACTGTTAAAGGTTTTCAACATCACATCAGGAAGATTGAAAAGAAGAGGGCAGATAGAGGACTGATAAAAAGAGAAAGAAAAATACTAATAACTAAATCAATACATAAAATAAATTGAAATGAAATAATGTTGATAAAACTGAGTATGTCAATACAAGAAAAGAAAGTAAAAACAGGAATATCATCAATAATCAATAATAATCAAAAGTAGCCTCACAAGTGAAAAGAATATCCCACTAAAGCAAGAGTATGTTAGCAATTAGAATTGTTGTTTGTTGATATTGACAACATCGTTGTTGTTCTTTGAAACTATAGCAACAATCAAAACAGATGTTCAGGCTTTTATGATGCTGCGGCATGGCTGCACACAGCGGTAATCATGACAGCAGCTGTTGAGTCGTATCAGACCGTGTTTTGATGTTGAGCCCTCAACAGTTAATGTGTTCCCATGCTCTTGTGCACTTTCACTCAACAAGCTAACAGATTCCTTTCTGTTGACTATGAAATGAGGAAGGCCGTCTCCCAGCTCTCACTACTCCATCAGCAGCAGCCATGTTATGTACAGTAATAATTGAATGTAAATCCTCGCCGCCCCCACAGCCACCCACCACTCCCCCGTCTTTGTTTCCCATTTTGTCCCACATCAGTGTCACTGGTATCATCTCTCCTGCCCCTTGTCAGCCAGGCCACCCATCAGTGAACTCCTCGGCAATTGTGCAGCGAGTTGCTAGTAAACACCAGCGGTTGCGTTCTGCACCGACGGGGTTTGATGTCACAGGGCTAGCATAGCAGCACTGGTAATAGGATTTCACGCTCAGCACCGACGGAGCCCCGCGGCACGAAATGGGCTTTCACTTCCCCCGGGAATCACTTGGCCAAGCACAGCGAGCAAGAGGAACATTTTTGAAAACATATTGAAATATAACGAATAAAAGGCCCTCCCTCTATTTCTGAGAGGGAAAGAGATACTGCAGAATTTACTTTTCATCTCCACAGAGAGTTAGTTACCATCCTGAAAAGAGGTGTTCTGTGATTAAGAGAGAGAGAGGGTTTATTGAATTCTGCGATAAAATGAGAAATAAGGCAGTGCATCACAAACAGTAATGAACTTCAGAACTATTTCTCAACTTGGTTACACGACTTATTTTATGCCACTCAACTTGTCTTCATTTCTTTTTTTTTCCACTCCTTCTCGCCCATCACTCTTCCTCCCTCTGTGTCTGTTTTCTTTTCTACCGCATGCCTCGGTTGACACCTACATTCATCTGTCTTTGAGCGAAAAAAAGACAAGCGCTTTTTTTCCCAGCCCATTGTGTTTGTCTCTGACTCATTTCTCTCCCCGCCCTGTGTCCTGTGTCCTCTCTCTCCCCATCAGTGGAATATTGAGGAGTCCACCGAGCATGTGAGTAACCCACATGTGTGCTGCTGGGTTGTCTTGCAGGGCAGGCTCTTGTCCCCTCTGCAATTTGGGGGGTGCTGCTGTGTGTGCTTGTGTGTTTGGGTTATAATGAGTTTTTGTGTGTGTTTTGGTTTTTGTGTGTGTGCAATGCCTATAATCTGCTCGGTGTGAATCCTCATGAAAGATCATAACCCCATCAGCACGAGATTTGTCCCCTAACGATGCCTGTTTTTCTCATTTGTTGTTTTTACGCTACAACAACCAAGCATGAGGGTTATTTCTAATGATAATTGCAGATAAGTCAATTTTTATCTTTGTTACAAATAAATCACTGTAGAGTTACAGAAAACATGAAGTGCCTGCTATGAATGATGATGGCTTTAAATGATTTTCTTGAAAGCACAAATTTCATTGCTGTTTACAACAATAAGCATCTTTTTGTTCACTGCACTCTGTCTT
This sequence comes from Scarus forsteni, assembly GCA_036419115.1. Lineage (NCBI taxonomy): Eukaryota > Metazoa > Chordata > Actinopteri > Labriformes > Labridae > Scarus > Scarus forsteni. The sequence goes on along the minus strand of JAZDUH010000157.1, from coordinate 11,666,602 downwards.
GTATGTAGAGAGGTCAATATCCTTTAAAGTAGTGAACGTAAAAGCAGACAATCATGAACACAATCTACGAAAATCCAGTTTATAAAACATGCACATAGAGAAGCATTTTGTTTTAAGGTACAGAGCTCTTGACAAATGCTGTTTTCTGATGCTGTGTGACAGATTCTTGTGTTTTTTTTGTGTGGGTGTAAAAGTTTTTAAAAAAAGATCAACTCCTCTGCACAAGACATTGAGTAGGAGCACTTGACAGTGTCACTTTAGGCCAAGGCAGCCAATTCAAATTAAGAAGGAAGTGGGCTTCACAACCTTATTTACTATGTAGCCTACTCGTTGTATTGTTCCTGGTGAGAACAATAGGGACAAACACAGAAAAAAAAATCTTATTTCCATCCTATTTATACAAGAGAGGCTCCACACGTGCTCACACTATTTTGGTAATGGCTCACATGACTTTTATCTCCAAGCTGTTTCCCTTTTTAAATTTTAGATCCAGACCTGACATTTTTCAACCCCCTCACTTAGGTGTCAGATAGAGGTTTGAGCTCTACTTTTGCTTAGATGCATATTTCCCACTGATATCAACCTTACGCTAATGCAGACTAACACTGTTTCCTAATGGGCACAAGCATTAGCGACAAATCAGGCTAATTACATGGTATTTTCCTCTCCGTGATATGTTTTGACGTGGATGAGGAGCAGGGAAAGAGGGATATTGATGAGGATCAGAAAGGATTTTCTCACAAAGTAGAGCTATTGTTTTTTTGTTTCACACAGCAGAGATAGCAGATCGTTCATCCATTTCTGTAACTGAAATGATTTACTTTCACTTTCAACACTAAGGGAGAAACTGTCTGCAGCTCACAAGAGCTGTATATTGATGAGCATTTGAGAACATCCCCATGTTAACACAAAGCACTTCACATCTGCTTTTCTGCCTGTACAGTGAAAGCACTTTATGTGAAACATTTTGCATAGCATTACATTTTTAATGGATGCAGTGGGGACGGCAGGCGTCAACACTGGGCGATGCAACATGACATCCATCGATACTACTCCCTTGCCAGTCCTACATCACACTCAGGTGTGATTAGATCCTTAAACTTGAGCTTACACTCATGCAGAAGCATTTAGGGTAACACCCAGAACATTAAGACATTCATCAGTTTGACAGTTCCAAGGCGTTAGATCCCAAATCTGTCGTTCTTGACACATTTTGGAGGTAATTCTTGCCATAACATAGATCTGATGAAGTATACACACCGTTTTAAAGTAGACATCACAATGACAAACAGTGAAGTGTGCATTGCTGTTGGCAGAAAAACAGCAAAAGCTAGTGGGAGGAAAGAGAAGCTGAGCCAACATTTACTGACTGCAATGGCTGACAGAGAGCCCTTACAAACCAGCCATATGGGCACAGTTTGCTGTGAATGTTTGGCTTCTTTATGTTACTCCATGTCTTGTGTAGTTGCACTTTATGTCCATGCAGCTGGCTTAGCAGAACACTGGTCAAACACTGGTCCTTCAAATGAATAAAACATTTAACAAATCTCGGTGAGGAGCTGTATGGAGGCTCAGGGGTTAGTGATGATGCCTTTAGCTCGTTTGGTTAACTGATGAATCAGATTTGCCCTTAGAGAATCATTACATATTTGTCTTTATAAATCAATCCTGTAATTAACTGGCACAGTCTAAAGAGCACTCTGCCGCTCACCCAGTAACACCACGTCTGAGAAAAAATCTACCATGACAGCATTAAAAGTAGTGATCTTTTTTCTTTTTTTTAGAAAAAGCTATAATTTCCTTTAATTTATCTTTTAAAACCTCATATAATGCATTTGCCAAAACAAATTAAATTTCAAGTAAAATATGCTTAAACAGTCACTAAATGCTCTGTTGCATCAAAAAAGTAGCTGAAACTGTTTTGAATCATGTGATTAGCTCTGTCTATTACGCACTGCTGAGTACATTTAACATAATTTTTTTAAATGATCAAAAAACTATTTTATGACAGCATACTTGAAACCTTTTCTAACAGTAAAATATTAGCCCTGTAGTGATACATCCAATTTAATGTGGCCCGCTTGGTGAATGCAGTTGCCCTATCCCAGGTTTAAATGATGCATCTCTATTGAATACAAGGACTTTTCCATCCTCCCTTAATATGGATCAATATGGGATAACCTTTTCAAACCGGCTTACAGGCTGCTTTTAGGAGTTGGAGGACTGCATATGACCCCTGAATCACCTGTTGCCCACCCCCGATTTAAACATCTGCATTTACTATAACCGGCCCTGTTGACATGACATTGGTCCACTGGCATATTATGAAATAATGTCACATTATTTCAGTGCACTGGGGACATCTTACTGTTGAATCAAGGACATGATGACATCTTGTTTTTATGGTACAGTCTGAAGGAAATAATTTGCAGTTTCAGAGTCTTACAACAAGAGAATTCATGGGTAGAAGCTAGATTTAATTATTAATTCCAGTTTTGGGCTAAAATCATGTTTAAACAAAAGTAACAGCCTTGGTTTTCACAGCCAGTGCACCTCATATTTTATTTTCCTGGCCACAAAGAACCAAACTCTATCCTTGAAGAGATTTGTTTGCCTGAGTTTTTCTTCAGATGCCAGTTTCTCCACAAAGATGGAGATCTCGCGTTTTTTTTTCAGTGTCAGTTTATTAGTTTAGGAGGTTTAGTTTCGACCAAGGCAGCAACATACGTACAACAGCAGCACATAAGAGAGCAAGTCATTTAACCACCATGTAATCTTACTCATTCACAACCTAAATCCCCCAACCCACATAAAACCTCATACAGCCCACTCAGAATAATCACTGTAGATATCAGTGGGTATCAAGTATGCTGCTGTAACATGACGTGTCTTCTGCTGGAAAATGGTTGAATTAGTATTAGAAGATGTTTAGCTTGGACTTGAAGTGGCGAAAAGCTACTGTTAGTTCACCTCTGCCACCATCATGTCCCCATCTCAACTCAACAGATCTTCATTTTCTGTGTACAAACAGAAAAAAAAACATAGTCCCACTCCTCTGTTTTTGGGCTCAGGCTGCCGTTGAGTCTTCTTATGGCTTTCTTTCTTGTAGATGTCAGATAAATGAATAAACAGCAAAGTGCCCAGCAAGGCAGTCAACTGTAAGTCTAATTCTTCAACATATAAAATAATAAAAATTCTCTGAGGCAGCTGTGCGTTCACTCAGATATGAGAAACTCACTGCATTGAGCTCGCAGTTCTTCTCCCCATCACTGAGCGTGCGGTGTCACCGTGTCACCATCCCAGTGTGATGCTGACATTAATCAGGCGCGCCTCACCTGCTGTCTCACCTACTGTTCCAGATGACATGCCTATCTGAGGGGAGGAGCTGTGTTTTTTATCAGCTCCTCATATCTCCAAGATTGCCACCAGCCTTTCATGTTCTTTTCATTTGCCTGGATGGCAGCTCACTGTTCCATAGCTGTCACGCAGCCCTTTGTTATGGCTTATTACCTCCCAGACGTCATATTGCACTGGCATAAGCGCGGGGGCCACATACTGTTCCTAGTGAGAAATTCAATAGAAACCTGCCAGAATAACAAACACGGCTTTCATCTCTCAAACAAGGGCAAAGACTTTATCTGAGAAAAGCTTTATAGCTTTCTAGAAACCCTCTCAAATGATTACTTTGAGCAATTATGGGTTCTTGTTTTGTGACAGAATAAATATATCACAGGTTAATCCAAAAGTGACCACACATGAAAGGTGATTGGCTGAGAGATTTTCTGTTTATTCATTCAGTATCAGTACAGCATTTCTTATTTAGGAGCCAGCTGAATGTGTGCAGATGATTTTATGTATTTGGTAACTGCAGAAATCTGTTTAAACACATGGCCAGATTCTCCCATTTACACCCACATGGCGTGAGTCAGAGATGCCCACTTTCCCTTTCCTCTTAATGTTTTGATTAACAGCTGACAGACACGGAGCGAGACACTGTCAGAGAAAGACATCTGTTCAGGCATCTTTATGTTTCTTTAGCAGCTTCGTTGAGGTGATAGCAGCCTGTGGACAGTTTGGCATATGCATTGTGACCACAAACAGGCTGATGTCAGTACAACAAACATTAGTACAGCTATCTGAAATTTCTATTAAGTTATCAGAAGGAGTCAAATATTAAAGGAATGTATTTTACTGCTTACAGACAAAATAAATAATACATTAGTTTTAAAAATCCAGGTCAAATTTGTGCTCAGCAGGTAACAAATTGTTTATTGTCAGGCAGGGAAATATACAGTTTTAAGATGCACCAATATCATGTTTTATTGAGATCATGCAGTCTCCACACAGAAAGGCCCCACCTGACCAGGCTGCAATGCAGTAACCTTCCTGCTGTGACCACCTGCTGCACCACTGTCCAGCCCCCCGTTTGCAAAAAGATGTCATATATGCAATTTAGAAAGTGATCTCTCTGCCTTTAGGTGAATATTATGACTGATCATTTAAATATTTGTAGTTTTTGATACCAATCTTCCAGATAAGGTGGATTTTATCACTTAGAACACACAGTATTTAAGGTTAATAGAAAAGTCGACATCATTAATAGAAATACTGCAATACCTTTTTACAATTTTGGCTGTGTGTAGCAGTTTGGATCATCATAAAAAAAAATGTCTGTATTGTGTAAAAATGACTTCTCTTTAGTGGCTGTAGTGTTCACATTAACAACAGTATCATTCAGTTTTCTCCAGATGTATTAAAGTTATTATTCTGGTACTTTTTCTGAAATGTATATATATATACATATGTATATATAACGAGTAATCATGTAGCTATGATCAACACTGGCCAGCCCTCTTCAAATATAAATCTTAGCTCTTTATTCAAAACTTAGACAAGTGACAACATTACACCTATATCTGCCTTCTGTCTCGGGCTCCTTGTATTCTCTGGTAAGTTTTCACGATATTGAGGCTTTGCCTTTAGCTAAAAACAGACTTAGAGCACAAGTGGAGAAAGACAGAACCACATGAACCCATGAGTGACTAATTTAAGAAATATCTGCAAACAAAGCAGGAAGGACTGTAGCCTCTTTGCACACATACCTGTGCAAATGACTAAGCTTAACCAGTGCCTTTAAATCTATCCTTTAAACAGACCTTATTGGATATTTTATGGTATCATTGATTATTTGTCTAGGTTTTTTATCCTTATTTCGCTGTCTTGCATAATTTCTGATTTATATTTTGCGAAGCATTTAGTGGCACGACTTTAAAAAGTGCTCTTGGAACTGGAGTTATTTTTACTATAATGTAATTCTCCTCACAATACTGCCCATCTTCCCCGCTTCCCTCCCCTACCATTGCTAGGATAGTAGTGTTGGAAGGCTTGTAGAAAAGAATCCATTTCTATAACTAGTCGACTTGATAATCTCCGTAATGCCCTTTGGTGCTGCTCTAAGCATTTGCTCTGAAGGAAACTTTGAAGCCTCGCTTTTCTATTTTCTGCTGAGTTTCAAAAGTGTAGCTAGACCCGGTTTGACCTTGCCAGAGCAGGGGGGAAAGGATCTCTGCGGCTGCCGCTGCTGAGACTGTTAAAGCCATTTTGTATGATTAAAGTAATGAGACTTCCCCCATAAAGTTAAAATGGTTTTATGATACAGTAATTTAGCATTTTCTCCCCCGTCTCTCTTTAAGGCCAGTATGGGAGCACTGAGTGTCCCTTAAAGAGCAGAGCAGTTAAAAGCATTGTCAAACAGAGCTGGCTTATGTAGACTGTTAAATGTTCTTCTATGGTGAGGAAATTAAAACTTCATTAGTTAGAGAAACAGCATTAGAGCAGAGTCGTACAATTCTCCAGGAGCATGAAAAGTTTGCAGGGAGATCCGGCAGGAAGGCTCGTGGGCATCGGCGTATCCGTCCTCTCGGAAACAGACAACTCCAGCATGTGTGTTCAAGGCGCTGCAGGCGTTAATTTGCTCTAAGTATGGAGTGTATGATCATGTCTGTGTGTGCACATGAACATGTCCTGTACATGCATGTATACTTAGGAGTGTGTTTTAAATAGAGGCATTTATTTTGTATGCAGGTGAGTATGAGTTCAAATATGTGTGTGCGCCTATTGTCATATAAGCTTTGTTGAAGCTGTGAGTGTTTAATTCCAGCGTGTGTGGGTGTGTTTTTGTTCAGACTGATGCAGGCTGGTGAAGTGAGTGCCAGCACTGCAGCAGGTTATCAATAACAGAGTGTTTACCTTAGACTGTTTGCCTTTTGCTGCTCACTGTTTGTTCCTCAAAGTTAAGTTACTGAAATGTTCGACTACCAAAGTGTGTCTGTGTTTTTGTGTAGGGCGAAAAACAAACAAACCATTTACACTTGAATCCAGAGGTGAAATGAAATAAAAAATGTATGCATGATTCGGATTTGTCAGGAATGTAACAACACTTCACACGTTCAGTAAAGTAACCTTCATTCACTCTCACAGACTGATAATCCCACACTCCCCTGAGTAAAGCCTCATGCTTTTCCACGCAGAAGCAAAAACACAGACACACTGGTGATGTTCTGGTTCACTTGGTTGGTTTGTCGGTTAATGGGTTCAAAGTATGCCTCACAATTGGGAAAAGGAGTTTTTCTTGATGAAGAAAAGTTCCTTGACCCATTAGTGTGTGTTCAAAACTGTCTGATAAATGCTGTAAAGTTTTGCTTCTTCTTACAGATAAATAAAAAAAACTACCATTGTATGGAGACGGTGTTGTTTTCTTTGGTGCTGTGTGTTTTTGAGGGGGTTAGATGCTTGTGTGAAAAGGGTTTGTGGGTTTGTTTGTTTTTTTTTCATGCCACAAAGGCGGCCTCGCTCAGGCTCACTGATTCCTTTTAACCTCTGATCCTGTGATTTTTCCATTTTGCAGGAGGCTATCATAGGAGGTCTGCAGTCTGAAACCACCTACTCTGTCACTGTGGCAGCATACACCACCAAGGGTGATGGAGCTAGGAGCAAGGCTAAAGTCATCACCACCACTGGAGCAGGTCAGAGGCCCTTTTGTCAAGGCTATCATGTAAAACATAGATATATGCTATCTGTTTACGGTACATAATGCAGTATTATCTTTAAGGCTTAAGACTGATAACCTCTGCCTTATTCAACAGTGCTTTATGATGAGGAGTTGTTTTGTGACAGGAGTGTCTTGATGGTTAAAGAGGGATTGTTCATGTATGTTATCTTCAGGTCGAAGACTGGATAGCATAGCTAGCTGCTTCTCTATAAAAGAGGTAACATATGTTAGCCCTAAGTTATCTGTGTACAAGTTGTTATGTTGGATAGAAAAAACTATATTTAAATGTTTGTTTCTTTCTGAAAGAAGCAAATCAGTATTGTTTAAAATATAAATAAACTGTTTTAATATTGCTGCATGTCTAAAATCTGTTTGGTAATTAATAAACTTCACATTTAGCAGCTCTATTAAAACATCAATATGTGGGAATTCAATTTGGTTCACTTTGGCAACCACACAAGCACTTGGAGTGCAGATGCACTGTCAGAAGGCACACACAGTGCTTTCGCCTCCCCCTCACAGGCAGCGTGAATTTGTGAACAAACGTAGTTTAAAATGTATTTTCTAGAGACTAATAATACATCATGAAAAGTCAATCAACAATGTTCAGGAGAATTATCAGAAATGCACATGCTCCACAGCCTGTGGCTTTAAAACTGTTTGCATGTAGAGCGTGTGCACTTCACTTACCTGCAGGTTTGTCACAGTTGGGGTCAACTGTTGTGATAACAATAACCCTAAAGCCTAATGATTTCTAGAGCAGGGCCTTTTGTTGAAGTCATAAAATGCTGCAAGCATGTCTGTGGACATCCATTACACTATTAAAGTGACTATAACTATTATTTTAGGGCAGAAAAGTTACATGTTGATGTTTTAAGAGCTATTGCTCAGCACATTATAAAAACTTTTCTTCTTGAAGAGGAAGAAAAACTCTAAAATTACAATAGGTGAAATTCATTTTTTCCCATTTTTGATAATGAACATTCTATAAATCAAACAAACAGAATCAGATCAACAGGATATATCAGAAAGATGTCAGAGTCAGGGACACTTTTAAGCAACTTCAGACGTGGCGCTTTGCTAAATGGCCCCGAGGTGGTGCTCAGGAAAGGAAGTCGCACTTCAACATGTTCAAATATCTGACTGAACTTCTGTCAGCCCATCAGCTGAGAAGTTTTCTAATGCAACTCGTCTTTATCTTCAGTGCCAGGAAAGCCAACAATGATGATCAGCACCACCATGGGAAACACAGCTCTGATCCAGTGGCAGCCACCTAAGGAAATGGTTGGTGAGCTGATGGGCTACCAGCTGCAGTACAAGCGCACGGACGAGGAGATCTACACGTCACGAGAGCTGAAAAAGACCGACGACCATTACACCGTCACCGGACTGCACAAAGGCGCCACCTACGTGTTCCGCCTCAGTGCCCGTAACCGTGCTGGCATAGGCGAGGCCTACGTGAAGGAGATCAGCACCCCTGAAGACGTGCCCTCCGGCTTCCCCTTCAACCTGCAGGTCACAGGACTCACCCAGTCGAGCACTCAGCTGACCTGGGAGCCCCCTCTGCTGGCTGAGAGGAACGGCAAGATCATCCACTACATGGTCGTGTACAGGGACATCAACAGTCAGCAAAACAGCACCAACCGCACGGCAGACACGCACATGACAATCCAGGGCCTTAACCCCGACACCACTTATGACATCAGGGTGCAGGCGTTCACCAGCAAGGGCGGGGGACCCCTCAGCCCCAGCATTCAGAGCAGGACCATGTCTAACGGTACAATGACACACGACTGACACCCTGATCCAAACACACGTTTGATATGAAAACATAAAATGTGTTTTACGCCATCATAACCACACAATCGAACATCTCTGACGTCATCTTTCCTCCAGCGCACGTCAGCGTCACATTACCTGCAGTTATCCTAAACACTCTATATGTGGCTCCTTTCTAGGTCTTTATCAGTGCCACGTCGTTCTCATCTACCACTCCATACAGTGCAGCTCTGTGTTTATTGATTTGTGGAGTACTAATCTCATTACACGCTACAGTCACATTACCAAGCCGCCTCATCCTCCCTCCTATTAGTCACAAATCTACAGAGTACCCAGCATGTACCTCCCCATGCATTTTATAATCTTGTAAATGTAAGATTGCTTATTTATAAGCAGGAAAGCATGAGGTCTATTTAGAGACACATGTTGTCATATGCATTTCTTGGTAATCACAGAGATCTTGGTCCTTTATGCGTATGTTTTCTTAAACGGTGTGAAATAAATGGAACAAGCTTAAGGAGATGAAGGCTATTTTTATGTGATCTGTAAACATGCGTGAAAGAGATTGTTGATGTTCTTCGAGCGCCCCTGTGGCTTGTCAAGTTCGCTTCAAAGGTATCACTGCATATCACGTTCATATTGTTTACTGAGAGGGTTTCTTGCTGCTGCTGTGGTGTGAAATTGAATTATGCATGTTTTATGGTGTATGAGATGTCATATGTGAGATAATAATCTTGAGGATTTTCCCATCCTAGATTTTCCCACACTAAACTTTGGCGTCAAAGCTGTCATGAAAACATCTGTCCTTCTCACGTGGGATCTGCCGCCAAACTACAAATCTCAAGCGCCTTTCAAGGTGAGTACAATGATTTAACTATCCTCATGTAAACACAGTACACAGAGCTGAGATTCGCTTAGTCTGCAACTCATATTTAATTTACAATTTAAAGATGCAACATGTAGCGTTTTGCTCTTGATGCCTAGAACTATTTTTGAATGAATACACTTATGTTGCATCTTTTTGTTGAGTCCTCAAAAGTGTTTTTAAATTCAGATAAAACATCATTTTGATGGTTGATGCAAGAAATATTACCTTCAGATGTTATCGCAAGCCTTGCTTTATCCTGCTTTGGAGCACTGTTTTCCAACACATCCTTGAGATTGTATGGAATAGTACAAGGATGACGTATTTTTTCCCCATTGTCCTGGTTCTGGCAAAGTAAAAGCCTATGAGAGTATTGACTGTATTCTTTGATCATTGATGATTATGAAGTCTGTGGCAAATCAAAACGTATCAAACTTAAGTGATTTGTTTGTGGAGATAATTTTCTTGAATGAACCTGACTTTGATGAATCAACATAACCAATGAGGGGAAAAAGCTATGACCAAGCTATAGTGAAAATACAATAAGGCAACCAGACCTAATGGGATTGGCACATTTCGAACCTATAAGAACAGAAAAATATATATATTTATATATTTTTGGGATGTCCTCAGTTTAGATGAGTTTATCAAAATTGTGCCCATGACTATGGCTGTGTGTTTTGTGCTATTGTTTATCAAAAACAATCAGTAATTATTATGTTTGGATCATTTTTGTCGTCCTTGTTAAAAGTTTGCTCGCATACAATTCTTTTAAATACACAATAACATTTCAAAGATGAAAGTGGAGCAGCATCAGATGCATTTTTTGCTACAGAGTGAAACATTGATCTTATTTGCATGTGTTCATCACTCACCTTTTTCAGACCTTTATTGAAAAGGCTACGGTAAAATCCCAGATAATGTCAGCCTTGGTAACCGGAGGTGCTAAACTACTCAATCACTTGCTCCTTCTGGACATATTCCTGCTTCACACACTTGCTTTCACCTTACTTAAAGAACCAGCAGATACTTCACTCCTTATATGAATGTTACTGCTGGCAAAACTGGATTCTCATATTAATGAAGTTTCAGGTCTAATTGCGTCTTAGACCCTTTTTGGAAGGTGAATAAGTCTCTAAAGCCACATCCCCATAAAACATTCTTGAACTATCACTATTTAGTTCAACACCAGTCAAACTGTCACACCAGGGCTCCTCTGCCGTGAGGGCTGATTATGATAGCAAATGGCAGTAGGACCCATGAACTGACCTCATGTTGCTAGTGGTTCAGTTTTATTGGAAGCACAGAGTGGTGACCTAGTGACAACCTCTGTTTTGGAAAAATGAAGCTGATGCAGCTCTTTAAGTGTTCACTTCAGGAGCAGATATTACTGACATGGCATGTACTAAAGTGACAGCTCCAACACTTAAGATAAACAAATTTGCAGCCTATTAAGTGTGTTTGGAGTAGTTTGTCTTGTCAGGCACACAGCAGCATATCAGTAGACTCTTAAACTTATCTGTTAGATTTTTTAAAGGATTTTGGGGGCATAGTTGATGAGATTAGAAGCTCACACAGTCTGGCTGTCTCTCAAATGGCTTTATGTCCACCTCAGCTTCACCTCTCTCTGGTTGATCTAAAGTTAGCTCAAGAAAACATGGTTAACAGATTGGCTCCTAAAGCTTCCCACTGTAACCAAACTACGTCACTCGGGCTTTATTTAGTATTTTTTACTGACAATGGCTGTGAGTCATGCTGGAACATGACATTTTGTTATTGATTGGAACAAGAAACTTTTGTGTTTCAGTTTGTTTTCGTGAGGGGATGAGGGAGTTTTGGAGAAATCTCTCCGATGATTTCTTGCTCCCCTCAACGTCATCTTTTCTTGTTTTCATTGAGAGCCACCCTGCAGCAAAATTAGCTTGCAGTGGTTGTAATATTTTTATTGCAAGATACCTTTTGACTTCTGAAGTTTTTTGAAGATTCAATTTTCATGGGATGCTGGTTTGACGGAGTGGTTAGCAACCATGCATGTCCCATGTACTTTCTTCTGCCAGTCCAGGTTCAAATCCAGCCTGTGACCAGTTTGCAGAGTGTCTTCCCCTACTCTCTCACCCCCTTTCACAAGCCTATCCACTGTCTCTCTCCTATCAATAAAGGCACAAAATGCCAAAAAAAAACCATTTGAAAAAAGAAAAGATTCAATTTTCATTTTTACACCAGAACTGTGGCAGATATTTTATCAGAAAGCTGTGACTTTTTGTTCCATGCTGGTATGTTTTGCAAGTCAGTTTTGAGGGAAATGCAATGGAAAGGATTGTGAATGCAAAACTCACAGATTTTAACACTTTGATCGGGGTGCTATGTGAGTGATTCTCTGTTTACACTATGATACAAAAGGTTAGACTGCTGTTCATTCATAAGGTGTAATCATCTGTCAAAATTATGTTACACCAGCTCCCACCTGGTGGTAATGGTGCAAAGACAATTTAAAGTGTTAAAAACCTGCAGGATAGTTATCATCGGGCAGGTGTGACACCTAAGCACACCAGAGAGGGTGTCAGATGAGACAGGCGCCTTACTGAGAAACCTGCTGCTCCCCTCCATATGTGTCTGTTTGCGTAGGAGAAAGCGATAAGGAGAGGAAATGCATTTGTCCGAAGGTTATAGGATGCGTTTTTTCGTGTCTAAAGCATAACTCCAAGCTTTCCCTGTGTTCACAGATCTTATACAACCAGCAAAGTGTGGAAGTGCAGGGAAACCTGAAGAGGAAGCTGATCTCGCAGCTGCAGCCAGACACAGACTACTCCTTTGTGCTGACGAGCAGGGGCAACATTGCCGGGGGTCTGCAGCAGCAGGTGTCCATCCGCACCGCCCCCGACCTGATCCAGACCAAACCCAGCACACATCAGGCTCAGGGCGGAAAGATGACCGTCAACCTGCCTCAGGTTCAGACCACCACGCGTGTCAGGTCAGTACTGAGACACCGGGGACTGAATGCACATATTAGGTCTGGCTCACAATGTGGAGGCCACAGTGTGGAGGGTTGGTGCTGCTTCTCTGAACTACTTTAAAACCCGATAATATCGAGACAAAGACCCTGTTTACATTAAGCACTTACTTGAATAACAGTTATGATGCATAGTGAATATAGTCGTCACATCACATGTATGCTCCATTAATAATGTGTGTCAAGAGACAACCTCACACGTATTATGTATCCATGATGGTTTACTTACAACACTTTTCCTTGTGCACTGTATGCTGCACTATTCTATACTATACTTCCTATTAATTACTATTAACAATTTTCATTCAACTACACAATACTGTGCTATTCTTTTACTGTTTCCTCTTCACTATATTCCTTTTGGACCATAATCCAGCAAACAAAACAAGGCTGTTCTATCCTATATAGCATTTAAACCAAACACTCCCATAACACATCCCATATATTAAACTCAAAATATACTGTAATGAAATATATTATGTATTTTCTAAGTATCTGTAGTATATTGCAGTTTTCTCGTAATTGCTACACAATACCATACTAGACTATACTCTACTTTGCAATGATATACTATCCTTTTCTATGGTGTATCTAATAATACTAGATACTATACTGTTATTTAATTAGTTTTGCCGGAAGAATATACTGTTTACTTTTTATAATACTTGCTTGTCTAACGTACTCTACTGATCAAAACAGCTCCATACTTCAGCAATACCATACACTTCTATAACATACTGGATCATATGTATTATGCTACCACACAATACTGTGATACTGAAACTACGATTCTTTTATATTACACAGAATATTTTAGTATACAATACTTTACTACAATATACAGTACTAAATACATTTATTAGACCACTGCCAAATGTAAGGTTTATGACACAGCACACTCAAGATTAACACTGACTATCCCAGAGTTAAAGCACAGAGAGATGCTGATACTTAATATGAATTATAATAATAGTACAATTTTTGAAAATATCTGTTTGAGCACTTCTACAGGAGCAAATCTGACTCTTAACTCAGAAAAGTGATACTTATCCCAGCTACTGGCAAACTTCCTGATCGATACCAAAGCTATCCTAAAACTTTAACTGGAACTTTTAATTCTACCCAAGTTACCACAGCAGCTGATGATAATTGAGAACTTTAACATCATGTTGCGCTGTATTATCTTTAGACTCCAATTGTTCAGAGCAGAACAGTGTATGACCCCGATGTTCTAAATCTCCTCTTCACACATCCTCCCAAAGACACACACACACTCATCTTAGGAGGCAGAGTGCACTGGGTTGATTGGCGAAAGGATTACAGGGTTGTCAGCGCTGGCCGAGCTCCAGCATAGATTGACAGGCAAAGAGCACACGTGATTGCGTGATTGGGGATGTGAGAGTAAAGGTGTGTGTGTGTGTGTGTGAGGGAAGGAGGGTTCACAGACTTGTTATACATGCCTTCCCCTCTCTGAAACTTGACTGACTGTTGAATCACAGAGCTGAGGCCTGGAGAGAAAGGGGGAGAGAAGCAGCTGCTCTTTCTGTCAGCAGCAGCTGATTTTACAAGTGGGTGAAGCCGCGGAGGGGAAAAAACTTTGAGCCAAGCGAAGACAGACTGGGGAAGAACTGGAGAGGGACGATGAGCGAACCAGTGCATGAATAAACACGGAGACATATGTTTGTTCATCATGTTCTCACAAGCACATCCCTATATCAACAACATCACACCTTCGTTTGACCCTTAACTTTGAAGCATCTCTCTGTTGTTCTGAACTTTATTTTTTGGTCTTAGCTGCTTTTACACATACACACCTGATCATTTCGAGGGAATTCCAGATGAGTGCGTCCCTGAGATCTTCCTGAGTTGCTGATGCTTTGATGTTTGTCGCAGCTTCAATATTTCCCTTAGGAGGATAGAACTGAGCTGAAAAGTCTGTCGTCACATTTGTGGTGGGCTCATAGAATTTCAAGAGTTTTTTTTAATAATTGCACATGTGTGATAAAAATAGGCCATTCCAATTTTCACATGGCATGGAAATGGTAAAAGGACTTGAGCTTGTATAGAACTTTTCTAGTCTCTATTGACGACTCCAGCAGCTTTACACTGCAGGTCACATACACCCATTCCCACCTATTCACTCTCTGATGGATTCAGAGTTTCTCAGTTAGTTGTCCATCAGTAGAAGTTAACACTCTCAGACTTTTTCATATTTTCTCAGCAGTAGGAGCAACTTGGGGTTAAGTGTCTTGCCAAGGACACATCACCACTATCAGACTGTGCCACCGATGCTCCATGTGCTTTAATTGATAAAAAATCTATTAATTTAACATTAAGTTGTACAAAAAAAGCATCAGAGTAACTAATTAAAAGCAGAGTTGCAATTCATCCGCAAAGGTAGAAAGTAAGTGAGCGTAAGTTGGTGGTCGATCAACATTAGGATTGAGTTTTGGGAGCCCTTGTATTCCCTCAGTGGGGCCCTCCAACTGATTCAAATGATAAAACAAAACATAATTGAAGAAAATGAGACAAAAAATACTATAAAAATATTAAAGAAATAACAAAAGTCTAGTAGTATAATCATTATTGTTTTTGGAAAATTCCTGTGTATGCATTTGTTTAACAAAATGTTAGTAAGCATAATATAACAGCCATAAAGTGCGCTTGAAGTCGAGTCAAATATTAACAGTTTGACCCTCCAGCACTTAGAACAAAATCAGTGTGCCCCCCTTTACATCAAGCCTTAAGAAACATCTTTGGAGCTTCTTTATGTAGAGTAACACTGATGAATAAAGCCTAAAGAGTAGAAACCCAAAAAATAATTCTGACACACGACCTGGCACCTCTACCTCCCAAACACATTATCATTTTGAGGGAAACACAGAGTTCTGCTTTAAAGATCTTGTAAACATGTCGACGCCTCTAGAAAACTGTGCCATTAATCATTTTTCTTCTCACAACTTTATCTCACTTCTGCTCTCTGTCACTGGTGAAGTCCGTTTGATATTCTGCTAGGATGTACACATTAGCATATGTATTTGTTGATCTGTTTTTGTGTCGTTTTTTTGTCAGTGTGCATGTTTAAAGTAATACATGTGACGGTTTTTGGTGCACAGCTCATAATGTGTGTTCCTGTGTTATTAATATATTGGTGTCAATATTGTTGTTTTTTTAAAAGTGTGAGTATTAAATGTTAAACTCTGTTTCTTAACGACTCCAGTGTGAACAGCTAATTAATGCAGAAAAAGAGCACAGATGAGTAGACACATAGCTGCTCCTATTAACCCAAAGAGTCCTGTGGGGATCGGTGTTAGCTGTAGGCTCCTCTCACTGGGATCGTGTTTGTTCCAGTCTACATGGCAGATGTTCTTAGTGATTAGCCATTAATTGGAGAATGCAGCGCCAATCTGCTGGTGTTCGACCTTGGGTAGACCTCGCTTGTGTACCACTCCAACTTTTGAATTCATTCCAGCAAACGTCACCGTGAAAGTATGTCCTCCCAAATGTTTTGACGGTGTTCATTAATACTCCTGCTCCTCTTTGAACTCTGTTGTGTTCGTCTTCACACGGACTTTATTTTTCTTGGCAGGTGGTACTACATTGTGGTGGTGCCGGTGTCTCAGTCAACGCGGCGGTGGAAGAATCCAGACGAGATGGACCTGGACGAGGTGAGTGCCAGCTGGTGGCTGATTGGCTAATGTGTGAGGTCAGGGTTCACGGAAAGCATCTTCCGTTCCAACTGGGTAGGAAGTCGCTGTTTTGTAGCTAATTAGCTCTACCCTCCTGGGCTCTGGAGGGGGGTGACACGGCAGAGAGATTTTAAACAATGACTCATTCGGGCAGGTGGGGAATGTCCTGATTGGATGCCAGACTGTAAACTGTACCCATCTGCTAAATCCAATAATCTGAGTGTACAGCAGATATTCTTCAGTTTATTAAGATATGGATTGAAGTGTTCGAAATGTACCCTTTATAGTAAAACACTTTATTCTTACATTTTGTTTTATCTGTTCTTTTATTCACAACTTAAATACATAGACAAGCAAACAAGATACTACACATTTTATCTCCAAGGATTACTTGGATGAAAAAACTGCTCTCTCAAACTTACTCTTTTCTTCCAAAAATCAACATTCTTGAATATCTTTAAAAAACTCTTAAAGGTATGAGGTATAATTATGAAAACTTGTGGCCATTGAAAGTCCTCAGAGATCTCTTTCTTTTTATCTGTGACAGTTTTTACATTTTTTAAAGACACCCCTGTCTAATATGTTTATTGATCTTCCTCAAATCAAGTTTGGATAATTCAAAAGACAAGAAAACACCAATAAAACTTTGGCATCAATCCCTAAACAGTAAGCATTGACTTTTTTTTTTTGAAGTGTTAATTATACTACATATGTCTTAAAGGAGTTAAAACAAAGATATTATGATATTAAGAGCATTTAAGACAAGCAGAAGAAAAACAATATAATCTAAAATATTGGAGGGTATCAAGTCCTAAAGTAGAGATATAAGTGAAGAAATAAATACATCTGTGTTTGATCAGAAGACAGAAAAGACACAAAAAAGGAAAAACAAGAGGAGACGTTGTACTTAAAAGTCTTTTAAAATAAGATTTTTTTTGCCTCAAGATCTGGAGGATGTTGGATTTAGCCTATAAACTGTTTTGGTGTAAATTTTCACAAGCAGAATCCGATCATACCTCCCTCAAAAAGTGGATGATGCATCTGCTCCCCAGTATTGTACTCTAATGTTTACTGTGGCTGCACAGACATGTTTAGACTTGTTCTGTCCACTGGAGTTAACTTTTGGTGGAACAAAAAACCTAACTCAGGAAATGTTTCCATTTTAAGGGAGGTGACATTTCTCCTAATGACTGCTTTGTTAGAAAATTTCAAATGTGTTTGAGCACACATTTTTCAGTAAAGTGGAGCAAACAACAGAGGAAGAGGAGGGACTTTTCTCCTGCACAGTTGGTTAAAGTCAGGTTATGGACACATATTATCAATATATTATTAAACAATTGAGAAGTGAGTCTGCATGTTATGTGAGCTTTAGGAAGTGTTCTAACCACAAGCGTATGTTTCTTCTCTCATGTCAGTGATGCTTTTCCTATCTTGAAAGAGCAACACCACTTAATGTCTTATTGTCCCATAGATATAAATACCCCTGGCTTTTAAGTTTCTGTTGGAAAAGTAACTATATCCCCTCAACAAATGTGCTTTTTGCAACAAAATAGAAACGAAGTTAACAAAACAAAAATATCTTGATGACTATTTTTTTTATAGTGCAAAGAAATGAACAGCTTTTCTAAGTTAGGGTCCTAAAAAGGATTTAAAGTCTTCAAAAATATTTTGAAAGTGTTTAGGTGAAGCATTTATTCCCCATTGAGCACAAAACAACAAAATCAGATGAACAAATTTCACACAAATCATGGTAACTTTCTATGGCTTTCCATGGTAACTTTTGTTATTTTATTCTGCATGTTTTGGTTGATGTACTTTATTCAAGATTTAGTTTTGGCTTGTGTTCCTGTAATGGATCGATCGAATGGTTGGTTGAGAAAGAGTGGAAATGACATGCAGGGCAGGTGCCACAGGTTGGCCTGATCCTGCGACACCCTTTAACAAATATATTCAACAACTTACCTGTGCCTGAATGTGTTGTTTATAAAGATTTGTGTGTGTTCAAGGAACGAAAACTAATAAAAAAGAAAACCCTGAAACATAAATTGAATTAATACTCTGGAATCATTTTTATGTCCATGGTATACAACCCCAACAAAGTTTTACTAAAGGTATTCAGATGAGGATGAAGATTTATGACTTCTTTATTATTCTGCTGAATAAAAGGCCGTCCCTGTCCTCAAGGGATTTTAGCCAAAATGACACGCCTAAATATTAATAGCATCATTTTTAAGTAAACTGCGAGGTTGGTTGCTTTCACATTGCTTTTGTTCAAGCTCCCTGAAGAAATAAGAGAGAGGACCCGGCAAGGGAGAGAGATGGGACTCCCCAAGTCATTAAACACTGAGCAGGCCATTGTCTCCTCCCTCCGACATAATGATTTAATAAAGCTACATCTGGAGCAGCACATGAGACATCACTGACAGAAAACAAAATGCTGCTGAAAACATAATGCCGCAGTGCTGCATGCCCCTGCTCATTTATTAACCAGGCTGGCAGTCATGCTGAGATTGTGTGCTGCAGCAGCCGCTAATTGCTCACTTCGAAGCCTGGCTGCATTGTTTGCAAAGTTAGATCGGTGTGCAAAGGGCACGGGAGCTGTGGGGAGTCATTATCTCTGATTTGGAAACATGGGAAGAAGCAGATCTTGACAGAGTGGGATTGCAAGTGAAGCTTGGACACTTAGACAGTCCAGAGTTCAACAGTTCATTAGGGATGTTTTTTTCTAGAAGTTTGGACATTAGCATTGGGAATCCAGCCTTCAATCAGGGGTGTGTCCACAGTTTCTTGACTCAGGGGGGTGGGGGCACCCAGGGACTGTAAAAATAATTGGACAAAGCCATGTGATATCAGTCATTAATCAAAAAAGCCTTTATGGATATTGTGTTATGGGTTATTTGAAATGGATTCTGCCTTACTGTGCATCATCTTAACTTTAGTTTTAACTTTAGCTCAACCTTCTTAGGGAGGCCGTGTTGAGGCAGGATTTAAGGCCGTCTGACCAATAGCAACTCTGCATGGAGGTGCGGCAATGTCAGTTTTGTCCCATACTGTAAAACCTGGAAGTTAAGGGGATGATATAAAAAATTCAACTCAAGTCAGCGAGAGCACAAAGATGTATTTCATATTCAAACCAAAACGTTTTTTTTTAACCAGGCTGCAAATACATTTACTGTTGAAAGTACATTAACACCAAAGGGTTGAAATGTTACCATACAAGAACTTATCCTGTAGTTTGATTTTGCAAGATCAGCATCTTTGAAGTTTTTTTTGCAACTCTTAATGCAGTTATTCCCAACCTAAGCCCCTGGCCAATTGTATGCTTCTGTGCAATGTGTTTTTTCTACACTTTAAAGAATTAAAAAGGAACTTAATGCCACATTTATCAGCATGGAGAGCCAAAACCAGTCACTTCAGTTTGCTTCTGGCAAGAGAAATAGCCAGTCATTGGTCAGGATTTTGTGTTTGGAGGCTTCACCTTTGATAGCTAATGGGTGCATTTTAGCATGCCTCTTCCTTCAATCAGTTTATTAATGATATATATGGATGTGTATGTGTATGATGTATTTTTGTACATGATCTGAGGTAGGATCCGAGTTCAGGGTTTGAACTTGTTTTGACCTCACCCTTTGCTCCTGTGTTTCCTTCCAGCTGCTCAGGTCAAGTGAAGGCCCTGTTCTTCGGCGAAGACGCCACCTGGAGACCTCTAAGCCTTACATTGCTGCTAAGTTGGCCTCGCTGCCACAGTCATTCACCCTGGGCGACGAGAAGAGATACAACGGCTTCTATAACAAGGCTCTGATCAGTCAACAGGAGTATAAGTGCTTTGTCCTGGCGGTGCTCCGATCCGAGGGGACAGACAGCGCTGCTAATTATGTAAGACACACACACATTAAAGTGCTAAAACTACTGCCTGGTAGTTCAGTGCCAGACAGTATAAGTACAGCGGTGGATCAAGAAAAAGGGCTGGGGTGGTTTTGTGGAGGTGTGATTGATAGAAACCTCATTCCTCAAATGATGTGGAGACATGCTTTGTAACAAGACTTATGCAGAGGGGAAAGTATGAGCAGTCTCAAAGCTAGGACAGTAGGACAGACCCCTGATTAATAGATGTTTGTGAAATATCTAAAATCTGAGTACTTTTTCTGTCTTTAACTGTTCACTTACTTCCAAAAGTGAAGAACTTCCTTATTCATGGCTTATAAATATATATATTTTCTTTGTTTTTTTTCTTCTTTGTGTCGCCAAATTGGTAAGAGCCTTTAAACAGCGCACCATTTCTATTTTAAAGAACAATATGGTTTATTTTTTTCCCTTTGGATAATTCATTCACTGAAACAGGAAAAAAATAGCCAAATAAACTGTATTTACATGAAGTAACCTTAAAATGTTAACATGTCTTTTAAAGTAAGTTAGGCAGGGGGATATGTTTGAATTCTTGTCATTTAAGCATTTCATGCTCAATTTTGAACTCCAAAATGTGTTGTAGTTTATCTTTGGGTCGGAGTGCAGTAACCACTCAGATGTTCTCAAGTTAACTCTCCCACATGTAGTGGACTACGCTTAAGGCCCAGTGAGCTTAAACTTTAACCCCTGAAAATGGAATAAGTTTATTTTTTCATCAGAATGGATTTTGGCAAAGTCTGAAACCCTCTAAGATTTCAAAGTCCCAAGACTTTTTCACTGGTCATGGAGGTCATCATGTCAGGTTAGAACGATAAAATCCTGCTGTGACTTGTCCAACCGGCAAGAAAGACTACACCATTAAGACTTTCTATGATATGCCACACTAAGCCTTGTAGTCTTTAGGCATCCCAATGATTCTGACTTGGATGCAACCTTCAAAATTATATCAGTTCATTTTTAAGTTAGAGTGTTGTGTTGTTTGGAGTTTTAAGAAAATGTGGAATTTTTTCCAAGGGCTTTTCTTGTGTTTATTGAGTGGAGAGGGCGGTGGATAGACTCAAAGATTGAGAATAAAGAGCCGTATTGTGCCCAGACTGGCACAAGGGAGCGGTATCATCAGTACTTAGGGCATGAAGACGTAAATGTTGGTCTACTGTTGCCCCTAAAGTAAAAAAGAAAAAACATTAAGTATCCCTAGAGTATCCATTGAGGAGGCTCAGTGACCTCAACCCTCTGCCTCCAAAACTTAATGAGATCATCCTCCAGTCAGAGCAAACTTTAGTGCAAAGTTTGAAGAAAAAACTCTCATGAGCTCTCTCCAGATTCAGGACAATCCAAAAACACAGAGCTTCTGGCGCTGGCTATTGCCAATGCAGAGGCTTAAAAATTCTCATTTTGCTGTTTAAGTACTCACAA
Organism: Scarus forsteni; assembly: GCA_036419115.1. NCBI lineage: Eukaryota > Metazoa > Chordata > Actinopteri > Labriformes > Labridae > Scarus > Scarus forsteni. Next base: position 11,644,886 of record JAZDUH010000157.1, on the reverse strand, counting down.
TCACCTTCAACAGCCTGCCTCATAGTAGTATTTTTAACATCTTGACTAAAGCCCCCTCCTGGATTTGTTAGATTAAAACTTAATTTACCTGAGCTTGTACTCTATTTTTGTTCATGTCACTTTCCCTTTTTTCAGACTTACTATTTAAGTTTATCACCCATCCTCAGGCTCTGTCAATGCTTCCAATCAAAGCTCTCCAAAATGGCAGTGGCAAGCCAAATTGTTGTTGTTTTTATTGCCACTTACCCTTTACTCACGCCGCCTCTAAAAGTCATTGCAGCTTGTCCCGATAACTCCCTTATCAGCCGACAACAACATCAGAGATCCAGCTTTTCCATTTTGGAGAGCCGGTAGGGCCTTGTGCCGATCTCTCAACAACGCTCACACAAGACTCTTGGCTTTCTAAGTGGAGGCCCTGTACACTCGTCAAACAGCACTAACGCAGTCCCAGCTCTCCTCGGGATGGGCTGGAATAAACTTCACTGCAGGAAGGATGAGAGTCTGCGATTGCTCTGGGCTCCTCCACTGCCCGAGACATGCATATTCAGTAGCTGGGCCTTGGGCAACCGCAGAAGGAGGGAGGGAGGGTGCAAGTTCTTCATGTCCAAACCCAAATCCCAGACTTTTCACCTCTCACTTTCTCTCCTCTCTCATCTCCTCCCTTACTTTCTCCTCCTCTCTGCGTCTCTCTCCCTTCTCTCGTCTTTCTTCACCATGAAGAGAGCAGAGGAGATTGATTAGTGCGGCTGGAGTTAAGAGGAAGACGAGAGGCCCGGTCACAGGGCCTTGGGAGTCTGTAAAGCAGGCCTGATTCCCTTGAAATGCTGCTTTAAATGTCCCTAAAGCCCCCCCTCCCATCCCTCTCACAGTAATCCCCCCTCTCCTTCCCTCTGACAAGGGGAGGGAGGTGCGAAGAAGGCTACAGTGGGCAGCCATGATACACTTGACTTCAAAGGAGATGCTTAAACCCCATCGCCGCACAACACTCTCGCTGCACCCGCCAGCCGCTGCAGGTTGGATCAGTGGCACTCAAGATTTGTCTTTGCCTGTGTACTCCCCCTCCTTAAACTATGTAGCACCCTCCCATTTTGAAAGTTAATCGCTGGGATTAATCAGGCTTCACTTCGAGGGTGAGTCAGTCAGGGTGTTTACCTGCACTTCAGCTACCTGGTTATTGACGGCTTTCTGCGGTAACCCCATTTCTTCAACTTTATGCAAATGAGCTGCCAGGTTTGTTCGACTGAGGGACACGTTTATAAAAAGTCATGAAGCAGGAATGCTGGAGATCCTGCACATGAAGTTAAAGCTCCTGTGAGATGCTTTATCTGTTCATGAAAACTGACTGGCTGAAATTGAACCTCTATGTGACCTACTAAAGCAAACAAAACAACAGCGACAGCACTGCCTGTTTCTATACAACGATCACTGATAACATCATGACCACCCGCCACTCTGATTCGTCTGCAGCGAAACAGCCCCACGTGCAACGACCTGCCATGCCCTGTGTTTTCTGACACCTTCCTTTTGTTCTGCCTGTCATCTGTTTTTGAATTAAAATCAACATAAGGCCTTTTTATTCAAACAATGTTTAATTCCCCTACATCTAAACAAAAGTACAATGCTTAGCTTCAAAAACAGTCATTGTTAATGAGTGAAACTCCCCATGGGGGTTAATTTCAAATACAGTGATTAGCAGTGCGGAGCCAAAACATTCTTAAAAACAAAGACTCTGCATGACAGTTTGACTGGTAACCAGGGCAAGAGAGATTTTTTTGTGTTTGAAAACATATTGTAACTGACAGGTGAAAACATGTACCTTTATCTTTCCATAACTTTCTGTGTTTTTATATTTTAGTGCCACTTTTGTGCTGTACACAAGTAAATTTTTTTTAAACTACTGTCATTATAACAATACCATAAGATTTTACTTGAGGGAATAAAAGAGATTTTAGAGATTTAAAGGTTCTGCCCTAAAGCAATAAATGCAAATATAAGACAAATCAGCAGTGAGAGAAGAGTCCCTGCTTCGGTCATGGGGGGCACCGAGATGGCCAGGAGCTAAATAGCACAGAGAAGAGCTTTAAAGCTGGAGGTGGTTTGAAACTGAAATAAGTAAGATTAATTCTGATGTCTCAAATCAAATACAAGCATTTGCAAATTTGACCATTTCAATCCTTTTTTGTGAATTTGGCTCTTGAACACCTTGTATGGATCGCCAACACAAAATACAATAACAAAACAACAACTAATACATTAAAAAGAGTTTTTCTCACAAAGGCTCAGAATTTGCTCGCAACTTTTAGCTTATCTGACTGGAACTAGAAAAAATTTTTAAACATCAATGAGCAGTTCAAACTAACCCCCTGACATATCAGCAACATTTCAATGCATAACCTGCTTAATGGTGAATCACTTTGGATTTTACAAAACGGACACAGTTTCAAATGCTATTATAGATTTTAATACACCTGCCACCAAAAATTGGCAGTAGAAGCCAAACTATAGACACTACGGATAGTTAATTTTGGTCTTTGAAGTTTTTAAAGAGCTTTAAGCCGATAAAAATACTGATGTGTCTGTATGGCCAAAGAAAGCACATTAAAGTATAAGACAGACTATTGGAATAAAGACAGTCCAGTATCTGAAAATGACGTGGGTTTTTTTTTTTTTTTTTTTTTTTACATTTTCCACAGCCTGAAATGTTTGAGTGCTGAAAGAGACCACCTATGCATGTAAAGGAACAAAAAGTTGCACAAAGAAGCTTTAAATAGCTTCTCCCAGAAATGTTAAATGGTGTTATTCTAGAGTAAATGGCATGTAAATGACAAAATCTTTTTGCAGATTTAGAGCTGAGTGACAAGGATCACATTTAAGATAATTAGTCTTCCACTTTATCCTTGAAACCAGAGTAATTATATACAATGTCAGACCAACGTTGAAACAAGAAAAGTTGACATCCACAACAGAGCATTTAATGTTCGGAGAAAACAAAAAAAAATCAAGGACATGCAGAAAATCTCTTTCTGGTATTGCAGAGCCTGCCCTCTCACTGAACCGTCAGTCCCAAAACCGGGATATAAAGAAAGAAAAGCGTCTTTAGACAGTGTTACACTCACTCTGAGTATTCAGCTCTTGTTCAAAGTAAAGTAGAGGACAGCTGAGAAATCCTACAACTGACCTGCTGCATATGACACACATAGGACAATATCACTGCAGTGTACGTAAACTCTGAGGCTCTCTTTTCTGTCTCCAACCTTGATTCTGTTGTGCACGACAACATGCCAAACTCTGAGGTGGGGACTACAGGCAGCCTGTCATTGATCGCCGCACAAATCCCCTAACCGCACTCGTTGGGAAACTCAGATACCAGAGCAGCATTTGTTTTTGTCACCCCCAACGCAGCACTTGCAAACATTTATTACCAAACACAAACGGGTACAGGAGGTAAAAAAGCAGGCAGCGGGATCGAGCAGTTGGCAGAAGCCGCCTCGAGCAGGATCTTCACCAGACCCAGGAGAATAAGACAACAAGTAGTGGAGTAAATGACTTGTGTCTTTACTACACTTCCACAGCACCACCCAAACTCCCTCAGCGTAGATCAAACAGGACCGCCAGGGTTTAATAAGCCCTCGTATATCAATGGCCACAAGCAGCCAGCAGTGGTTGGAGGAAAGAAGAGAGGGAAGGAGAGGGAAAGGAGGGGATGAGAGAGAGAGAAAGAGAGTGCCTTCATGTCTCCCCAGCACCCAAGGCAGATAAACAAGCCGGGGGAAGTGTGAAATGGGATGATAGATGCTGGGTGTGTATAAACAGTATCATTTAATGCGAGAAGAGAGTGAGGGAGGGAGGTAGCATGAAATATTGTGTGATGTGAGACAGAGAGGAAGGGAACAGTTGGAGAGAGGGAAGAGGAGAGCTAATTTTTTTTTTGTATTGTGTCCTGTCCAGCCTGTGAAGCTCCAATGAGAGGGAAAGGAGGAGACTGTGCTAATGTGTGCTCTTCTTTTTGATAGCAGGGAGGTGAGCTTCGTGGCACAGAGATGTGTTTACCACCGTTTTCTGTTTGCTTTGCTCTCCAGACGATTTATATTCCGCTCACTCGTAACAAGGATTGGCATCGTAGCACTGATTCTGTGGGTCTGCTTCGGGCTCAAAACACCCCTAACATGGAAGGCTGGCTTCTTCCGAAATCTGAACAGGTTCTCCAAACAATATCAAGAGAGAAATTATGAAAATAAGATGTTTTTTTTACTTTCCCTTAGAGAAGGCTGTTTGAAGTAAAATGTTGTTCTTTAAAAGTTACATGAAAATTCGTGTTAATGTTCAATCAAACCCATAACCTCCAGCTTTTAAAGTGAAAACAAAGATACACATCCTAGGCATTACAGTGATATCACTGACAGGTGAAGCAACTAACACTTATAATCTCTTCATCATGACACCTGTTAGTGTGTGGGGCATATTAACAACTGAACTTTCTAAGATTATTATTTGTGCCTTTATTGATAGGAGAGAGAGACAGTGGATACGTTTGTGAAAGGGGGTGAGAAAGATTAGAGGAAGACGCTCTCCAAATGAGCCACAGGCCCAAAACCTGGGCTCCACCAAAATAGCGCCCCACAAGTGAATATTTTGTCCTCAAAGTTGATGTTAGAAGCAGGAAGAATGGACAAACATAGGGATTTAGGCAGTTGTGACAAGGGACAAATTGTGATAGCTAGACTACTGCGTCAGAGCATCTCACAAACTGCAGCTCTGGTGTGGTGTTCCCAGTCTGCAGCCTTCAGCATCTATCTAAAGTGGTCCAGGGAATAAACAGTGGTAAACCAGAAAAAGAGTCATGGGCGGCCAAGACTCATTGATGCACATGTGGAACGATCAAACAGACGAGCTGTTGTTGCTCAAACAGCTTAAGAAGTTACTGCTGGTTCTGATACAAGGTGTCAGAAAACATGAGGGCATCACAGTTGTATAGCAGCAGACCTAATGCATGATTTTACAGTGTATGATTGAGCCTTTTGCACCAGCTATGAGTAAGCTCTGGTGATTCGCACCATGGACTCAGATACCCATAACAACAGCACCGTAAACTTATGCTGAACCAAATTTGAGAGATTTTGACATAAGTGATGATCACACTCCTTTTTGCTGTGGATGCACAGGGTACCTGTATGAACCAAGTAGCATATTCAGTGGAATCAATGCTCACAGGTGGAAGACCGTGGCCATCTGCTGCCTCGTAAAATAGTGCCAAATAGGAGGACTTCCTGGGGAAAAACTAAAGTACAAATATTCCACCCAAGCTTACTTTCAACCTATCATAGTTTTTTGACTATTTTCAACTTAAAGCTCAAACAATTAGGTGAAATATCTGCGCCCACTAACAGTAGTTTGTCTTTTTGGTTGTCATGGCTCATTGTCCTCAAAAATGCAGCCCTGCATGGAGCCCTTTCAGCCACTTTTCTGACTACTTTCAAGTGCCTGGTACAACCCAATTCCAACAACACTGAACTATGCCTCCAATAATTCCACAGTCTATACGCAGGAATGTAACATTATTGCCAATGATCAGTTGGTCAACAGTTGTTTACACTTTTCAGCAATGCATTTATGTTCTAAAATCAGTTTAGTCGGTGTAATTTGAGATTTTCTCAATGCACATGCGATGTAAGTGTAATAAATTTAATGCACCAGAAGCTTTTGGAAGTCAAATCACTAACATGAGCAATGCTAACACACCTACAAAAATGCATGGTCCTGGCACACTTCAAAACCATTCAAACCAAACACCTGTAAAATAATGGGAAAGAATTGATATTTCTAAGTGATTTAATCAGCATTAAAACCTTTTCTTCAATAAGCAGACATTCAAAAATATGAAAAATATATCCCATCCCCACCATCAGAGAGCGATTCTGAGCTGAACTTTTCACTAAGGGTGGTCCATGCGATTCTCTGTTCAACTCCACTATGTCGCTTACACTCCTTGTTGCTTCTCCCCTCCAGTGATGCCTCCAGTTATCTGGATGCTTGGTATTCAGACGGCCAGCAAGCAAAAAAGTGCATTGTGGTGCTGAATTGTAAAGAGGACATGTGAGGCAAAAACAATTGGTAGAAAGAAAGTATAAAAGGAGAAGTGTTGTGTGAAGGAGAGAGGTCATCATACAGGGTAGGCTACACCCTGCAGCTATGTCTCTGTTCCTCATAGATAAAGACATACTCACACATAGTATCATGTTGTCTCTCTCTTTTCTACCCGTTTATTTTGTGCCTCTGTATCTCTTCTCCTTGTCTCCTTCCCCCTTCTCTTTGTCTCTCTGAGTGTCATGCACAATGAGCTCCTCAGCCTCTCCGGGGAGCCAGAGAGCGCGGCAGATACATAATGGGCGTCTTTGCATGTTTGTTTGTTTGTCTGGCACACACCCCCGCGGCTCATTTAAGCCACTTTTTGGAGAGACGCGGAGCTTGCGGGGTCAACGGCGAGTTGAAACAAATAGGCCTGTGCTGCACGTAGCCCATTCTGAGCTCAGGGGACGGCTGAGCAGCGGCCGCCTCGGAAAGTTGTGTAGCCCACGGGCCAGATAGCTGACTGGATATACTGCTTCAACAGTAACACCTCTGGTTTATTCTCTGTCTCTCTCTCTCTTTCTGTGTCTCCTCGCTCTGTGCCAGCTCTCATCACCCACTCTCTTTCTCCCTCCTTCTCAGACAAACACTTACAGTCATACACGCACGCTCTCCACGGCAGCGACCTAAACAAACACACTCCTGAGGAGACTCGGAGGAGCTTCAAAAAAATGCTCACAACACCTCTTAGGCATTTATTCAATCTTGAATCGCTCTTTCTTTCACTGACAGATGGGTACGTGTTGACCAGAGGAAATTCATTCATTCATTCATAAGGCTCACAGTTGAGTAAAGATTTATTACTGATCAACACCCACAGTCATCAACTCTTCTTTCTCTGTAAGCAGGACTTTTATAAAACTTGTTAAACCTAAGTCCAATATCTCATCTGCTTTACAATTTAAATTCTTCTCCGAAACCTTTCTCAGCCTCTCTCTCAGAATTTTAATTTTCTGCAGCTATAAATAACTCGAAACCAAAGGCTGAAATGAGATGTTACTTGACAGCAAATAGAAAACAGAGCACAAATGATTTAAAATGGAGAATGAATATGCATTTTGCATTTTAATTTCACAACTGTAACCTACTTTGTTTTTCTCAAACTTCAAACACAAGGACTGTTGCCAAACACTGGATAACTCACTACAGTGAGGATGTTTTTCAGTGGCCTTAAACATCTCAGAATGGGAATTGTTGATTTTCATAAGATTATAACCCTTTTGTTAAATCTCCCAAAAAAATAAGAGTTCTTACTGACGCCACTAGCAATAACTTTTCTGCAGTTAGTGAGCAAGAGGAGATGAAAACACAATAAAAGCCATTGTTATAGACTGAGAAATGCTTGTGTTTAACCGTGTAAAAGGTTTGAAATCAATCAGTTATAGTTTTTTATGCTGCTTGAAACTCAACTTTGACCACATATAATGTAACTGTATGTCTTCTGCTTAAGTGATGCTGTACTGCAAAGTTTTGAGAGCAGGGCCAAACCTCAACCACGCCTCTCCCCACGTTCCTATAAATTCATACCTGATCATTTCCTTCCTTTGTTCTGAAAGCATGACATGCTTCTCCCTCTACAGCCTTTTTGTTATTTCATCTTTCTTTCTATCCTTAAGGCCCTAAAAGGGGGGTTGTCTTGCCTGGGAGCTACTGTGGATCCCCCAAGAAGTGTCCATTGTTGTAGGCTTTGTGCTATGTGTTCCAAAATTACAATCATCCGTCTAACATTACTAAAAAGTAATTATCAAATTCATCTTGTTGAGGGTGTGATCCTTGTTAGTGAAACCAGCTTATCGCCAAACAATCTTTACACAGCTTTAAACATTGGAATGATACATTTTTCTTTATCGAGACCTACTACTACACTGAGACGTAACATGATGAAGCATGATGCTGACCTCTGAATGATCAGAGTGTTGCAGCCAGTTGTGGTTCTAATGTGGAAATGAAATGCCCTCTGTTGTCAGCTCTTGGATGCTGTATGACTTCAGTCAAACAGTGGGCTTATTTGAAAGGCCTTCAAAAAAGCCCACTGTTGAGCTCATAATATGGAAGATATTGTTCTAAAATAAGGCTAAAGAATGAAACAGAGTTAATTTGGAGATTAATTCATTGTATTTGATTGACTGTCTACCATCGATAAATGTGAGCATAGATTTCACCCCTAAAATGATGATCCAAACAGACAAAAACCAAACATTCACACATTTTCTCTTTATATTTACTGCTCAAACAAGTGTTACATAACTCTTGTATAAAATCTGCCAGTCAGGGGAAAACAAACTCTTTCAATTAGATGTTTCATAAAGTGCATTTGTCATTTGTTTCCTAAATATATGAGGGATAAGTAAAATATTTGAGAATCTTAAGCTCTTAAGCCTCAAGTAAATCCAGGTATTCTAAAAACATGGATCCAGTCTACCGCTTACACAAAAACACAATCCCCTTCTGTCCATATTGTTCACATATGTACTCGCACTGATTCAGAGGGTAGGAGACACACTCACACACGTACATCTCAGTGTGTGTGACTCACTCTCCGGCTCATTTCTTCACTGCACCATCACTCCATTGTGATATCACTCTGCGAGGGCATTAGGATCTGCGTGACTGAGCTTTTATCAGATATTAGGGCCGTTCAAATGGATGATCCCAGTACTTTGGCGTGACCAACAGACAAAAAGCTCTCTCTTTTTGTCCGTCAGTTCCCTCTCCTCTCACTCTTCCTCACCCTTATCCTTCAGTGAAAGCACAGCTGCATCCATTTGTTACACCGTCCCATAAAAAAACTTATTTTCCCAGGATACCCTGCAGGGCACATCCCACAGCCTTTTTTGGGCCCTCAGGAAGAAACAGGAAGCCTTGTCATTGTTCCATCACTGTGTAGTTTCTCTTGTTTCTTGGATAACAAGTTCACAGAGTGGAAAGATCTACTGTAATTTGCCCCATATGGGCATCATTGACCATTTGACCTTACATCAACATCAGACGTACAGTATGTAAACAGATTCTGAGTGGTAATCAGTTCCTGAACAGATACTTTAAAGAACTGAGGATGTCGACTGTTGTCTCTGTAATGCCTGTTTCCATAGCTGGAGGGCATGATTAGGCTCCCTAAGAAGAGAAGATAGAGAGGGCTCAGCATCTTTGACAGTGAATTCTTGAAATTAAAGCTTTAAAATAAATGTTGTGATGTAGTTTGAGGTATCAGATGAACTGTGACTAGTGCCACAATTGTGCAGGAGTTGTATACTAGTACATTATGTAAGGTATAATGTATGACCCTACCTCAATGCACATTACACATATTACACCAACAGCAAATCACAATCTAGACTGTGGTGCTTTATAAAGGTACAATTTGTCAATTGCTAGAGCAAAGGAAGATGAACCTCCTCTTCTGCACATATTGCCCAGTAAGTTGTATAGTGTTGCTCCCTTGCACCAGTAATATGAAAAACCCTAAAGATATTCAACCCTAGCGTGCTTACAACAGTTTTAGCATCCAGTAACTCAGACTCCAGGAAGCTGGTCTAAAATACCTGAATCTGAATTAATTTGGCCTTTTATTTCCTGGGGTTTATCATCAGACTCCACCTATATGTGTGTTTCCTGCTTGTTGGAGGCAGACACCATGACTGTTGCAAAAGTCCGCTCTGTGACCTGTAACCCCACCTCCTACCTCCCATCAGACATCATTTGGGCAGCCAATTAGTGCAGAGATAATTATAATAGCCTCCTGTATACTCCTTACCCTTCATATCAGGATTTTCAAAGTGGAGGGAAGAAGAGCTGCATCTAATCCTCCACAAAAAATAACTTTTTTTCATTATTTTTCTCAACTTAAATCAAATCCTTGCCTCACAAGAACACCCAAGACATGATGTAAGTTGTCTAACAGACTGTTCTGTGAGATCTTTAAACTTAATTTTCCCCTGTATAACTAAAAACTGCAACTAGTTGTCTCTAATACTAATAAAGGGTGGCCAGATAGCTATGTCTAAAGAGGCCATCTGGCCTAGTCTGGTCACATTAAGCATGTGCATATGAGAAAATGAGGAGAAAGAGCTTTTAAAGTGGCCCCATTAGCCTGTTAGCTTGTGACTTAACATGTGCACAAGGTTTCACTCTATCACAATGCAGGAATATGAGCCACAAGTGGTTTGACCTGCAGACCAGTTGGCTACAGGACAAACTAATCCAGATGATGACATCTAAGACCTCCATTTACAGTCTGATATACTAGGTGCACATCATTGTTAGCATGCTTTGAGACACTTCACATCATGTGTAAAAGATTACAATTTGGTGTCATGTTACCTGACCTGATGTTATCGCCAGAAGCTGATAGAGACCAGAAAATACACTAGGAGCCAGTACTGAATAAATTATATTTTTATTAGCCTTTCTCATTCGTTTTACCTTTAGAGATGCATTTAAAGAACATGGAGAAATGCTATATTTTAAATAAACTTTGTGAGGCACTGGGAAGATGAAAGGGAGTTTTGTTTGTTGATCATTAGATACAAAATGTTACTGCAAAGATGATCATGTGAACTAAAGTGTGGTTAACTTGGAGTTTAGTTACTCAGCATAGATGATAGCAAAGTGCTGCTGTAAACGTCCCTACCGAGGTAAAAACATGGGCCTGTCATCCTCATACTTGAGCTATTTCGTGTTAGTTTAATATCAGAGTTTTTGTTATGCACGCACACGATTGAGACATGCTGTAACATTCACACACTGCCATACAATAAATGTTTCCGGCAGTTGCCCGGGAGTCAGAGAGATAACAGAACTATATGACAGAGAGCAGAACTCTTTGAGCTCATCTCGGCTTATCTTTCCAATTAATATCTGCCTGTGTGCAGAAGAGCAGGCTGCTGTGCGGCTAATGATCCGGATTACTGCTGCCTGCCACCCCGCCACTCCCGCCGCACGCTGGGAGCCCAATTCCCTTCAAGGGCTGCGATCTGTCACCCATGCCCCCTCCGCGTACGCGCCTCCCCGCCCAAACCTGCATCTCCCCTTCGTCATTCAATCGGAGCCACGCTGAGCTCTAATGACAGATGCCCCGCGCCTCCCTCTTTCTTTCTCTCATCCATCACCTTGCTCTCCTGCAGTCGGACTCCATCTACTTTCAGACTCCTTTTTTAAACACCACACTGTGTCGCCCTGCATGCACCTCAGTCACACACACCCTTCCTTCTCCTCTCTCCCCCTGCGTCAATTGAAGAAGAAGGAGCGGGGAGATGTCTCATTTAAAACCAAGGTGGAAACGCACCCGTGCCGTCACCTCCTCCTCCTCCTCTTCCGTCACGGTGTGAGCACTAATGAAGAAGAGATGAGTCCTCTCCTGTGCCCCCATTTATCTCTGTGGCCGAGGGACATGCACACTCATCCCTGCCTCCGTCTGCGCCTCTCTTCCTCCTCTGTCTCGCCCCAGCTCTGTCATCATATCTAACGTGATGCAATGCTTTAATAGAAGCATAATAACTTCATTAAGCAGGATGGTTATTGTTTTGGGGGAGAGCGCCTTCTTAGTTAGCTTTATGGCTTGTTCTGTCACATCCTTGAACCGCAGCTTATTATTATCATAAAGTAACTTCTCAGGGTGCCAGCAACATGAAATTTGAATTAGGTTACCTTGATTTCTTCTTCTTGGCTCCCACTGTCTGTGTTTTAGTGTCTCTCTGCTCTTCACAGTTTTCCACTAGAAAAGCACTCGGAGAGCGCAGACCTCCGCCAGCGCCACAGTCCTCGCCCGTATTGTGATTTTCACCATAAATATTAGTCCTACCTTTATTTCATGTAAATATTTAGATTCCTTGACCATGAAAACATACCATTAGCAACTGGATTCATAATGATATCTATTTTAGTTCAGTAGTTATTCACAAAAATCACATTTTTCGTCATGGCGGCCAGACGCTGATCCGCATCAACACCAAAATCGAGTTAGTTCTTCCTTTTCCCATGTTGAACATTTCCTGAAAATTTCATCCAAATCCATCCATTACTTTTTGAGTTATTTTGTTCACAGATGGACGGACAAACAAACTCTCACGAAAACATAACCTTCTTGGCAGAGGTAATGAGCTTCAGAAGATGCTTTGTGACAAGTCTTTTTAATGAATTCTGATATAATTATCTTGATCTTTGAGAAAAGAGGGAAGTTTGGGCTGCTGTTTGAGGCTTTCCAGTTCATTTTTGTTCCTATATAGAAATATATTAGTAACATATTGTAACACCAGGCTTGTGACAACAAGGTCAGGGTCAATTATGTGTACGAGTTCTCCAGCTGTCTGTTTGGACCTCTGTTGTGAACACACTATTTTCAAGTCACTTTTGGGATTTTCCCTAAAATCAAGTACAAAAGCTCACTCCGACTCAAAAATAAATACATTTTTAGAGGTCATAAGTCAAGGTCGTTCTTTGTCTCTGTTCACCTGATTGCTGATTTTATTGAACCCAGAGTTCTGCCTTTGCTTTGTCTGTTGCCCGCCTTTGGAAGCATCTGTTTTTAAAGGTGCTATTGAAGTTATTAGGAACATTGATTTAAGTCTTTACACCTAACCAGCTCTACAGTCTAAAGTTTATGCAACACACAAACCTTATAAGAAAAGAAATGACCTTTTTAGCAACTGCACTACCTCAAAAGTCACCCAAGCCCTTTGTTGACCTACCAGAGATCAGTTCTAGTCCATACAAGCTCTTTCAAATTCAGACTCTGTTGAATCTAAATGGAAAAAGTGCACATTAGAAAGAATAAAGGAGAAGTCACCACATCTATATTTAAAACACATTATGAATTTACAACATCCTGTGGTTCATTTGCATTAAAAAACTCTGATTTAGACTACCTGCATTAACCTCTCTCCTCTGTGATGCAGAAGCTATTTTTATCTTGCTTTTCAGAAAGTCTGAAAACCCCTCCAGGTGTGCACCTGGAGATAAAAAGAGAAAACCTTACATATGTCTTGACACCCTGAAGTGACTTTTCTTTCATGTACCTGTTTTATTTTATCCTTTTTTCTTTTCCCTGACAGATGACATTTTCAGCCAGTCCCTACTCCGACCCCATCCAGGTCGCATCAACATTGGCTCAGGGGGCAGAGCACCCTGAGATGTTGTGGGTCATGGGTCCAGTGTTGGCCGTGGTCCTCATCATCATCATCGTCATCGCCATCCTGCTCTTTAAGAAGTAAGAGGCCGTGCTCGGCTGTTTGTGCCTGTGTGTTGGTGTGGTGCGGTTGAGCTGCAGTGACACTTGTGATTGTGGGTTTCTCTGGGTTGCATCAGGAATGGTAATGAGACATGCTGCTCTCTGCCACTTGCACCAGACTGCTCACTCCACCAAACTGTAACATCCGATTTCACTACCACATACAGTGTAACGGGGAAGGGACCTAAAGCTGATTGATTTGTCTGTCAGAAAATTCTCATTTCTCTCCCAAGATTTTGGCCCAGTTTGCCTTTTTTAACAGTTTATTTTAGCAGCTCCATGAGAGGTGTCAGTTAAAATGTCAGCTGATTTTGCTTCACTAATGAAAATAACAGCCTGACTGTCACAAACTCTTAGTCTGAGGAGAGAAATGTGTTTGGGACTCATGATTGGTCCTTTTAAATAAGAAACAGAGGGCTGCAACTGAGGGCTTACCCAAAATCTCATTCAATATCTTCTGAAAGCAGGTCAGCTTCTTCTGTGCTCAACAAAGTGTGCAGTTAAGCCGAAGAGGTGCAGAAACAACTGGTGCTAAAATAAGTGACTGTGCAGTTTGTGAACAACTGTGTACAAAAAATCAATATATTAAGTAAGACCAGGGGTTTCCAAATGGCTCCGGACCCAAATGAGAAGTTTGCTCTCTTACTGAGACCAAAACTTGTAAGTTATTTAACCTAAATATTAGGTTATGAAGTTAGAATCTGTTAATTTAGTTATGATCAGCTTGAACAAAATATTCTGACATATTCTTAACTGGTAGATGCAGCAGATGAGGGTTTTCTAATGCAAAAATTGGCGCTCTTTTGAATCATCAGATATATAATCAAATATAAGCAAAAAAAGTGGTTTATTAGTTTTGGCAGATATCAACTTTCTACCAATCTTTACAGCCAATATATTGATGGTACATGTCCACCATATATATCACATTTACTGCCTGTTACATCCACAAAATGTATAAATGTACCACATTACTTCACCTTTTTTTCACTAAATGTTCACATTGAAAACCAACCATGTCAGCTTTAGAAGAATCAAATGTTTTTGTGGACATTTATCTCAAACACAAATAAGCTGTTACTCTGGATTAAAAAAAATATATAAGTAGCAGCTGTAATGAGTTGGGAAGTATCAATGAATTAGATATTAGCAAAAATAGAACAGTCTGCAAAATAAAACCCTAGTTTGCATTTTTAAGTTCTTGTTGTACGTCTGTATGTTTTTTAAATTGTAGACACCATTTTGTACTTATTTTTTATAATGTACTCTCCAGTTATCTTAAGCAGTTGTTAGCTCATTCCTTTGGAAAAATAAAATAACTCCAATTTAAAGAATATAAAACAAAGATGGAGAAGAATCTCAGAAAAGGTTATTAAAAAAGTCTGTCAAAATGTAATAGACGGTGGGCTTTTATTTTAGTGTGGCATGTTTATGATTGTCCCCAAATTCTGTTTTAATGGCCGTCCTTAATTAATTAAATCAAAATGATAAATAAATCTTGTTCCTGTGAAGCAAAAATGTGTTCATATGAAGTCATATATGTCTTTAAAATCAGAAACTGTAGATCAAATGATCTTTAAGAAACTGAGAAAAATTAAGTGAGTGTTACATCTGGCCCCGGTCTCCCCTATGAAAGTTCTATGTGAAGCTTTGACTCACTGAAAAACTCTCCTTGAGTAGAATTTTGTCTTAACAATGTTATTTTTCTGCCTTCATCACCCTGAATGAAGTTGTTAGAAGTCAGTAAAGTTCTCTCATGTTGTTCCCACCCTGTCTCGCTGATGCAGATCGCTTCATGTGTTTTTATTTGCACACCAGTGACTCACCAGCTAATGACTCAATGTAACACAAACAACTTCAGACCTTTTCATCCTTACATCTGAATGAAATATTTAACTATGAAAAAACAGCCCACCTTTAGGCTCCTTAGTATCAAACATTCCTTTCATGATCACTGAATAGGTTTGAACATTGTATGAGTTTTATTTTTGCCCTAAATGAACCTTCATTTAACTCATTTGACTTCTCTTTTCGAGTCAGTTACACACTTTAGCTTCTCCTGATAGCTCCATTACAAATTTTCTTTTTCACATTGTAACTGTTCTCCAGCCTGCCATCCACAGCCCTCTAGACAGGCTGCTGTGTGGCTGCGGTCTGGGGCACACTTAGAGAGCGACCGGTTAATAATAGGCCTGGAGACAGCTCACTGCTGAGTGGCACATCCTCTGTCTGGAAGCCCTTTTCTCCTTGTGGACACAGATGGACAGGAGGGACTGTGGGGAGGTGGCTCTGTGCCCTTTTCTCTGTGGGCTGGCAGCACATGTGCAAAGGAATAATCACACCCTAGCTCAGGTTGTTATTGCTACCTGTGTATTAGCCAAGACCAACAGGCACTGTGAATAATGGCGAGGTTATTCTCAAAATTCTTCAGTTCCTTTTAAAGGTACAGTGCGTGGAATTTTTGCACCTAAGTGTCTGTATAGATTTAGAAAAAACACTGCCTCTATATTTGATTGTATTTTGTTGCATGCCTACATTACCTTGAATAACAGTTCAAAAATGCAGAAAAATCCTATTTTTTTAATAGAAACAGTAGTTGCAACCACCTCTTGAGTCAGGACACTTATTTCTGACAGTGAAACATCTGATATTACATTTCCTCTTAAAAATGAGATGCCACATCTCAAAGGGCTTACCTTCACTAAATTTATATTCAACAACTATGTTGCTGTTTAAATAAAGATTGACTTATTGGGTCTATATTCTGCGGAGACAAATGTGATGAGAACAGATTTATGATCTGGGCGTCCATGGGTTTGCCTCTATCATAAATTCTTATTTTCAGTCCCTTTGTTTCTATGATGGATGCATCTCTGAATAAATGTTTGTGTATATACAAATATAAGTATATTTAGATGTATTTGTATTTCTGTGTATCTATAAAATGAAGAGTGTGTCTTCAGCCTGCTCTATTGTGAAGTGCCTTGAGATAACACTTCTTATGAACTGGTGCTATACACATAAAGATTGGTTAATTGAGATTTATATTAATAACAGGAACAGAAAGAATAAGAAACTTATGCTTAATGCTGCTGTTGTGCTTCTTCATCTCATTCCTGTTTTTGCTGCTTACTTGTAATGGTACATAATCATTTTGTCATAATTCTGACCTTCAGGCTCCCATGGTAATGTGTAACTCAATCCTCAGTGTAGCAGTGTGACCCCACCAGGCATTTTCAAGTCAAAAAGACGCACTGCTCAGCTCAGCCCACCCCCTCTGATTACCTAGTGCATTGAACTGAGGTCTCTATTCTGTAAAAACTGCTTTCCATGTGTTAAATTGACTAAAAAATGAACAGTCTATTTTATTTTATGGGTAAGTTTCACAAAACAAGAAAAGCTGGTAAAAGTGTTTCTTCTGCTTCACACATTAGGCGAACAAAAATCTCTTTGTAAGTAGCTGCCTGCAAGAACCAGCAAATAAACTGATAACAGATTTTCTCCTTCACTATGTGCAATTCAGTAATGAAATAAAAAAATATTTTAGTGTTTTGAATAACCTTGTTAAGCATAATTTTCGCTTGAATAGAGCTCTTTAATGCTATTCTGCTAGACAAACTGCAATTTTAACATGACTTAGACCTGAATTTTGAGCCTCACAGCTGCCTTTAAAATAGGCAGATTTCAGCCAAACTATGACGTTTGTGTTCACTCACACAGTAGGAGCAACTATGTTCTGATCCTCCAACTTTATTTTCTTTAGAGTTATCAGACATCAAGAACGTCCGTGTGATATGATCTTCTTGTATCAGGACGTTGATGGACAGCAGAAAAATACTGTGTTAAATGTAGTCAGTGTTTCATCAGGATTTTGCTTGTACAGTCTGAGCGCTCAGATTGTTAATGATCATCAGATTGCACAGTACAAGCTCATAAATAGTGCATCTTGGTCGTGTGTCCTAAACGATTCAGTCGCACAGTATGAGTGGAAATTCCTCCACTACTGATGTTCTGGGTTTATCCAGCTACAAAAACATTTTGTAATATTAGGACAAGGTTCAAGTTTAGTTTATTGTCAGTCTGCTCATGCTGATGAATGAATTGAATTAAAGAGATTCAGCAGTGTTCAATAAGAGCAGGAAGGACACCATGATAAATAAAAACAAGGACTATCTCGGAGAGACTTCATCAACTAATAAATACCTCAAACTTGAAGTCATGTCCCAGCAGCAATCAACACTTAGTATGTTAAGCAAAAGGAACAAAGAGAGGTCTGTCAACTGAGGCAGCTGTAAGCCGTCACCACCCTGAGACCCTTCTGAACACAAATAACCAACCCCCCCTTCTCTGTCTGCTCACACATGTCTGGTGGAACACATTAGTTTGGATTGGGCCTACCTTTTATCCAGTACAACAAGTAAGCAGCAGAGTGAGATGGAGCTTCTCTACAGAGCAGCTCTTATATTAATGTTTTGATACAGTCACAGACTTTAAAAATTCTGTTTGCAGTGCTTTACAGATGTTGTCTTTAGTTGATTTGGTTAGGCTCTTTTTCTGGAGGAGTTTTACTCATATAATTAACCATTACCTTTAATCCCCCCTTCTTTTGCCCTTTTTAAATGCAGCAAACAGGAAAGGTGGGTACTGTCACTGTAACATTCACATCTCCATCCCTCTTTGTCCAAGTCCCGTCTCATTCATGTTGTGATTTTGTTAGAAGTCATCGTCTCTTCTGGCTGTCAGGGTCAGTTTCCTCTCAGCTCCAGTCAGCATTTCCTAAAAAATCCTCTCTTGCAGAAATAGAGGGAATCCTCTTTAAATTGGCATGTCTAATCTAATTTGTTCAGTTTTACTTGACTTGCAAGACATGAGAGGCAGCCGACTCTGCAGCCCCTGATAACCGGGGTCAGAGGAACCCCCGGGTCACCTCGGTGCACCAGTGCATGTTCCACATTTAGTGCCAGTGCTCCCCCTCAGATCGTCCTGTCTGCCAGGGTTTGTCTCCGTGCTGAGTTTCATTATCCAGCCAGTGTCAGCGCGCCCCTCTAGGATCAGCCCCCATCTGAATATGCCAAGGCATCACCTGCTGCTGAATGGGCCATTGTGCAGTAAATGCCAGACAGGGAAACTGCTGAAGAAGAAATGTTCCCATCTTTTAAGCTGACATTTTCCACTCAGACCCATTCCTCCACTTTTTCCCAGTCGCTCTCTCATACTGCTTCCTCGTGGACGGAGCCTCAACAAAGGGGCCTGTTCTACCCTCATTAAAACAGCCTGAACTGCACGCACCTCTGCACCCACACTGTATAGGAGTGTGTCCTTAGAGCTGGGAAATATGAACCTAGAAATATATCTCTATAGTTTGAGCTAAATGACCAAACATGAGATAACTGTTTTTGTAACTGTGGTATTAAAAGGTGACAATATAATTTGATTATTACAGAGACGATTTATGCTCCTTTGATAACAAAATATCTATAACTACCCATGAAGACCAAACATTTCAAATAGGTGATTATCATTTACAGTCATTGATTTTTACTGTAAACAAGGATTTAGTCAAACATTTGATCTGAAATCTTGTTTTTTTACATCTTCAACATCACCTACATTCAGCATCAGCCATTTTGACTTCTGCTTTTAAGAAAACATTAAAAACTTGACATATTTCCCAGCTCTATGTGTGTAAAAATGTGTGCGTTCCTCCATTTTCACACATCTTAACCCCTCACTTTTAGCCTCAGATGAATAACCCCATTGAGATTTCTGCCATGTTTACTTTAGCCCAGCACTGAAGTGTCATGTAGATTGGCATCTGATTGGGTCGTAGGGGGAGACTCGAGGGGTGTGGGGTACAGCTCGCAGATGCCCTACTCTTTCAACACACCCCTCCCCCCAGACCCGCCCGCCCGGCCCCGCATCAGCAGTGGTCTCTGAGAAAACCGGATACGGTCTGGCTCAGCTCACAGTTGGAGAGGAAAAGATGCTTGTCATAGATTAGCCGTCACGCTGCTAGCATTAGCTTAAGCCCCTGCAGCATAAGATAACAGGTGGCGGCGAGGCTCGGGCCCCTAGCAGCATGAGGTGGACGGGGTTAAGGCTGTGTGTGCTGCTGCCAGCTTTATATATATTCTCAACACGCTGGACTTCAACAGAAGGCCCTGCTCCTGCCTAAAACCCGCACTCGCCACTTGCAAATGGAGTGCAATGAGATGTGAAATTTCCACAGGGCGCCCTGATGCTTCTTTCCGCCCATTTCCATTTGCAGTCTGAAGGCTTGTGAGTCTGCAGCTGTATCTGTGTGTAGCTGCAGAAGGGTGTGAGGTGCAGGAGCATACGTCTGTGTGTTTATGTCAACAGATGCCGGCTGTCTGAACATTAGAATACAGGCGGTTTGCATTTTTCATCCCTCTGTCCGCCTGATGGACAAAGCTGCAGTTGACTGAGCCGAGCCTCACCGAGCTGCACTTTCCTGCTTGCTGCTCTGTGCGGCTCGGCTCGGCCTGGCCCGGCGGTGCAGGTGCTGCAGAACTGGTCTAATTACCCAGTGTTGTGCCACCCAGCTGATGAGCTAATTACAGCAGCCGCCTGTTTTCCTCTCAATCTGGAAAGCCAGTAAACACAATGTGTTGTTAGCACACACACACACAGCAGCTAAAATCACACATTTTAATCTTTGCTACACATAAACAGTCGCTCATGTGCACATACCCGCACAGCAGCTGTCACCTATCCAGCGGCAAACAAACTCAACCTAGCCCTCTCCAGGAAACAACGCTGTTCCTTCAAACACATTAAGCTCCAGTTGGCAAACTAATGGGACTAATTCTCCAGTACCTACTGTCTCTTGAATTCTGGTCCTCAAAGCTAGCATAGGAAACAATTAACCATTAGCCTCATCAAGTGTGCAGCACTGTAAAAAGTGTGTGCGTTTTTTCTCAGCCCTCTGCTCTAACCATATAGGAGAAAATTAATGCCATTCTTAATCACCCTGTCATTTTTTACTACCATCAGTAATTGATGAACAGAGTTATATTAAGCTGTATTAAGCATGAGGCCCCAGCTCTCACATGTGCCTAATGCTACAATTTCCATTTCTGCCATCTCAGGAAGCGGGCATCGCCCTTACCCAAAGATGAGCACTCAGGCGGGGTGAAAGACTCCCTGCTGGCAAACTCCTCCGACCCCGTGGAGATGAGAAGACTCAACTATCAGACTCCAGGTAATGAAAAGAATCAAGGTTTTTACCATAAAATGAAGCTACTTCTGATAAAGTTTACGCTTGATGGCTTTAGATTAAAACAGGGTGAAAGAAAGGTTAGGAAACTCAGCAACAGCTGTTAGATTTGGGTTTGACATAATTATAGCCAACATGAGACAAGCATATTCATTTAGTTTTGGTGGTATTTACAGCATCGAATGTTTAAAGGAAAGCTATCATCAAGTCCAATCTTGACACTTGATGATAGTCTTTTCCTGGTATAATTATTGAATCACTCACCAGGTTCACATGATGTATTTCTGTATCAGTCTGATAAAAATGGGCTGTTGAAATGCTTCTCATCATATTGGTTTAACAGAAATGGTCCTTTATTGTTGTTTTTGTATCAACATTTGGATATTGATGCTCTCTCACATGTAAACTCCTCTGCAGACCAGACTGGACCAGGTGTTCTCCTCATGTGTTGCACTCTCCACACTGGGCATGAACCCAGAAAACAAACCCCATTTTCCAAGAAGTCAGGCAGCATGCAAGCACTTGAATGCTATGTGCTTGCAAAAGAAATGTTTTCATCTGCTTTTAGCTGCAACAGTAAACTACCTGGAAAGCATTTATCTTATTTGTGCCGAAAGTGAAGTGTCAGAGTGTGTAGAATTGTTATTTTGCTAATATTTTTGAGAAACAACTAGTCCTGAAGGTCAAAGGGAAGAAGGTTCATAGAAACTATCTGCAAAGGGAATATATAGCCACCCATTGTCCTGAAGGGGACATACCTGAGATAGTAAAACCAGTTTCCCCAGCACAAGTATACTGGGACAAAGTTAGTGGTGGCACAGTCTGAAACTGTGCTGGGTCAGTAGTCGGTAGGGTGCAGGTCCAATCCCAGCTAGGTGTCACATGGCAATGTGTCTTTGGGCAAGACTTTTAACGCCAAGTTGCCAAGTGTTAGTTGATAGTGGCCTGTGTTTTAAAGCTGCTCTGAGGAGCCAAAGAGACTAGAAAAACAGTCAAACTTTTTTCCCCTTGTTGGTCCACAACATTGTGATTTTTGCTCTGCTATTAACTGTTCAAGCTTTAATTTATTTTTCCTTCTATCTACCTTCTATGTTTTATACTGTTTGACTTTCAGGTCAAAGCCCAGTATGTAAACTGAGGAGCATGTGCAGAACACTCAATCCAGTTAAGGGGCTGTTAGGTTTTATGCGTGCAAAAGAAAATTAAACACCAACGACATTATCAAGGTCCATCAGTCTGATCATAGGACATTTGAAACAACAAACTGACTTTCTTTTCTTTATCTAAGTGCACCTGATGACTCACAGCTTGAGTTGTGTTGCACAGGGAGACTTTTAAAAGAGTTTATACAGTACTCAGAGTATGAATTTAATATCGGGCTTAAAGAAATGCAGGGTTATTCAACATTTATTTAAAAAAATGTTGAAAAGCGTAGTCTGCCATTGTGACTATATATTTAAAGGAGCTTTGTCGCAAATGAAACCCCTACCTGAATCTCATCAAGTAATCGTATCAGAAACCTTTAGAAAAAAACTTCTCAAGGTGACTCAAAGCTTTAATAGTGTTTTTAATACCATGTATTTTAAATTTTTTACCTTGAAATGTTGAGTATTACATTTTGATTTTTTCCTCTTCTCAGCTAAACTTTGAACAGAATTTCCAAAAGCAATTTTCCTCTGCAATGAACACCTGCCCGGCTGCCTCTCTGTTGCTTTTGATGGATCTCTTGTCTGCAAGCTCTTTGTAGCAGGTGTTGCTGTATCAAAATCCATGCGCCCTGCTTACTTTGTTATTAATCCAAATCTGACCTGAGAAAAAAGAGGGATTAATAAGTGAAATCATGTGAGCATCTGTGGAGGTATCAAAGGAGTCCAGGACAATGGATTCACATGGTAGTAGTGAATCAGGTAGGGTGGGTGGATGGTGTAAGATAGGGCTGGGAAAAATATCAAACTTTACATTACATTATTAATGTACTTTCAATTGAGATGCAAGGTAAGACATTATTATTTAAAATAATGTACTTTATTTTGAGATCATGAAACCTGACATGGTTGTTCTGACTTCATCGGGCCCTTCTTGAAAACAAGGTAGAATACTTTTTTGATAAAAGAACTGTAAAACAAGCTATCTAAAATAGAGTTTTCAGAAAGAACCACAATATAATCCATTTCTTTGGTTTTATTTGAAACTAAGGACTTTCTCTCCTTGGTAATCAAATCAAATGGTTCCAATACTTGTTTGACACCAACAGGAGCAAAAATATATAACAATAAAACAGAAATAGAATTTATAAATCTCCAATATTGTGTAATTCCTTTTACTTGTGTAATTGTACTTTTACACATTCTGTCAAAATTGCACATTTTCATTGAAGGTATTTGAAAAATCAAACCACCAAAAAGCAAACCCACCTCTCCAAGAAATATAAGTCTTAATACCTAGTACTGGGTTGTTTTTTATATTTATTATCAAAATGTAATATATGTAATTTTATAATCTAAACAAGCTTCCTGCTTAGAAGTAAAATAACATCTTATCAACTCAACATCTTTAGGAATATCTAGAAAGTTTTAAACCTTGGTATATGATTATGCTGCTTATGTTAATTGTATAATTTAAACAGTGAGTAGGTGTTTGTTTTCAATGGTAGAAAAACAAACAAAGTCCCTAATATAAGGTGTTAAAGACTCCTGTTTCTGTTGCCATGGTATCAGTGGAGAGTCTACTTGAAGTCACAATCAGGAATTTCAGCCACTGAGGAATCAAAAAGTACAGACTGACGACAAAATTAAAGTGAACTTTAATCAGTCAGAAACTTCAATTCACCTGTAAATAGAATTTTATTGTTACTGTTATTTAATGATTTTCTACAAGGACGGTGTAGATCCTCAGCTGATGTTATAGAAATGTTTGAAACTGTTGCGTCAGGTTTATAAATTATTAATGAGCTGTTGCTGCAGCAGCTGGTTTCAGATCTGAGGATATGAACTCTCTTCTTTCTCTGTCCATTAGTTTTTACTTTAAATAAAAATCAATCACTCAATTTTAATAAATACATCATTAGCAGTATCTTAAATTACAAGGCACTGAGGATATTAAACTTATTTCTCATGGTTGTTGCCTCCATAAAACTCTGAGAATTCTGATTACAATTACTGGCTTGACCATTTCTGATATAAGAAGTTAAGCCCATAGACTTCACCACAGATTGGTGAGATAATTCAATTTGTCTGCCTTCAGTTTAGCCTGATTTTGCATGTTTTTCATGATTCTTTACGATCCATTCAGGTGTCACATTAAAGATAAACTTGAGACCACAGCAGAGAAAAAGATGCTGAAACTATTTGCTTAGTGAAAGCCTGGGTACACTGAGCTTGTTTTGGAAGTTCACAACATCACGCAGAGTTATAGTGACTACAGGGCTTTATCTTGGGCATGTGAAATTTAATGCTGCATGTAAACATAGCCTTATGGCTCAAAAGTTTTTTTAATCATCATAGACAAAGGTAAATCAGACTAGAATCTAAAAAATCAGTAAAAGAAAAAACAATCAGTATGACTAAGAACAGCTCTAAGGAATAAGATAAGCCTTTATTAGTCCCACGGGAGGAATTCCAGCTCTATTCAGGTTAATTTCAGCGATTGAGACGCAAACTGCCACACAAACTGCAGTGCATACCCTCTTTCATTGTAGTTTGGAGGAAATTATGCTGAAGTTTAATTGCACTCAGTTCAATACATCAGGAACTGCCAGCAATTAGATTGTGATAAAGGGACTTCAACTTTAGAGCCAAACGACGACTGGGCAAGCATAAAAATTAAAAGTAAAAACTAGATTAGTCAGATAAAAAAGGGAAATTTCTACTTCTTAAATCCTTTCAGACCTTTGACCCAGTGCTGACATCTACCCACTTTGAGGATAACAGTCCAATCAATCGTTCCCTTTAAGACAACATTTTGAAGTCTCTTACCAGACAATCCAAAAAAGGGGAGTTGTTACTATTTTTATTTCTTTGCGGAAAAAATATCCGTACATATAAACTGAACTGGGAATAAAGGTGTTTAGGTCAAATTTAGCATAATTGCCCTTATAAAAATTCAATACTCTCTTATTGTATTGAAGCCTTTTTTTATGTGATCGTTGTTGTTGGGTTGTTTTTCATTTCTGTGTGTGTTTGTCTCAAACTGTTGAATGTGTTGCTGTCTTGTCCAGGACACATTTGAAAAAGAGATTTTTAATCTCAATTAGGTTTTCCCTGGTTAAACAAAGGTCAATAAAAAATAAAAATAATGACAAAGCCCATTTAGCAGCCTACCCAAAGATGAATCTATAAAGCCTGAGATATGATTTATGATTCACGTTGCCCAGCTCTAATCTGCGAAGGTATCTGAGGACTGACTAGATTTAGATTCCATCCACGTGTAGTAGTGAAGCGGGTGGGTTGGAGGGTTGGAGGGGTTGTGTCAGGGTGCCCGCCTCAGCATCAGCCTTCTTCCTTTTTTCCTCCTGATCTCCTCCCTCCTCCCCCCTCAATCCTCACTCCTCCTCCCCCCTCCATGAGCTCCTTTCATTCCCCCGAGCTGGTAATGAGTCCTGCTGCCTCTGATGTCAAGGTGAGCCAGGCAGAGGGAACAATGGAGCTGAGAGAAAATGTCAACCATGGTGCACGCGCGGTTGGGCCTCTTTCTGTGTGTTTTCTGCATGTGTGTGTTTCCCTTCTCACGGGTTATTAAAGATCCAAGTTTCCCCTACACACACACACGCACACAGCCCCTTTGAACCCCTGCAGAGGAATTAAGCAGCGCTGCCGCTCTAAAAGCGCCCTGTTCTTCCATCCTCCCACTCCACCTCTTTCCTCTTTTGTCTTTCATTTCCCCCTGTAGGGTAATCTCTCTCTTTCTTTCTTTCTTACCCCCTTTCTCCCTCTCTGTACGTCAACATTTATCTCCCTTTTTCTCAGCCTCTGCTCCTTACTGTTTTGCTTCAAGAATGGTGATTATCAGAAAAAGAAGAAGAAAAACACAGTGGCTGTGTCTCACTGGTGAAAACGTAAGATTCCAGGGAGGTGCTGAGTGAATATTGAGCAGTCTGTTTCTCTGTCCTCTCGCTCTTTCTTTTTTTCTTTCTTTGATTCGCCCGCAGCAGGTGAACATTCCTGCTCTGATTCTGATTGTTGTTAAGTGGTCTGACCGATTGCAGCTCATGTCTCCAGCACATCAGTTTGTTAAACAGACCCCGGCTGCACCGTCCTTGTTGCACTCCAGCAGCAGGCGTGTGGTTCGATGAGTAAATGACCTGCTTTATACTTTTCAGACCAGGTTCAGATAGTATTAGCAAGTGCTAGCCGAGATCACCTGAAACTTTTGATGGATTCAGAGCATCTTTGCGACAGAAAGTCTGATTTATATCATGTCAAATCTTAATATATTGACCTAAAGCAGAATATAAATATGGTGACTGTATCCTGTTAAATAGACAGTCAAGATATTTTGCAATTCCCCATTAAGAAATGAGTTTGAGTTTGCCAACTTGTGTTTTTCCTCCACATGAACAGAGCATGTATGATTTTGCCAGGTGTTTTAAGACTGCTGTGGCTCGTTTCTCTATTTTGAAGATTTTTTTAATTACTGGGTGTTTCATTGCTTTATTTTTTCAATTATACTGAGGGAGCAATTAAATCTTCAAAAATGGGTGCAGCTGTTTCTGTGTTGTAAGTGGCTTAACCATAACAAAAAAAGTCCCAAGATAACAACAGAAACACTAAAATGTGCTTTTTTACAAGCAGTTAATACAGTTTAAAGTCCATAAAACACCAGTGAATGCAGTTAACCATGACATACCTATTCAAGAGCTGTTTGGGGTACAAAATGTTGAAGTTTACAATAAAAAAAGATCAGTTATCATTTCTATTAAAATTCTCCATGACTAAAAGAAAGGAAAGAACAAAAGTGAATGTCTTTAAAATTCAGTTTCAACTTTGTGGACCTTGTTTTCTTTGACTAATTTTTTTCAGAAAGTGAAAACTAGTGGTGCAAATCCTAAACAGTTTAAAACTAAAGAAATTATAGGGTGCTGGTTTGGCGTAATGGTTAGCACCCCATGTACATGCTTCTGCCGGTCGAGGTTCGAATCCCGCCTGTGACCAGTTTGCAGAGTGTCTTCCCCTGCTCTCTCTCCCCCTTTCACAAGCCTATCCACTCTCTCTCTCCTATCAATAAAGGCACAAAATGCCCAAAAATATACTTAAAAAAAAAAAAAAAACTAAAGAAATTATGCAGGATAGAAAAAGGACTTTACTCCTGCCCTGTTTGCTCACTTACAATAATTATAAGAGTATGCATTATGGATGCAACAGCTCTAAACTTTGTCAAGAGTCCTGTCGGTAAAAATATGATCCTTGCTGAAGTCAGCAGGATGACCAAGGAACAAACATCAGTTATTCTATGATAAGTTCAGTGACAGCTCAGAAAAATGAGGATTAGACGAGTCGGCAAAGTGTCATCATGATATGCTTTAAAAGAACACCAAGAAAAGGAAAGTGAATTTTTTTATCATATATTTTAAAAGAAAAATGAAAAGAGAGGATCGCAACAGCCAACTTGTAAAAACCAAACCAAAAGTCGTGAGCAAAAAAACAATGAACTTAACGAACTGTGGGCTAAGTGTTTTGTTACATCCCTAGTGTAAACTCTAAAGTATCAGCATTGGTGAATCAAATGATTTGTCGCTAGGTGTTTTTGATGTTGCTTGATCTAACAATTACTTCCAGGATTAAAAGTTCTTCTGAAGTGATAACCAAAATGTTAGCTTACACTTCAACAATTACCCCCCCGAGTTGCAATAAAGGAGATTTCTGCAGGAATTCCAAGTAGTGCCCTTTCTGCAGGAGTGCTCTTTACACAGAGTCGTCTCAGGGGAACATTTTAAAGTCAAGCTTTGTATGCACTTCTGTTTAACAACCCAAACTACACCTCTTGAAATGTCCTGAGAGCGTTTACACCACCCGCCGTGTTCTTTGGCTAACTCAAAAGGTTATTTGCAGATTCTGTTTGGCCTTGGTCTGATCCTGAGCCACCTTACATTGATTAAGTGTTCTTCTTCCTTCCTCCTTCACTGTCCTCTCTCCGCAGGTCCCAGCTCTCATCGTTGCCCCAACACTCCAAGTTAGTCTGCTCTCTCACCTACTGTGTATTTCCCACACATGCAGTTTCCCGTCCTCTCCCCCCTCTCTCTATCTCTATCACATTTCCCAACAATGCAGTCCTGACAGACATCACAAGCCTCACAAGCTTGTAGCCTCTGGCACTCTGAGGATGCAGTATTGTCCTCTTCTGGCTGTGAACTTCCATACTTCCCCACTATGGTGCAGGAGCAGAAGATTGGATCAGTGGTTCTCAGCAGGTCTAGCCTTAGAACCTTAATGAGAACCAGAACCCCCCCTGAAAAAGTTAACCACTGAAGTTTGTTTGATTGAAAAAAAAAAATGCAGGTTTGGACAAAAACAAAAAGACAGGACAAATGAAATATGTTTAACTAGAAAGCATTTGGAGAGTGCAAATCTCCACCAAGGTAGCTCACATGTAATTGTTACATCTATAAGCAATAGTTCCATGATTACATTATTACTTAAAGAGAGTTATTGAGGAAAAATGATCATTCGCTAATGGCAGTTACCTAAATCCAATTGTTTTTCTGTCGAGCCATTATCAACCACTCCAGAAAATTTCAGCAAAATCTGCCCAGTGGTTTTGTGTAATCTTGCCAGCAAACAAAAAAACAACCAAACATGCAACCAAAAACATAACCTCCATGGCGAAGGTAATAAGAGCATCATGGGGTCTTGCTCCTAATATTCACATAGTCAATCTTGGCGGCACAATATACAGCAAGAAACACTCTTGGATTTCTCAACGGCACAAACATCTCAGCTTGAGATACCAACATTTTGTCACTGTTTGGCACAATTTTTTTATAGAACAGTGCTGTTAGTCACCTTTAATATTGATGTGTGGTTTTGTAAAACTTTTAATCAATAATAAAAGAAACATTGTAATCAGGACAATATAACATCTATTTATTCAGTAATCAAAGCTAATGTTTAATTTCCTGTATAGCAGAAAACCAGAATTTAAGAAAACAGTCAGAATTCTCGAGTTATCATGACCCAAAGAGTCAAATATGTGTTTTCATTTGAAGCCTCCAAATATCATGGAGTTTTTTTGCCCCTGGTTTTTTAAATATAATTTGATATCACTGGACTGAGCTGTGTGGACATTTACACTTTGGCTTTGTTATTGATGGCTTCACTCTCCATTTCATGAACAACATGATCATAAAGGCTGGCCGACACACAAACACTGATGTCCTCGTCTGTAATAGTATTGTTAGTGTAATTACTCTGGTCCCATCTTTCACAGTGGCCATAGTTACCATCCATTAGCTGTTAGCACAGTAATGATTAGCTGTGAATGTGACCCATGACCTCCAAGATGAGCTCTGCCAAAGGCATTAGTGTTAATATTTATACCTTTTGAAAGTGTCCCTCTGATCTCTGTGTGACTTCCAGGCTATATGTTTGTTAACGATGCTCCCTGTATAGCTTCAGAGCCTCTTCATGCGTCCCATACAGTTAACTTTGAACACATGAGGCAAGTTCCCAACAATCCGTTTAAGCGCAGAGCCTTGCCAAGTTCAGAGGCACAGGGGGAATTTGTGTCGGTAGATTAGCAATAAATCATCCAATAACCCAGCGATGAGAAATCTAGAGAGCGGCAGGGGGGTTGTTTGAAATTAATCCCAGCCCAAGCGCTCCAGGCTGGGCTGAGAGATAGTCCATTGTTGGGGAAGAGATTTTCAAAGAAATGAGTTTTGGCTGGTGACCAGTCAGTTCTCTCTTTTTTTTTGCCTCTCTGGGAAGTGACAGTGTGACTGATTTGAAGAGACTTGTGGGTTCCTTCTCTGATCCCACCTCTGCCACCGATTGAGCGTTGTGGAGTCAGAGAGATGTCTGCCTCCCGCTTCCCTCCAGAAGCATGCTCACCCAGTCACTCATGTGCATTGCCGTGCCAGCCCCACCTCTGTCCTCCTCACTTAGCATGACGACATCACCAAATGTCATCAAATGTCACAAGCCTGTTTCAACTCGAGCGCCCTCTCTCTCTCTCTGCTCTCTTCATGCATTGTTGAACAAAGTGCACTCTCCTCACCGTTACACAGCCACCTCATGGTCCCACCGGCAGCCTCACTCACCTTGTGGTCCAATTGGTGTTTTGTGTAAGTCCTTGTGCATGTCTCATGTAAAAACAGCCAACTCTCATTCTTCGTCTGTTTTCTCCTTCCTTCCTCTTCCTCCCTTTCCTCTACCAGGAATGAGGGAGCACCCGCCCATTCCTGTCGTTGACTTGGCTGACCACATAGAGCGACTGAAGGCCAACGATGGCCTCCGCTTCTCCCAGGAGTATGAGGTAAGAGCTGCACACTCAACATGAGATGAAGTGGATGATTTATTTGAATCAGTGTAGTTTATTTTTATATTCCCCTAACTTCATCTAGCCATTAATGAGTGCTTCGTGGAAAATAAACTCATAATAAAATAGATGACAGGCCCAGTGCTCAATGAGAAGGCTGTTTATGTTTGGAAAAAAAAAACTTACTGACAGGGAGAATATCTTTTCGTAATAATTGGTCTGAATGGGAAATTATTATTTCTCCTTGGAAATCAGGAACTTAATCAAGTTTTTAGGACATGTTTCTACCGCATTATTCTTAGAAATCTCCACTAGAGCCTAAGAATATCAAGCAGACTTGTATTTACTTAGTAAGGGTTGAAATTTGTCCCAAGGTCCAAAGAAACTTTTGGGAGTGCAACTAGAAACATAACTAGTAATAAAATAATAATGTGTTAATTCAGTTAAAAGTACTTGACCTAGAAAGCAGCCCTGAACGGTTCTTAACTGACTAATTAACACAGAGTAGAGTAGTCAACCACTCAGGAAACTGAAGTTCAGTTGATGTTGGGTGGTTTGAAAGCTTAGACCATCTCTAGTGTGGACCAAAGATCTTGTTTTGGCAAAACCAGGGGTCTCAGTTTGCTTCTACGTGAACCAGAGTTCAGTCCACAGTGGGTGTAAAAGCCAACCAAACCAAACAAGGACTAAATTTGGCAAGCAAAAGAAAGAGCAGTGCATTATGCCTTAAATTTGGCTGCACACAAGATCAGTAGGCAAGCTAACATGGTTTTCACTGACAAGCAGTATGTGGCTAACATTTCTAGCACCACCGACCTCAGGTTTTTCCTAACATGTTTACGTCAACAACTCTGTGGGGAAATGGTCGCAAATTGTTCTAGTACATATGTCATTTTCTTATGAGCAGCCGCAGCCATTGCCCAACTTCTTTTTCTAATTATTAAAATACTGCCGAATCGCCTCAGAATTGTGTTAAACTCGAAGCTGGGCTGGATGGACTGCAGCTACAGCCCCCAAAGGTAATTTTACTTCTTTTAAAGGAATTTTAGGTGTGAACAAGAACTTAAAGTGACAGGAGCATCTCAGACAGAATAACAATAGAGGTGGATCAGGGGTATTCAGTAAAAGGAAACTGACAGGTTTTTTTACATTAGTGATTGTAACCTTCTCCAAATTATGTGCACAAGTTCTGGCCAAATATGATTGCTTTAGTATTAAATTCTGGCAGTGTAAAAACAATTTGGCATTTGTTTACTTTAAAAGAAATCAGGATATACATGTTAAGCCATTTAGTTGAAAGATATGACTGTAATATTTGGATCACATCGCCCAGCTCCACTGCACATCTTTCTGAATTAGCGTTCCTCCATTTCAAGCATTAAAATGAGTTTCTTTGTTATCGTGTCTGCAAGGGAGATTTCTGTTTATGCCTCTTTGATCCCATATGCATGTATTCTAATGGATTATAGAAGACTTCTCTCACAGACATTCTTCAGTCATTTTTACAACTCTATTACCATTCCCACCAGGAAACCAACACTTACATTAAATGCTGTGAGATGCTTTTTCACAAAGCTAGCAGGTGGTGGGTTGCTTAAGCAATCTGTGTGCAGCTTGATGTTTCCCCCAAGAATGTTATTTTGCAGGCGGTCTCTCCGATGCAACTCGGTGAGGGATTATCTCTTGTCAGTGTTCTCCCTCAGAAAAGAGTTAGCAAATTTGCATTTAAAGTGCCACATAGTCGTTTTGGGGACGAGCAAGGCCAGACCAAGACGAGAGGGATCCTTGAATACAGAAAAACAAGAGCTGTTGTTTATTTACTTGTCCTGATTGTTCGATCTGTTTTGTCTAATCAGCGCTATTTTTCACATTGATGGATACAACAAGGCAGCAGGAATGATTGTAGATCTGTTTTTGTTCTTTCTTCTGCTCCTCGTGAAAGGTTATGTGATTGCCTCCGTCTGTTTTCTGTGGCCAGCATATGTTGCTACAGCATGAAATCTGCTGTTGCAATTTCCCACTGCTGAGAAAAACAACTGAATTATTGTACTGACCTTACAACCTTTCCCCGAGCAACACCACGAGCCCAAACTTTCACCAACATTTTGCTTCAGTCCTGTTCTGTGCCCTGTCCAGTGTTTACTGTGAAAATAGTATAACATTTGATAGGTTTATATAACAGATGAATCATCTACCCGGTGGTGCTGCCCACATGAAAGAAGTCATTTGGAGTCATATATTGTGCTTATGTGAACATGCAATGTTAATGTGTTTTACTTTTTATTTAGAGAAAGCTATTTCAAGCAGTAACTGCAGTCTTGTGAAGACTGTTCTTGCAGCACTGTGTAGCAGAGAGAGGGATGGAAATAAGAATAAAGTTAAGCAGGGAGGACTTGTTTGGGCTGACAAGGTAGTCAGCATTGTTTAGGCTCTATCACTAGTAAAGGGCAAATAAAGAATTATTGCTAAAAAAAAAAAAAATTGCCTTGTGGCAAGAAAGAGTTGATTGAACCCACGTTTTGTTTTTTCACTCCACTCTAATGTACCGCACCTTTAGTGTATCAAAGTCCTGAATTTGGGCTGGTCATTTAGATTTCAGCGCGCTCTGACAATGATGCAGCTGAGAGAATGAATCACTCAGGTCCACATACAGACATAAAACAAGAACAAACCCACCAAAGCTGACAAGCTTCAGAGAAGTTTTGATGCTTTAAAATGACTTGAAAAAATTGGCACAATGTGCTTTTTAAACCTTGATGTCGTAGATATTGCAGACAATTAGCATGATTGAAGTCACATGCTGCTATCATCCATTTATTTTATTCATAAGTTGAACAAAAGCTTCATGATCCAGTGCTGGTCATAACTACTTCTACCTTTTACAGTTAGCTGAGGAAAAATCAAAAATTCATTGAAGATTCCAACAACTTTATTCATTCCAAAGGGCAATTCAGTTTTGCAGTCTACAACAGCAGTCAGACAAAAATGAATGCAACTCCAGAAAAAGGCATACAGTAGATTGGACACAGCTGCAGTTTTTAAGTTCACATGTTTGATTTTGGGAAATGTGAAAGTAAGTAGTACAGCACTTCTAGATGTATTTTATGTTGCAGAAACAGAATTTCCTAAACACGCACTTTATCTTTGGAATCTAAATAAAAAATGTAAAGAAATAATAAATAGTCTTAAGATAATGAAACTAAAGTGCTAACATTTATTCCACACTGCAGTACTCGAATGTCTGTGTCCTTTTTGTTTTTTCACCTTTTTTGCTCTAAAGTTGCATTTGGTGTAGATTATTGGTGAGGGCGTTTTTCACTCCATCCATCACGTAAGGTGTTATGTTGATGTCTTTTATCAAAGAGGTTTTACTCATTCAGATTTCTTACAGGTTCTTTTCTCAATTGCAGAAATCCCAGCTGAAATCAATTTTGAAACACCAGCCTCCATAAGGTTATAATGTTGAGTTTTTGTTCAAACTGTAGGCGGTGTTGATTAAATATTTTGGAGGATGCAGTCTGTAGTGATGCATAATTGTTTTTTGTAATGCTGTGAGGATTGTTTTGTCATTTGTTTCCTTCTTTATAACAATGAAGGCAGACGAAGACACATTAAGAAATATGGTCTGTATAGAGTCGACACATGGGATCCAATTTAATTGGAGAATAAACATACTCTTATTTTGTAATATAATATTTATTTTGATGATATTTTATGTAGTTCATTATAAAACTAACAGCTAACAGGGGACATAATTAGGCCTTGGTGAGAATCTGCTCTCAATTAAGATCTTTCTCGTGGACTCGCTGCTCCTCCAGAACATCCAGGATGGCTGAGTTGGTGTATACCAATAAAGCCAGAGAAGTGGTTTGTGGGACTGCAGGCTCCCAGCCTGCCTGCATTCCCTTCTTGCACCAGTCTAAGCCAGGGAAAGACCCCTTCCATGGCCCGGCAGATGGCGGCCTCTCTCTGTGCCAGCCAAGACTCTGTGGCAGAGCTCACGGTGCTTTGTCTCAGTCACGTTCGCCCGCTGCTCCCGTTGCGCTTTTCCCCTCAAGGCTCAGGATTTGTCTTGGCTTCACTACCTCCCCTCCCTGATGTTTTAGGCGGCCTTACACTTCCTCTACCACCAACGCCAGTCCACATCACACTGAGCTATGTGCACACTGAGTAATGAGCAGAATTTGTCAATCAGGCCTGCCGCAGCTCCCGCCTGACAGTCTTTTTTACTGCAGGAAGCATTATCACGCTGCAGTCGTCATACAGTAGCATCATTATGTTCATTTGGAAATGTTTCCAGCATGTCAGCTAGAATAACTTGGACGTTTGCGTTTCACTATTTTTGCCTTCTCTTGCTAACTTGTTTGCTAGTTGTCATCATCGTAGTGATCTCTATGTGTTCACTGAGCGCTCAAATAGATGTGACATGTTATGACTGCAAATGAAATCATTCTCTCTGCTTTGGCTGTTTCGGACAGAGAAATTGGCTGTGCTGAGTGCATCAGCAGCAACGGACCAACTCATATGACCACAGCTGAACTATTTCAAGCTGCAGGAAGATTTTCTATATATGAGCTCGAAATGTTTTTATACTCAGTTCAAATCACAAAATACATCCACTGCTCCCTCTGTTATGAGCCTCCTGTGGTCACACTGGGAAAAACTAAGGACTGTGTGATTGCAGTTCCTCAGTACTGCATATTCAGAGTCAGAATCAAAAATACTGTATTAATCCCAAAGGGATTTTTGCTCTTATACATAGTATAGCATTAGGCATATCAAATAAAGACATGAAAATAGATACTGCATTAAAAAAAATTAAGAATTAATTGAAGAAAAAAATAGCATGATGCTACATTCAGAATGTGTTAAGTTATATAAACTTTTCTTCAAAGGAAGAAAATTAACAAAATAGGTCAAATGAGACTAGTAACAAGGCTAAAGGAATTTACACTACTAACATTAATAATATTTACAATATGAATATGATATGACAGCACTGTTCAACAGTAGACTACGTTTGACTAATCCCATATATTTCACCCATTTTGGTTGTATGCCTCAGAGAAAATGTCATTTTATGGGTGTTACTTTTCTACTGCCAGCTAGTAGTATTTGTAGTAAATATGTGTCTGTTTTATTTATAGTAACATATGGTACATTTTCTAGCTAGATGACACCAAAGGCTGAAACAAACTCTGAGCTGATAACTGATCTGATTACTGTTACAGTCTAAGTTTAATTCAAATCATAATTAGATCAGTTTTTAAGTGGGAAAAGTAATTATCACTTTTATCATTAATAATTAGTTTTAATAATTTTAGTAACTCTACTGCTGTTTAATGAGTTATGAATTAAAAAAAAAACATCAATTTTAAAGAACTTGCCAGACACTGATTAAATGAATCAAGTGAGGTTTAAACTGGTTTAATAACACAGCAAGAAAAGCAGAAGCCCAAAAACCCTGATGATTAGGTAATTTATTGTTTTCATCTTTCAGAGACTCTATTACACTAGTTGTCTTACATTCACTAATACCAGAACATTGGCAGCAAGCACAGAGGGAGTCCTTTTCTAAATGTTGCCAATTGCACAATGCAAATACAGGATCAGATATTTCTGCCTATTTTAGCAAGAAAATGACTCAGACTCTCAAAGCCTCTACTTTTTGATCCCATCTATCATTATAAGAGATATTATCATTTGAAACATATGGTAAATAAGAGCATAGAGACTTTTGCCAACCACAGTAATCAAAAATGTTTCTGATATGTGTAGGAGTTTGTAAGTTCTGATAACGAAAAATAGATAATTGCTCAGTAAAGGGTGTCTGGGACTTTTATTGTTGTTGCCACGATATCAGACATATGCTTTTAAACTTTATGAGAATAATAACAGAAAATCTCCTGCATTTTGAAAACCTCTTGTTATTTCTTTACATAGGAAAACACAGAAATTAATGGTTTTTTTACTATTTGTATCAAAATCAATGAATACTTACAATGACTTTGACCCATATCACCTCGCCATAACTCTCACAATTAACTGAATAGCTAATTTATATTGGAACTGTATTTGTTTACATTTATTGCTGAGATTAAAATGACACTTCATTGCAGTTTGCATTGAATATTAATATAATCAGAGGTATACTTAGTGGTCGGAGGCTGCCATTGTTGTGAAAGTGCCACTAAATAAGCTGACTGTGACAATTTCAGTGAATGTATAATGTTTTTATTTATATGGTCCACAACAGCTGACTCATTCTCGATCAGCAAAATGTGGAGGACACATCGTTTTATTTGTCCTCTTATGGCCCCAGGTCTTTATGTCCACTCCCTACAGGCCTCACCTTTCACCCTTCACTCCATCAACTCCACCATCATCATCATCATCATCATTATTGAAGTGTTTGAGTGTCAGTCTGCTACACAGAATAACCTCTAATAATTAAACTTGTGCTAAAGCCATGTTAAGTAACTGCAGGAATTTGGATGGTGTCACTCTGGCTGCTGCTGGATTTGTGAGGCGAAAGGTCTGGGGAATTAGTGGACACGGTTCCGGTGCAAGCTGAGGGTGGATCGATACGGAATAACAAGAGACTCTGTGACATTATCGAGCCGAGGGATGGGAGGCCGTCACATATCTCTCCGGATCAATATGTATGCAGTCTACTGTCGTCTTAGCCCCAGAAACAAATGGCACAAGAAGGGAAGGGTTAGAGACAAGGAGAGGCTGAGAGGAAGAGGCTGAAACAAAAGTGCGAGAGGGGAAGAGGCTAGAATAACAGACAATAAGAGAGGAGAAGAGGAGCCATGGTTACTGCAGATGTCATCCAGAAGACTTCTCAGAATGGAGTAACTCAGTTAGACGATCGAGGAGGGAGGGGGGCTTTGGCAAGACTTTGACTCATTTACAGCTCACATTTGCATTTTTGTCTTGTTAGGTTTGTACATTTAGGAATAACACAAGCTGGCTCTCTCACTGAATCACTTGGAAATGTTATATTATATCATATTACATCATATTAGTAGTTGAATAAATTAGCATATCCGGCCTGTTTTTGTTCCATCTTTAATGGCTCTTAAGGGACCAAATGGAATACAAATTATTGATGTGTGTGTGTTTACATGGACTTTAGTGTAAACACACACATCAATGGACTTCTTGTATTTCTAAAGAATTCTATTTTCAAAAGCAAGAAAAAACCTTTACTTGGATTTCTAAGACAACTTATTTGCTTCCTAAAGAAAAAATGAGATGTCTGGAATATAAATGCAAGTGCTGCATCTCTTACTCCAAAAATCTGACGGCTGCCAGTTACTTGCAAGTGGCTGATTTGTCAAACAATCTTGGCAGTAATGATAAGGTTTTTCCTGGAGCAAAGAAGAAACTGAGTTTTGTCGCGGGGTCAGTTAGGGCTGCACATCATCTCCCATTGCTCTCTTGTTTTATATGCTTTCAATAACAAGCTAACAGCAATTAGCGACGACATATTTGATATCTGCTGTCACTGTTTCTTCTTTGGTTTACAAAGAGATGGACACATTACTGAGCATCCATCCCGGGGTCTTGCCCAAATAAGGCGGCCCTGCCCCTCTATGGATGGAAGCAGCAGCTAAACTTGCTGCATGGAGGTGCACACCTTCTTCTCCATTGTTGGAGAGGAGGAGGTGCAGAGGGAATTGGAATGGGTCTGACATGACCCTCTATTCCAGTTGCACACTCCCTGCCCCCAGGTGAGAAGACAGCTGCCAGTGTAAATGCA
The DNA here is from genome assembly GCA_036419115.1 of Scarus forsteni. Classification (NCBI taxonomy): domain Eukaryota; kingdom Metazoa; phylum Chordata; class Actinopteri; order Labriformes; family Labridae; genus Scarus; species Scarus forsteni. The sequence goes on along the minus strand of JAZDUH010000157.1, from coordinate 11,607,059 downwards.
AGCAAGGTCAAGCTGTACTAAACTAAACCAGACCACTCAGTGGAAATGCAGATTAAATTAATGGCAGCAGATCAGAAAGTAGAGGGTTTTCTGGGAATCAAATGCTTAAAATTGGAAACATGCACCATTTACAGGGTTTAATGAGTCTTTGTAGGTTTGTTTATGATTTAAAAGTCTATAAACATGCAGGATGACTGCCGCTTCTGTCACAGGAGTTTGTCTCATTGGATTACACTATGGCACCTCATTTTTCCATTTTACTCCTCTCTGTTTAGCATCAAAATCCACAGAGCCCTTCTTTCAAGCCATACTGTCCTTTCAACACAAAAAAACTGCTGTTAATCAAGTATTTTAACTCGTTTAGATAGTCACAGTGACTCAGAATGCTATGAAATAGTGTTGAATCGCATTACTACCTGTGTTTTTTTCATTCACTGCTGATATGTTTTCACCTAAGTTGGAGCATGGTTGCTCTGGAGAACAAGGAGTGACTTATGACTGTGCTAATGAATATCTGCAAGGTAATTTTAGCAATCAGCAGCGCTAAGCCCACCTGGTCCCATTGCTCCAAAAAAAAATTGTCACGGTTTGTGTTTTAAAAAATTAACAGCACAGTTATAACACAAATAAAATGTAGCTATTAAAAAACAAAATGTTATCATATAAAGATAAGTTACCAGGTTTAATATCTGCATTTCATCACCACATCCCACAGAAGGCTCATAGCCAGGATACTTGTGTCCATGTAAATTCACTCAGTTTGTTTATGCATTAGCAGTAGTAGCTGTTCAACCTGGCACCTTGTTCACTGCTATTTTATCTCACACAATGAGCAGAGAATTTCCCAGTCTGCACCTTCCATAGCTGCTTTTCATGCAACATGATGTGGGTACATGTTCCATTTAAAGCTTTGTTGTCCATAGTGTCCTGCTGCTGAATGGGTGAAAGCTGCCAGTGGGGTAATTTTGCCCTCCTGCCTTGTCCCATTTTATCCTCAAACCGCTCAATAGTCTTCTTTTGTGCCTCTGTTTTCTTTTTTTCCTCCTTTATGGTCTGCTCCTTTGTGTCCATGGTCTTATAATCACTCTCTCTCCATCTTTCTCTCTCTCTCTCACAGTCCATTGATCCAGGCCAGCAGTTTACCTGGGAGAATTCCAACATGGAGGTCAACAAGCCAAAGAATCGCTATGCAAATGTCATTGCCTATGACCACTCCAGAGTGGTGCTCACCTCTGTGGATGGTAAGAGCTTATGTAGCCACTTAACCTCTTATAAAGCTGTTGACTGAGGCTTCCATTGATTGAGACCTCCTTCACAAAGACCAAGGATATTTTTGTGAAGCCTGCAGCGGCTGCTTTAGAAATCTCAGACTTTATCCATAAAGCATGTTTACAGTTTTTTTCAGCCTCATAGAATGTTCACCATGAAGTTGTCAATATTTGTTACTCTGGCAAGAAAATCTCTCTATCTTATAAACTTCCTTAGATCAAATGCTCCACTCAATACCATGAATGAATAACATTCCTTGCTGCTTTTATCATTGCAGCCGTTCCAGGCAGTGATTACATCAATGCTAACTACATCGATGGATACAGGAAACAGAATGCCTACATCGCTACACAAGGGCCACTGCCGGAGACGCTGAGCGATTTCTGGAGAATGGTGTGGGAGCAAAGATCCAACACTATAGTCATGATGACCAGGCTGGAGGAGAAGTCACGGGTAAGAAAAGGAACACTCTTTACGTTTGTTCAGAAAGGAAACTGTTTTACATTTGTGCTGTTGTTAGACGCTCGGTGTGCTAATCAAAGGATGGATTTTCCTTCCAAGGAAGAAATGCCATTCACAAGGTTGGACACATTTAATCTCATCACAATGTGGAGTCAATTAGTGACATTGATATTGAGAAGGACATTACTTAAGTCTTGTTGTTACGAGATGAAAGTAGAAGCCATCATATCAATAAAGAAAAGGCTTGTAGAGGATGGGAAGATAATACATGCCACCTTTACTTTGTAACTCTCCACAGTTAATGCAACACACGCACTATAAATGAACAGATTAACAAGTTTGGTTAGGTTATTTAGCCATGAGTGACAAACTGAGAGGCACTTTAGGGTCAGAAATGTGTTTTGAAGAAAAGGTCTTCCCCCCTCCAGAACTTCCAGAGTATCAATCCATGAAACTGTTCTCTTCCCATCATTCTTTCTCTAGTTTATCCTGAGCTGTTATGTGTCAGTGCGTAAGCTTGAGAGTTGTTTGATACGTTTGATTGGTCTCCATAGTCACATCATGGCCTTGTTTGGCATTGAGAGGGAGGGAGAGACTGAAAACAGTTTTATTGATGTACTCAATATCAGAGAGTACTTATAAAAGTATCTATACTCTCATCTCCTAACCAAAGGATGGCTTCCTTAGATAAACAGACTGTTTTTCTATGAGGATAAATTATCTTCCTTGCAAAGCTTAAAACAAATTGAGTTTATAGTTCTATGCCATACCAGACAGTGAGTATTTTAAAGTTGAAATGTGGGCCAAATGGACTTCTTTGGCATATATTCTGTGTATATTTTTGTGGGGCTCTAGACCAGAGGAGTAACATTAAACCAAGCGAAGCCTGAAGGCATATAGAAGCCCAGTGCTGCTTTAAAGCAGGATTTGTCAGTCTGATCAAAGTCACAAGCACTTCAAAGGATATTTGGGTTGTCTGTGGACAGTATCGCTTCACGTTGCTTCTCTTTTCCTTGAGTCTTCAGCAATCTTTTTAAACTTCTGCATGAATTCCCTCTAAAACTATTTGCAGAGTTAAACTGCAATACAGTGTTATTACCATTTCCCCCTCCTGTTGTTTTTGTTTTACTCATGGATACTTTGCATTTAATGGAAATATTCTCTATTAAAAAAGAAAGAATGTAAAGTCACTATGCAAACATGTGCCTGATAGTCACACATATTTTTTCATAATAATGCAAATTCAATTCTGTTCATTATGTAGCACTGCAGAGAGCTCACTCCTGATTGTTCCGTATTTATTTTTGCAACGCTGTGCCGATGTTTCATAGACATAGAGGGTCTCATTTATGTTTGCTCTTTTTCTGAATTAGTCTCTCATTGCTGCAGCACCATAATGAAACTCTGTACTTGGAGTTAAGAGGATTGTCACCCATGTGCTCCTATAAATACATTCAAGCTAATAAAAGAAAAAAGGGGAGCACATGGGCAACTAGAGGTTTAAAAATTGGATAGATTTTTTTAATTACCATCACAAAATCATGTTCATGAATTCCTCAGAGAAAATAAATCAGCACGATCCCTGCCAGCATGTGGTGCTTTATTAGTGAATGCAATACGGTGCCCTAATGAAAGAGAGTCCCCAGACAGGAGACTGGAAGTAAAAGAGATCGTAAATGAGCAAGTTCATTTCCAAAATCCTAGACATTGATTTTTTTGTGGAGGTTTGGGAGGTGGATCATTACCTAAGGCCTGGTTCATCATTTAGTATCTATAGGGAGTTAATAAAAGTGCAACTTTTTCATTGCATAAATGTATAAATTACCTCACATCCTATAAAACAGAACATCATCTTTTTTCAATTTTAATCAAGTAACGCAATCAGTCACTTCCTCAAAATGTGAGTAAACAGTCTCTTTTTGTATCAGAGCTCATTAGTTTGTATCTTGGAAGATTTTTACAGTAGAGATATGTTTTTAAGACTATTTTTTAAACTCAGTCAATCACAGTGAGGGTGCACAAACCCCCACAAATAGCCCTCTTATTATTTAGTGTGTCTGAGTGGCTGTTCCAGGGTGCTATGACTGATGACCACTCTCTCCAGCTTTGATCTCAGACCCACATGCTGGGCGTACTCAGGTGCAAAATAAGTGAAACAGCAAACTTTTAGAGGAGCGAGACGGCTCTCAGCTTGACTCCACCTCCTACGCACATTTGGGAATCAATAAACTGTGGAGAAAGATGTAGAGAACCAAACCCACTTCCCAACTGTGGGACCTGAAAGTGTTTCTTTTTCTTATTTTGACCTGCTAACTGGACGTCAGAGTCTGGCACCCTCCTCCTGTGTTAATCCAAGCTGAGTCTTATATATCTACGACCCTTCTCTACATGAGAGGAATCCCTCCTCTTCATCTGTGACTTGCTCCACCATTCAACAAAGTTCGTGCTCAATTACTGTGATGAAAATTTCCCATTATCATATCAATGTCATCGGGGGTCACATCACACCACTATATGGGAGAAATCCTCTGGGACAGCCTGCTCCAATGAAAGAAACAAATCTGGGTCACAGTAAACATCAGAGCTCAGCACTGGAAAGCAGAAGCCATGACCACTTAATGAGAATGGCATGGTCAGGCACAGTTCATGAGGATTTACTGTACAACGGACAGTTCTGAGCAGGCTGAAACACAGGGTTAAGAAGCACTCTAAAATCCAATGTCTGAGGCGATTTTAAGCCAAGGAACTTCTAAAATGTGCTTTGGGGGGCATCTCAGACAGGTGTAAACTCCAAAAGATCTTTAAAATATCCATTATAAGCCCTGTGAGCCATATCTTATGAGTGTTACATTCTTGTCTGTTGATCCACTTGAGTGTCATTTGAGTGTTTGTGAAAGCGTTTTCACACAAACACTGACATGTTCTTCGTTCTATGTTCATATCTGTGGACTCACTATGATGTATTATTAGGTAATGTTTGCAAAAAATTGCCCTTTTTTTTAGTTTGTACCATTTGTTAACCTTCCTTTGGACAACAGATGGAAATTAGCTATCAGCTAAATTTGATGCAGTTGCATTTATATGTACTCTGACCAAACATGCACGAATACACAACCTTCACTCCTTTGTTGATCCCTTGTCATCCCTAGAACACCTCAGTAACTAACCCTGAAGCTGGCACAGGAGGGGGATCACTTAGCTTAATATGAGAGAATAAAAGTCTAAAGAGCGTAGATATTATTGTCGAACCTGGTACATTAATCACATTTTTAAAAAGCCTGATGGGAAAAGTGACACATTCCTCTGGTTTGACAAACTGAAGTCTGGGAAAAGCAAAAAGGCGCCTACGCTCCTAAAGTGTTCACTTGGGGGTGGCTACAGGGCCAAGTAATCCCCTCTGGAGCGTTTATTAAAATGTCAATTTTTTGAACATTAATCAACATGTTTACAGCATGATACAAGAAAATGTTCTGGCTCTAAAGCTTGTTTACTTTTTTCTTAATTGGCTTGCACTAATGTCTCTGATGCCTCTAATTTTGCATAACTTGTATACTTCTTAAAATAAAATTAGCAACTTCTAAAATACTCAAACCTCATACAATTTGTGGCCATAAGGACATTAACTGTTTCTCCCAAAATGATTCTTTGAACCAGGCAGTAAATGTGGACATGACCTCAGATGCTACTACAGCAGATAAAATATTCCTGTTGCTCTGTAAGTGAAATTTATTGCAGTGAACCATAATTTTCTGTATTTATGGGACACAAATGTCTGGTGCAGTTTTTAAGTGTTTTTCAATAAGAAAGTGGAAACCCACAGTGACTTGTATTAATTGATTTTCTTCTGCATCAGTACAAAAATGTGTTATATAACACCTGAAGCTGTCAAACTGTAAATCAGGCAATGTTTGCAGATAAATAATGACCAGATATTTGATAAGTGTAACTACAGAAAGCTGTTCTTCCCTCTGATTAGACACATGGTTTTGATTTATTTTAGGAATTTGTAATTTTTTCTCCTCAGTAACATAAACACATCCTGTGTTTGTTCATTTCTCTCACACACTCACTCAGAAGCACACATATGGCGAGTGAGTCAACCTCCCACCACCCAGCCAGACTGATGTCTTTGCCAAACAGAGGAGCATGACAAATATGATGAGATCCGACAGCAGGAAAATTTCAGCTTCCTGCAGCAATATCATTACTAGTTAGTGAAAACCTTAAAAGGTCGGGGACTTCAAATGAGACCAGAGGTATTACTCACTGTGTGGATGTGGATGTGGATCAGAGGTCTGTGTCCTCTGCTAAAGGCCAGGTGTCGACATGTGAGAAGCCGGCTTCAAAGCAGACGCAGATGATAGTGAAACCTGTGGTCTGTGAGGGGGGGGCATCTTACTCTTAATGTGTGTTTGGGAGGGATTGCATATGCCACCCGACCTCAGACGGCACAGAGATATTCATTACTGCGGTGACTGCTAATCCATATGTTTGTACTGCGAGTGGTCCGCCATCACTCAATTGAGTTTCTCCTGCGAGCTCTACCTCTGCGTCTGAATGGGAGCTGTCACTGGGGGAGGTAAAATGTGAGGGGGTGAATTTTAGTGCGTTTTGTCTGTCGATTTGTACCAGCTCTGTGAGACAGCCGAGGTGCCTCCAAATGTCAGCTCTGTGCTGCAGTATCAATATAATTAGCTTACCCGCGCCACATCTCTTCCTGCCATGTTGTCCAAATCAATAGCAGTGAGTTCTCATTCCTGCATTTCTAATGTTGAAACCCATTTCGCTTTTGGTCTTCTTCTCTGTGTAAACAGGCAGAGAGCAGACTTAAAGTCTGTGGAGTGACAAAACACTTACCCACACGTAAAATATCATTTTCAGCTCAAACAGACAGCATTGGTCTGATTAAAGTGGGTGTTCTTCTTGTTAAAAACACATGTTAAGAAGGGAGAAGTATGTTAAGGAAGAATGGAGAATAACATAAGGTTATTAATGGATATAGAACAGAGAGAGCATTCAGTTTGAAAATGTGAATATTTATTAATGTAAGAAATATTAAAGATTCATATACAATTAGGCCCGTCTCTTACTAAATGCAGAACATGTGTGGTGTGAAGGGCCTCATCAGTGTGGGGGCCTCACTTGGTGTCTTTTTTCTTCACTAATATGTCATATATGATGGATATGACAGAGCTGTGTCCACACATTACTTTTGTTGTGAATCTCATCTATCTTTATTAACATTTAGTATATCAATGAATTTTCTGAGTCTCTATGTGGCAGAGGGTGTCATATAAATACAAACAGCTCCTTTGGCGGCTCTGCATTTGACTTTTATCACATCTTAAAAAACATATTTTTCCATTAGTTTTACCAGTGTTCTGTTGCTGTGGTGCTTTGGCCGAGCGATTGCATGTCTGTGAGCTGTTCACTGACCACCATTAAAGACGACACACCATAACCCTTTTTACACCTTTAAACACAGCCCCCCTGGTCTAAATAAAACATCTGCGCCTGCTTTGGTCAGAATATAACTCATAAGAATCACCAGGGAATGTATTAAACATCACAACACAGCAAATCAGACTCATAATAGTGGTACCAACATGGCACATTTTGCAACATTGGAAAAACAAGACTTGTTTCTGAAATAAATGCCCAGTCACAGCTTTAACTTCTCAACATGTTGCTCAGTATGAAATGTAAAAATCAGCAAATCATCAATCAAAAACCTAATGTATAAGCTAAGACTCAATCACATCACCCTTATGTGACATGAGAAGGCAGGTGCTATGACCTCTTCTTTGAGTGTGTTTTTGTCAGAAGTCAAAATTAGTTTTCAAAGTGCAATACAGCTTTCAGGCTTTTCCTTATTGTCTTAGGGGCTTGAATATTAGTGCTTAAAATGGCACCAAAAATGAAGCATGTCAAGTCACAATGAGCCCAGACTGCCAGATTTCATGCTTTCAGACAAAGACAGACTGCAAACAAAGTATCTAGAGGGCTTAAAGTGTAGTATTGAAAGCAGATGATCCTTCAGAAACCGAAATGTCAGTGTAATGTCTAACAAAAAAGTATTTTTTCATATCGATGATTAAATATGAAGAGAAGAAAAAACATTTATGCTCTCACAGCAACATTAGAGAAGAGATACTAAACACTAACTTGTGCCTCTCCAAGCTAAGAAAGCAACAGTGTTCAGCGTATGTATTTTGCATAGAATGGTCAAGTACAAAGACAGTTTCTTTACTGTTTTTATTATTTATTAAAATCAATCCGTCAAACTTAGACGTACGTCCTGGTAAAACTGTGAGAAATTCAAATTGTTCTTTGAATAATTTCTATTTCCATTTGTATAATTTTCCCATTTATATGTGCACCAGCTCACAAACATGCAGAGATTTTTTGTTGAAAAATAGTCCTAAGATACTTTATTATATCCTCTTGGAAAATGTGGTTATGGTAATAAAGTCCCCGTTTGCTTGAAAACAGTTGAAACCAACATGAAAGATGTTACCAACAGATTGTTCTGATGTTGGAGACTTCTCAGAAATGACACATGAAGCCAATCATGACATTTTAATTTGTGAAACTGCCTCGACTTGAAGGCTTTTTCACCACAAGAATGGCTGATAATTTAGTTGCTGCTATCACAGGAGAGTTCAGCTTCCAGTACCCTGATGAGGAAAGGTTATCGATAAGGTTAGCTGTATTTGCTAACGGTAGACTTGAACATGTGCCATTTTGTGAACAGCAACTGACTCTCTACCTGTGGGCCTGCTCGTGCAGGTTTTTTTTTTTGCTTTTAGTTGCTTTTGAGCGCCTCTTACCTGCACTTCATCATACTTGTCACAGACTATTTGAATGGGGTACAGTTAATAAGAAGTTTGCCAATCATCCATGAAAAGAATGAAAGAAAGAAGCCAAGTGCTAGTTGAACTAAACCTGCCCCTCAGATTCAGACAACACATCACAATCGTTTTTTTTTTTCTGAATTTTTTTCTTCACAACATCCACCAAGCCCCGCAGCCAGAAGCAAGACCAATCAGCAGGCTATGCCCGGCGTTTAGATAATGATGTGACTCATCGCTGCTTGAAAACTCACTGAGCCTGTGAACAACTATTAGGTGTTATAAAAATCAAATGGAGCGTGATTGTGCAACTGCGTGACCTATTTTTGACTCCAAATTATTCAGAAGTAGTTTAGGACACATTTCCCCCCACGTTTCTAGAACAAGACGCCTTATTATTGCCACTTAGAAAAAGAGATCCAAACCAGAGGAAGCCAGCAGTGACGTTCATCAATCAAACAAGGAAGAGTTCTGCCAGTGTTTGAGCAAAGAAGCCTCATTTTCAAAGCTGTATTTGGTTCATTTTAGTGGCCATTGAGGTTTGCCCAGTGTGTGGGGAAAGTGTGTCCTTTACAGACATAAACAGCGTGAAGCAAAGCCACTCAGAGCTGTTGTTTGGAGGACTTTTAGCCTCCTCTAAAGTGACGTTACTTCTGTGTACAAATGCAGTAAAAGCAAACATTACAAAGGCCTGAGAAGCACCTGACAATTAGCTAATTGAAAATGATCACAGGCTGCTGAAAGACAAAGTGAGCCTTTTTAATGGGCTTTTGAAGCTGCCTTCAAATACAGACACACATGAATGCACTTGTGTTGCTTCTTTAGATACAGGATCTGACTGCGAGTCTTCAGTTTTTAATTAGGCAGCGGTCGGAGCTTTTGATCTGACCTCCCTAATGTTCCCTCCTTGTTAATCAGTGTGATCCTACAAGCCTCTCACTAGTCTCTCTGTGGATGTTAGCAGCCATTCGTTCCTGACAGTGTGCCCTTTCTCTCGCTCTGCCAGGTGAAGTGTGACCAGTACTGGCCGTCGCGAGGAACAGAAACCTACGGGATGATCCAGGTCACCATGCTGGACACAGTCGAGCTGGCAACTTACAGCGTCCGAACTTTTGCCCTCTACAAGGTACAGTGCTGTTTTTTTTCACCAACAGTTGATCATAGCAGGAGACATGCACAGTAATACTTGTTGTCAGAAATTAACAATTACAGTTCAATATTGCTGAGGCCTAGGTTTGGGCATTGTTACCTACGCCAAGGAGGTTGTGTTTTCGGGAGAGTTTGTCTGTCCGTCTGTCTGTCCGTCTGAAATTTTCAGGAAATGTTCAGCATGGGAAAAGGAAGAACTGATTTGAGTTTGGTGTTGATCCGGATCAGCGTCTGGCCGCCATGGCGAAAAATGTGATTTCTGTGAATAACTACTGAACTAAAATAGGTATCATTATGAATCCAGTTGCTAATGGTATGTTTTCATGGTCAAGGAATATAAATATTTCGATGAAATAAAGGTAAGAGTAATATTTATGTTCAAAATGACAATATGGCTGAGGACTGTTGCGCTGGCGGAGGTCTGTGCTCTCCGAGTGCTTTTCTAGTTGTTTTTAGATTTATTTACTTTCTTTTTTTTTTCTTTTTTTTTAAATGTATTTTTTGGGCATTTTATGCCTTTATTGATAGGAGAGAGACAGTGCATAGGCTTCTGAAAGGGGGCGAGAGAGTAGAGGAAGACACTCTGCAAACTGGTCACAGGTGGGATTTGAACCTGGACCGGCAGAAGCAAGTACATGGGGTGCCTGGTTGCTAACCACTCCGCCAAACCAGCACCCTAGATTTATTTACTTTCAAGACAGATGAAGGGTATAAATACTTCTGTCTCTGCAAACAATAACAGAAAAACTGTTTATTTATATGGAAATGTTCCTGTTTTTAATGCTGTCATCGCAGTTTCAGTCAGTTTTCTTGCATGAACTTACAGGGTTTTTTTATATTTTAACCTGCCTGGTTGGCCACAGTCAGAGAGTAGGAGGGCTACATGAGGCCTCTGGGCTGCAGGTTTCCCACCCCTGGTCCAACGCTTCCATCTTTGTTGTTTTGTGACAAAAAATACATCTTTGTGTATTTTTTTCTTTTTTAATAACCATTTGTTAATTCTCTACGCCAAAAAAAATCCAGATATGTGCGGTGCTTTAATATTCTGCTAAAAAAATAAATAAATCTTGTGGCATGAATATTGATCCATTTGGCCCGACCCTACTATGGCCACAATTTGAAAAGTAATTTCTATTTTCCTGAAGTTAGATAAAGGCTATTACCACAGGAATTTTTTTCAGTGCTGTAATTGGTTTTTAACATCCAATATTTGTCCCTTGTTCTGTAAAAAGCAATAAATGATTTCAGCTTCTCACTTTGATTCATGTTCTCTCGTGCCATGATGGTGTGCCTGATGTTCTGTCCTTTATGTCTCCTCCACCGGCACTTTTTCATTACTTGCTTATAATTTCATTATTATAATTTCTAATTAAATACAAGTCTCCAGCTGGAGTCATTACTTGGTTTCAATCAGGAAGAGTGATAATGCAAAAATTGTTTTGAGAATCTGCTGGAGTTCATTTCTAATAGGACACACGTTATCTGCACCTCCAGATGAAGAATGATCAGAGTGGTGAAAGTAGAGCACATTATGTATTTCTATTAAAGAGTCAACTCCAGACCTTTGCTTAAAATAGCTGCATTTTTGACAAGTGCATCACTGCTGCTTTTCAAACCTAAACTATAGAGTATCAGCTGCCTTTTATCAACACTGTGACCTTCCTCTGTTTCAAATATTCCTGACAGGTTTCTCTTTAAAAAGCTGCCAATTAAAATCCACTGTGTCAGGGTTTCAACATCTTTTTGTTCTCCGACCCACCAGAACGGCTCCAGTGAGAAAAGAGAGGTGAGGCAGTTCCAGTTCATGGCCTGGCCAGACCACGGTGTGCCAGAGTACCCCACCCCCATCCTGGCCTTCTTACGGCGGGTCAAGGCGTGCAACCCTCCAGATGCAGGACCCATGGTGGTGCACTGCAGGTGAGTGCAAACACTTGGATTTTCATATTGCTGTTACTTTGATCCTTTTTTACACATTTACTTTATATATATCACGTATTGTTCAATATGTCTGATCTGTTGTTTGACAGTTCCAAAAGTATCAGCATGATCAAAAAAACGTCTCATTTGAAGATTAAAATGGAGGACTGAGTGTGTGATTTTGAGATCCTAAAGATCAAGCTTATTATATTCATTAAAAACATGATAATGCATGTATTCCATGTATTCTGCAGAAATCTGTTGGCAACAATGTAAAAATAAAACAATCTCAACTACATTACATAAGTATAATGGATGTAAATTACATTATTACTCTTTTATTAGGGACAACCAGGGTTGGGTCCAAGTGAAATAAAGTTGGGCAGCGCTGCCCAAAGGACTTAAAACACCTCAATATCTTTGCACAAATGTGCAGAAAGGTGCAGGATGTTGTTTGACAGTAACTAAAGTGGCACCTCTTCCCATATTGTCACTGTCAGCACAAAACTAAGGTCTTATAAACATTTTGTTTTTTTAAGTAATTGGTGCTTTTGGTCAAAGTACAAAAAAATTGTAATTAGAGCAATATTTATTAGTTTAATAAAGGAGTTTTTTTCTTTTTAGTTCCTAAAATTGTGTGATTCTGGAGACAGTGATTCTGTGCGTGACAGTGATGATATGCTGTGTGTGCCTCTGCTGCGCTTGCCGTTTCAGACTACACTGAACTCTGTTACATCTAATTAACATTTAATTACGCAAAGTATTTGGCGCCATGTTCAGCAATATGTTGGATTAGCGTCTGTCCCAAGATTTCTAAACGTGAAGAGATCTCAGCTGTGATGCTCATGGCGTGTACCTCACAGCCCCATGCTGGACCATCCCTCAGGAACAAGGGGGTCATCTTTGCTGCTGCGACATTGAAATGTATTTCATTACTTTATGATTTTCATCATATTCAAAATGAGGAGTCTGGACGACTCTAATAAGCCTGGCCTGTGTGTGTACAGCAGATGAGCAGCGAGTATTTTAGCAGAAACAATGTTTATGGCTTGTTTCCTCATGGATAAAAATGACCGGGGAAGACGGTGGCGTTCTCTCTCATCTGTTTATTAGTGCCAATACTCTGTCAAGGACAGTGTTTGTACATACCATATGCTGCAGGCACTCTAAATCCTCTCAGGATGCTTCAGCAAACACAAACTTTGTAAACAGTCTGTGGCAACAGTTTTATTATGGTTCTGCTATTATGTTAGAGAGAGTCAATCGACTTACCTGAAAGGTATGAAATCCTGTTTTCAGCTGCCAAACACAGAGAGAGAACTTAATCCTGTTCTTAATGCTCCCTCATGCACTTATTTTTGACAGCACTCTCGTGCTGCTGCTCATTATATGTAATGATCACTCTCTTTATTAAATGATGGGGGGGACCAGAGGGGTCCAGAAAACTGCAGGAAAAGGGGAGGTGGGGCAGCAGAAAAACATAAACCAGCCAGCATTACTTGAAATAATAACACAAATTCAATCATTAATGATTTCTCTCTCTGTGCAAATCCTTCTGTTTAAGATATTTTGCACATCTCTTGCTAGGACTGGATAATATGGCCCAGAAATACAATCACAGATTCTTCTACACAAAACTCAGTTTTTGGGTTTAATTCATTTTTCTTCTTTGTTTATTGTATGATACTTTCCCAGTCACAGGTTTAACTTTAAACAAGTTGCTCAATATGAAGCATAAAATGTCAAAGGAAATTAATTTAAAGGGGGCTTCAGGCCTCTCTTTCCTTTGGTTTGTACTGGATCCTTGCATGAATCTGTTTAAGAGAGACTGAGACTTAATCGCCAGAGTTGTTTCAAAACCAACAGACAGAAATGTTTATATGTTGGCCTGAAAACTCCCCTAGCAAAGAATGTGGCCCCTATCCTCCCATCTCTCCATCGATTGTGTTCATAACCCTTTTGCTCAGTTACACAGTTACAAACCCACGTGTGACCTGCTGTATCTCTAATTCACATATGAACAAGCACACCCACTGAGGACACACAGAATAGACAGACTAAAGGCTCAAGAAAAGTTTTAGGAGTAGAAGGAAACATCAACTCACATGTGTGTTGTAAGGGAGTACTCCCAGCTGTTAAATATTTGATCAACACTGCTGTGATTGAGACGTTAAACACAGTTTGGAGTGTTTCCAACATGTTGCTGTTCTCTGCAGATTTAGTTGTTCCGAGTAAACAGAGATTTTACAGTTTTTAGGGTAAAAATGAAGTTATTTATCCTCCTCTGTCTCTCCATCAGCGCGGGCGTGGGCAGGACCGGCTGCTTCATTGTGATCGATGCCATGCTGGAGCGCATGAAGCATGAAAAGTCTGTGGACATCTACGGTCACGTGACATGCATGCGTGCCCAGAGGAACTACATGGTCCAGACCGAGGACCAGTACATCTTCATCCATGAGGCCCTGCTGGAAGCAGCCACCTGTGGCAACACCGAGGTGCCAGCACGTAACCTGTACGCCCACATCCAGAAACTCACCCAGCCCCCGCCCGGCGAGACGGTGACTGCTATGGAGCTGGAGTTCAAGGTGAGCGATAAATACTCGGGCAAGAATGACTTTAGGCTCTTTTTGATGACTTCGACAGAGTAATAAATCAATTTTTAATTTTGACCAGAGCTGACTCCTGCAGGAAGTAATGAAGCATTAAACTTTAGAAAACACTGCCCGTCTTTACTCCATTTTTCAGGTACACTCAATAGTTTTCAGGGGTGACACTTTTTTGGAAACCGTTCAGAATACAGATTGGCAGTAAAATGACCTCAGCAGTGGTTGATTGTGTCAGTACTGCGTGTGCAGAAGCTACATACAGTCCTCTGAATGAGCTGGCTTCATTGGGGCTCCAGGTCCAAGCTCTTCGATATACTTACCTATACGCCCCTCTAGTTTCCTATCTTTCTGAAGCTATGCTAACAGTAAAGGCAGAAAGGCCAAACAATCTTTAGAAGATAAAGCAATGGAGACTCTTATTAAAATCAATGTCAGTGATATTAAATTTTGGTCATTTGGATTTGACATGGATGGATGTAAAGATCAGCATAGAGTAGAAATACAGAAAAACAGATAATCAGCCTTCAGTATTAATCTTTAGCAGAAAAATACCTTACAACAATATTACAAGTTATGTAATATTTTAAAATGGGATTTTTCTGTTCATTGATTTTCAAAGATCGTTGTGCCCATCTGTCAGCCTAACCTGATAATTCATGTCATTGGATGTATGTAAGTTTTGAGAAGAACATGAGGTTAAGTCGAAAACAATCAGGCTCATGCTATGTAAAACAATAAATTCAAAATCATGATGGTTTTATTTTATATATTATTCGCTTTAATCACAAATATCCTGTTGCAGCAGCTACATGCAATTTAAAACATAGTCTAAAAGTCAGTTTTACCTTCCAACAATCACACTTGTTTGGAATCATAATAATTGGACATGTGTAACTTTTAACATGTGGGTGTTTGAAGGTTTATGGCAGTTAAAGTCTGTCTATTCAGAGACAATAAGAGAGGAGAGATGCAGACATTTAGAAATGAGAAAGACGAGGGCAGGAAATGAGGTACCATGTTTTCTGATCCATGATTTTATTGTTGTTAAATCTGGTGTGGTTTCAATGATAGCCTTACATTAACCTGGTTATTCTTACATATAACAACTTAGGAGCCAAACGTAAGTTTTGTAGAGGCCTTTGGGTGTAGTTTTTTGGTGGAGGGGGTGGTCAGTTAGTTTATTTTACCTGTGATGTGCTATTGCTAGGAGTTGGAGTGGAGTGTGCACAGGGTGAACATTTTGTTAAACCCTGTTTGGGGTTAAAGCCTTGTGTTTTGTTAAGGATTGTATGTATATGCAACATTTTGTGAAATACAATGCATTTTAGTGTGATATATTAGCCTGTATGGAGTGTGCATCATCACTTGGACTCCCGTGTTTGGCCTGAAGCGACTTTAATTTGGATGGATCAGCTGCTATTACCTCCTTCTTTTGGAATAGCGCAATGCTGGGTTGCTTTAATCGTAACTTTGGGAGCCCCTTAAGGGTTTTGGGCCTCACTGACCAAACACTGACAAAACTTAAGTTATAACCCAGCAAGCTGTGGACCTAAGACTTTCACTTCAGACAGGACTTTTGCAGATGGGAGGGGAGTAGAAAAGCTAGAGGAACAACCAGATTCTGATCCTGTCCACTTATTTCTTTTTTTTTTAATTTGAGGCATCTTTGCCTTTTTAAATCAGAAAAACTAAACAAATACCCACAAATGTATTGAGAAGGAAATAAATGATTTCTGAGGTCAATGTTCATATCAGGCTCATGCTGTAACTGCTGAACTTGGTCACTTTTTTTGCCTCCGCCAAGGAGGTTATGTTTTGCAGGCCTATGTGTGTTTACTTTTATGTCTGTTCATTTGTTTGTTAGCAAGATTCCGAAAAAAAATACTGAGCTCGATTTTTGGATTTTGGTGGTGATCCAGATAACTGCTGTTAGTGAACAATTGTTTTTGCTCAATAACTGTCTAACTTATAATGACACAAACATGATTCTGAGTGCTACGTGTGGGGTTTTCAGGGTCAAGGAGTCATTTTATGAAAATAACTTTGTCATGGAACTATTGCTTATAGATGTAACAGCATTATGTGAGCTACCTTGGTGAAGGTTTGCGCTCTCTGAGTGCTTTCTAGTTTGTTTTGTGATACTGTGGTTGTCTTTTATCATCATTTGTTTTCATTATCACGACTTGAAAACCAAAACAGACCTAATAAGCACATCTAATAGAGAGCTTTGGTCCAGGTTAGGAAATTGTGTTACGCATGAAGTTAAACTAATGAATCATGCTGTTATTTAAGGCTCTCGCCAGTGCTGTGATACTTTTCAACTGGCAGTACAAACTGTGTATTTGGATACAAACGGAAATGGCTCAATTAGAAGATCCTGGTCTTCGCCCGGGCCTAATTCAGGCATGTTTTTTCCTGTTCCAATCTGATTTGTGAGCACCAGATTGTCAATCGGGCATCAGACTGCAGTTGGATCTCTGACCTTCCACCCGCTGTATCGCTATTTCTGCGGCAGATTTAATTAATTCACCAAATCATTAATCCACCAATAAACCGACGTGGGTAATCTGTCTAGGTGACATTGTGCTGAGACATTCCAGCAGCTACAGTAGCATCACATGTTCCTGGGACAAACGAAGCAGAGCAAACACACAGAAACACAAACCTGACCGACACACCACCGCTGTCGTTAGCACGCACACACAGCTGGTGTTCAAGGTGACTCGCAATCACACGCACACCTTCTGTCAATAGCCATCAACTGTGATGTTATTACACACTTTCCTCCCAGCGCGGCTCTGCCATTAGCCCTCTTATGACCATGATCCATTCTGTTTGAAGTGATAATAGCATCTCCACTCCTGCCAACCACAGAGAATGAAAGAGTGAGAGAATGATTGCGGCGTATGTGGGGGCCACAGCCTCGATGCCCACACAGTCTGGACACACACACACAAACACACAAATTATCCTGGAGTACCATGACTGTCCACACACACTCCTGTTTGGTCCATCTGTGCTCCGTCCACTGCCAGCACCGCGCTCGTCACGCCTACAGTCCTCCAAAGCCCCAGGACTCGATGACAGACAAGTCCTCTGCCGTTAGCTCAAGCTAGCAGCAGAATTTCTTATTTATCCTGACAGCAAACGTAACATCCAAATAGAGATTGTCAAGTCATTGTCAGATGCTTTCTTGTTTGTTTACTTCAGGTCACAGGTCACTAATTTTTTTTTCCTCCCCATCTCTACTCTCTCCCTGTCTGCTGTCTTCACACCTTTCATTAAACAGAGACTGGCAAACTCCAAAGCCCACACGTCACGCTTCATCAGCGCCAACTTGCCCTGCAACAAGTTCAAGAACCGCCTGGTCAACATCATGCCTTTTGAGTCCACACGCGTCTGCCTGCAGCCCATCCGTGGCGTGGAGGGCTCCGACTACATCAACGCCAGCTGCATTGACGGCTACAGGTCAGACAAGGCACCAGGTTTAAGATCTGAGCTGAAGAGAGAGGCTGTGATGTTTCTGTGCTGACGCTGAGCTTTAAAGGCAAAACTGCATGAGAAACCATCTTCTAGTGGTTTATTAAATCTCACAGTTTATCCAACTTTTTTTCCACTGGAGATTAAAATAAAAAAAATGCAAGACAGATCACAAACATATGTTTTTTTATATGTGCATAAATTCAACCCATCATGTCCATATGCTGTTTTTAATTATGCTAAATTCATGCTGATTTAAAATAGCCCACAAATATATTCAGTTTATTAAGAGTGTTTCCACCATGAAATACAAGCATCCATATGTGACATGGACTCCAACTGAACTACATTGTGTCCATTTCAATGAGGAGACGCATCTGCCAGTGCAACACTGGGACTTATTACTCTGGTTTTGTTGTTTTCGGGCAAAATTATATTTAGTTGCAAGAGAGATGGTAAAACTAACATCAGCTTTTGGTCCTGCCAGTTCGTGAGGGTGTTCGCTGTAGAATATTAAGGAGACTGGATGCTGCTTTTGGCTTCAGAAGTGAGATGTTTGCTGATATGCATGGGCTGTGTTCTTGGTGATGGCCATCAGGGGGAGTCTGCTAGCTGCAAGATATGGTGTGATTGTTTTAGATTAGAGGGTAAAATGGTCACTTCTCACCAGTTATCTGTCTTTTTAAAGACATACTGATCTTCATAACTTGTAGTAAGTCTTTCATGTAAGTTATGATGCTATCCTTATTCATCGTGCACCTTCAAACCAAAGCTTGCGTTGCAGCACAAGAAACGACTCGGGGTTTGAGAATAGGGCTGCTCAAGAAAACTGAGGTTTTTTTAGGGTTACAGAAAATCATAGTGGCAACATAAACTTTAGGAATAGACACAACTCAAAGATTTAAGCATATGCAAATAAACTGAGAAGAAAATATTTTATGCAAAGAAGCACTGCTTTCTTACTCTTCCACTAAAGTGCATTTTCCACCCTTTACAGTCGAACTAGCTATGAGCCGCACTCCAAATAAAACGCTGCAAAATCAGTGTTAAAAATAAAATTTGATTTTGTATTAAAGAGACGTACACTTTAAATAGCAGGTGCTGAAATTATATGAATTATTAAAGGCTTTATTTATATCACTTTATATCATAATCACAGAATGTAAAAGTATATTTGCACCTCATGTCTTAATTTTTGCAGGTCAAAGATAAAAATAGACATGAAGACTACAATTGAGTTGTAAAAGTTATATTTAAATATACATTTTGTACATATCTAAGCTTTAAGAAACTCACTGCATTGCTGGGAATAGCCTCTTGTATATTTTTGGAATCCAATATATGAGTGAATTGTAGAAATTAAAGATACAGATATTTCCCTCTCTTCATTGTTGGTCAGCCCTGGTTGCAACAACCAAGCATATTGTGATAGAGGGACTGATTTATTTCTTCATAACATGAAGCCACATAGCTGTGCAAATGATCCACAGCATTGGCTAAAGCAAGGGATATTTAGGAGTGATGCCTCTGACTGACAAGTTTAATCTCATCTAACTTGGAAACACCACAGTACTTTCATTCAATGCTGTCCAGAAATAAGGTACTTATGAGTCCAACATAACTAGATGTTGACAGCGGAAATATCAAACATATGGCGTCTAAAAGGGGGTCAGCATACGGCGGCCAGATCTGTGTCTCCTGTATGTTATTCATATCCATCTGGTGATGACAGAAAAAGACCAGTCGCCCACTGAAACGATACAGTTTGAGGAGTAGGAGCTGATTTTGCTTCCAAGAACATGAAACTACAGCAAAGATCAACCTTAGATTTAAGACACAAAGAGAAGTAACAGAAAAACATAATCAGTGACAATCAAAACAAAACAAAAAAAAAAACGCAATGACCAAACGTGATGAATAAATGAACCAATCATCCTATCAGTCTTTATTTATATAGCTCAAGTTGACAACAAGTGTTTTCTCATGAAACTTTGTTTAATATCAGGTCAGGTCTGTACTCATGTATTTGATTTCATTTTATTCATTTATTTTTCACAAAGGCGCAGCTGCCCCACAGCAGAAAGACTGTTTTACTTCCCGATTTACCACAGTCTTGCTGTCTGGAGATGGATGTTCTCCCCATGCTTGCATGGATGTTCTCTGGGCACACCTGCTTCTTCCCACAGATCAAAAACATGCCCCTTTGGTTTATTTGTGACTAAAATTGCCCCTAGATGTGAGTGTGAGCATAAATGTTTGTGTCTCTTAGTGGCCCTGTGATTGGCTGGTGACCAGTTGGCTTGGATCTTGGATAGGCTCCAGCCCCCCCGTGACCCTGAATTGGATGAAGGATAGATTGATATTTACAAGGACCTATTATAAATCTAGCATACCATACCAACACAATGACAATTTAATCCTAAATGCATGCAGCAAACTAGTAAGCACTCGGAGAGCACAAACCACCACCAGGGTAGTTCACATACAGTATTACTGTAACATCTATAGGCAATAGTTCCATAATAAAGATACCATCATAATATGATTCATTGACCCAGAAAACCCACACCTAGCACTCAGAATCATGTTGATATCATTGTTAGTTAGACAGTTATTGAGCAAAATTGATCATTCACTAATGGTGGTTATCTGGATCATCACCAAAATCTAATAATTTTTAAGGTGAGCCATTTTCAACATCTCCTGAAAATTTCAGAAAAATCTGTCTAGTAGTTTTTACATAATCTTGCTGACAAACAAACAAACAAACACCAGCGAAAATATAACCTCCATGACAGAGGTACCAATTAACAGAAGGGAACACAGATCAGACCAGCAACAGGGAAAAAATCTGGACAAGATGTAGAAATGAAAGCAGCCCGGTAAATCACAGGTTTACTGTTAAAGCAATAAGAGCTTCAGTTATAAACACATCGCAAATGTTTTAATATACAGCAATAGTATAGTAGCAAAGACTGAAGCAGACAAACTGTGTACAAGATGAATTGTTAAAATATTTTAATACATACTGCAGGCTATAAATAGAAGTGGACACTAATCTGACTAACAGCAGGAAATAAATATGTAAACGGACTTAATTCAAAAGTAAACTTCAGTTTGAAGGCAAAAGAAAATATGTCTGCTGTACGTGTTGGCAGATGGTCCAGTGAATGCTAATGTCTCTGAGTCATAGACTTTATCCAAACATAGTTTGAGCATGCATTGAATGTAAACTTTCCAGCTAACTTCTGTCTCCCACATGTTTTCTAAGAAGTGATTTCTGTCCTCACAGGCATCGATTCATTTCAAATTCCCCGTCATCGAGTATAAAGACAGCTGGATAAAAACTAAATCACTGTCCAAAATGCTGCCAGGCTGCTCTGAATGTGACAGGTCTGCAGTTGTTTTCTGGCAGCAGTGTTCATCGCAGGTGTGAGAAATACAGTAGATATCCTCAGAGGGATGAGATATAAATGTATGTGGGAGGAGTGAGGATGAGTCTGCAGTGGGCAGTATCCAGCAGCAGGAATAACTCTGTCACTGTGCTGTCGCTGGCTGAGCCTCTACAGCTTTCATACAGAAGCTGCTGAGTGTCCTCGTATTCACTGTGAGGCCAAATTGCTTCCTGGAGGGAGGAGGATGAAACGGCAGTGCTCTGTTTTATATCTTTATAAGTATGGGCGGAGACAGAAAGGGACCGAGTCTTCTCTGGTTGAAGTGTTCAGGGAGGGGATGGAATTAGCTGCTCTGAAATGCCACTCAGTCCAGACGGGGTTCTGCTGCATGCTGCACCATGACAAAAGACAACACCTCCACCCACCCGTCACCCTTCTCTTCCCCAGCCCTGTTGCTAATGAGAAGATGCTCTGCAGAGGCCGACCCTCCATTGTTGTTGTACAAATAGCATAATTGCAGCAAAAGAGCGTTGTAATGGAGTGTTTTCCCAGCACGACCCTCCCATTTTTATCCTTTCATCCATCCTCTCTGTCTATGAATTCAAAAGTCGTTCACCACAAACAAACCACACGTTTTATCAACAAGACTGATTACTATGCTGACACATACTTCTTTTTTTGTTTTTAAATCCTGCAGTTTTTATTTGTTAATTTTGTAGAGGTGTATGGCCTAATCAGCAGGGGTGAGTTTGGTCATTTGAGAGCCCAATCCAATCCGCATTATTTAAATAGCCCATTTTCAAACATAATAAAGCTTACCAAAGTGCTGCACAGTGACTACCAAGCAGAAATGAAATGGAACAAAACAGGTTTAAGCCAAAATGTTATGATCATTTAAACATGTAGAACATCAAAACACAAGACAATAAGTCAAAATAGAAGCCACATTAAGAGGACAAAAGATTTTTAAAAGTAGAGACCACACAGCTCTGATGCAGAGTTTTGAAAGATGTGATCTGAAATTAGTTGAGGTGGGGGACATTCAGATTCCAAGAGGTAAGTCTTTCCATAATTTAGAAATAAGCCAGTCACCTCTGTTTTTTTTGCCTGGGACTTAGGAGGACAAGAAAAAGCTGCTTGGCAAACCTCAGAGATCTCAACAGGGTGCAAACTATTAAAGATCAGAGATGTAAGAAAGTGCAAATTCATGCAAAGTTAAAAAAAAAAAAAAAAATCTTAAATTGAATTTTGAAATTAATGGGGAGCCAGTAAGGAGAAGCCATAGTGGGGGTGATACGGTCTCCCTTTAAAGCATGTCAGAATTTACCTACAATAATTGAACAATAGAGACCATTGTCTAAATTGCATTAAATTGCACAACATAACTTTAATCTTTTAAAAGAACTAAAACAAACCTTAAAAAAATTAACTAACAGTTTATAGAACAATTAAATTGTAAAATATGTTAGTGATGTTTAGCTAAAACATTGACTTTGCCCTCACTCCTCACCTGTTTCACCCACTTGTTCAAGTTGCCAACTTATTCATGCATCAGTCTGAGCAGAATTGCCTTAACCTTAAGGGCTTGTTTTTTTTTAATTATATATATGTCCAAATACACTTCCTATGAGTTTTTTATGTGACAGAACAAACTCCAGGAGGTCACACCATGCTGTTTTGCTATTTTTATATGTCCTATAATGTGTTTAATATGTCTCCTCTGTGTGATAGAGCACTAATATAAACAAGACAAAATGCACTAAACCCCTCCCTTTTTCCCTCTTTATGGCACGAGCTGCTGCATCTGTTCCTTTGGCCCCTTGGGATAGACCTACCAGTGTCACGTTCTACCATTATATCAGTCTTAGTTTAAACCCACTGGCTTACAGTAGCAAGCCTATTATAGAGCAGAATGAATGCAAAGCTGTTGACAACATGGCACAGAACATCACTGAACTGACCAATCACCCCAGAGCTGACCTGTAGGCAATCAGAGCAGCCTGAGGAAGGAAGCCTTAAAGAGGCAGGAGCTTCAACAGAGTGACTCAAACACAGAGAGAATACACATGGATCAGGGGTGTTTTGTCTATAAAACAAACTTTTTTTGGAAATTATAGTGATTGTAAACAAAAGAAATGTATCAGCCAGATGTAAGGCAAAAAAGAGCTCTCCAAATATGTGTTAACCATGGATCCTCTAAGTCATTTTACGTGTATAACCTCATATTTGAAGCTCATAATGACTTTATCTTGAAGCGGTAGACCCCTGGCTTTAGCCTACCTTTGCCTTAGAGTAATTTAGTCCATCACTACCAACCACATGACTTCTTACTCTGTTTAACCGTCCATTTGTCGTATTTTCTATGAAGACTTCTTCGAAAAAGCCTATATTTTCTTCTCTCCATCTTAATTTTGACCTCATTCTCCTTCTATCTCTCTCTGGTCCTCCTCCCTAATCTCACCTCTCCTCCTGCTCGCTCTCCTCCCACCTTCTGCTCTGGCTCGCCATCTTAATTTTCCATCCAAACATCACGGCAGAGACAGACGTATCCGGGTGGGGACCGGTTGTGTGCACCAGTGGCACTGTGTGATTAAGCCGCTTTTAAAGCCGGACATAAATAAAAACTAAACAGAGGCCTCCAGTGCCCTTCACCCCAGTGTCTTCAAGAAAAGCCAATAATATGCTAAGCTAATGAGAGGCGTACCATTGATTCAAGCTATGCTATCAGGGGCAAGAGCCCTGGATATGCTCCGATGCAGGCTGGAGTTTTAGCATTGTAATGAGGTTGAAATGAAACTCTATGTCCTCGAGCACTGCAGTCATGTGGGATGATGCGGAGAGTGCTTTGTGCTGTTTGGCAGCGCGCTCATCAGGGCACTGTGAGCACAGAAGTCAGTATTCTGTGATACGCTCAGAATTGTTTTTGTTTTGGCTGGGGGCTGTATTATGGGGAGGTTAGAGGGGTCCACCCTATCAATTAGAAATTTAGCATTCATCCCCTGTTCAGCTACCCCTGCTTTTCCTTCCTTCTGCCTGTGCTCTTACATTTACCCTTTCTTAATCTCATATTTTTTTTCCGCTCTGACTCTCTCTATTTCTCTCAGCAGTCACTACAGCTGGGAATTATGGACTGAAATATATTGATAGTTTTTTGCTTAGTGACTAAACTGTGTATGAGGTGTGGAAATAAAAAAATAAAACTAAAGGTGCGTACACACCGGACGTTACTTGTACTACCTCGGCGATCACTCTGCGTGCAAAGTCAATGTACAGCTGCGATGGGGCGGGGCTTATCCTCCCGCGATGTGACAGCCGCTTTTCACACTACCACATAGCTTGTCGCGCAATGTGAAAGTAAAAAAAAGTTGATCAGTCAGCAGGTGTGTGCACGTGTGACAGTACCCTAGACAGACAGTTATTCATCCGGACCACAGAGTAACAATCCCTGTCCATGTGGGAAACATAAGTCAGTAAGGACATTGCATTTGGATAATAAAAAAGTGCAAATTCTACACGCAGTCTTTAATCAGACTGTACAACTCCTCACCCGGGGGAGGAGGAGTAACAGGAAGACAAAGACCGGGAAGGAGCAGTAGCCAGTAGCCATTTTTTAAATTTAAATGTATATTTTCAAATTGTTTTTAGTTTTTTACTTAATAAAAACAATTTGCATATAACAATAATAAAAAATTGCTATAAAATGATTCTAGAATCTTAATTTTGTTGAGGGAGTCTTCCCATTATTATAAAGTTCTATCTAATCTAATGTGGAGAAAAAGCAAAATTTGCCAATCAAAGTTGGCCAAAGTTTCTGCATTCTTGCCTCGAGTACTTAAAGAATTGTTTCTATTGTGCAAAGAACTTTAGAGTCAAAAAATGTCCATGATCCAAATGATTTTGGTTTGCAAAGCCAGAAAAGCACCAGGAGAGCGCAAACCTCTGCCCGCGCCACAGTCCTCACCCATATTGTGATTTTCACCATAAATATTATTCCTACCTTTATTTCACCAAAATATTTAGATTTCTTGCCCATGAAAACATACCATTAGATTCATTATGATATCTATTTTAGTTCAGTAGTTATTCACGAAAATCACAGTTTTCATCATGGCGGGTCCAGATGGTGATCCGGATTAGTCCAAAAATCGAACTATTTGTTCCTTGTCCCAATCCAGACAGTTCCAGAAAATTCCATTGTAATCTGCTCATAACATTTTGAGTTATGTTGCTAACAGAGAAACAAACAAACAAACAAACAAAAAGACGCCGACTACAACAAAACCTCCTGGCAGAGTTAAAAAGTAATCCTCGTGACCAGGAGAAAGAAAAGCATAGGCAGCTATGTTGCTTCATTTTCTTAATGATGCCTATGAAAAACAATAATAAAGACTTTAAGTCATATTTTCAGCTTTTGTTTTGGCCACAAAAAAGTGGATGGAACTAGAGTTACTAATCCATTTTTCCAAAAGTTGCCAAAGTCTAGTACATCTCTAATTTATGCAGTATGCATTTTTGACACTTTAAACAACATCCTTGCCATAACGGGTGTATAGGATTATTATAATGTCAAGCTACTAAATAGGTTTAAAAACAGAGTTAAATATAGTGTTAAATTCTACATTGAGATAAAACATTTCAAATTTGCCAATAAAGCTTCTGGGCAGCTCTCCCCCCATGAGGAGAAACTGGCTACTGATGCAAGATGATACGTAGCAGTCAATGTTGCCTCAAAAGCCTCTTAATTACCTCCCTTTTAGGATAAAACTGCACAAAATACTGTGTTGGCTTAACTACACACCAGTAATGTTCTTTACAGCATTTCGGTTTTTCCTTAATCAGGCCATCAGCCTCCACAAGAAACAACAAACACTGACTTCACTAAAACTTGACACAAAACAACTTGAGTTATGACAACATTTCAGATGGATCCACAGGTAGGAAGAGGGATGGAAAAAATTGTTGTGGAGACTGAGGAGCAGGACGGACCCCAAGTTATCTGGTGGTGCAGGTGCATCAAGTGTGAGCCCATGCTCATGAACCCAGAGACCCATTGCTGTCAACAGTGGGACTTGGTAACAATGTTTCTCCTGGACCTTTTGATCCCAATGGTGAATTGCAGCACTGCAAACATGACGTACTGTTGGTCACATACTGGCCTCTATATTCCAAACAACAATTGGCAAATGCCCACACCATGCAAAGGAAATTGGTCCTGTTACCACTGTTTTGCCTGTTTGTGCTTATGAGATAAATATGGGAGCGACATAGTTTCTTAATATTCAGTAGAGTTAGATTTAAATCAGTGTTTGCTCTAATTACCGCAAACAAACCTTATCAGCTAATGAGAGGAAAGCAGCTGGAAGAAAGTGAAACTCCATAAAGAATCTTATTGTAGTGTCTAGCCAAGCCAACTTCTTACTTAGTGCAGTTTAATCCTAAAAGTGAGGTAATTACATCATCTCGCGTCTCCACCTGGCTGTTGTCCTTCAAGAAGAGAGATGTTCAGGTGCTTTAGTGGCAATTCTTGTTAGTCCTGCCAGGGGCCTCGAGCGACCCCACTTCAGAAAATCTGAACTATCCCTTTAATGGTCAGCGTAAAAGAGATTATTTCTCGTATATCTCTGACACATTCCCCAGCCCTCACTGCGCCTGTCTCTCACCTCCTCAGCAGTCCTCCTCCTTCTCCCTCTGAAGTCCAGCTGGAGAAAGCACCTTTTCATCTCCTCCCATTTTCCTCTCTACGCCTACACCTCCCTCTGCTCTGCACATCTCCTTTCTTTACCTTTCGTTCTGTCTTTTTCTTGCCCCCGTTTTCATCTTTTTTAATTTGATTCTGCTCTCCGCTGCCCTCCCCTCCTCCTATGTCATCTCCTCTCCTCTCTGCCAATCTGTTGTTTCTTTATTTGTGGGAGTACGGGGCCCTGAGCATATTCTAATCTCCCAGTTCCACATTAGTGCCTCGCCCGCAGCCCCTTCATTAGTTGTTCAGCCGCGGTTCAGTGTGTGACCGGGTGTGTAGTAGCGTGCTTGAAAATACATGGGAAGCCACTACACGCACACATGTGTACACCTGGACTGGAGCTTACATGTGCTGCTGCCATGTGAGCGTGTGTGAATGCTCCATTGTAGGTGCCTTTCTCTCTCTGTAGATCAGTGCGTTGCTGCCACCTGCTGTTTCACTAAAGAACTGCAGAGCTGCACCAAAGTCACGTAGGACAGCAGCACAGCTCGCTGGATGAGCTCATCTTTAGGTTAGGGAGCGGATCGAGTGCTCTCTCTCTCTCTCTGTCTCCCTGTCTCTCTTTCTATCTCCCCCCCCTCTCTCTTTCTCTCACTTCTGTAGTTACAAAGGAAGAAAGAGGAGAAGTCGAGCCTCTTTTCAAGCTTTAATAGCTCACTGATGATGATATTGCAGAGGATTATTTGCTCAGTTTATTAAACACGGAGGAAATTGTCTCACTGACATGCTGGTAGAAATATTTTGACAAACAGAACAAGGACAGGACCTTACTATCTCCATCGTTTTCAGCTGGATGCTTTTAAGCAGCATGCTCCGTGGGGTTTTGATTCCCTCTCGTCTCAGTCATGCCGCCGTAGATGCATGAGTAACACAGGAAGCTCTTCTCCAGCCTCTGACTTTTATTTGAATACATTTGTGTCTGAACGTATTCAAGCACTTTACAAGACCTCAGTTCAGCCTGTTTTATATCCCACTACTGTTAAGTTTGGGGGGATATAGCCGGACAAACAGCCTTTGCTAACAGCTACTCGCATCACTCCTCTATAATCACTATTTTTTAAAACTGCATCACATTTCTAGCTAAGATATAATTGTTTTATTTAAGCAAATAATCTTCTCTAGGGTTGGATGGATTAATATGTTTTTACTGACAAACAATGCAGGATACATATAACTGTTGTTTTATGTGAACAAACAACAAGGTCAAACCTGAAAAACATGTCAAAGAGGCAATTCTGTGATTTACCAGTTGCACATTTGTAAATGTGCTTTTGAAATGACAAAAATAAACTACCGTTTCAGGAAAACAATATTTAAAGAACATGCAAAGGAAAAAAAATAGCACAGTGGTTCAACTTTAAGGTGATGCAAACAGAACCACTTTCCCCCAGTTTCCCATAAACTGTCGAAGTGTATGACATTTTGCACAGTTTGCAGAAGTGTTTTTGCTATTTTCAATAATTTTAAACATTAATATACCAAATTCAGTTTGTTCTGAACTTTGATTAGTTTCCCTGTGGTACAAAAATGCCCTAGAATTGTTTGATTTATACTAATAACGTAGAACTGAGATCTTCTTGAAATAGAAGTATTAAAATATTCCCCTTTCAGAGTAAAAAGCCCTGACATCAACTTCATTGAGATGTCGACGTCAGGTGAAGGGCTGCACAGCAGCTGGTGCTGTTGCCTTCGAACTTCATGGCAGCTGGTTTGAATCTCAGTCGAGGCTTTTCTGTGTGAACTTTAAATATCCTCCCTATATTAATTGGGTTTTTTATCATAAAAACTGCTTAATAAAATTAGTGCCATCAAAATTCAATTAGTGTCTTCAAAGTGCCCTTAGATGGGAGTGTCAATGTCTGTTTGTCTCTAAATGTCAGTGCTGTGATTGGCTGACAACTAGTTCAGTGTATCCTGCCTCTCACTAAATGTCATCTTGGTTCAGAAACTTTTCCACATTATTTTCTTTGTTTTTAATTCTGTTTTTATAAATGTTTTCAACATTTATTCATTTTTTTATCAGAAAAAAAACCTTTTTATCCAATACTTTGTTTAGCATAGTGTATCAGAAATGTAACAACTGCAGATAGAAGTTCATACTTTGAGATAGTTAATGATCGGTCTGTGTCTTTGTGTTTTCAGACAGCAGAAGGCCTACCTTGCCACACAGGGCCCGCTGGCCGAGACCACCGAGGACTTCTGGAGGATGCTGTGGGAGCACAACTCCACCATCGTCGTCATGCTCACCAAGCTACGGGAGATGGGACGGGTAAGCACGTCATCCGTAATTCTAAGTCTGTGCATGGAGCCCCTTAAAGGGTCATAGGACCACCACAGGGAGTGCTAGTCTTTCCACGCTGAGTCACACTCTTCAAATATTCATACATTCCATCCCCAAACAGAAACGTTGCTCCAAAGTTAACTTCTTATCAACACACCAGGACGGCAGCACGCTCGCCTGACGGATTTGTCAATAATTGGAAGAACTCCAACACAACCCATAATTCCCCCGCTGCATGACTGCATCACAATTTATAGAAAAAAGTGGAACTGTTTTTGCTAAAGTGTAAGTTTATTCTCACAGTTTTACCAACTGCTGTGTAAAATAGTTTGGAATTCAATAAAGCCCAGAGCTAAGCTTCAAATTTTCAACAGCGACCTTGCAGAGAATTTGGAGATTTTAGGGGCTGAGGGGCTTTAAAGACCCCACAACAATATAAGGACGCAAAAATTCAATATGTCATCCCCGCAAATAAACACCACCATGGCCAGGAGATTTGCTGAGTTTCACAGAAAGACCGAAAACTTTGACCCTGAAATTCAAAGAGAAACACGAGGAGCCGGACCCTCAAGCAGAGGTCTGCAGCTGCACCAGGGGGCTTAGTAGTTTAAGAATATAATAAAAATACATAAATGTCAATAATTAGATAAGTTTTAAATTTAATTCAGAGTTTTACTGGCATGAATGTGCGACATTAGTGGCAGAAATTAGTTAAAGAATAAATCCACTGTGTTTCAGGTGATCCTCCTGAGAATAAAAAAGTAATTGAAGCTCTTAAAGTACAAAAATCGCAGCAAAATAAAGTCTGATCATTCAAACTTTGCCTCTGGACCCAATTACTGAGGCTGAAGGCCCAAGGAGCCCCTTGAAGCCCTTTTACTGTATCAAGAAAATTATGGCAAAGTAAGTTTAAACAAAATATGACCTCAGCACAAAAGTGGATTATTGTGGTAAAACTGCATAAAAACACATGTTGCTGTAACAGAGTTGATATCACACTCTGAGTGATCAGATATTGGTGAAAACTTTTCCTAAAAATGTGGGTACATTAAATTAAAGCCTGATCTACCCCTGCGCTTTCTCCTCCTCCACCAAGAGGTCAACTTCCTGCTGTGGAGACACATGTGGACAAGCAGGTCAGGATTATTAGTGTGTATATTTTAAAGGCAGGCTGAGGAGTTTATTGGAGGGGCTTCAGAGTTCATGAGCAGTGCTGCCAGTATGAGTGTCACTACCGGACGTGCAGGAGATTTGGAGCTCGGATTTTGTTGTAATGCAGTAAGAAACATGTGTAGGGTTTATAAATCAATTTGGTAAAAATCAAAGTTTGTGAAACATTTAGAAAGTCTTCAATTCTTAGAAGTAAAGCTTTTTCTCAATGGTTACTCTTACCTACTCTTACCAACATTGTTTATCTATGAAGTGAAGAAGTAATGTGAAAATGTTGTCTGTCAGAATTTAAACTATACTTATTTTATCTCTTGATTGCTTGGGTGATGGTCTTCCCTCCTAAAACAAACATCCTTTGGGTCAGTTCACATACCTCCTCTACATCATCTCATCAGACACTTTGAATTATGCCACAATTCTAACAAGTTCACACATTCTCAAGATGCAACAGGGTCTTAAACTTTATGAGGAGGGTCTTTAAAAAGGTCGGTAAGTGTTTAGTTTATGATAAGATATTCTGTTCATCCCCCAGGAGAGACGCTAAAATATTAGAGATGTGCAATATCATTGGTACAATATTGATATTAGCAGGTAATTGCCTTAAATGTGGTTATCTATATCGGCAGATGTGACTTATTCTTATACTTTGGTCACAAATAAATTTACAGGCGCACCACAAGTTGTCATCTCATCTCTGAACGTCCACTTTAATGGAACAAAAGTAAATATTTTAATGATGTAAGTGGGGATGCACCATGTTGGATTCTTGTTGTTCAGTTTTGACATTATTTCTAAAGTCAGCAGCACAGATACTTATGTTTTCTATTGAGGGTAAAAGACCTCTGCTGTAATAAAATCAACTTGTTTCCTTCATGGTGACAGAAAACAACTTTAATTATTCAATTATATTTACATCTGATTTATGAAAGATGACATTCAGTGATTATTAGGGAAAATCCTCTGATGCATCCGAACACTCTGCCACAGCCAAGACACACAGCTCTATTATATGAATTTAACGATTCGAAAGTTGTTTTATCTGTTGGTATTGACCGTCAGTTTTTATGCCAATATCTACCATTACCGATATTTTTTTCACAACGTAGTGCATCCTTCTTGTTAGAGCAGTTAAACTCTTTTTAATGGCAGTTCAGCTGGATGCTGCTATATTAATCCAACATGGTTCCTCTGTAGATTATAGTCATTATAGATATTAATGTTAACATAAGGTTGATCTCTCTATCCATGGTTGTATTGATCATACATCCATAGTAACTATCCTTACAACCACATAGAGACGAGGTCCATCTTGAAAATGAGATGCCTCATCTCTAGGGGCTCTCATTTATATTTACATTTATAGTCAACAAAGACAGATATGGCGGTATATAAATAAAGATTGGTTGATTTAAAGTCTGTTTCTTGCTCCACATCTGTTCCTTACACAAGGAAAGTGTCAGCGCTCATGAGTTTGTAAATATTGGCATATCAGTTCTGCTAAATCTTGTTTCCCTTTAAAAATGTCTTCATACTTAAACTGACAGCTTTAAGCAAAGTGAGTAAGAGTCTCATATCCGTCTTTGCCTGGCTGAGGTGATCAGTGTTCACTGAAACCTCATATTTAAGAGACAAATATGATCATGGTACTCTGATACTACATTCACTCAAACCCACTCATGTAAAGAAAAGGCATCACTGATCTGAGCAGCAGTCGGATGAAATCCACGTCTCCGACTGGAGTCGTCGCTTTTAATCATCTCATTGAGTCTGACGGCACTCGTCTGCACGTTTGGACTTTTATCGTCTTCTCATCTGTAATCACAGAAACACTCAGGCACATCATCGCTGCAGTTAAGACCACAAACAAATTCTGTAAATATTTAGCTCCCTGTGATGAATCAGGCCATATTTCAAACCACAGATTAGTCTCTCCTTGATTCGCTTTTGTAAGCAGAGACCAACTCATGACTCAAAATGACTAATAACCTCCAGAAGCTGTTAATAATATCCTGTGGAAGTAAATCAGTCATACAGCCGTTATGGAAAAGTGTGTTTGGAGAAGACTTCCAGACATTAAGGTGCTAAAATGTTGTTCCTCTCTCTGTCTGCAGGAGAAGTGCCATCAGTACTGGCCAGCA
Organism: Scarus forsteni; assembly: GCA_036419115.1. Taxonomy (NCBI): domain Eukaryota; kingdom Metazoa; phylum Chordata; class Actinopteri; order Labriformes; family Labridae; genus Scarus; species Scarus forsteni. The sequence continues at coordinate 11,574,601 of JAZDUH010000157.1, read as the reverse complement.
GAGCGTTCAGCCAGGTACCAGTACTTTGTGGTGGATCCCATGGCTGAGTACAACATGCCGCAGTATATCCTCCGAGAGTTCAAAGTGACAGACGCCAGGGTATGTGTGTGTCTGTATGTGTGTGTGTGTATGCTCTTATGTGTCTGTGTGGTGCGCAAGGGGGGTGAGTACTGACTGGCATTTTCCACAGAAACAACCAGCCAACCCAAATCCAGCTTCTATTCAGGTTTTCAGACAAATGCAGAGAGTGGGGCTAAGTGTCTGAGATTTAAAGGGAGAGACGCTCAGGACGTGTGCCGTGTTATTTCCCCTGACAGGCCGACATCAAGTGAATGCACCATCAAACACGTTTACCCGGATTCAGCAGCTGGATGTTGCTTTTGGATCATACATGTGTGTGATTGGAGATGAGCATGAAAACACATGAAAAGCACAGCCTTCAATCCCCAAAGGCCAGTGCTGCAGCTCCCTGCGATGCTGTACTTTCAATAGACTATAAATATACTTCACTGTCATCAGAGGGCCCACAACGTCACCATAGTAATCCAACATCCACCCCCGCCCCCTTTTCTTCTTATAGAGTGTTTTCAGGATTGTATAGAGTGTTTTCAGGATTGCAGGCTGGATTGAGTTGATTTAGAGAAGTGCGGTCAAACATGTGATTCCATCACGCTCAGTTTACTTCTTGTTGGTTGTGGTCCTTGGCTGCTGGCGACCTGCTGTTTTTTTTTCTCCTCTGGGGTCATCGGAGTCATTTATGTTTCATCTCAGGTGCAAATGAGCTGCTTACAGGACTGCAGTGAGAACCAGCAGGGTTTAACATACACTACAACGCACTGTTTACACATCGTAGGGCTGGAAAACTGGCCATAAGTCATTTCTTCCTATTTTTGTAGCTAAACCGAGGTTCACACGTGAAGGTTTCTGGGCTGTTTGTGTCCCCACTTTCCCCCTGACCCAACCAAAGACAGCAAACACCAGATTATCTAATGCCTTTTGAGATTATTCTATAAAAATATCCTGTGGTCTGAGGTGTGTTCCCTGGTAAGCTTAAAATTAGGTGCAGAAATGAAGACACCCAAGTATAATGAAGCTAAATTTGTTGCGAGTGCTCATTCACCAAGGCTGTATTCCACATTTTTCTGAAACACGGGTATTTTTTCTGTACAGATTTGGCTGCTCAAATGTTCTGCACTCTTAAATTTCACTCCAACTAAATAAATCCTCACTATAGAAAAACTGATGGTATCAAATAAGCCAGAGAGGGAATGGACACAGGAGCGTCCATGGCTTTGTCTGTCTGATGTTCTAGGGCATTTCATCAACAGGATATGTTTTATAGCAACAGAGGAAACCACAAAATTAGATTTTTGTCCCCATTTTGCAAAAGAATGGCATCAATTCCAGACCCTAGGAGCACCTAAACAGCAGAAATACCATAAACACAGAATTATGTCCCTTTATTTGGATGGTGGGGGGCTGCACTCACTCCAGATGAATGATGGGGGAGACATTGCTATGTCAGTATAAACATGTTGTCTTACCTGATACTGATCAATCTTTTAAACTCAGTGTTTTTCCCAGCCCAATCTTAAAGAGCTCCTTTAAATGAACATGTATTATAAACCCATTGTTACCTCTTCACTGAGCTCAAACTCCTCGATGCTTTCCCTTCAGGATGGCCAGTCCAGAACAATCCGCCAGTTCCAGTTCAATGACTGGCCGGAACAGGGAGTGCCAAAAACTGGAGAGGGCTTCATTGACTTCATCGGACAAGTGCACAAAACCAAGGAACAGTTTGGACAGGACGGACCAATCACTGTACACTGCAGGTAAGCAGGAGAGCAGCGGAGAAGAATCTGACAACTGGGACTTTAAAATGAATCAGATGAATCTGCAGAGACAGAAGACAAACAGCTTCATAGATGTTTATAACAAAAGGCACGAGGATCAAATGCTACTAAATATTGAAAATATTTACAAAGTGAAAGCAAAAGTGTACCAGACAGAAAAGTTACCAAGCTTTTTTTTTTTTTTTTTAATTCTATACTTTTATGCTTCACAGTTCATCTTGTGAAGGACACACCTTTAAAGAGTCTTTAATATTTAATAAAAGGGATTTTAAGAGGGTAACAGAAGGAAAAAGGTCTGAAGTTCTTTGTCTTTATGAAAATGATGAGTAAATTCAGAGAATATATATTTAAAGAGCATCTTTTCTGAACTATGTGGTCCAGGTGGCTGTAGATTCAAGTTCTTCTTACACTAGCATGTTTGAACCATCAGCTTTTTTCCCTTTTTAACTTTTTTAACTTTTACCATTGGATTTGAGGTCTCAGACAGCAGCAGATGTGATCAATGGTTTTGTCTGTGTCCTCCTCAGCGCCGGGGTGGGCAGGACCGGAGTCTTCATCACTCTCAGCATCGTGCTGGAGAGGATGAGGTACGAAGGAGTGGTCGACCTCTTCCAGACGGTGAAGACACTTCGCACCCAGCGGCCCGCCATGGTGCAGACAGAGGTAAGAGCCGCGCGCAGACGGAGATGCTATCTGAAAAATGACAGGATGGTCGTTCAAAGTCGGCACGGTGTTTTATTAAAGGGTAAATAAAGTCTCAGACTGTTTGACTCACAGACAGATTTGACTTTGAAGGACATTTTAAAGGCGCCGCTCTCAGCATTTTATTCTGCCACATACACTGTGGCTGCAATGTCTGTTTTTTCAACAGTAAGAGTTGACAACAACCCAAGCGTCCGAGATCATCGTAGAGTCAAACAGGAGGGAGATTGTTGAAGAGCAACCTTCTTTACTATAATATAAAGTTATTTATGCAAGAAATTCAAAAGCAGCTAAAAAACACTGTTGGAGCCAGAGGACAGATGAATAAATGATTACTGAAATCTGAAAAACTGGGGTTTTGGCTCAAAGTTAAGATAAAAATTGGTTTAAGATTTACTTTATAAAAGGAATAAGCCCAGATGTTTACGTTTGTAAACTAGAAAATCACTCGGAAAGCGCAGAATTCCACAAAACAGCTGCAGTGGCTTTTCCATAATCCCTGTAGAAAGATCCAGTTCATCTGATTGGACGGCCGAGTCTCTGCTCATATCTGTCCATGTGGAGAGCTCCTCCACTGACATGCTGGGAAATAGGTTTGAAAAACATTAATGTCAGTTAACAAAGAACCTACAGTTCCCATCATGACGTAAAGGGGCGAAACCCTCACTGCAGCAAAGGAGTATTTAATTAGATTTTCCATTTTAAAGTCCAATGTTTTCTTGTAACATCAATCTGGATCAGATCCATCAGAAATTTACTTTGATGATGGAGACATAAACCCCAGATCACCTGTTAAACTGGAAGATGATTTCTTTACATTTCAGCCCAATGAGATTTCTTTGAAACTATTTTCTTTAACAAATTTTTGGATCACCATCAAAATTTCATGGCTTCTTCCTTGGACCAAACCATACCTCTGGAAAAATGTTCATGTAAATCCGTCCAGTAGTTTTTACCTTAAGTGTTGTTACAGACAGACAAACTGGCAAGCATACACTGGCTAAAACATAACCTCCTTGGCGGAGGTGAATATGCCATTAAAGCATTTTGAAGGCAATACTTCTAAGAAAGTACAGCCATAACTATTTGTATTCCCTTCTACAAGACTCCCTGATGTGCTTTAGGAAATTGATTTTCAAAGCAGAAAATAAAACTTTAAGTAACTGATTATTTATTAATCAGAAATGCTCTGAAAGTCCAGAGTAAATCATTAACATTCAGACCATCTGGTCCTCTGGCAGTGAGGATGAACTTAATGTGGCCCTTCGGCAAAAAAGTTAGACATCCCCATCAAACCAGTCAAAGAGACACTTTACTAACCGGACCAGAGCAGTGAAATATAACCTGTATAGACCTGGTCTGAGGCCTTGGCCTGAGGCCTTGGTCAGAGGCCTTGGTCTGAGGACCTGGTCTGAGGCCTTGGCCTGAGGCTTTGGTCTGAGGACCTGATCTGAGGCCTTGGTCTGAGGACTTTCTTACTAATGTTCCTTGTCTTGTGTCTTCAGGACCAGTACCAGCTGTGCTACAGAGCAGCGCTGGAGTACCTGGGGAGCTTTGACCACTATGCAACATAACCACTCCTCCCGAGCAGCCTCCCTGGTCAGACCTCTCAGGAGTGTGCCAAGTGTCCCATCTCAGCCACCATTCTCTCACTTGACCCCTTCAAACTTCAACCCCTCGCAGCCAACAGAGGGGAGAAGGAGGGGGGCACGCTTTCAGACCCGGCAGTGGGTCCAACCAATCACAGAGATCCACACTGATTTAACCACCCACCAGATTTTTGCTTTAAAAAAACAGAAACTCTTCGCTGACTCTGACAAACATGACACTCTTGTACAGAAACGACGGAGCAGAGCGGCAGCTCGCCCCTCTGCTCCGTCGAAGCCAAACCTCCCTGATTGTCAAAGGCTACTGGTAGCACTAAGAGAGCACTCTCTTTGTTTTGATGTTAATTTTATTGTCAATATTATGATTTATTATGTTATTGTTTAGTATACTTGTTCTTTTTAATAATCATTTTAACATCAGACATTTCTTTTGTCTTAAAGGGCCCGACCTCGGGCGTGCATTATTTTCATAATCGGTACTTTTTTTATTTTTATTCTAGGGTACTTTAGCACAAGGAACATGTATTTTAAACACGTTCCTAGATACTAATACAGGAGGACCACTGTTCTCTGAGCTGCTTTCACATTATGTTCTTGTTTTTATTCATATTAAGTGGCATAAACATTGTTTTTGGTCTTATTCAGTTCAATAACCCAAAAGATTGCCTTTTTTACATGCCATATAGATAAGAGAATTTTCAGACATATTGATTTAAGCACACACTCAAGTATGTCCTGCAAACATGGTAGCTAGGTGATGAGTAAAGAGGTGGATTAGCTAACGGGAGAGGAGGTCAGAGTGTACAGAACTGGAAAGCACATGATTTCTACGTGTTTGATTATGTTTCTGCAGAAGCCTATGGCATTGAGGCCTTCATACTCCACAGCGGAGAACCTACCAGAGGAAAACAGACTTTTATACCCAAAGGGTAGTTGACACAAAATAAACTCCCTGATCTCTGAATCTTGTTGCTCTTCAAGTCCCTCCCGTCTCCTCGCTGCCCATTGGTCGCTTTGCTGGAGCTGAAGCACAGAGCTGACGGAGCCGTCGTGCTTCACATGGGCTACCTGTACAGAATCAACCATTCCTACCAGAGGGAGAGAGACTCAGCCCTTTGGACTGAACCTGATATTATTTTATACAGAAATAGAACTATAAATATATATAAATATATATATAATTATGATTGATTATATATATGTACAATTACACATAGATATATACACAGCTTCAAAGGTATATTGTTAAAAGGATTCATTCTGCTGATCTACCAACCCTAGAGACTGCAGAGCGCCTGCTGTCCTCGCGTGTGTATTCATGGAAACACCGTTGTATCTACTGTACTACCATAGTAACTTCGACAGTCCGTCTGAACCAGGACAAACAGCACAATCCCCCACCCCACTCATCAAAATGGACGACTCGTCCCTCAGCGCGGGGCCATCGCACCACTCAAGCACACGTCTTCTCCCACAGAAGAGCCGCAGGAGGGGGGAGCATCCGATCCCAGGGGCCTAAACGGTGTGGCGGCGGTCGTGGGAGGGAGGGGGGACTTGAAAACGCTGGCGAAAAACTCAAATGTTCATTTTTACCTTGTGAATGCTTAGTGCTGTAGGGGTTCGATCTGTTGTACACACAGTCTGTTTTCTATTTGTTATAAAGAACTGGAATTTAAAAACAAACTGTTGATGAAAAAGAAAAAAACATTGATGTTAATAAAGTTAAATAATTGGGTTTTTGTACAAACTGTGCCTCGTGTTGCTTTGTTTGTTTACCCCGTGTTCTTTCCTGATAAATCCTGATCCTGATCCTTCAGTAAGACCCTCAGGGGCTCGAGGGAGCCGTCTGCCTTATCTCCCCTCAGTCATGTCGACAGTTATTCTGCTTAAATATGCTTCCTGATCTTTGTAGCAAAGTTAAGAAGTTCATGATCCTTTGTCCTCATCCTCGCAGCATTTTTATGAGTTTATTTTTTCAGAGTTCAGATTCTACAAGCTGCACGGTCAAGGCTGAGCTCTGAACAATATCCACCCCCTCCTTTTTTAATATGCCACCAAGACAAAGACAGAAGCTCTAAATCAGATTCTCGGTCATGAACACCCTTCTGTCCAACCGCTGAAATCTGCAGGCAGCCAGAATCATTTCAGGAAAAGAGTTTTTTAATTTAACTGTGACGAGAACATGGGAGGAAATGGAGACGCTCCAATTTTGGCAGAACCGTTATAAAAAACAAAAAACTTAATTTATCCATTTGATTCTCCAGATTCTCTTTGTTCAGCTGCATCTAAACTACTGAGGGGTTTATTCACTTCACTGCAAACGTTTCTGTTTCAAGGAGAAATTTCACATAACAGAAAATGAAACAGGAAGTCCTTTTTAAACACTTCTCTCTTATTAAAGGAAGATTTCCAATGAAAGTGATGCTGGTTTTTGTTTAGTTGACACCTCGCTGAGAGGATTTCTGCATTTAGAGAGCAGTGAGCAGTGGAGGTGGGCGGAGGTGATTGGCTCTCTGCTGCTTTGTCCACACACATGCAGATATTTTTATAAACAGAGCTTTCCTGGAGCGTTCTAGTCTCCTGTGCACACGTAAGCAGGATTTTAGGTCACTGCATATTTGAAAGCTTCTGCCAAGACAGGACTGTGAAATATATTTATTGAATTGTTTAATTCTAATTATTTTCTGCTACTTTAAAAATGATTTTTTAAAAGGATTACAAAGTGAAACTTCCTCCAATCATAAGTTTTTTGCAATGTTTGAAAATACGAGTTCTGAAAATGTACAGTTTCCATGATGATAGGCATTGTCCAGTTTTGTACAAGCATCTTCATTTGTTATTTTATTGGTTTTTTAAAGGGACTGTGAGGAGTTTCTAAGTCATTTCAAAAAAGTCTCACTTTTAGATATATGCCTGATCGAAATACACACTTATCGATGAGTTTTATAGCATCAAAATAGGTTATCTATAAATGCTATTCCTTAGCTTCTTGGTCTGGTCGTACAGGGTTGGACTGGCCTGGATACTCAACTTCGGCAACAAGACAAAGAAAACTAGAGCAAATTTATATTATTTGGACACGTCTTAGAGCACCGGGCTGTAAGTAGCGATATATAGCCAGCTACAAAACTACGATACCAAGTTTTTTAAAACTTGCTTGTTGTCACACATCAAAATCTACTGCTACGTAACTAGAAAGAGATACATTACCTCGTCGCTTTGCATCCTGTAAGTTGTTGAAAAAAGAAGTTGTAAAGCAATGTAGAGTTCTGAGGAAGGTCCGGGCTACAACAAACGCACGCTTTGGCTTCGGTAACGTCTTTTGGTGCATTCCAGTTGTAGTCAGAAGTAGGAATTTCCAAGTTCCGAGTAGGAAACTGCAACTGGAACGTCCCCCAAAGTCGGACTTTCCTACTGAGAAATCGGTGAAACCTCGTCACCCCCGAGTTGACAATCGAAGATGGATGCCCCCAGTGTGAACAGTTATTTAGCTCCTGTAATAATCCATTTATTTGCACTTCTGACTGGGGTGTGTCGCTCTAGATCAGCTGTATACATAGTATTGTGAGACTTATATTTACAAAAATGTTGCCATAGTGATAATCACATTCTTCATACAACAACACAGGGCGTGCTAACTCAGCTCACAATAGCCTGGTAGATCGACATGTTTTTTTCCGACTTCAACTGGAACACCCGTAAGCCGGAGATGATGTCACTCCCAGTTCAGAGGTTACTGGAACGCAGCATTACGACAGTCGCCGCGCGTGCTCATGGGTAGCAGAGTCTTTGTGTCACCGGTAATGGATTCTCCTCACAGTCCCTTTAAATTAGATTAAACATAAATCAGATGGTTCTATGTTACTGAACTGTGATAATGGTTCATTCTTCAGTGTTTATACGGACAGGCCTCTCAGATGTTTGAACTGCATAATAAACATTTTATAATAAAACAACCGCATACATTTAAACTATAAGAAGAAAAGTCTGTTTAGTGTTAGAACCTATTTTTATAACAAAGGCAAAACTTGATTCATGTAATTTTTTTTGCCACTAGGTATTTTTTTGAGAGGAAAAAAAGAGTTTTGTGGAATAAAAATCAGGGTTTTTATTCTTAGGTCATATCACCCAGCCCTATGCCAGGGGAAAAGTTTTTGAAAACGCTGATTTGGGCGTCTCTATTGGGAAGAAAGATGGCGTTTGCACTGACCTCTCTGCAGGGTGTCGTCACTCTAAGCTCCATTTTCACTGTTATCACATGTGTAGCAGTGGACGTTAAGTTGCTGTTTTAGGTGTTGATAACTGGACTGCTGACATGATGACAGACTTTCTGTCTCGTCTTTACAATGATTAAAAACGCTGCTGATGTTTTTGAAAAAATCCCGATGTTACTGTTTCACAAGTGTCCATGTTGACCGGTGACTCATGGTCACTTGGTCTGTTGTTGTGATAGCTAAATACAAGAGAGTACCCATGAAACTTTTAAATGACAGGATTTGATCAAGATTATCAGTTTGGTCTCAAATTGTTAATACCAGTTAACATGGCCACAAGTTAAACGGTTACACAGGTTGGAGGTGGTGGTAGAAATAGATATGAAATGAAATTGTATTTACACTAAAACTACAGGGTCATTTATGAGTTTTTGTTTTTCATGTTGACAGGGATATTTTAAAAACAGAAAAGGTAACCTTAAACTTTTAAAAGCATAGCCGCTTACGTATGGACATAGTATTCGTCTGTACTCATCACTGATGGTTTTGTTTTCCGCCCCTTGCGGATGAATTTTTCATGATGTGCCTTAAGTTTTGGGACATTGGGACACAGTCTTACTACTTAATGGCAAGCTTGTTAATTGTAAGTTCTCCGTCATATGGAGTTTGTTTTCTTTGCAAGAGAAAAAGATCGACTAAAATCTGAAATCAAGTTCTCTGAGGGAAAAATAAATTCATATTTAAATATTTAGACCAAGATTGGTCATTTTCTTCGGTGGTGTGACTGATATTGGATCATAAAATGAAGACTTGCTTTCATTACCTTCACCATAGTGCAGCAAACCTGATGTTGGACGGCACATGCTCCAGTTCTGCTGTGAAGCCTTCATGCTGTGATAAGTGAACTGGGCTGAGGGAGCCACCTTTTCACAGACTTTCTCACTCTTTGGGTTGTTATCTTGCATATTAAGAGAATGCTGATAAACTTAATAAATTCTGTGTTGTGCTGGTTTGATTAAAAAATTCATGCAAGACAACAAGTGAGTGGCAAAGGCAAGGTGATGCAACTCCGGGAAAAGCGCTTCTTTCCACAGTAATGTCAGCGTCACTGTCAGCAGACTAAAATCACTGAGTATAAAGAGCTGGAAGAGGCCAGTCCGTGCCCCTCCATACTGAGCACAAGGTCTCAAACTAGTTTCATACCAGCCCACACACAGACAGAAGCAGAGACCACAGTTTGACCAACACCGCACAGAGCTGTTCGGGTCAGTTAATCTTTATTTGTTTAGCACCGCTTCCTAACAACTGTTATCTCAAGACAATTTACAATAGAGTGGGCTGAAGCCATACTCTTCATTTTATACTTACACATACATATATTTGTATACACACATTCAAAGATGTATCCATCCAGGGCGAGACACTTCCTGCCCAGAGGGACACGTTAGCACAGTCCAGGTGCTCCATAAGGTGCACCTGGACTGTGGTGCAACCTCCTCCACTGCTGCACTTGGGGGGAAGGCCAACAAATCTGTCAGCTGCCTTGCACATAATCCACACACAGCCCAGTATTTTGTTCTTTATTTTGATGTAGACGGTGTGGAGCTCAAACAGAGACTGTAAAACAGGGGTGTCCAAACTATGGCCTGGGGGCCAAATGCGGCCTGCTGACCATTTTGAATTGGCCCCTAAAACAGTTGAATAAATAAAGACATTTTGATTACAGCAGCAAATACCACCAGTCATGCACATTTTCTTCAATATTTACTTTGTCAAAAAGTCTCATTTACAAAGCATAGTGCAATATTCATCTTCAAGCACCAACATTCTTGCAGTTTACTCTTGTTTTGTGTCTAACAGTGGAGATAAGCCGTCTGTGTCTCCCACCTCTGCTGCTCAGAAGGTCATTCTTACTCTGACTAGGTGCAAATCCAGTGACAACCTGGGGTTGCAAGGACCCCTTGACAGGTGATAACCCACCCCTAAACCCTCAAACTTTGGCTTAAATACACTTAAGGTGAGGTGCTGCCCTCAATGTAAAAAGTTTGGACACCCCTGCTGCAAAAGAATATGATGAAGTTTTTGCATCAGGTGTTTGATTATCATCGAAGCCTCTGGAGCGTTTTTGTATGCTTTGTAATGTCTCAGCCAAATTTAGCTAAACCTACACACAGCCAGAGAGGCTGTGTCGAGGTGAGACTTACTGCCAGCTGACAGTGACTCAGTGTCTCCGAAACCGGAAATCCTCTGAGGCATTTCCCAAGAGAAACAGATGTGTAAAATACAAAAATCACCCCCTTCACCGCAGGAGCACATATATCTGTTATATAATTAAACTGAAACCATTTTAAAACGTTTATTTGAACCATAAAAACACATTTTTTTCTATCTTTAATCATTTGGATGTCAGGTTTCTGCAGTCAGCTTTAGGTGGACACTCAGGGTACTGCAGGTTTTGACACTTCAGCATGGGCCTTCATGCCCAGGAGGGTGCTGCCTCACATTTCCACTCAGTGCTGCTTAGGTGTTTCTGCTCAGAGTGGCTTTTCTTGCCCTCTTTGTATTGAATGAACTTCCTCTTTGCTAAGTTCAAGAGAGCATTGAAGCGCCCCCTGTTGGACTGGATGGTTCACTGCTCCAAAGCACTGATGTGCTGCTGCTCTGTGCATCTTTAACCCAAAGTTAAAAAGTTTGAACAGATATTGAGTAAGAGGTGACAGCCCTACACAGTAGCTGTGTTCGAATCGTCCACTCATCCACTCGCTCACTATTTTCTTTGTAGTGTAAATGAAATAGTGGACTACATAGGGAATGACCAAACGACATTTTGGACACTACCCTGAAATTTTCTAAATGACCCAGCGTCAGCTGATGAGCCGGATATTCCTGTGATGGAAGTGGACGTGAAATTCACGTAAACAAACCGGGCACTCGGGAGGTTGAGTAGCAAATTTCGAAGCTGTTTACAGCCGCTAAAAGACGTTTAAGAGCTACGCTACGAACGTGTTAAAGATACTTTAACATTTTTTTACATTTATGAATGAAAGCAGTGCCTAACCGCCTCCCTTCTCTTCTTCTTCTTCTATGGAAAAACACGACCACATTGCATTGTGGTATACGGGAGTACAATATAGGGTACATCGTATGTACACTCACATTTTGCTGTGCATTGTGGGTATTTTGTAGTGCACTATATAGTGGATGAAATTAACTGCTGAGAATTCAAACAACACTACAAAATGGCGAACACACTATATTGTGCACTATATCCGTGATAGTGAGCGATTTCGAACACAGCTAGTGTGTTAGACACACATTCTCATGGAGGTAATCTTGTCTACTTTGGTTGTCATGGAGACCAGATAGTCTTAAGAACCAGTTCACCATCACAGAGATTTAGTGAAGCTGATTCTTAAGTGTTACACTGATAAAAAGCCATTCAAAGAACAATTCACAGTAGATACTTTGGACTTATTTAACTGAATTTAAAACAGAATTCATGATCTTGTGTCCTCACACATGTGCTTCCTGACTGTTAGCCCACACAGGATGGTAAATTACTGCCAGTTGATGCCACAAAAGAGACACTGCCGAGGGGGCAATGGAACCATTGAAACATATGTCAGGAAAAACATGCAAAAGTCCACGTTTGTGTTTATCCTGTGTGCAATTATGGCAACATATGAGAGGAAACAAAGCAGTCCTTCCACATGTTTGATTCGTCAGTGTTTCCAACATTTGGGAATGATACACGCAGGGCAGTAAAACGCTAGAGAGTGAAACTTACTGACTGAAGGCCACTGTGGATTTTATTGACAATTACTGATGATGTTTATTTCATGGAAGTTGTGCTTTTTACAGCACAGCTCTGAAGTCTCTTAAATTTGGACATTTATGTGTTGTTTCTGTGCCACAGAAGGAGGCTGTTTGTTCCTCACATCTTTGTAAATGAGTGTATTTTCCAGTCATGGGAAAGGCACAGAAAATAACAGAAATGATTGGAAAATAATCTGAAAAATCTTGTGGTCTTGTGAAATATTCAAGCATTCTCCAGTCAGAGTTTCTCAAAATAGATTATAAACTCGTGCTAAAGGACTGACATCAGGGGTCTCTTAAATAAGGGATTATAGTTTATGGACAATAGATTTAAAATTAAAATGTCACTAATGTCCAGACAAAAATAGAAATGTATTAACAAGTTACAGGATAATTATCTCAAGATATAAGAATTTGTTTCTGTGAAGAAAAAAACTGCCACATCAACTCCAAAAAGCAAGATAAAGCCATCATGGAGATTGTTCACCATGTAAAAATGACTTTACTAATGAATATAATTTTTGTTCTGTTGGGTTGAAGATTTTGGGTCATGAGGGGATGTTTAAGGTATGTCAATTATTAAGTCTGTTCTCATGAGGATAAAACTGATTCACAGTCTCACTGTTACACAGTAGAGGTTTTATGTTCATACACAACTGCTGTACGTTTACAGTAAGTGACATATTCAGTTCACTGCTACCTCATGCACATCAAAAACTGATAAAAACATTCAACAAGTTGAATAACTTGTTCAAACAGATCATCGATTCAGTAAAAGAATGAGAACAGAAATGGCCTCCACTGATGAACAGACGGATCTTCGTTTTGCATGAAAATCTAAACATGACCAAGTGTCTCCTCAGATTTACTTTGGTTTTTCCTTTTGATCAAGAGTCTGAAGCTATGGGACAACTTTGCAATTTTAACATCATTTTCTTACACCTCTAACCAAAACACGGACCCTTTGATAAGAAGCTCACAGAAGCTCTTATGATTTGTTCAATTTGTTAGATGTTTTTCAAAAGTTTTGGATGTGGGCGGGTGCCTGACCTTCATCATCTTGGATGTCCTCTCTGCCTTAAAAGAATCTTTTGTGCCATTCAAACACCTCTGCACGTGACCAGCAGTGTTCATCATATGCCTCAGTTTATGTACCAAAAAGGTTCAGCTGCTGTTTTGTTCAATTTCACCAAAAAATCAAGTTTATGTTTTGCTTAACTTTTAAGGTGATCCTTTCTGATGCCTTTGTAAAATTTTGATTCCTGTCAGTAGCTAACAGTGAACTTAAGACATCACTTATCTTAAACTTACAGTAGTTGTGTGAAAATGCACAACATTTGAATACACACACAAACACACACACATACTCAGTGTAACTATGAACCCCGTGGTTATATCCTCACAAGCATTATTATTCTAGCTATACCTTGGATAAAAATATCAATGCACCAGAAAAACACAATTTTTAGATATACTTTGTAGTATCATGAAAATGTTTAATTTGTTAATAATTTAGAAAAATTAGTGACATTTGTTTTGAGTTGTAGTTCAGCCTCCAGCCACTAGCTGTCAGCAGGTATTCAGCTGTGTGACTCTTTCTTCTGCCTGTTTGCTATAGTGTTATAGAGCAGAGCGTGAATGAGTCCAAAAACGCAGAAGTGAGTTAACATTTAGCACTTCCTGATTCTAAAAGCTCAATGTTTACAGTATTTAGAATAGCACAATGGATGCATGTCTGAAATTAGGCTTGTAATGAACACACACACAGTTACAGCCCTTATCAATCCAAATATCAAATCAAAGTTCCACAGAGAAGAACATGTTGGTGTGTGGACACGAGTCCTTTCTGTCATGTCAGAGTAAGTTCTGTTAAAATGATCCTGAAGAGAGAAAGGGAACCCTGTGTTGTCATGGACATGTTTGTTTTGACCTCCCTGTTAGAGGCATAATTTAAAAACCTTGGTGTGGGTGCTGTTACGTAATCTAGAATCTTGCTTTTAGCATTTTACAACCTTTTGTTTTGGATTCCTGACATCTTTGTTATTGTCCAAACTGTGTGCAGCTGTATTTGCTTTCTCTTCAGTGAGTATCTGGCCTGCTGTGTTTGCTTCATACCAAACTTCACAAAGAAAACTCAAACAGCAGCTTATCTCCCAGTGACCCGGTGGCACCATGAGTTATCCAGCAGGGTAAGAAAGTTAGAAAGCATGTTTGACTGTTCTGTAAGTGCAGAAGAGAATAATGCTGAGCCGTGTGTTCATGTAGGGCCATTGCACAATCCTCCCAAGAAGAGGACCGTGAAGGAGAGCTGCTCTGCCTGAAGATCAGGGCTCAGTTGGAGGATTTGTTCACCGACAGCCACCTGGCGCAGGACTGCTTCCTGCTCAAACATTTGCAAAGGAACAAGCAGGGCTATGTCAGCCTGAAGCTCCTCACTCGTTTGAAAAAGGTAAAAAAAGTCTCTCTGTTTCATTTACATTCCATCAGTTTGATTAAATACTCAGTGAAATGCAAACAAAGCTGAATTTTTGTCCTGTTTGTCCAAGATAAAGGCGCTGACCACAGACTGGTACATGACTCTGGCTGCAGCGGAGTACTCTGAGCTGCTGGAGGTGAATGAAGAATGCACCAAAGTGAGGGGGATTGAGCCACTGCCCGCGTGGCTGCTGTGCTCCCCCACCAGCAGGTTTCTCCTCGTCTCAAACATTTCTGAGGAGAAAAGAGGAGAGGATGGAGCCGTCAGAGGCCTCGACCACCCGTCCCTCTGCGAGAGGATCCTCCAGAAGTTCAGTGCTTACGGCAGCGTCACTTCAGTGTGGATCCTGCACCCTGGAAAACAGATTCCTAAAGAGCTGCAGGTGTACGCCAAGAGACACAAAAAGCTCAATCAGCATTTGTGTGCAGTGGTGAAGTTTGCTCAGTTTGAGGGGGTCCGTAGAGCGTACAGCGCTCTGAAGGCAGAGGAGAAGGCGTCTGGTGCTCAGGGCATGAAGGTCGTTTCTTTAGGACACCATCTGACACAGCCCCTCTTTACCAGGGAGAAAAACAACCAGGAGCTACCTGAGGAGGAAAATCCAACAGAAGCCTCGCAGGACTCAGTCCAGGAGGAACCCCCTATGAGAGAGAGAGTTCCTGCTGGGGATGTGAATACACATCCGCCCCATGAGACCAAGGATGAGTCCATGCAGAGAAGGGACCTGCTCTCCAGCAGCAGCATCAATGAGACCTTTGGAACTTTAAATCAGAGGTACAGCAGGACCAACCTGTGCGCTGGAGACTGTGAGAGGGATCATTATCAGAGCCCCTGGGTGCTCAGGCGCAAATTTGCAGCCATTGCATTAAACCCTGAGGCTGCTGGGAAACTGAAACAGCGGCGCTTCATACAAAGAGTGCTGCGTCAGCCGTACGGCCCTGACAGCACCAAGGGTTTCCTGTGCAGAAGAAAAATAATGTAGAAGAGATTTGATTCACAGGAGACAACACTTAGAAAATACCATAGCTGAATAAACAATAATTTTTTTTTACGTGAGTACTGATCAGTTTTTTTTATTTCACTACTCTTATTATTTCTGTTAAATGTGATGCACCATATTAGATGATTGCCCATTTATGATATGCCAATATCTCCAAACTTATTTTACCTGCCACCAAACTAAAATTAATGTTTTTTTTGCCTAGAGCACAAAGCACCCACTGAAGTTAAAATGAGCCGTGAAGAGAAACTTTTAATTCATGAGTGGAGATTACAATTAATTAAAGTGAACATTCAGTGATGAGGGAAACTAGAGTGGTACATCTGTACATTATGTCAGGATTACAGCCAAATACAGAATTTTTACTGCCAATTTGGGCAGCTTAATTGCCCAAGTCCCTCCGATCCGAGTCCCAAGCAAGTCTCGAGTCATTTGTTCCGAGTCTCAAGCAAGTCCCAAGTTTTTTCTGTTGTGGGAAAGTTGAGTCAAGTCGAGTCACAGGTTTTGTCAAGTCGAGTCGAGTCAAGTCACAGGTTTTGTCAAGTCAAGTCGAGTCAAGTCACAGGTTATGACGGTCGAGTCCCTCACCATTGTTCACCAGTCCACCCAAAAAGCACTCAGATTTTTATCTTGAAGAGAGAAACCTTATCTTCCCACACATACAACACATGTACACTCTCTTTACTAATGTTAGCTTTGCTAGCTTCATATTGACCACAGGTCAGGCTAACGTTCCTGCCATATTGACCTATGGCAGTAGCGTTAGCTACCTGGCTAACATTTGCAGGTTTCACTTACTTGGCCTCATGAGTCCTCAGGTGGTGGATAAAGTTGATGTTGTGCCCTCTTTTCACCTAGCGAAGCGTTGCAGGTCGTGCACTTGGCGTGTCTTCGTTTTCCATCTGATTGAAATTCTTTGTATGCTAAGAAAATAACTTCGGGCACAGAAGACATAGCGGTTGCCAATTTGAAACCCGCGTCCTGCACACCCTGCCCACTGATCATCACTGTAGCAGGAGCAGGTGTGTCGTAGGAACGTATGTGTGTAGTACCGTGTTGTGTGGGGGACAATAATAGGTGACGGACAAGTTTACTGTGAATGGAGCATCAATAAAGTGAACCAAAAAAGAAAGAGCGGTGTATATCTCCTGTCTGGCTCTTCATATAAAGCCTGAGTGCGTGCAATTTTCCAAATCATGTTGTCTCAAGTCAGGTTGACTCTGGAGACATTTTCTCCCAAGTCGGAGTTAAGTCTAGAGTTTTTACCTCCCGAGTCCGAGTCAAGTTGCAAGTCGTCTCATTAGCAGCTCAAGTCACCTAGAGTCCGAGTCCCTATGACTCGAGTCCAGTTGTCTGAATAGCAGTAACAATTTTCGTATCTGCTGGTACTGATTATTATGATTCTCATCTTTTTTCATCTTTATTTACAATGAAAGCAGTGCGGACAGTTTTAACTTACATGCAAAAGTAAACGAAGGAAAAGCATGAAAACACAAAGAACTGCCCCTCAGACAAGCTTGGGATGAAATATTTCACTCCTGGGTATAATTGGAGAAATGTGTTTTTAAGTTCTTAAGACTAAAGACTGATGGTTGTATAAATTATCGTCCACAAAGTGTTTTAACTTGAGTCCGAAGGGTTTTGACGCTTAGTTTGGAGTGATGTGTAGTTTCTGCTGTTGTGTTTTTATGTTTTCATCTCAAAAGCACTTTGATAAATTAACAAGAGGAGACTTTATTGAAAAGGCTTATCAGAGATATGATGTGCATCCTCTGATGCACTAGCTCTGTTTAAGATCTATCCCGGGGCGACAGTGAAAAGTGGACAGCACAAACCATCTCAGAGGCATTTCCAACATTGTTGGGACGAGTTATTTCAATAATATGGAAAAACTGCCAAATCTTGCAATGTCAACAAATCATTAAAATTCTTGGATCCACATCCGAATTTGAATCATCAAATTACCTGTAATGTAATCACTTCTTCTTTGTTCTTTGACCAAAATTTTCTGAAAATTCCATCCATTCTCATTGAGAACTTTTTTTAAATGTTAGAAAAATAGTTGGAAACTGTCCTATCTTGCAATGTTAACAAATCCTTTAAAATATTCTGCTTATACATCTGGATTCAGATCACCTCTAAAATCGAATCACTTCCTTGTGCCATGAAAAACAATCCCCAAGTGTCATCACAATCTGATACCTTTCTTCGCTGTCTTGCCAAAGGACAAATGGACAAACACCTAAAAAAACAAAAACTCCTTGGCAGAGGTGATTGGGAATTCAGCAAAATGCATTTTTTTTTATCAGTTTTGTGTTCATGTATTGGTTTTAACTTTTAATAGCATAGACATTTCAAAATCTAAAAAAATTTTAAAAAACATAGGGCTCCCAACTACCCACCTATTAAGACATAAAGGGCCAAAGATGCAAGAGGATTAACAAAAAAAATTGAAAAGTAAAAAAGTAAGAAATGAATTATTGCAAAAGCAAAAAAGAGAGAGAGATTAAAACATTTCAACAGGGAAGTCAACAATACAATCAGGTTATATCTATCAGAAATAAAAACGAACAAGATGAATAAAGGAAAATAACTGATAATAAATCAAATTAATAAAAAAGTAAATCAGTAGGAAGATATAAAAGTGTCAATCAAGACGACTGCAGTTTTGAGGCACGGACAGAAGGGGGCAGCATTTAGCCACGTTCCCATTGATGCCTTTCTTCTGTCTTGTGAAGCTGTAGTGGTGTAGACAATAAAAACACTACACAACCTTCAAACAGGTTATAACACATTTTAAGCTGAGGGTAAAAACATCTTCACAAACTGTTACATAAGCTCTGAAGCCAAAGCGTTTCAGAATCAAACACCCTCATTTTCTGACACACTCACGGCCTCTGCACTCACGGGGCCTCAGCACGTCTGGTCACAACTCTAAATTACCATGTATATTTGTTCTTGGGCCAGGATGGATGTACCTTGTTCCCACTTCTGGGTTGAAGGTGTTTTCTTTCAACACCAGACACATTTAGAAAAAAGCCCTCATTGTCCCACGGCATCTTATTCACAAATGCCTGTTTGGATTTTGGTTCCATAAAAAGTACTTTTCCACGAGCTGAGATGACATTTGGCTGATGGATACTTGTCCAATCATCAAACCGCATCTTGAGCAAGACGAGGGTAGAAAGCAACAGTTGTGCCTTAGTTCCAGCCTTTCTAATGACACCTCAACTGGAATGGTATGTTTATAGTGTTACTGATTGAGGGCTTCCTTAAAATCTTGCCCGAACCTAAACAAAATGTGTTTCTTCACTCATCCACACCCTGTGGAAAAGACTCGATCTGAAGTGTACGGGATACTATCAAATTCAAATTGGAAACATTCTTTGTTGTTTTTTGTTCCTCTTGTATATGCTGAGTGTCGACTGTCTTCATGACTAATGTAATCGCAGGCGCTGAGTGAGACTCTGCCCTGTATACAGATCAAGTGTTTCAGTGTTATTGTCTCTGACTTGATTTGGCAATTAACAGCTGTTGGGCTTTTATTGTATAAGGCAGAAAAGTTTGCACATCTGCGAGCAATATGGAGGCTATAGAGTGGAAATGTTCCTGCCCGATGTCAGGAAATGTTTTTGAGCTGATCGTTCCTTTTCAAGGATAGACAAGCACGAAATCCCAGCTACCTGGAAGTCATTATGTTCGTGCAAGGGCTGCCCTGAGTTGTAAGGCAAACAAGTTAGCGATGATAATCTCATGCTTTCCAAGGTTTTTATTTTCTCAGAAATGATCAGGAAAGTTTGACATCTGCTGTCATTGAAATATTCTCACCATGGTGAAGAGCAGTGCAGGACAGTAAGTGAAGTACTGCTGCATTAAGCAGCTTTTCCTGATAACGTCTATGAGCGTCAGGTCAGATCTTTATGGCCGGGTCACTGTGGCTACTTGTTGAGAAGTTTAACATGGCGTGGAAGACGAACGAGGAGTGAGCTGTACTTTGAACTACTAAAAGAATTTTTATTTTGTGTCTACGTCCTTGAAAGACGCAAATCACACTTCTGTCTGTTGCAAAGTTTGTGTAAGAAGTAAAATGTGACTAAAAAGTAAAGTCATTGTTACTTATAGTACGAAGAAATAATACAACTCATCACAAAAAAACGGATCCGATTTTATTGATACAAAGTAGAACAACCAAACACGCTCACCTTCAGTTTGTGGGGGCTGAATCCTCAAAATCTTGAAGAACTTACACTTGGAGAGTGCAAACTGCTGTTACATCTGTAAGCAATAGTTCCATGATGAAGTTACCATCATAGTATGATTCATGACCCTGAAAACCCACACCTAGCACTCAGAATCGTTATTAGTTTGACAGTTATTGAGCAAAAACTATTGTTCACTAATGGTTATCTGGATCACCACCAAAATCTAATCATTTTAAGTTGGGCCATTTCCAACATCTCTAGAAAATTTCCACAAAATCTGTCCAGTAGTTTTTGTATAAACTTGCTAACAAATAAACAAACTGGGCAGAAAACATAACCTCGGGGCGGAGGTACTTGGTTACTTGGTTACTTAATAAATGTTCCAGGAAAAGCCCTTCTTCAGCTGCTGGCACACAACTCAACAACCAAACAGAGGAATGGATGCCAGCAGCACCTGAGGAAGGGCTTCCCCATAAACATCTGTGTGTGGCAATAAAAAAGATTTATTAGCTTACTGGAGTGCCGTCCTCCATTTTTCTATCAAATGTTACTGTCCTCAATTGATCTGATTTTTCATTAATTCTCTTGTTTCCTGTGGAGTAAAAAGTTTGCCTTTAAAGGTTTTCTTTGTCAAAAATGTCAAGTGTTAGTGGCACCTTGTGTCGAATTCAAGCTCCGCTGTGGACAGCACTATGCTATTGTGAAGGCATTAAGGCACATAAGTAACTAATTACAATTCAGAGTGACCAGGACTAAGAATCCTTCCCTGAAGTGATGCACTGATGCACTGGATTAACATAAATATTAGCAAATATCAGCCTTGACAGACTTTAGCTCGTATGTAAATAATGTGGCTTATAGAGCAGGTGTGAGTGGACAATATTTGTCTGCAGAGGTGGACAAAGTACAATGTTTTATCATTTTAATCAAAGTACAGATACTCCTGATCAAATATTACTCCAGTACAAGTGAGAGTTGCTCAGCTAAGTTATTACTTGAGTTAACACACTGGTATTTAAAAGACTACTAAAAAGTTTTTGTTTGTTTTTTTAATGGAAAGCTGAAATGAATTTATTTCAAGAATGTATTTGTCTAAAGTCAGTTGTTTCAAACAGGCATTATTCAGATTCCCTGATTTTCTGCTCCACATCAGTAGAGATAGGATTAGGATTCAAATTCTATGTTTTCACTCACCAGCAGGGTGGTGGGTATAAGAAATTTCCCAGTCAAGTACGCTTCCTTTTATGCAATAATAATTAGTTTTTTTGTGACACAAACATAGGTTTCATGGCATTTCAATGGGCTAATTTCAATCAGTCAATCTTTATTAGTATAGCTCCAAATCAGAACAAAAGTTATCTCAAAACATTTTATAAAAGAGAGTCGGCCGATGCTGCTGGCTGCAGCAAGAACCAGATTCATGTTGAACAGACATCCACTAAACCTCGCTGGGTGGGAGTGGGAGATCAAGACAAAGAGGCAGGCATGAAAGGGATGCATTTACTTATTGATGATGCATTTATTTTTTTCGAAAGGTAACCCCAACTAGATGCAGCATCTTGTTCTTAAGCAGGTCCCCCTTTATATATGCATGTAAAGGAAGCTACATAGTGGTATTAGCAATAACAAGCATTGATTAAGAGATCCAATCTGGTGTTATTTCCAACCAGATCATATCATTTTATAAAATATATTTATTAAAGAGGTGGTCCTTAAAAATACTTCCTCAGCAGGTGTTTATACTTAACTGTTGAGATACAAACATGTTTCCTCATTGGGCTGCATTACCCTGTGAGATATGCCCTCATAAGTGGAAAATTTACCCACATGTGTTGAAAAAGAACAGACCAAAAATAGCTGATGACTAGAGTCTACGTAGTAGACATAAAATAAATGTATACATTGAATGGCCATTTTAGTAAGTGTCAGGCCTCTTGAACTCTGCAGTCATGCAGCATCTTGCTCCTCTCGATGCTGCTAAAGCCTCCTCTGCTCTTCTCTGCAGCAGTTAGCATCCAAAACAAACGAAAACATTTAAACAGAAAGAGCTCATGTAACAGAATTATTGTTACTAAATTCTTCTGCTCAATTTATAAACAGACTTTCAGTATTTTAAATGTACTTAAGTTAATGAACCCCCATCCAAAAGACAGTTCACATACTTAGTAAATGTATTGATGTGAAGTTTGAATTCTTTTTCTCCGCACCACTGTCTATCCGTCATATAGATCTAATGTGGAAAACCACTTTACCTAACTACTGATCCCCAGAACATGTTTTTATTGGGCAGTAGCAGACGCTCATCGGACAAATGGATCCGTTTTTGTGGTCAAACATGAGGAAAATTTTGTCATTGTGGGAGGCTTACAACAGAGAGGGAATGACAAAAACATCTGTATCCGCAATTGGCTAAATAGTTAATTTAAACATTGGTGTTGGTATTGGCTCTCAGTTCCAAAAACTGGTGCATCTCTATTTCCCTGATTAGTGGCACAACATTATCCTTTCAATGCTGAAAGGCTACAGCTGAACTGAAGCAGTTTGTTTTGGCTTTAGTTCAAACTAAGTGAAATCTATTCTCGGGGTCACTAAGCAATCAACCTTTGGATATCCATCAATGAACCTATTGGGTTTTAAACAAAGCATAAGTGGAGACTAATTGTTTTTTCCCTTTTCTCTCATTCAAAAGAAGAAGAATCTGAGGTTCTCTTAAGTGCTTCCCAACATCTCCACTTTAGGGGTGGAATTTTGCAAAGCGTGATTTGTGTATAATTTGGCTCAAGGATATGGGAATGACTCACGGTGTTAACATGAGATATTTGTTAGCAAATAATGTTTCCTGTTGTGACTGACTTTTTTACCCCAGCACAGAGATAGCTCTTATTTCAACATCTTTGGCCACAGACACATTTCTGAGACCACAGCATGTAAGTATGTATCAAACTTAGACGTACATGTCTTTCCAAACAGCACCTGTGAGACTTAAACTCTCTCTCTCTCACCCTCACATGCATCACCTCTCAGGCCTTAAAAACTGGCCTGTGTTTATACATGGCTGACCCCACACACCTGACGCATTTCCTGCATGGATGGTGTATTTATTTAGATTGCAGTCTGGAGTGCTTGATACCTTGCAAAAGCATGGCCATCTGCTCCTCGTTTGCCGCCCAAGGCTCAAGAGCTAAAATACTGGTGTGTATCGAAGGAGACGTGAACGTGAGACATGCAACAACAACACAGTGGTTTTTATCTCCGGCCAACTGTAGATTGAATCCTCATGCAACACCTTCACTGTGATAAGTGCATTAAACTGGGGTTAGCGTTGCATTAGCACCTTCTAAACCTATTGTGAACTTTCTTAATTCCCCCTAAAAGATTGGAGGAAAAAAACACTCGCTTCTGCAGACTCCACTGATCTGCCCAATTGAGGCTATTACTGGTCACCCACTTAAGATGGCAGACTCTCTTGTGGCAGAAGGTAAATGTAAGCCCTTGCTCAGGCCAAAGCATCCTTTAGTGCTCCTGGAGCTAGAGCCAGGGATTATCATGTCAAGAGTAATCCGACTCGGCCCACAAGCACAACTATGGAGGAGGAGCAACAGTTGAGGGGGGAGGCAGGCAGAGGCATCAGATGGGCTCTGCTCTGCTTACGGTAACTACGCTCTCCCTCCTCACCCTGTAACCAATCTTCTCACAACCCACAGGTTACTCCACCTTGGAGCTGAAGAGAGGACCTGCTGCTGGAAAAGGGGGTAAGGAGATGGGGATTATCTTTCCAGAAAGGGGCTGTGGTGTGAAGATAAACTGATCTGAAGTGAAAGGAGTTGCACAACAGATGGAATAAAAGTTAGGACATCTGTGAGAGTTGTTTATTGCATGGCTCAGTTCTCCTCTGTTTTTGCTCTGTTTCAGGATCAAGATTGTGCAAAAAAAAAAGGACATCAGGAGTTTTTGCATGGAGAAGCATGATGGCAGAAGTTTTCTAAAGTGAACCAGATGCCCCAGTCAGGAGCTCTTCTGAGCCCACAGCTCTCCCCTTGTTGAATGGATCAATGTGAGTGCCATGAAGCGCACTGTAACATTCAGAGGAATGCTGATTCTGATCTTTGCTACCTAAAACAGTTCTATGGAAGTGCAAGCATGATGAAAAAATAAAACAGCCTGGACCTGAATCAAGTCAGGACACCTCCCCTACTTGCAGGCGCATGGAGCTGTGATGATTTTCAGGGGAACAAGCCGGAGTCCTGCCCTCACTCCTCTCCTGTGATGATGATGATGGACTTACCCAGCCCAGCACTTGCCTGTGGAGGTCAGCTGAAGACGACGCCACGCAGCTAAGTCTGGATTAGCCGGCCGAACGGTAAGGACACCACATCTTCTTTTGTTAGTTTAAGCCGGCAGCTTATGGGGAAGGCGTTAGGTGCCGCTGACAGGGATGCCTCACCAAGTGCTTGAGTGGCAGAAAACACACGTTGGATTAGCTGTATCAACAAGCGGCCTATGCTGGAACCACATGTCAAAAGCGTAGAGCGGGCTGTCACGAAATGTTTGTAAAGCGGTTTGGTTTGATTGAGAGGGGGTCTGTCACAATGTTGGAAAAGTAACAGGGAAAAGAAATTAGAAATCTTGTTCCTGGGATAAGTTGAACAAGCTGTCAGCGTGTAGATCAGTGTGCGTGTTTAGTCAGGGAGGATATTTCTCCTGCTGTCACTAAGTCAACTTGGTGATGTGACACTTCATCATCTGTGATTTCTCTCCAGATACCCCGTGGGTTTCTCCTCTAAAGAGTCCAAGCAATGCTCAGAAATCATATCACATGGTGTATCAAGATGATTGCTTTTCTCGGGACGGTGTTGCAGAACGTTGAGGCGACAGTGCTTCAGTGGTAGAGTCAGTCAGATGGTTGGGGGTTTGATTGCAGCTCTTGCAGTCACATGTTGATGTCTCCCTGGGCAGGACTCTTAACCTTACTGCTCCCACTGCTGCATCAGTGGCATGTAAATGTCTATGAGCGTATGATTATTATCCTGTTATTTCCTTTAGATTTAATTTAGATTTTCGGGCCTTAGATTCTAGCGTTGTGAATATCCTTATCCTTTATTTTGAACACCTATTTGTTTAGTTTTTTTATACTTCTTATGGCTACACCAGGACCTCAGTTACTAGTTTTGTTCTTTTCTCATGTAAGTGCGGACTGGAATGACAAATAAAACTCATTGGAATCCTTTTTGGATAACGTGAGTGTGACCTGGATGTCAGCACTTTGCAAGGCAGTAGAAATTTATAATTTATAATAAAAAATTAGATCAACGTAAAAAACTGACCATTCATTTTCATAATGTTAGTCTGTGTGTGTTTAAATGGCGTGGCCTTCCAGTCATCACAATTCAACCCTGACCCTCAGCATATGAAAAGGTGAATGTTGACTCATGAATTTCGTTATTTGGAAAACAAAAATAACCAGTTGTGTTGTGCATTCTCAAGTATCTGCTAATATGATATGACAGTCTTTTTAAAGTCTATAGCACTGAGAATCAAAAATATTCTATGCATGAAAATACTGTTTTGAATAAGTGCCATTCTTGTAAAGCATGTCTATTTAACATGGACAAACTTTACTGTCTGTCCTGTGAGAAATATTAACAATAAATGCGACAGAGAAATGGAGAGTCAAATGACTGAATGTCTGCTACCAACTAGTAGCTGGAGACTGAATTACATTACAAAACAAAAGTCCAATATTTTAATTAAACATTAACCAAGAAAGTATCAATATTGCACCTTGAAATAGTGATACAGTAATATCCCATAAAATATGGTTATACAATAGTGCATCCATTTCTCACCCCTGATAATCAGGTTCTCTGGATTATATCCAGGACTTTTAAAACATCATTAAGGTACTACTGATAAATATTAAGACTATCTTTTTACACTGCTGAATAAACAGCAATCAACATCATCTGAAATATATCAGACTTTTTCTATAATGTTTGAAAATGCTGACTTGTTAAAGGGAAAAAATGTTATACTGATTAGCGATGACTCTTAAATATAATGCAAGAACAAGATGTGAAGTTGGATTGCTGTCCAAGGAGAGGGAAAGAAACACCTACATGAGATTGTGTCATATGTTTTTGGATATTTTTTTCTTCTCACAGTGAAAGCGTCATGATGCTGCAACAGGTAATTTTCCATTGTTTATCTGAAGCAGCCCTTAAAATAGTCCAAAACAGATTTGAGATGACAGTCTTACTTAAAGTGCCATTTAAAATGGAAGACTACAACAGGTTAAATGGGACTTTGAGTTTTTATAGCTCTGAAATCCAAAAATCAAACTTTTTGAGGATCTGCAGAAACCCTGAATAACTGTTTTCTTCTCAAATCTAATGAAGCCCCCTTAGAAGGGCAAACCAAAGCTTCAGACTATTGGCATTTTCCTTAAGTGATGATCCCCTCCTACTAAGCCCATATCATATGTAGAGATTATACTGTATCTAGCAGAGCCCCCAGAGGCTGGATAGAGGTTAAGCCTAAAGTCAACTGAGCCATTCAACTTTCATAAACTGACAGAGCTGGCCATAAGTGGAGAAACTGAAGCTGTAATTGTGCAGCGCTCCTCCTCATCTCATCTGCATTTCCTTGTTTATTCCAGCTTAAATTTACACGGTGCATGAAAATGATTAACACAGTCATCTCTGACGGAGAGCTCAGGCTTATAAAGATGTAGAATGTCATCATATTTGAGATGTTTGTACTTGCTTGTGCATGCTCCTGTGGGTCATATTTGAAAGTGGTATTCAGCGTGTGCCAGATGGCCGTCGTTTCTTTGTAGCAGCAACATCAACATGTTTAACACTGGTTTAGAGGCGCTGCGGTTGTGTAAAAAGAGGATCTGGCATGGACAGATTAGCAGTCAGAAGCCAGAATGGAAGCTCCCTGACTCTTCTTTAGGAACGAGGAGACAACATCAATCTTCCACCCACCTCGCTCAAAAGTGTCGAAGCAAGGTGATGTTTGCCTGTCAGGCCTCGTGTAACCTCTTTGTGTGTGAGAGAAATGCATGTCAGAACTACACCTTGACTCAACCCTTCCTTTTATAGAAAGGCCAGATTAATTGGGACAGGGGTCAAATGTGCATCTATAAGTGTATCCACGCCTCAGATCTCATTATCGCCACCCGAATGGCAACAGGGTTGAGTTGTGACTTGTCGTGCAAGGCTGTTGGGTCACTGGATTAATCCGGATAAATCCGTAAGATGTGATAGTAAGGCTCCAAAAATAAAACCGAATCTTTTTAAGCACTCACCTACATCCAGGAGATTAAACTGGCATGGTAATGCTTTGGTATTTATAGAGCGAGGGTAAAAATTTACACAATTCCTTTGGCACTGCTTTAATGTCTTCCCCTCGTTACTTCTCAATGATTTCTTGCTAACAAGGACCAGGCTTGATTTAATTATGACGGTTACGGAGTGACAGAGCGTGAGCTAACTGAAGGAGCTGCCCAGCAAAATTACAGCGCAGTCTAACCTAAGCCTTTTTCAGTTGCATTAGAACCAAGGCTGGATTTAGAACAGCCAATCCTGGCTCAGAACATCCACTCTATTTTACAGTCTTTTGGGCTACCCCAGTCAAGAAACAACTCACTGAGCATGTCACTGTTCTTTATTATTTAGACAGACATCTTGACTGGGTCCAAGAGAACAAGGAGGGGAAGTACCTGCTGGTTCTCTCTCAGTGGGCCCTGCATGCATGCTGGCCTAACCCCTAAGTTAGAGGTGTCTGATGGATTAGCACAGACACACACACATGCAGCAGGGCTCGGACTCCACCACCAACACTGCAGCCAGGTGTTAACCCACGTGACTGCAGATAAAGCCGGCAGGCATTAGTGCTAATCCCGCCCTGATCTTTGGAATATGTCCCTATTACGTCCCCAAGCACTCTCTAGCTGTCCCCAGGCCTCCTGATGCTCACTTAAGAGGGAAAAGACAAGACAGTGCCTCTCTAGGACTCCCTCAAGCACCTTGTTTCCCTGCTACAACACAGTAGGTGCCTTTCCCACTGTTTGTTATGCTCCTGTGCTGTCTGTGCAGTGCAGGTATTTATGGGGTGTGCTCAGAGTAGTGCAGAGGCAGACGATCACATGGGTGGAGCTGAGCTGGAAGGCACAGTGTGGTTATAATGCTCTGTAGGTAAAGGGCCTCAGGTTGAGCAGTGGCAAATAATCAATGGTTCAACCTTTCGACGGCACTAGAAACCAAGAAGCAGCAGGCCATGTAAACTGGATTACTGTGTGTAATATGATGGTGCTACTGGGAGTGTGTGTCCGCTCTGGGAAGAGAAGTGTGTGCCTGGACAACAATAAAAGGTTAGACTTTGTCTCAATTTCCATATGAGCGTGTCATAAAATTTGAAGGAAAGTGAAACCGCACAAGTGTTACAAGTGTTTATGGTATGTGTGAGTCACGGTGAGGGAGTGATTGAGACAAGATGAGGGAATGTATAGGAACAAACTCTACAAAGGCATTAAAGTTGGTATCTGCTCGTTCCAACACAAAGACTTCATTCATTCAAATCTGTGATCTTCTCTTGCTATAATCTTGTCACAGTGGTAAAGATCCGTGCGAGATGACTCGAAGGCAGCCCCTGTCTGTGGGCGTCATTCAGAAGTGTTAACCACAGATGCCCCCACTCCCCAGTTTGACAGATCTCTACTTCATCTTCACAGGCTGTGGCATTCCTTGGATTGTCCCCCTCTGGCATGGGGAGGGAGGAGAGGACATGAGTGCCATGCTGCTGTAATTACATTAACGACAGCTTATAGCGCCTTTGCCAATGACCCAGTTATTCCTTAAAAACATCCATTTATTGTGTCGTTTCAAATAATGCAATCTTTGAGTGATGAAGGGGGCTCGGTTGACAAAAGAAGGAAGAACTCCAGTGAATGATGCACACGCTGGAGCACACAGAAGAGCTCAGGAATGGCTTTGACTGACAGGGGAATTCATTCTTGGCTGAGCAGCTCACTTTCATGGTTTGTCTCAAACAGGTTAATGATTCTCTTGGACTGTTTTCACTCAGTTAGCTGCTCTTTCAGTGACATCTGACTGAAAGCAAATTATCAGGTGCACCTTCTAATACATACCGCAAATTCACTTTCAATCCTACTAGTACACAAAATCCTAAAAAGACCATTCATGCGAGCAAACTGGATCCTTTCTTTTGGAGAAAAGTTGATTTTCTGTTTGTTTTGAGCCTCTCACTTTAGACTGGCTCTCAGCTCCACACGCAGGAGCGTGCACAGGCACATCAGCCCTGATGTTTTGTGAGGGCCAGACAGTCTGTGCCTGTGAAGAAGCTTTTTGAGTTGTCTTTGCGACTCATCTGCACTTTTATGTCTCAGTTTGAGGATGGCTTTTCCTTCTGCTCAGGCATCCTCAGGGATTCCTCTATATCCTCTGCGTTGTTGCTCTCCTCTGTTTGGTGGAAAACAGCAGCATTTGTCTTCTTAGAGAGGTGGTATGCTCATTCAAGTGTTTCCACTGCTCACCACTGGTGCCTCTGTGTTTGTAGATATCAGTTTATTTATGTGTATGACAGCAGTGGCCAGTGGTAGACATTAAATATCTGCACCGATTAGTCCTCAGTGACCATCTGAACAAGCACCGAGATGCACCTTGGCATTTCTATTGGCGCCAATCGACTGCAGATGGGTCTAATGTGTTTCTGAGTGAAGCAATTATGACAATCAAAGTGTCTTCAGGGACATGAGATCAGCGTTTGATGGCCAGGCTTTGTCCGGCCTCAGCGACCAAGACATCCGAGAACTCCTCTCTTCCTTATAAGCTAATTGTTTTATCAAGATGAAGCATGGATCTAACAAGCCACAGGCACTGATGTATGGCTGCCGTGTGAAGCAGCTATCTCCAAGGCAGAGAAAATGGTCCAAACTGACCCATTAACAGCATAAGAAAACAATGATCTCATCCTATGCCATACATTACAATAAACTGCCCTTTTTAAATGAAGAATCTGTCATACTTAAAGCAGGAACAGGAGGATCTCTGCAGTTTGGACATGTGTGAACCAACAGATAGATCTGGGCAATTTATCGCGTTTCAGTTTCAAGTTAATCAAGATTAAACGATTACCGCGTGGCATGCTATGCTGTGCTCATTTTGTTAATAGACTTTGTAGTGTGCTAAATGGGCAGGGTTTGTACAGCCTTCTAAAGATCAATTAAAGCATTTTTCATTACCTTCAGAGTAGAATTCAAAGCTTTTCAGCATCTTAAACTGATGTAAGCTGTTAGTTTTTCAATAAAAGACTAATATTTGTGCTGCTCAACTCTACCAAAAATCTTAATGATTTATAATTTTGACTGATAGTAAGGTTTAGATAATGATTCTCAAATACGTCCATCCTTTTAGTGAAGGTCAAAACTCATAACAATTTCAAATCCTGAACATGAAAAGTAGATAACATAAATTGAAAAAGTTGAAATATATCTTCAAAAGATCACATTTTAAATAATTTATACATAATTTTCTAGCAACAATTTTAATTGACTTTAAATGAAGAATTGAGTTTAATTTAGCAGCATGGTAATTTTGTCATATTGTGTTTTTATAATTGCTTGAGCCAAATTGAATAAAAAATAAGCCCTCATATTTATGTGAGGTGTTTTTGTTGGCCAGAGCACTTTATCATCAAGGTGACCACATCACCTCCACCACAACTTGTGGTGGATGTTAGGCAAAAGCATTTATAGTCAAAAGGATATTTTTGGGATGAGTTAAACTTCTAATTGGGGCCCAGCTTTGGCCAATGGTAGCCTTTCTTTACGATCAAATAAACACGCACAGCAAGAACAACTATGATTGAGTAATCACAACATCCAAACCCTGATGTCTTGGCAAATGCCTCTAAAAGGTCACACATATCTGTTTAATGTGTGCAGGAAGAGGAGCTTTATTAAAGGACAGATTAATTTATCTGGTTCATTGAGCATGAAACCCGCCTTCCAACATTTCTTTTTAGATAGTTATGTTGTTTTGATGAAAGAGGAAAGCTATAATGATGCTTACAAACAATAATTGTCCAACCCTAAGTAGGTATACCCACTGGAGCAAATCAAAACAAAGATGCAGCTACTTAATACTATAAATCAAAAGTCCGGAGCCAAAGATGCTTTACCCTCTCTACCCTCTGTGCCCATTATGCTGTCCATGATTTCCCTCAAAGCCAAATCAACTATGGCAAAATGATCATCATGAGCAATGACAGGAATACAGCAAACTAAAAATGTCCATGCAGGAAGCACCATTTCAGTCGTGATATAGCACCAATATTTAAAAAACAAGATCGATGTCAGGAAACACTGTGTCTTGGTGGTGTAAATATGATCTGATTCTGAAGGTGACGATAAAATTCAAAATCAGTTTTCAATTCCAAACTAAGTCTGATACACAATACTGTATGTTAGTTATTTGTCAGTTAAAGTCACATCAGGATCTTCTCCTACCTGCTGTGCACAAAGCGACTGTAATGTTCAAGATATTGATAGCAGCACAGCAAGAGCGAAACACCTGATCAGCATGCACTGATAGAAGAGAGGGAGGTGAAAATGACAGAAAGTTTGCAGTGTTGGGGTCCTGTTGAAAAACAACTTAATATGACAGGAAGTATATTTAAAATATCTGTACTCCATCTCTATTATATAAGATCATATCATATGAAAAATAAACTTTGTTAATGTGCTCTAAAGAAGAATGGAAACAAACAGGAAAACAAATCATAGTTTTTAGGGGTGCCTGATATCATATGTTTTTGCCTGATATCAGATACAAGACGACAATTATTAGAAGTAACTGAAAGCACCTTTTGTATTACAAGCATTTGTATGTCAAATTATGTATTCAACAGGAACAGAAAAATCCAGCTTTACCTGCCCTTTTATTAACAAGAAATATCTCTACAAATTTGGAGCTAAAATATAAGGCCAAAATATCAACTGTAAATATGGGGCAGAAATGTGAGTATCTGCCAATACAAATACTAAACTTTTGAAGAAATTATCTGCAGATATTGACGATGTCATAAATCCCGAAAAGTTCTGTTTTTCAAAATGCTTTTGTTGCAAAGTTTGCCTTCTGTTTAATCTGGTTGGGTCCATTATCATAACTTCTTTTGCATATACACAACAAAACTTTGATTGCAAAGACTTCCAAGCACTTTTTAAGAAATCAGGGCACTTCAATGACCTTGAAATGTCAACTAGGGATGTTGTAGACTATCAATGACAATTTCTATTGACTACCCCCACAATCAAATAATTATGCAACATAATCATAAGAATGATTATTTTTCTTTTTATTAATACTACTTTTATCATTATTATTTGCTTCTTACATCTGACTATTTTCTTTCAAACTAAAAATGAGCAGTTTTGATTTTAATTATAGCAAAAAAACATTCTCACATTTGTGTTTTTGGTAACCACAGTTTGTATATTAGACAAATACGTCTCCATTGTGCCTCCTGACACAATAGAGACTAATGTGAGGACGTTGGACTCCTTTGTCGTAAGTGTAGAGGAAGAAATACGCAGAGAGAAACAAAGTTTTAGGAAAGGGTAGCTTAGCTTCCACTGCTGTGCTTCGTTGTTTTCATGTGCTCTGCAGCCGCTGTTTGATGATGTTGCTCATTCAAAGATAGGGCGAGCAGTAAGATGATTGACTGCACTGAAGAATAAAAAAATAATTTAATGTCTGCGTATTACACTAAAAATATGGGAGAGCTGAGCAACAAATTGACTGACTGAAGAATAAAAAATAAATTTAATGTCTTTGCAATAACAAAAATAAACTTTTGTCTCAACTGACCTAAAAAATATTTCCATTGACATTTCTTTGCATAAACTAATGAGACATCATGAAGAATTTTTCAAGGATGCACATTTTAACTGGATTATTTTTGATCACAGCGATATTGTTCTTTAAACTGATACATTTTGATCAATTATGACATTTATTTGGCTTAACCAAGATTTTAATTGCAAAATGTCTCAATGTTAATGCTTTAATGTGAGGAGTAAAGGGGCCACTGTGTAAACTCCAGTTAAATAAAATAAAAGAACTATAACAGAAGACAGAATAGAAGTCTTTGGTTAACAAACAAGGTAAATGGCTAAGATCAAATAAAGAAATCTGCTTTTCAAAGTTGTACACAGAGCAAAAATTTTGCACCTATTTACACATATACCATCAAGGCAACATCATAAAATAATATTTTATCATTTTATACAGATTTCAGTGTATTGCATTGTAAAAAAATTGTCACTTGGAGAATTGTACAACCTAAAAGCTGCCTATGTAGATAACATCACTAAGATCACAAACTTTTTTCAAAAGATAGTAAATGTAACCCAAAGATAAACGCTCATTAAAAAGACAGTGCTAAGAAGTCTGTAAACGTAAAAAAGATAAAGAAACTCTGTTAACATAAACAGAAAAAGTCTTTGTAGAACAGCATACAACATCCTCTTTTTCAAATACAAAAAACAGTTTTAGAATCATGATCTGTAAGTAATAGTCTTGACTGCTATGAATAGGATGATAGCCTGTCTAAGAATAATTGTTCCACTGAGTTTCATGATATTTAGTTGTAATTTAAAAGGGGAAAGATTATTTAGAACAGAGATTAAACAAGTAAATTATTCAGGATAATAATGACATAAAGTACAAAACAGCTCCTGATGTTGCTCTTCACTCATATTAAGAATCTCGGACATATCAGTCAGACACGAAAACATTTGTGAGGTGACAAAAACAGGAGCAAATCAGACTGACTGTTACATTATAGTGTAAAGAAGCTCTGCTTCTTATTTGCAGAAGACATAGACATTGCAGTCGGTTATTTCTAACTCAAGAGTACTAACCATTAAAGGCCCTGGAGAGTGTTGATTTGATAAGCTTTCATTGGTACCAATCCCATTAACGATTCTGCTTATCAATCCAATTATTTAATTAATCTCTTATTGATTCCTGTTGATTTCTGTGTGAGCAAAAGTTGTCCCGAAGGTTTTTAGCAGCAACAACATCAAACACACGACTTTCCTGATTCAGTGCTGCGCTGCGTAGAGAGATGCTTCTGCAAGTTGCTGGTGTTTCCACTTCCTGAAAGTTGTGCAGTAAGCAACTTTTGGTCATATTTTAATCCATGATTTTGACCTCTTCTGGCCCCTGGCAGTGAAGGGAATTGATAGGTGAATTGATCAGCAGAAAGACTAAAAGTTGTCATCAATTCTCATCTGGAATTGGTTTTGATTTCCATCCCTAATCTTTAGTTTTGCTGATCATGTGCACAATTGTTTATGTAGAGCAAAAAGAAAATATCTGCCCGTCTTTAAATCTCTTGCTGTACTTATTTTGAACTTAAGTGTGTAATTTGTAAAAGAAAACACTTCTGGTCTGCATGCAGTAAAGCTCTTCTTTGTCACTGATCCTGTGGCACTGAGGACAAACATTTACAAAGTGCTATCGTTAGGATCAATATTTATCCAATTGTCTTGTTCAGTTTGATGTAGCCATTAGTTTGGGCTTGGCATTAATTTGTTGGTTTTGTAATCAGATAAATGCTCTTCACAGTTTGCTCACACGCCAAGAAAAAAATCCCTCCTTTGGTTGGAAACTACCCCAATATAGAATTATATAACATTTAAAACGTGTTGAATGGTGTTCACTATGTCCTCAGTTTCTGTTTTGCTTTTATCTCAGACATTTTTTGAACATACCTTCTGCAGAAACTTCTGTGTTCCTCAGAAGTGTCACTTAAGCGTGACGTGTCATATCAACATGTCAAGGTGCGTGAAAAAATACATGCCTGAGATCAAAAAAAAAAGAAAAACTATCGATTTAAAAATGTCTTTAAGGTCTGATATAGTATTCATGCACAAAAATATATTTGTTAAGATATAACCTCAATATTTGATTTTTGATGCATCTGAACAGCCCTACTTACAGACACACAAATAGACTTTCCATGGAGTATATTTATTATGTCCGGTGGGCAAATATAATAAGAAAAATTCAGACTTACTTTAAAGACAGGTATGAGTAACACTGTGACGCAGCCACAGTCTAACATCTGATTTACATCGACCATGTTAGATGATGATAAATATTTGACTTCTTGATGAACAACATCCCACGCTTTCATTGTTAAAAGGCTGGTAACCATGTCAAACTCCAGTAAAGTAGAGCTATGACTGATAGGACTGGTTTTACCCGTTCACACGATGTTGAATCCACTGCAACTCATGCGTGCAGCATCTTGGTATTTTCCCTCTTTGACGTCCAGAATTTTTGTCTGAATTCGCCTATAGTTCCTCTTTGTTTTTCCAAGCTGCAGATATTCCACAGGTTGATCAGAGTGCTCCAAGTTTTTACAATTTTTCAAAAAATACTCAGCTTAATGTGATCTGCAGGAGTAACCCACGTGGTTAATGCACACTTCCTAAAGTGATTCATTTTAGATTTTTGTTTTTTAAAATATCCCTGACAAAGGATTTTTTGCAAACCTGGCCCATTGTAAACACTCAGCGAGCCTGTGTATGTACACTACAGGATCCGGTCTGGCGAAACAATTTGTAAGGCTGGTCTGGATTTGCTGTTAGTCACTGCCAGTTTACCGTTTCCTGCTCTGGGGAAATGTTCTGCTCACCAGTGACATGATATGAAAAAGACAAAGATTCAAGCTTGTTAAACTTCTCAAATACCTGTGGCAGAACAATATGGAAAGCCGTGAAATGAAGGATTCAGTCTTTTAAAGGAAGGAGCAGCTGTGGAGCACTGTCTATAGAGTAGGAGGAGCAGTGATAAAGGGATGAACAAACACATACATGTACATACATAGCATTGCAAATAGGTGTGGTTGTGAAATTCCTTTGGAGGAAGGAAAGGATTTCCCCCCTTTAAAAGATGTCTCTAATACATTTCAGCGAAAGTGTTTTTCTTCAGGAATGAAATGGCGAACTTCTATTTCCATGCCCATCAGGTATTTCAGAGATGATAGACACATTCTTTAAAATGACTTTAGGGGGTAAAGGCTCAGTCAACGCTGCCTTCAGCTCAAGTAAAAAATTACAGTTGTGCTTTTTTTCTCTCCATGCTGCCGAGATTGAACATTCACTACATTCTCATTTGTCAGCAATGGATTTTGAGTTCAGATCACGAACCCACTTAAAAGTGAAATGACCTGACAGCAGAGCCTGAGAAAGTAAAGTGACAGTGAAATAAACGGCACGTTGAGAAGAGAAGATTTATACCAAGGTCAGAGAAGAGTGTGACGGCACAGGCAATAACATTGTCTGCATTGTTCCTTGTGCATTAACGTGACAGCTTGTGGTGCTTTGCTTGGTTTATATGATTGAAGGTGTGACTGTTGATACATGTCTGATGCTTGCCTTTGATTTGCCTCTCTCCACAGAGTTTCAATGCTCCTCCACGTTCTAAGATGAAGTTATGGAAAGGTGCTACTTTTGCCTTCGTGCTCTGTGGTGCAGCCCTGTCCATCCTCCTCGTTAGAAACATGGCCACTCTTGGACAGTTCAGACCTAGGAAGTATTCCCCGTACACATCTTCATCCACATCGAGACCGTTTTCATCATCAGACTCAACATTAGAATCCTCACCGTCAACATCTGCAGAATCAGCGATGGCGTCCCGGCAGATGGGTGGTCTTCATCGGAGAGCACGCTCAGCAGATGAGATGAACTCTCTCCTCTCAGAGTGTAAGATAAACTGTTACTGTCTTTCTTCTTGTCTGGTCTAAGATAAGGTGTCATGTGAAAGGGCTTTTGGGGTTTGGACGAACACCTAGTACTTGACTCTGTTGTTTATAGAGCAGGTTTTGATGTCAGGCAATAACCTGCAGTCAATTAGCACCTCATATTTCACTGGCTCTCCATAGAACCACTAAAACCTTCAAGCAAGATGATATACCCACTCTCCTTTGGTTTCACATGGCCTTATTGAAAGGCATTTGTCAGCTGAAATGTACTTCAGGGAGCTTCAGCACTGTCCACAGTACTGATGGTGAGAAGACCGGTTTGTACCTGTCAGCTTTTCAGATAAAATAAACTAATGTTCTTCTGTTTGCACATGGCTTTCATTACCCTGCCAAAAGCTCTGCGCCATCTCTGTGGACCATCTGTCGCACTGACAAATCTGATTATTGAGAAGTGCATCTATTTCAAAGGAATCAGATAAACTGTCTCCTACCTGTTTATTGATGTTCATTTTTCTTCTCCTTGACAGTTTCGAAGATGTTTCAGAGCTTCACGGAAGGAGAGCTTCAGCATGTGGTCGGGACCTTGCTCGACAGGAAGAGAAGGAAGAGCCGACGGCTCGGTGATAGCCTGACACGAAGGACTAAAAGAGCCCGCAGGCCTAAGCCCTGCTCTGTGAGAGAGCTGGAGGTGACTGTGAGTGAACTGGGTCTCGGCTATGACAGCGATGAGACGGTGCTGCTGCGCTACTGCAGCGGCAAATGCGTGGCACATCGGCAGAACTATGACATCACCATGGAGCACATGGTGCGGATAGGATTCAGGAAGAAGGGTCGCAAGGACAAGGTTAGCAATGGACCCTGCTGCCGGCCCATCGCTTTTGAAAAGGATTTTTCCTTCCTGGACAACAAGAGCCGCTATCACACAATACAGAATGTGTCTGCAAAGCATTGTGGATGTGTATGACCCCAAAACGTTGAACTTATCTCTACTTTTTGCTGCTCCCAGCCTCTGTTGGAACTCAAAAATATGGCTCACTGTGGAATATAAACTCATGGAGAGGAGAAATAATAAGAATGTCTGGCTGCATGGTGGCCTTTTTGTGACAGGAAGACTTTTTGGCGTCTGTCAGCACAAATTGGAACCATAATCACACGGACAGCAAGAGCTGCTTTTGTATGGATTCTATTGAATGAAATACAGAAATGACTCTTCATACCAAAAATAATGATCTTTTCTCACTGTGTAGTAACACTGTAAAATGTGGTGTAACAACAATGTAGCAACATTATTTTTGTGGTATTTGAGAAGTAGTGCCGTGGGTTAGACGAGGAATACAGCGGTAAATAAGATAGACTACATTATTGCTGTTACTACACATAATACCAATGGATTCTATCCAGGTCCTAATTTTAGAGTTTACATGAATATAACGGAGACAGTAATAAAACTTCAGGATAAGTGAGTACTTTAAACCAATACCAAAGTCATGAAAGAAACCTAAAGCTCAATAAAAAGCACCAATATTAACTCCTGTGCAGGACTTTAGACCTTTGGTCTGAAATATGTCCACCTGTCTGTCTTTGGAAGTACAGTATATTGAACCAAAGATATATTGGGTAGTTGTTATCTCAGGCCACAGCTGTGTGACCTGTCCTCATGCTTGTATGCATTTGTGTTACTGATTGCAGTGTTATTACACAGGTAAAGGAATCTTGTGTTATTGAAAGCTTTCGACGATGAAAGAAATACTTTTCTATAGATCCAGGTTTGATACCCATCGTTTATTATTGTGTTTTGTATATTGATGTTGTGTAGATTAACAATAAGGATCTGTTTCACAACACAGAATTATTTTCACACAGAAATAACTGAAGAGCATGGAAACTCATTCCATATGTTCTCTATAGAATAACTCATCATACTCAGATAAATCATCATATCAGTTTCTTTATACTCTTTCCAACAAATCCAGTATTGTAATTACCCACAATTCTCGGAACTCATTTTCCTCAAGGATTTGCCAAAACCTATGAAGTCAACTCAAACATCTATAAGGAATTCCCTGACTTGGATTTATAAACATCTACAGTCTCATGTTCAAGGTGACATAACTCGACTCTGGATATGATTTGTGTCTGTTTACACTTGAGGAGCTCTGATAATCTGTGGCTCAAGTGTGAAGGAGAATAATGGTTTAAGTAAACTGTCATGGCATGTTTCTTTCTGCTGACAGAAAGCAAACAATGAAGTGGAGTCAGGATGTCGAAATGAGGATTGTACCTGTACATGAAACCCTGTAACTTCAATGATTCACCGCCCAAGATCAGCCTTTAATCGGCCTGTCAAATGCCTCCTCTTTGATTTGCCTGGTAGAGTTTTAGGGAAAAATAAGCTATTGGAATTCATTATGAAGCATCTTTTTAATCTTTGATCATTTTTATTTGGTTTTATGCAACTGTTTGCCTGAAGTACATTAAATTATAATTTTGTTTTTTGTTGTTTTACTGAGGAGGTGCAGTGTGGGGCACTGATGCGGTGCATCTTTATTGTAGTTTCTATTGTATTTATTTGGGAAGTAAATTATGGTTTTTGCATATTTATTTAGATTACCACACAGAAATGGGACAGCTTATTATCATTAAGCTACTGTGCCAAAAATGTTTTATCTAACATCATATATTGACTGCTGAATAAACACTATTTCAGACAAACGGATATTCATTTATTTCCCCAAATCCTCAATGTTTGGGTGTTATTCTGCACTCAGGTTGTACTGAAAAAAGTTAATACAACAAACCTCTGATAATACCAGATGCTGTTAGCAGTGAAGTAACTAAGAGGGGATCCCTGTACAGTTGATTTTCAGGTTATGTTAAATAAGCCATATGGCAGATGGAGCACCTTTGTCATGCTAATAAATAAATGTTTATCAGTGACACTGAGATCATCTATTATACAGCAGCTCAGTGCTTCATCCATTGAACAGCAGTCAGGAGCTTATACACCAGAGCTTGTGACCACAGTCTGATCCCTTTGCCAGGTACTGAAAGCAGCAGAGATGTGACTGACAGCTTTTGTATGAAATAAACTGTGAGAAAAATCAAACACAGTGAGGCTTTTTTTCCTCTTTAAATGACCTGTTTTTCCTGTAAACAAATTCCTTGGAAACACAAAAATCAACAGTGAATTGATCCTACTGACAACCCCTGCCTGTGAAGCCAAAGTCTGACATGGCGTTTACTCTCAGAGCTTTGCTATTGTCCAAATGTAATGGATGTGAGTGTCATCACTGTCCTGGGTGAAACATTCCTTTATGATAATGATACTTGTGCAGGAACTACAATCTATTTTGTATCAGTCCCAAATACACTGTTCTGCTGCCAGTATAGTCCAAATGTGAATTTATCTGCAGCTGAAAACGGTCCTGTGAGAAATGCCCTCACAAGTTGTGTAGGGAGCACTGCCAAGAAAGTGCAGTGGACCACACTATTGGTTCTAAAGATGTAAACTTCTCAAAAGTGAGAATAAACAATCTAGTTCAGTTTAATGCTTAACTAAAGGGCTCTGTGCATTACAAGACTTATATCCTACTGTTTACACTTGATTAATTTAATTTTCTATAGCAAATTGACCCTAAAGGGTTTTGACTCCATTTATTTCCATCCCTCAAACAAAAAAGAGTACTCACCATTTTGCACCTCTGCAATGTAGGATGTCTGGGTTTAGCTTTGTTTAGGTTTTCAGGTGCGTTTTCAGGGGTGCACTGAATAACAATCAACAACAATTAACTTCTTTTTTTACACACAATGTTTCAGATGATAATTAGCTTATGACCACATTTGAAACACTATGTGCCCTAATTTCGTGGTGCAGCGCAGGGTGGTGCAGGGTGCGCAGAGCCTGGCGCCACCCGCGCAGTGTTAATTTCGTCTGGCACACAACCGTGCGCAGCCAATTTGACAATTTGGTAGACCGTCTGCACAGAGATGGGGAGGTGCTGACAGATTTAAGTTGGCGCAGTGACAATTTCGTGCCAAAAAACTGTGCAGAAGGCGCGCTTAAAGCTAACCAGCTCCAACCTGGTATATTCTCAGCGCAGGCGAAGCGCACCCTCCGCAGCTATAATTTGGTGACAGGTGCAGGTGTGGGAGTGCGCCTCTCTGCGCACTGCAAGAAACTTGCAAAGTGCGCTGGACACACCCTGTTGGCACGGCCCAGGGAAGGTGCACTGCTCCTGCGCCTGGTCTACAAAATTAGAGTCCTATTACTTCATAAAAGTAAAAGGTTTTGATGTTTGTGGTTGTATTGCCTCCAGTATTCCAATACTTACAATGCAGATGCTCATGCCTGATGATGCATTCCAATTTAGTGAATAAGGTTATTTTGAATACAAAGTTCAACACATGTTGGCAAAAATTATATGTTAGCATGATGTTTTTTTCAAATATCTGACCTGAGGGAAAAGGCCTATGAGTCCAATTTTTAAGCCAAATATGACCACACTGTCTGCACTGGAATGATTTTTGGCCTGTTAAACACCCCAAAAGTCATGTTTAAACAAATTTTTTTATTCCGAAAATGAAAAAAAAAAAAAAAAATCATGTTAGCATGTGGGGTTTTTCAAAGCCTGACCTGAGGAAGTTGATTTTTTAAGGGGAATTATGACCAAAACTTGTGCAACAGCATGTTCTCCTTCCAAAAAGACCACAAAAGGTCACATTAGCATGTTTTTTTGGGGTCTGACATGCCATAAAGTCGTATCTTCTTCAATCATATTTTCAAAAGCCTGATGAAAAAATGCTTATAACTCATTTTTCAGGAGAAATATTTCTGAAACTGCTGCACCAGCATGTTCTCTTGCCTGAAAAAATCGAAACAAGTCTGTTTTAGCATATTTTTTATGATCCAAAATGGCCAAAAAGTCATATGTTGGCAGGTAGTTTTTTTCTTTTCTTTTTTTTTAAATCTGACCCAAAGGAAGAATGAAAAAAGTCTATTTTCAGGGGAAATTAGACCAAACCTTCTGCACCAGCATTTTCATGTCCCAAATAGTCTCCTTTGAGAGGATTTTTTTCAGGGTCCGACATGACAAAAAAGTCTGTTTATTCTGAGCCCAGAGAAAAATACTAATAAGTCCATTTTTAAAGCTACATTTCTAAGTCAAATATGACAGAACTGTCTGCACCAGCATGTTTTCCTGAAATGTTTTGACTGAAATGGTCCAAAAAAGTCGTTTTTGAGCATATTTTTTCATGCGGTCCAAAGTGGCAAAAAAGTCATACGTTAGCATGTTGATTTTTCAATCTGACCCCCCAAAAAATGTTTTTTAGTCAATTTAAAGGCAAATATTATCAAAGCTTCTGCACATGCATGTTTCCTCATCGGAAAGGGTCCCAAAAGTCACTTTTGAACATATTTTGTTCTGGGCTCCAAAGACGAAAAGAGGTCACAGCTAGCATGTCTGTTTTAAATCGTTGCTCAGAGAGAAATTGTCATAAGTTCATTTTAAAGGCAAATATGACCAAATGGTCTGCACCAGCATGTTCCCCTGATGGAAAATATCCCGAAAGTTACATTTGGGCATATTTCTAGATGGGGTCCAAAGTGGCAAAAAAAAGTCATATGTTAGCATGTCCGTTTTTAAATCTGAGCCCAGACAAGAAATGTCATAAGTCCATTTTGTAGGTAAATATGACAAAACCTTCTGCACCAGCATGGTTACCTGTCTGAAAAGGTCCCAAAAAGTCATTTTTGAGGATTTTTTTATATGGGGTATGAAGTGGCAAAAACGTAATATGTTAGCATGTCGTTTTTTAAAAAGACCCAAAGTGTAACCAAAGGACTTTCACTCTGGTCAAGTTAATTCAGTTTGTTGGACTCATGCACATGAGCCAGAATTTAGAGCATCTGGTGAAGGTGTCTGTTATTTATACCATTCCTGAAAAGCACTGCTTTTTCATACTTAACCTTAAATTGACAAATTGGTATACAAGAACATAATTAAAATGGGGTACATATTTGTCCCTCGGGGTCCATAAATGTTCTTATAGAAGTAAAAAGTGGGAGGTACTAAAATGTACCAATATTAAGAGGTACATGCTTGTACCCTGCCAGTGTACAGCGGGGGTGACAAAGCCTTCGTACCTTTGTGGGTCCAATCCTGTCCCTTGATTTCTTTGTGTGACATGACACAAGAAGCAGCTCTCTCTTGGTGAGTGAAAGACAGAAAGTTTGACAAACAAGTGGTTAAAAAGAAAAGATAAACATTTTATCGAATTACTCATTTAGTACTGATATTTTCAGGGAGTATTCGATACCAAACAAGTATTTGCAAAGGTATTGAGAGTATTCAATACTGT
Organism: Scarus forsteni; assembly: GCA_036419115.1. NCBI lineage: Eukaryota > Metazoa > Chordata > Actinopteri > Labriformes > Labridae > Scarus > Scarus forsteni. The sequence continues at coordinate 11,531,577 of JAZDUH010000157.1, read as the reverse complement.
AGCAACAGTACTTCCATCCTTAGTAGGAAGTTTTGGGGGAATCAAAACTATATCATTAAAAGTTTGTTTACTTGATTTTTTTTAACAGTTCAGTAAGTTCATCCATAATACAGGGATTTTGTTGTTGCTGGTTCGAAGCAGTGCGTCTTCTAAACTCTTCTCCTTTCCAGGGTTTTCATAGAAACATGTCATGACCCGACTCACATTGTTGTAAATGTTATAATTGATTGTCGCTACATTCTTTTGGTATGGAAATTATAATGGCACAATGCCATGATAAATAAAATGTTACAATTCAAATTCCCTCAGGGATATTACTGGAAGAGAGAGGAGTAGGCATGTTTAGGGAATGTGGTCAAGTCACAAAAGCTAACAACAACAGCTCATGACAACTCCTTCAGTACTTTGAAAATTACTGTAGGCAGTGTTAATTGACACCAGAGTGTGAGTCTCTTAGCAGGTATTTGGCTTTAAGTAAAAGTAAGGAACATTAAACACAACAAAACTGTAGTCGTGAGGTTTTCACATGCTGGACAGCCATTCATTCAGCATGCAATTCTGTAAAATAACCTTTGATAGGTGAAGGGCTAATTTGCTAATTTGCACAAGGAGTGCATGGAGACAAACTGATGCACATTACAGGCTTAACTAGCAGGGGTGTATGTTTGCTGCCTTATTGATTTTTATGACCTTAAAGTGAATGTTGTGTCCCAGTTTAAGCTCTTCAGTGGCTGTTCTTTTAAGCTGGAAAAAGCTCTCCCATATGTTTGCATACATGTAGACTTAAGGATTTGTTATCCCCAGGAGACAAAAATCCCAGAGAAGACCAGACAACACAACTTACACAACTTCCTGCCCAGATCCAGTGAGGCAGCACCAGGTCTTGAAGTGTATGCCACGAATGCAAGCATTTAGAGGTAACTCTGAGGTCAGTTTGAGTAAAGAGACAATGGGCGATAAGTCATTCAGAATGATGTAGATGACAGTGTTGGGGTAACTCAAGGGTATTTGTGAGTAAAAAAATAATCAGTGTTCCTGTGGGCTTTTTCAGTCCAAGTGGAGCACATGTTTTTGTGCGACTGTGACTTACTGTATTTACTACAGCTGTGGAAATGACTTCAGCAGTTTGTATTTTCAGCAATTTGACTTTTAAAGCCAACAACAGGAGTACGAGAGTAGCACATGACTCGCTCACATCAAAGACACGTCACACTCGAACATTTGGATTCAATGAAATCCAATACAGGAAGAATTTTACCAACAGTGACAACTTTCCCCCTTAAATAGAGAGAGCATGTAGGAAAATATTCCCCATGAGCCGTCTTAACAGTTTTTTCCTTGTTTCCTGCTATTTCTTATTACAAGTAGGGACACCAAAAAAATGCAGAAAATGTTTACAACTGCAGTGAAAGTGGAACCACTCTACCTCTGGTATAAACAAATATTTCCGTTTCTTACCACTGCAGTGACTGCGACCATAGCATCCACACAGCCGGAGCACAGAGCAGCCTGATGTGAAGGAATGAAGAGACAAAAAGACATTTAATGAGAACAAGGCTGGTGAGAAACTTGAACTGCATAATAACACATGGCATCCATTTGATCCCAGGGCTTGATTCGATTTGAGGAATGCATACTACGTTTGGATTGTGGTTTCTCACAGAAATAATTGTTCTAGCCATTTTGTTTTCCTGACGTAAGATTTAGTGGGTGGTAATCGCACTTTTAAACCTAGAAGTTGGTAATGAGCTTCAGTTTAAGTTTTAAAAAAATAACCTTTTTGCACTTAAACCGAGTAGAAGATACGCTCATCCAGTCCCTCTTAATTCTGTCTGTTTATATTCTCTTCCTTCTGTGTCAGTGACATCCATGGCTAAGGGTATACTGTTTTTAGATATTTCATGATCTGAACAAACAAACTTCCTTTTGTGACCACATTATCTAAAACTTGTACACGGTTTTTCAAACTTGAGGTATAACTAGAAAATCACTCCGAGAGCGCAGACCTCTGCCAAGCAGCTCAGTCCCACAGCAGTGGTTTTTCCACAACTCCTGTAAAAGTTTAAATTCTGGATCATAAGATCCAGAAAAGTGCCAGGATCTGGACCAAACTCAACACTTGCATGGAGGTTGTTATCCTGTATTTGTGTTTTGGGAACATCTCTTAATATTGTGATATATGAATTATTGAATGTCATCAACAGGAAATCCCACTGTAAAATTTAAGGGTTCTTATGTCATCTATTTGGGTCAGATTGAGCTGAAATTTACCATAATGCATGGGAAATGAACCTCATATTATCCAGTAAAATTGCAAGTGAATCCATTACAAAATGGCAGAGATGTGATTATTTTAAAATATTCCTACCAAAAAATGTGATTTTTTGAAATTTTGGATTTCTTTTCATCCAGAAACGTAAACGTATCACAATCAAAATTTGGTCATTCTTAGTTGGGCCATAAACCAACATCTGAAAATTTCAGCAAAATCTATCCTGAAGAGTGCTGGTTTGGTGGAGTGGTTAGCATCCATACACGTCCCAACCATGGATGTATTATAAGAACTGGATAGCGTGGCTCCGCCTTCTACCATGTAACGGATTTGAAGCCTAAATATCCCCCGTCAGGGCGCCGCCATTGTGCAGCCAGTAGAGAATTTGGGCCATAATCCGGACGCAGCTGTCGTAAACGGTCGCAACACTCCGCAGCATACGCCGTACACAATCATTGTGAAGCTGCCTTTTCAGAAAAAAGAGGACTTGGAAGACACGCAGCCCAATAATACTTTCATATCACCACAGCATACAGATGGGAGAAATATTTGTACAGGGTGTAATAATTTTTTGAAGTTTCACTTCGGCCCGTCCAGATGAATGGGGGAGAGGGAAATTTGACCTATACTGCAGCCAGTCACCAGGGGGAGCAGTTTTCGTGGAGGCTTCAATTTGAGCCCAGCGACATGACGTCCATGTTTTTTACAGTCTATGGTCCCAACCCATGTACATACTTCTGTTGGTCCGGGTTCGATTCCAGCCTGTGGCCAGTTTGCAGAGTGTCTTCCCCTACTCTCTCACCCCCTTTCACAAGCCTATACTGTCTCTCTCCTATCAATAAAGGCACAAAATGCCCAAAAAATCTGTCCTGTAGTTTTTTGTTATCTTGCTAACAAACAAACGAACAAACTTCTTATAATGAGAGAGAGAATCATCTGAAAAAGGAGTCCCTGGGTTGTGCTCTTGGTTCTAGTTTGAACTTGTAAAGCATTCTGAAGTGTCATAAATACATACTTTGACACGAGGAAAAATCTATTAGATCCTGGACTTTGTCAAGTACATATGGCCCCATGTTAATGCCGGGCTTGTGAACACAGTTTCCTAAGAATGGATTGAGGGATTTTCACCAAACCTTCCACAAATATTAACCCTGCCAAAGGATGAACTGAAGGTTAGGAGGTCAAACTGCCAGGCAACTGTCATTCATAATAACCTGTTGATTTGAGGGTTATGTTTTAATGATGTTCACTGCGCTCCCAGTGCACAGGTCACTGTGAGTGTTACAAAATGCACTAACAGAACCCTACGCAAACCGGCAAAGATGGCAGACATGACAGCGAAGGAAAGAAGATACAATCAGGTAGAAGCTAATACCAAGCAGACAAAGCTCAGTCTAAAACCAGAGTGAACCAAGGATTGGTTTTTACCCACTTCTGAGCTCTGAATGACCATCTCAGAATGAAAAAGTTCAGACTGAGACGCTAGAAACAAATGTAGAAGTGTGCTGTAGTGTACATGCCAGTCCAGCAGATGGCGATGTAGGTTTGCAGAGAAACAGCACTGCTACAACACACATTCAAAGAAGGAAAACTTTTCACAAACAACAACGGCGAGCGGATGCAGGAAGACGCAGGAGTTTCTTGTCTGGACAACAAATCTGGATAGTTTTGTCTGGATAACAAACTGAGGATGGTAAACAGCACACGTTGCTCGGTAGATAGTTGAAGCTGTTGTTGTTTATGGTATACGTGCGCAGCCTTCATGTGAAAGAGTACTGCACATGTGGTGACGTTAGCGTTTCACCTTAAAATGAGGAGCTCAGGGGGAGGGGGCTTGTTTCTAGTCTTCGAGTCTGAAGATAAAGAATGAGGCTTATTTTTCTGACATCTTTGCCCAAATGTCCACTCCAGCTGAAGTTTAGATCTTGAAGGTCATCGGGAAGAATCACTGGGTCATCTGTACGTCTCTTGCCTGCATAAGCAATAACTCAAGAATACTTTAAGGGAGTTAAAACTTCACACAAATGTCCTCTTAATCTGACAGCCAGATGGACTTTTTACAAATCCATAGGATATAGTTTACCTGTCCATCTGGCCAACAGCCCACAGAAAGTGGTTGGGGAGGACAGAGCCTTTCAAAAATAATACTAAGAAGGTGATTGGATGACTGTCAGTCACATTTATTACCACTCAGACAGATAATGTGGAGGCTGCTGCCAAGGAGAAGAGCACATCATGCAAGGCAGTTGTTAAATCAAACTCTTGCCAAAACCTGTCAGGAGAGCAGAAATCGTGTTTTTTCCATCCAGAAACTCTCTCGTTATCATTTTTTGCTCCTCTAAACCGCAGCTGAAGCAACATCCACATTCTCCTGTCTCACCTTAAGGCTGCGCCCCCTTCTTAAGTTGCTCATTGATCAGTACCTTTTCAGGTTGAGCTCAAGTCTGAAGCTTTCAAGATGGACAAGGACGAGGACTTTGGCTGATCAAGCTGCTCCATGGGGTCGATGTCCTCTGGGTAAAAAAATAAACTGAAAACATTTTGGAGATAAAACGTCAAGGTCATGGAGCCGAGTGTTTGTGCTTTGCTTATTAACGCATCTCATGCAATATCTGGTTGTGTATTTTTGGGGCATTTTGTGCCTTTATTGATATGGGAGAAACAGTGGATGAGCTTGTGAAAGTCGGTGCGAAAGTAGGGGAAGAAACTCTGCAAACTGGTCACAGGCTGGATTCAAACCCGGACTGGCAGAAGTACGTATATGGGGTGTGTCTGGTTGCTAACCACTCTGCCAAACCAGCACCCTTCTGTTTACGTATTTTAAACTTGGAACATTGCATGTCTGCTCTGACACAAGGATGAACTGATTCGATTTTTGAGGTCACAAGTCAATGCAATCACGTCTCAAGTCCATCTCTTGCCTGTTAATGCAGCATCTTAAGAATGCTCGTGAATTTTCATTTAGCAAAAATTCCCCCATCATTCAGTGATCAATGCAGCTAATCCCTTTTAGGGTCATGGGGCTGAACTAGGGCAAACATTAAAGGCAGACAACCATTTACACTTTTGTCAATACCTAAAATGTTCTTTAATTTTATTTGACCTTCTTCAGTTGTTTTTTCCTTTGTGTTTAAGCTCTTGTGCTTTGCTGACTTTATGTTCCTGCCTGCTGTCAAAGCACTTAGTAAACCTCTGTTTCTAAAAGTGCTATACAAATAAAGTTTATCATCATATATTATAATTATTAAAGGAAGTTGACCTAATATGCACGTTTGTGGTCTGTGGGAGCAAACAGGAGTACCCACACATGCACAGGAGATCATGCAAACTCCACAGGCCTCCACTGAATCTTATTAAATATTTTTTCATTTATCAAACATGTCTACGGCCAAAAGGTGAGTGTGCAGTCATTTTTACTCACAGATAAGCATTTATTCTATGTAAAGCACTACCATTACATTATCTTTATGAAAAGTACTGTATAGATAATGTTTGATTGATGGACTAACTGATTTACCAAGCTGATTTGAACATGGGCATAGAATATGATCAAATCCCACGTCAGGTTCTGGTCACTTGTAAGATGACATTCAGTGTGGACTCAGCCAGCAAAAATCTGTCTGTGACTGAAATATCTATCGGTCTCTAAAATATAATGATATGACATTACACTTCTAATAGAATTAGAATGTTTCTAATAAATAAGCTGCACAAGTGCGGATTCTTTGATCGTATTTATGAACGCATGTTTTCTTTATCGATTTTTTAAAACTCAGGGAAATTGCTGTCAGCAATAAAATTAATGAGTAAATCCCTGCTCAGCTCAGCAGTCCTAATCATCTCCCAAAAAACTGCTCTGTTTTTATTAAAAAAAGAAGAAAAGAATAATAAAGTTGTTCCTTCAAAATGCTTCTTTTACACATAATTGAAGTGAGGACTTTGTGAAAACAGTCCTGCGGCCTCGTTCGCACCATGAGGAGAGAGGGGCAGAGGATAAGTGAGGGGGTGACCAAAAGTTAGAAAGCAGATATGTATGGAGGTGTAGAGGAAAGAAACAAAACCTTCAATCCATCATCTAATGTGACTTAGGTCATAAGGCAGTTGTTGAACAAAAATACAGCCTCTCATTTTGTCTGCTAAAAGATCATTTATCTCTAAACATTCACAACATTACGCATGATTTCCCCTGCATCAACGTCGATGCTCTGATTATGAACTCTTATCATCCTCCTCATAGACCATGTCTGTCACTGTGAGGTTTACTTTTGTTCATTGTAAAGTGTTCACAAATAAGTCATCCATGTGGGTCTACTAAAACACTCCCAGAACAGTTAATACTTTATTTCACAACCCAAATAAAATTTGTAAATTTGAGCCAAAGAAAGTTTGTCTTATTTATTTGAGATAATTTCTACTCAAAATAAAACAGATTTCCAGCGTTAATATCACACTTCAAAGATGTTTCCTGTTTTAAACGCATTGTACCTCTCCATGTTTTAAATTTGGGCTTAGTCAGGAATATACATGTGTATAGATCTATTTTTATATATGTATTTTCAGTACGCATACAGATGTGTTTCTATAAAATGACGAGTATGGCTTCAGTCTGCTCTATTGCAAAGTGTCTTGAAATAACACTTTGACACCAAAAAACACAAGGATGAATTGATTCACTGATTTATACTTAAATTAAAGTTGTTTTTAACCACCACATTTATCAACATGTTGTCCTTTATATGCTGAGATTTGCCAAATAAATCACAAATAAATCAGAAATCTGTACGTGTTCTTACACAAGGATGATAAACAAGGGCCATTATCGCAAGGATGCTTTGAGGGACTTTCTTAAAGATTCGCACTTTTCACTCTGACACAAGGATGAACCTTTAATTAGGTCAGGGTCACGGTTTACATCATACTTGTCTTTAAACAAAAGCCAAAAAAAGCACAGTTTCTCTCTTCTTAACTTCAAGTCATTTACACCCCGTCCTTTTACTGTGTAGAAGTGAGTACCTCACAGAAAGTGGTTCTACATTTTACAGCTTGTACATTTTTCTCTCGTTGTGTTATTTCAACTTTAATAACCCTTGTCATGGAGTTTGTTACTTTTTTAAATAAGAACATTTTAGCTGATATAAATTACCGTTTGTGTTTGCAGAATGAGAGAAAAATATTCAGGATAATGGTGTTGGTGTATGCAAGACATCTGTTGTTGCAAACAGCTCTGACAAGATCTACAATAAACATGCCAAAGTATTACATCCCCCTCCCATGTCCAGCTGCAGCGTGTTGGTGTACTCGGACGTCTTTCGAGAGAGGAATCAGTATGGAGGATGCAGCACAGACTCTGGAGGACTTGAGCAGCCTGAACAAATGCAGCGAGCAGGTGTTACTCCTCTCTCGGAGCAACTCTGAACTCCCAGGAGGTTAATCAATACTACGCTTTTTGGTGATTTTTCCATTAAGAAATGATTTAAAAGACAGTGGGTGTAGCATTTTTTTTTAAATCAATTTAAGTAAAGATTTACTCAACATTAGTCTGGGGAAGAATGTGAGGTCTTGGATTAGTCATTTTATAATGGAGATGGATGTATAAGTGAAAGATATGAACATGCTGTCTCCTCATATTCATACATTATTCATGTACATTTAGCCATTGCACATCAATATTTAAAAGCTTTAAACCTAAATGAACATTAATAATTCAGTGAATTTATACAAGCCACTAATTGAGAAAATGTCATATTATGTTCTCAACTTAAAATTGATTTACAAATTATTCAACTCTTTATGAATTCTTGTTTTCTGGGACATGTAAACAGTGTTGGAGCAAAATATGGAGTTGATTTTTCTGAACGTCAAGACAAAGGCTATCAGTGGTGTGGATTCCTGCTTCCTCATTGGCCAATTTAAGTTTTTTTGAGCGGCAGCAAGAGCGGAGATGCATAAGGCTGCTTTATTTGGCACGTTGTCTCTAAATAGATCTTGAATGGCACTATCTCGCCTGTTTAAAGAAAGATGGCCATTCATTTCATTTCCTGGCGTGCATTCATTTGAACAATGAATCTTCTGTTTGCAGGTTTCTGATGTTTTCTACTGTGAAACTCTGCAAACAGTCTCACTTGGCTCTGCTCAGGGTAAGCAACTGCCTGACTGCCTGGGGCTTTGTGCACGCAGAGGATTAAACAATGAATCAAATAGGTTAACGTGTGAATATAAAATAGAAATCTAAAACTATTTTCATAGTTGAGGCTTATATTTATGAAGTGAATAAGGAGGGAACACAGCATAAGAATAGTTTGATTTTCCTAAACAGTCTCTGGGCAGAAACCCTACAGCCCAAAACACAGAGGCCAACCAAGGTCCAGGAGCACTAACTGTCCTTAACAGAAGTAAAAGTCGCCCTGAAATTCACAAAATATGTTTTTGTACATTTATATTCCTCATATTGTAACTAACAAAGTTTCAGTCAGGACCATTTGTCAGGAAAAGTCGCCTAAGTCGTTACTAAAATTCAGATTTATCTGCAATGTAATAAATGGATCTAATTTATACAAACCCCAAAACCAGTGAAGTTGGCACTTTGTGTAAATCGTAAATAAAAACAGAATACAATGATTTGCAAATCCCTTTCAACTTATATTCAATTGAATACACAGCAAAGACAAGATATTTAATGTTCGAACTGAGAAACTTTATTTTCTTTTGCAAATAATCATCAGCTAGAATTTAATGGCAGCAACACGTTGCAAAATAGTTGGCACAGGGGCATTTTTGTCACTGTGTTACATCGCCTTTCCTTTTAACAACACTCAGTAAACGTTTGGGAACTGAGGAGACCAATTTTTGAAGCTTTTCGGGTGGAATTCTTTCCCATTCTTGCTTGATGTACAGCTTAAGTTGTTCAACAGTCCGGGGTCTCCGTTGTTGTATTTTACGCTTCATAATGTGCCACACATTTTCAATGGGGGACAGGTCTGGACTACAGGCAGGCCAGTCTAGTACCCGCACTCTTTTACTACGAAGCCACGCTGTTGTAACACGTGCAGAATGTGGCTTGGCATTGTCTTGCTGAAATAAGCAGAGGAGTCCATGAAAAAGACGTTGCTTGGATGGCAACATATGTTGCTCCAAAACCTGTATGTACCTTTCAGCATTAATGGTACCTTCACAGATGTGTAAGTTACCCATGCCTTGGGCACTAATACACCCCCATACCATCACAGATGCTGGCTTTTGAACTTTGCACCTATAACAGTCCGACTTGTTCTTTTCCTCTTTGGTCCGGAAGACACGATGACCACAGTTTCCAAAAACAATTTGAAATGTGGACTCGTCAGACCACAGAACACTTTTCCACTTTGCATCAGTCCATCTTAGATGAGCTCGGGCCCAGCGAAGCCGGCGGTGTTTCTGGGTGTTGTTGATAAATGGCTTTCGCTTTGCATAGTAGAGTTTTAACTTTCACTTACAGATGTAGTGATGAACTGTAGTTACTGACAGTGGTTTTCTGAAGTGTTCCTGAGCCCATGTGGTGATATCCTTTACACAGTGATACCAGTTTTTGATGCAGTACCGCCTGAGGGATTGAAGGTCACGGGCAGTCAGTGTTGGTTTTTGGCCTTGCCGCTTACGAGCAGTAATTTCTCCAGATTCTCTGAACCTTTTGATGATATTACGGACCGCAGATAATGAAATCCCTAAATTCCTTGCAATAGCTCATTGAGAAATGTTGTTCTTAAACTGTTCGACAATTTGCTCACATATTTGTTCACAAAGTGGTGACCCTCGCCCCATCCTTGTTTGTGTATGACTGAACATTTCAGGGAAGCTGCTTTTATACCCAATCATGGCACCCACCTGTTCCCAATTAGCCTGTTCACCTGTGGGATGTTCCAAATCAGAGTCTAATGAGCATTCCTCAACTTTCTCAGTCTTTTTTACCACTTGTGCCAGCTTTTTTGAAACATGTTGCAGGCATCAAATTCCAAATGAGCTAATATTTGCGAAAAATAACAAAGTTTACCAGTTCGAACGTTAAGTATCTTGTCTTTGCTGTGTATTCAATTGAATATAAGTTGAAAGGGATTTGCAAATCATTGTATTCTGTTTTTATTTACAATTTACACAACATGCCAACTTCACTGGTTTTGGGTTTTGTAGTTATGTAAGGTTTTATTCACAGAATGTATCAGCCTTATTAACTAGTATTTGCATGTCGTGGTATGGCTCTGAAGTGGGCTCTCCTTGCCCATCCAGATGCCTGCATAGAAACCCACAGCACACATTTCTGCTTTTCTTTCTCCTATAGGAAAAACACCAGAGCAAGCATCAGTGTTCAAATCAGAGGCTGGGGGGAGGAGGGTTGCAAAGTGGCTTGCAAGGGTTGCAGCAAAGAGTGAGCAGGCAAAATCAGCCTAAAGAAGGTGATCTGAGTGCTTTCAGCTAATGGCAGCTTAGAGACAAATCAGCTTTTCTTCAAACTAAACCAGAATTCAAATATAATTGCACTTTTCAGGTTGCTAAACAACAACATTTTGTTTTGTCCTTCTTTGTGCTGTTGTTGGCATGCAATTCAAAGACGTTTCCTCTCCTTTTGTAGCATCTGGGCTTAAGCAAGAAAAAAAACAACACTCCATACAAAAACACCAGAGGCTTCTGAATCAACAAGTGGATAATATTTTCAATGAATTGTAAACATTGCAATATAGGGCAATTTTCCAGATTTTTACCAATAACTCAAGACAGTCACAACAAATCATGAAATTCAACCGAATGTTGGTACTGACACAAGGAAGAAGTGATTAGATTTTGATGGCAGTCTGAGTCTGAATGTGGATCCAGGAATATTTTCAATGATTTGTTAACAGTGTGGGATAGAGCACTTTTTCACATGTTTACAGTAACTCACTCAAAAATGTTGGCAATATCTTAGTGGTGGAGGTTTGAGCTCTTCTACTTTGAAAACTGAGATTTGTGTTTTACGATTAGAGAAAAGAGGGTAAGGTTTCATGAAATGACTCTAAGCAATTATGAAAAACTGTAAGACCAAAAACAGACAAGGAAAAAGAAAAAATCCCTCCCTGCACAGTGAGTCTATGAAATGTCCTGACAATAATTGCTGTCTAACAAGGCTGTGAACATGTTTATTTCTGCTGTGTAAGGACACTGTAACACGAAGAACGGGACTTCTGGTGCTTCTGACACTAAAAGATCTGCACTTTTCACACTTCAGCAATGGCTTCATTTTTCAGCTCTAAAAGTTACCTCTTTGTCTTTTTCTGGGGCCTCAAACAGACAAAAACTGCCTCTGATCAGAGCGAATGGGATTGTAACAATGCTGCTGATAGCTGTTCCTCTGGAGAGCTGCTTGGACAGTTGGCAGACGAAGTCACTGTTAACAAGCAGCCTGAATGTTGTTGATCTGGAGCAGAGATATGTCAGGACTTTGAAGTGGAGCTGACACAGTTATCTTTAACCCTCAATATTCCTCCTCTCTCGCTCTGGTACTGTTGTGAGTCATTGTTTTCTGCTGCTCGGTCACTGCTTCCCCCATGGATCAGAAAAAAGCCCCACACCTTGAAACCTTTGACCAGCTTTCCCCATAGTGGCTTTGTTTATATTCCGCCTCTGTATGGGCAGGGATGGGGCCGCTTTAAGTTCAAGATGCTTTTGATTTGAGTCAGATATAAAAAGGGCCGTGCGTGCGGGAGTGTTTATTTTTCTCTGTTGGTGGGTGTGTGTGTTTAAAGGGGCTTTGGGGTGGGGCGATGAGCGGGTGTGGCAGGATTTGATGGAAGAGGGGGATTAGAGGGAAGTGGGGCAAGGTGTGGAGCTGAAGGGCCGAAGGAAGCGATCGTCCTGCGGATCAATTCCCTCGCTCCAACATACGGCCTCCACACTCATCTGCAGATCTCTCTGATGAATATCACACTTCCTGTCTCTGATGAATATGGAGCTTATTACTCGATCTTAGCAGATTTCTGTGAGATTCCTGACCAGTCCGAAGAGCACATTTTTTCACTTTATTCAAGAGATATTTCTCAAGTTGTATGAATTTCTGGACATTCGTGTGTTCAGACTTCAAAGCCAGACCCACAATGAGGTATCGTGTGGACATTTTGGACAACACTGATAAACAAAGGATATCCTACATAGCCAACTTGTTTAGCAACTAAAGTTATAAGAGTTTTAAAAGCCAACAGAAAAGAAAGGGAAACAGAAAATAGATGATAAATGAAGAAGATTTCAGGGAAAGCATTAAACAGTTGGCACAACTCACTGATGGTTGTAAATCATTATGCTTCAATACATTCAAGAACACTATAGTAATAAAGGAGTAGTACGTAGACTGTGAGCACTGAAATGTCAGACGTTTAAAATAACTCATCCTGTGTTGTGTATATTTTCAGTTGATTGCTTAGATTACCTAGAATATTTCCAGCAGTTTTCAGACTCAGAGAAATCTTGAATTTTTGCAGCTGTAATGGCCCAAATCTCACCATGGCAGCCGCCAGGGCAGACACAACATGTTTATAGTTGCCCTGGAAACAGTGGATGTGTCGACATGGATCTGCTCATGGAAGCTACCATTCTGTTTCTGTTTCTCCTCCATGTTTTGTGCTACTCACTTGTGATGAACCAGGTCTTTTTTGCCATCAGTCTGTGCAAAGTTTTCCATCATAATATTTGTTTTCTCCTGACCCTTACCTGACCTCCAGCTCCGCTGACAATCAACCTGTTTGGTCCTAAGATGAGGAGCAGCCTGCTGCTCAGCTCTGCTGGCCCCTGCAGTATGAAATGATTATTTCTTTAATGTTTGTTTCCTTTATTTATTAAAAACACTTCAATACAAAAAAGAGCAAAATCATTAATGAAAAGAAGCAGAAATAGAATAATCCGGGATTTACCCCATTATACAAAACACTTAATTTCAACAAACATCAGAAAAAACAAAGTTTAAATCAATCTGCTGCAGGCTGAAGAAGCCCTCACTTACCTTAAAATATATAAGGATTCAACTGACATTTCATCAGACTAAGAAGATCACAATAGTGAACCAGAAACTCAGGTGCTGTACAAACAGAGATAAATTCAGATTTTAATCACATGGTAATTTTATTCACATGGAAACAACCCTTTGAAAACACGTCCCAGAGTGGATAATCTGAAAACACTGGCCCATGTGGACAACAAATACAGATATCTTCTGAGATGATGATGTCGTATCCCTGCTTCTCCCTCAAACCTCATGTGCAGACCCTGACAAACATCACGGACTATGGAAGAAAACAGTGTCACATTTTTGGTGTGGAAGCTACCGACCTTGTTTTGGCTTTTTATATGACCACTGTGAGCAGCAAGAGAACACAGAGAACAGCAAACACCAGTGTTTGTGTACATTTCTCATGATATATGCTCATGCACCCAGTCCTCTTCTGTGGTTTTGTTGTAAGTTACATCCAGTGGTTAAAGTGGGAGTTGATGGGTGGGGGAGCCATAAAAATACAGTGTTGCAGCACTATAGGAAAAATTACTTAAATGATTGCCAAAAAACTGTATCGGCCTCTCACTCTCTCTCACAAAAAAAAAATATATATATATATACAGGCTGCATTAAAATGCAAAACATTAACTAACACAGAAAAACAACAAACTGACAGCCTAACACAGAGACTCAGACAGGTGAGTCTCTGAGTGAAAACCACACCTATAGACACACAGCAGCGTTATTTCTCCTGCTGTGTTAACGTTATGCATCAATGACATGATGCCTCTTTCAGCAAACTTTAATTCTTCTAGTGATATGTTACCTGTAGCCAGAGGTGGGACAATGTCATAGGTATGCAAGTCCCAAGTAAGTCCCAAGTCATTGCCCTCAAGTCCCAAGTCAGCTCCCAAGTCAAGACCGACAAGTCTCAAGTCACCTTAGTCTTACAGTTGGAGTTTCGAGTCCCTTCGAGTCTTTTTCGAGTCCATCTTTGCTGCTTCTCTCTGGTCTGTCATGTGTCCGTCACTTGGTTTGACTTAAATATGTTTGTTTTCCTGGTTGAATGTTGGCTAATGTTGGCTGACAGGTGGATTTCTGTAAAACAGAACCAATAGTTTCAGAGGTTGCATGTACAGCAATACGGAATCAACTATAAAAAGGACTTCAAACTATAACTAACCCCCCCTCACATTTTTTCATTGATTGTATTCTGGGGGCCGTTTAGGAGGCTGTGGAGGGCCTGATGTTGCCTCAAGGACACCATTTGATGATCACTGATGTGATGACAGATTTGTCAAACAAAATTTATCCAAGTCAAGGCTTCCGTCAGGCACATGTTGACAGTTCACTGACAATCTCTGGTGTGCCTCCATGTCCCGTCCATCTACGTCGATGTTACACTCTGATTTGTTGTGCATTTCAGTGCTTATGACAGAGTCACGCGGGCTGTGCACATGTAAATGATCTGTTGTATATGGCGCTCCAGTTTGAATTGAACAATTAATTTGTTTAACTCAGACAGAGCTGAGCTCCAGCAGGCTCTGGTCCACTTATATATATCTATCTATCTATCTATCTATCTATCTATCTATCTATCTATCTATCTATCTATCTATCTATCTATCTATCTATCTATCTATCTATCTATCTATCTATCTATCTATCTATCTATCTATCTATCTATCTATATATATATATATATATGTATATATATATATATACATTGACAGGAAATGGAGTCAGGATCAGCACCCTAAGTGAGGAAACGAAGAAGATGCAGATATCACAATCTACCGAGACTCCTGTCGCAGACAAGAGCACAGCCAGCCTCCAAGGGCCATCCCGGGCACCTGTGACTGTTCCGGCAATCTGATGGACGAGTCTGGGTTTGGAGGTTGCCTGTAGAACAATACTTGTCGGACTGCATTGTGCCAAGTGTAAAGTTTGGTGGAGGGGGGATTATAGTGTGGGGGTGTTTTTCAGGAAATGGGCTTGGCCTCTTAGTTCCAGTCAAAGGAACTCTGAATTTTTCAGCACACTGAGACATTTTGGACAATTCCATGCTCCCAACTTTGTGGGAACAGTTTGGAGCTGGCCCCTTCCTCTTCCAACATGACTGTGCACCAGTGCAATAAGCAGGTCCATGAAGACATGGATGACAGAGTCTGGTGTGGATGAACTTGACTTGCCTGCACAGAGTCCTGACCTCAACCCAATGAAACACCTTTGGGATGAATAAGAGCAGAGACTGAGAGCCAGGCCTTCTTGTCCAACATCAGTGTGTGACCTCACAAATGCAGTTCTGGAAGAATGGTCAAAAATTCCCATAAACACTCCTAAACCTTGTGGACAGCCTTCCCAAAAGAATTGAAGCTGTTATAGCTGCAAAGGGTGGACCGACGTCATATTGAACCCTATGGATTAGGAATGGGATGTCACTTAAGTTAATATGCGAGTCAAGGCAGGTGAGCAAATACTTTTGGAAATATAGTGTTCATATATACAGTGGTTAAAGTGGGATTTGATAGGTGGGAGAGCCCTAAAATATGGTGTTGCAGCGCAGTAGGAAAAATTATGTAAATAATTGCAAAAAGTTGTATCAGCCTTATTCTCAACAGAAAAATACAGGTCGCATTAACAGCCAAAACGCACACATACCAATCCAACATGGCTAACTAACACAGAGAAACACAGCAAACCAAAAGCCTAACTCAGAGACCTGGACTTAATTGAATACGCACCTTTAATAGACACAAAGGTGAGTGAAACAAGACAGGTGAAACACATGAGATCAAGTAATGCAGAGGAAACACAAAAATTAAAACTAACTACAGAGGCCACACAAGGACAAAATATCAGGCATTAAAATGGATCGGGATTGAAAAAGGTGTGAATGCTATGACCCATCTAGAGGGGTCCAGGGGCATGCTCCCCATAAGACAATTTGGAGTATTTCATATTTGAAAGCATCAATCTGAAGCATTTTAAGAGAAATATGAAGCAGAATTACAGGAGAGCATGACTGTATAAGAAAGTATCTATCCATGCATGGTCACATTCTGCTATGTAAGAAAGGAGTTTTGGAATTGGAAGGAAAAGGTTGATATTTTCACTTTTTAGATAAAACATACAGTGGATCTCTACAGCTCTGACCAGAGTTACATTCACCATGTTAAGTCATCATGACGCAGATCTCAAAAAGATCAACCACTTTCATTTGCTTCGTGAAAAAATATTGAAAAAAAAAAACATTTTTTGCCAAAAGATACAGGAGAAAAAATGTTTTAAACACCAAATAATTAACTAGAAAATTTGCATTTCCTTGCAGGAAATGCGTTGAAATGCTGAGTCTGAATGCTGGAAATGTGAAATTAAATTTCTAAAACCAGTGCAAACAAAGCTGATAATGTGACATAAGAACTTGAAAGCAGTGAAGCAAAGCTGACAACTAGAACATGTGGAGTAAAAATGTTTAAAGTTGTGAAAGAAAGCTAAAATGAATCAAGGTGAAACAAAATTGCATAAAGCTGCTGATGTTTTTGCACGTCCTGAAGGAGTTGCAATAAATCATTAAAAGAGTTAAATGTGTAAGGCCTAAAATGACAGACTGTAATCAGTTGCAAATGTGTTAAATATGATCTGAAATAAGCATTCTAAAGAAAGAAATTGATTATTGATACATTTCTGCTGATTTATGTGTGCATATGTGTAGATAAATAATGTTCATTATACTATATAAGTACTTGTGCATGTATGTTTGTACGATGTTATTTATCTATGTATTTTTCAGATTATGTGCATATGTGAATGAGAAGGTATATTGAATTATCCTGTATTTGTGTTGGTGTGTGTATGTATAAAATAATGCATTTATGTATCTGTTCATGTATGTCTGAATGTATGTATGTATGTATGTATGTATGTATGTATCTATCCCTTCATTAATCTTTTCCACCTCTAGGGCCAAGCTTCTTTTAGCCAAGGTGACCGTCCCCCTCGAGTTAGAACTCCCACAATCTGAAGCAACAACTTTATATTGCCTATTTTGAAAGCATGACACATCCTCCGGTCTCAGGTGTGTTTCTTGAATAAATGCTATGTCTACATTCTTGCGGCGGAGTAAATCTAAGCATTTTACTGTTTTAACTTTTGCATTCAGACCCCCGGACATTATGGCTCAATATAGATAGCCATTATCGAAATCGGTACCAATTGCTCCACGTGCAACAATAATGGGTCTAACCCTGATATGACAGTCATAACCAAGATACCTGCCCTCCCCCCTCTCTCCCCTGTCCCTCCAGAACCCCCCCAAGCCCCTCCACTACCCCCGAACAGTGGTTCTGATCCGTGCAACTTCCGCATAACGCAGCTCAGCAGTACTTCCTAAACTCCTATCCATCCCTCCCTTGTAACAGTTAACTCCCTCCTGTAATGCAATGACATAGTCAAAGTGCAGGTGGAAACTTAATTAGGCACATAAATGTATGTATTGTGGCCCCTGTCATCAATTATGGCCAAAAATCGAAATAATATTTAGTCAACACAAATGTCCCCTTTGAGATTATTTACCTGGCAACCTCAGTTAAACATTTTCATAACTAAGGCATCCTACAATAACAGAATAACAGGATAACAGTGTGGCCAGATGTGGGCAACTTACAGAAATCAAAAGTAATATTACAAACATTCTAGCAAATATTGTTCTCCCACTTCAGCTTTGTAACAGGGTCTAGGGTTGTTGTAAACCTATCAAACCTTATGCAGTCGCCCCTTCATGCAGCTGTGAAGTTCTCTGACTATCCTCGGTCCCCAGCCAGTGTTCTCCGTGTGATCCTCACCAGCCTAAAATAACAAAAGAGTCAAGTTTTCCTCCTCCTGGAATTGTAGTAGATATCCTGTTCACCTTGCAACATGACTCCTTTCCTCCTGTCATAACCAATCTCCTGAGTTTCCCAGTAGCTCATTGCAGATAAACCAGTCCGGCTAGTCTCAATCTTCTGCAATTCCGACTAATCTATCCTATAAACCCTCCCTTCTCCCTCCCCACCCCCTCCCTCCCCCATCACCCAAATGCATTTCTTTTGTCTTTGTCAGTCTCTTCAACCACTACAGTGGCTACAACCACAGCTGCTACGACTGCAGCTACAACCATAGCATTACGACTACAGCGGCTACAACCACAGCCCCAGCCATGCTGGCCCGGCTGCAGCTACAACCCCCAGCCACAGCTACAGCCGCTACAACCACAGCCCCAACCACTGGCTCAGCTCCAGCTCAGTCCAGCAGCTCCTGCTCAGCAACAGCAGCTCCCCCCCCAGCTCAGCAGCTCCAGCCCCAGCTGGCTCCATCAGCAGCTCAATCAGCTCCAGCTCCAGCACTGCTCCATCAGCTTCAGCACAGCTCAATCAGCTCTCCATCAGCTCCAGCACGGCTCCAACAGAACCGGCACGGCTCCAGCAGCCCCAGCTCGGCTCCAGCAGCCCCAGCTCGGCTCCATCAGCTCCAGCTCAGCTCCAACAGCCCTAGCTCAGCTCCAACAGCCCCAGCTCGGCTCCAACAGCCCCAGCTCAGCACCAACAGCCCCAGTGCGGCTCCATCAGCCCCAGCTTGGCTTCATCAGCCCCAGCTCAGCTCCAGCAGCCCCAGCTCAGCTCCAGCTGCTCCAGCTCGGCTCCATCAGCCCCAGCTCAGCTCCATCAGCCCCAGCTCAGCTCCATCAGCCCCAGCTCGGCTCCAACAGCCCCAGCACGGCTCCAGCAGCCCCAGCTCGGCTCCATCAGCCCCAGCTCAGCTCCATCAGCCCCAGCTTAGCTCCATCAGCCCCAGCTCGGCTCCATCAGCCCCAGCACAGCTCCAGCCGCTCCAGCACAGCGCCACAGCGCCAATCTCCTGAGTTGCCCAGTAGCTCATTGCTGATAAACCAGATAAAGTCCAAACCACATAAAGACTCATGCACGATAACATCCACCATCTTTTGGGGGCCAAAATGGTCAAGGAGTCCATACTCATATACTCCAACATCTCAGAAGTCAAGGAGATTCCTTGCAAAGAGGCTATACTTACTCAACCATCACAAACCTTCAATATCGAGCTAGCTCCACAGCTACGAACCTTAGTTTACCTCCAGGAGGTAATCCTCCACAATCTCACTCCACATCAGACTGACATTCGAGTTCCTATCAGTTGCTCTGCTCCACCATAGCATCACTTCCATCTACGTTACTGAGAGTAAAGTGGCCATTTGTGGCTTCCTCCGATTCTCAGTCATAGGACATCTCAGCTCATCACATTCATTAGAACATCCTATTATCCATGTCTGTCCATCCTCAGCAGATCTCCGTTCAACATTACTCTTTTGGGGGTCAAGATCAGCTCGGGCAGAACACGATGAGACGGTACCCCCACACTGAGTCTCCCTCTGCCTGGCTTACGATGTCCTTCTTGACGGCTCATCTCTCAACATATCTCATGTCACATGTTCATCACTGTCATTCCTCATATTCCTAAATCTTTATTAAACCTTCAAACGCACACATTTGAGGTGTGGTCCTTGCTAGTGAATCACACTGTCATACTGTACGGAGCTGTGAAATAAAGCTGGGTACTTCCAGGTAAATGGGCTCTCGCTGTGCCAAAACCGTAATAGATATAAAAAAAAGAGATTGCACTGTGAGCATCCCAAGAACGAACTGAAGCAATTGGTATAAGTTTTACATCTGTAAAGTAAAAAATGTTGACACAGTGGCGAGTTAAAAACAGGCTTCAAAGTGAAGCGCTCAGCTGTCTGGAGGTGAAGATTTGAATTAGCACAGATGGAGGGTTTTGTGGCATACCCATGTCTCTGAAGCTCACTGAGACAAAACGATGTCACATTAGACTTTGAAACAGATTTCACGTGTAAGAGGAGAAGGTTATCGACATTGTGATGCATAAATCATGCTTGTGGAGGACAGTTTGACAGTTATAACAGGATAAATCTGCTGAATTCTTGTCCGACTGCAGCAGGCGCTATGCTCTGATGCTGCGTTCACACCGCACGCTACTTGTACTACCTCGGCGATTACTCTCCATGCAAAGTCAATGTACAGCCGCGATGGGGCGGGGCTAACCCTCCCGTGATGCGTTTGCCGCGTACAAGACGATCAATTCACTTGTCGCGTTATGTCAAAGTTAAAAAAAAGTTGATCTTTTCAGGCGATGTTGTGTGTGGCCGTGCGGCAACAGCCAATCGGTGTGTGAGTATGTGATGATACCCATGGCAGAGCGATGGCCGATGGCAACAGTGACCAAAATGAGGTATTTATGGACGTGCGACGATACTTCAGTGGGCGACGCGATTTTGGTAGCTGTGTCGCTTGCGGTGTGAACGCAGCATGAAAGGTTACATGACACACTCTAAGAACACAGACTTCCTCAAAACTTGGTGTTGCTTCAAAATTTATATTTAAAAAACTGCAAAAGAGAGCAAAAAGCTGAAGATATGTAAAATTAGTTGAGAAGTCAGTGCATCTTTTAAAGCATGAATGGAGACTGTAGGTGGAAGTATGCCCAATCTGTGGAGCGTCAAAGTTGCAGAAGTTTTCAGCAGAGCTGCAGAAACATCCCATTCATTGAGAAATTCTGTAGAAAACATTTTTACTGTAAAAACTGTAACAGCTACATGTGAAAAATACAACAATTCTCAGGGATATGCTGCATTGCTTCATTTTTTTCTGTGAAAATCTGAGAAAATTTGAAGGCTGTGAAAAGTGCCAAATTCTGTACGAAAGAATAAGAAGATGAAGAAGAAGAATAAAGTCTGATTACAATATGTTGAAATGCTGGCTCAGCATTTCAACATAATAAGAGCACTGGGAGATCACACATCCTTAAATCTTACTCACTGTTCCCCATCATCACATTCATATGGGAGTTGCTTTCTAGATAACTCAGGTCAAAAGTTCATTATAGGACAACCCCCAATGCATTTTTGCCACATTTTTACCTGATTTATACGCGGTCCACTGAAAACAGCTCTGAGACCCACAGTTTGGCCTTCACCCACAGGTTGAGAACCATTGCACTAGTAGGCTGCATTTGGAGCTTGAGCCTTCAGATTGCTCTGACATCATGGAGAATAAGGGATGCAGGAAACCTCGGGATGAGTTTATCATTCAAAAAAGGTGAAAACATGAGCTGGACTGCTCAGGAAAGTTGAGTTTAACTTAACCACAAGACTGCCTCGTCATTTTTATAAATCGCTCTGTTCACTTAAAAATCGTGCGTATGAGCAAATGACACACTGTTTGAGTTACAATAAACAAAGTGATTCATGACCCCTATCTTGTGTGCTGCGTGTCTTCATGCTCACTGGCACCGTGAAGCCATGGCTCCTTTGGGCATGTGTACATGTTGGCAGTTCACTGATAATCTCTGGTATCATGTCCCGTTCATACCCCTTCCCTGTCTACGCTGATGTTGCTCTGATTTGTTTTGCACCTCAGTGTTTATGAGAGACCCGCAGGCTGTTCATGCGAAAATGCTTTGACACTGCTGCCACTTTGAATTGGTTAAATTATTTAGTTACCTATGCCGGAGCCCAGCACCAAGGAGGCTAAGCTGGGCTCCGGAGGGCTCCGGCCCACTTTGACCCCTGGTTACATCTCCAATCACAGGCCCTGGCATTTTTACTTCAGCGTTTTCAGTGTTTTCATGTGGATGAGCAGATTATTTGAAATGACATAAAAAGATAAAGTTTTTTAAAGGTTAACATATTTTCTCGGTGTGGACTGGTGGACAGGGTCTGCAACACAAATAACACAACATTTTTTCATGTTTCATTTTTGATGGTGAAAGTCAAAAGTGCCCTGGTGGAGGTTTTTAGTTATAAATGAAAAACCCTTGGAGGAAGAGTTTGAATTCTGTTAATTTAAATGTATGTGGATATTTAGAATATTGGAAAAGCTCTACACCATTACTTGGTTGTATTCTACTTTTATTTTTGACTATTTAAACCCATGAAAGCTTCTATAACTCCAGTGATTTTTTTTTTATGTTGGCTGATCAAACTCATATCTATCTTTAAACCAAAACAGAAAAGATGTAAAAACTAAAAAAGGTCATTCTTTGAACAGCGTATGCCCATAAAATAGCAAAATCCTTTTTAAAATGAGGCTGTAGACATGTTGATTACTGCTCTAAAATTCTGCCGCATTGTGGAGGCTGTAGGCGACTTCCTGTGCTTCTGCAGTCAGCCTCAAGTGGACATTTAAAGAACTGCAGGTTTTTTTTTTTGCCCTGCCTACAAAAATCTAGAAAGTGTTGGTTTATTTAAAGGAGAACAAAACAGATAATAAATATTATAATAGTCCAATCCCCTGGAACAGTCAATAGAAGAAATATTAATCATGTTTTTTAATTTTTATGTCGCTTAGTCATCAAATATTGGTGCATCTTTTTGCAGCATAATGCACTATATGGAAATTAAACAAAAAAAACTACACATGATCTTTAAAATAAATGAAAATAAAATGATTGATAAAGGGCTGTACAGAGCTTTCATCCTCTGCATTACTGATATATATCCTTATTAAATTACTTTCTTTTACATAGCATCAGGGCACTTGATGCTGCCTTCCTGCACATTAAAACCTGTTGATTTAATTTAGCCAGAGTCTCAAAAACGACTTATATACAACAGGATTGGCACACATGCTGTTTGTTTTGTTTCTGCTGTTTAATCTCATTTAAAGTTGTGACATATGTTGTGCCACAAACAACACTAATTAGTTAAGAAATCCCTGTCAGATCAGGATTTTGTGTTTAATTGTCATTTGTTACAGAACAAATACCCAAAGTGCTCTGTGTTCAGCAGTCAGGGTGTCGGACTGGGTGGAGCAGGGGTCTGAGCAAACAGGGTCTTTATGTGAAAACGGCCTGTAATGATGAAATATGAACAGGCATACATGCAGGGAGGGGTCCCGGGAAAATGCCTCCTTTAGGTGGCCATAATTGTGTTTATCATCCATTTTAGCGGTAGCATTTGTATCTGTCACATGTAGTCTGAGAGGCAGAAGTAACAGAATGAGCTTTAAAGGGGAGGAAAATGGAGAAGAGGATGGAGGAGTAAACACTGATATGTCTCATCTCTGCTGTCTTATGTCTCTGGTTTGACTGTTAACAGGGGGGATATTTATGGATTCATGACAACAACAAAAGCTTGGTTGTAGCTCAAAGCATTCTGGTTTGGATTTAGTTCAAACAGAGAATTATTTATAGCACTCAGAATATCTGGTATGGTTTGTACTATCATTATGATAAACAAAAAGGGGACTGACTTACAACAGAAACTTTAACTCCCATGAAAACTGCTCAGGCAGCTCCATTTATAAAAAGATTATGGATGCGATGAGACATTTAATGGGAGGTTTTGTTGCTCTGAAAAATCAATCATGCAATATTAGAGATATTTATCAGCATTTAACATTTGTTTTTGACGGCTCCCTCTTGTGGCCTGACAGGACAATCACAACTGAGGAGAGAGATGGTTTCAATTCACCAGAGGTTACTGTTGGTCACATTTTAATGTTAGACATACATATGGCTGTCTTTATGAGACACTCTGAACTGATTTAACCTTGATGTTCAGACCAGGGCTGGAGAGAGGACACAGACATTGGACTCAAATGTAAGGCACTTACTTTGATAAAGCTTAACTCATGAACAAACCACAATTCTAATCAAGTTGGAACATGTGTTAAACATAAAACAGAACACTATGTTTTGCAAATGCTTTTCAATCTATATTAAAGTGAATGCACTACAGAGAAAAGGTATTTAATCTTCAAACTGATAAGCCTTTTTATTTTTGCAATTGTTCACTTATTTTGAATTAGATCTGTGCAACAATAAGCTGGAACAGAGGCAACAAACAATATTGTAAATGGTAAGACCCTCTCTTACCAACCACATCCAACACCATAAATGCAGCATATAATTTCAATTATTATTAGATTTTTTTCCATATTACAACAACTAGAATGCACCAAGAATATTTCCAACATTATTTGGGTGAGTCACTGTCAAAATGAGGGAAGCTGTCCTCTCTCACAATGTTAACTAACCCTTACAAAAATTCCTGGATGCACACCTGGATTCAGATCAGCACCAAATCTAATCATTTATCAACTGCGCAATTACCAATATTCCCTACCATAATAGATTAAGCGCTTATTTAGTTATTAGCAAAACTGGGAACACTGTCCTGTCTCGCAATGTTCAAAAATCCTTTAAAAAATCCTGGAGCTGTATCCATATTAGAATCACCAGCAAAATCTGATCTCTTCGTCCTTCTTGTTCTTCTGCTGTTTGTGCAAAATGCTGCTACACATCTTCTCACAAGGACAAGAAAAAATCCCCATAAAACACCAGTTTTAGCATCTCTTCTCTGACTTCCTGTACATTTTAGGACAGGTTTAAATTCTGCATTGGTTGTTCTTAAAGGTTAAATCTACCTTGTTGCTTTGGTTTGTCATAATACTCCAGCTAGATCTCCAAAGTTATCAAGTCAACTACTTTTGGTGATGCCAAGAATAAGGTTGAATCCCGATACTACCCCTTAGCCCTTCCCCTTCATCTTACCCCTTCCTCTTATCCTCTTAGCCCTCTGTTTTTAGGGCCAAGGGGAAGGGGTGAAACACACAGCTGTGAAATGAGACGCCACCTGATTCCCGCTATGTCATCACCCAGAGCCACTCACTGGCTGAGAAGTAGGTAGATGCGATAATAACCGCAGCCACGGCTGTGAAAGCCAGCTCAGTATGTTGAGAAATTTTAAAATACGACCAACAACTGAAAACGCGATTAATATTTACTTGATGATTTAATAACTACTTATCATTAAGCACTTCCTTCAGTCTCCGCTCTGCCTCGTGTCAGTGGGCTTGGTGCATTATGGGAAATTCTCATACCCCTTTGTTTCTAGTGAGGTCCTGGTCTGTCTTTGTTTCGAGGGCTGTGTAGAGCTTGGTTTTAGCCTTACGGAGAACTGGCACACCACTTCACTCGACATGAACACCAGTGGTGTAGTCGAGGGTATACGCCGGTATACGGAGTATACCCACTTATTTTTCAGTCAGCATTGAGTATACCCACTTCTAAACCTCCCCGATGTGCACCATTCAGTAATATCAAACTGCCAGATTGCCCTTTTTTCCCTCAAGGATGGTGAAGCCATGACCCACCCTCCTCTGCCTCTAATTGGCTGGTACTTGCTGCCTTCACTGATTAAATTGGTTAAATATGAACAAGAATGCATTGTCAACTTCCGATTTAAAGTATTTTATTTAAATAAATGTTCAAAAAATAACCAAAACACCATGTTTGCCTCATGATAAATACATTTTACATTCATCCATTCTGCTTGTGTGACCAGTAGTAACTACAAACTGCTCCTAATTAAGTCATGGTAATTTTATAATCGTGAGCAAGTAGAAATGACAGATTTTTGGGTAAATAGAGTAGTCTTACATGTACTGGTTCTAAAACCATCTTTTTTCTATACTACTTAAAAAAAGGCAAAAATTTAGAGTATACCCACTTCTCAAGGGACCACTACACTACTGATGAACACGCAAACCAAGGAATAAGGGGTAAGACAAGGGCCAAGGGGTGCAATTGGGATGGACCCAAAGTCTTTGTCTTCTCCATGAGATCTTCTCAGTCCCTTATCACATTGATGTCACTGCTAAAGACCCCTTTCTTCTCTAGGTTGTGCTGTGTCTCTAAATAGTGCCTAATCAAAGCAGCTTGGTAGTGGAAAACATGGCTGTAAGCAAACTGTTTGTGGCCTGTGATAAGCCCATGCTGTTTTGAGGCTTGTTTCCCCCCCACAATTCATCTAAAGATGCATATAGTTTGGTATCATGTACAGCAATGTATAGCATTAGCATCTGTCATGGGATTTCTGAACAGAGAGAAAACTGAGCTGTGACGCTGTGGCACACACATGTGGTACGTTATTAGCCCACACAACCCAACATCAAAAAAATAGAACTATCCTTTAAACAATGGCATTTAAGAATGCTGTTGGCTGAAAGTCACGTGTTGACACAGTAACTGATCAAACTGCTCCACCTTTTGAGGACAAAGCTGTAACAACAGTGTGAATGTGATGCTGATGGTGAGTGATTCATCCATTGCTGATTACTGATGGACAGTTCTTGAGTCCTTCCCTCCCTCTGACCTCTTACTTCTTCATATTATCAGCTTAAGTGATGATGGTGGAGAAGTCCTTGACGTCTGCGTGGATGCTTTTCAGCTGCCCAATTCTCAAAGTGCTTTAAGATACAGAGTCTTAAAATCATAAAGGTCCAAAAATGCTTGAAGTGGCTTTATAAAACCAACATGTTTCCGCTTATGGCCTTCTTCAGGGTCATTTCATGCTTAATCCAAAGGCCTGAAAATTGAAATATCTACGTCATGTTTCCTTACATCACACTGATGGACAGGCCTTTTATTCGTCTTCATGTGGGGCCTTCAAACTACTAAAGCCACCCGTGGTTCCCTCAATGCTTTCCTTACACGATACCAGATGGAAAAGTTGCATAAATAAAGAGAGATTACTGACAGGAATAAAAGGAGTGTGACGTTGATTTAAAAGGTCTTCACGTCAGCCCATACAGGAATAAATAAATATATTTCTCAAGAGTCAGACATGGTTTTACGGTAGCGTATTGTTGTAGACTCTAAATAGATGGACAACAAAAATGAAATGTTTGGTCTAGTAACCACACCGGCATTGTGGAAACCTTTGCCTGATGACTACACTTTGAAAACATGTGAAGTCCATTCAAATAGGGTTTTCCAGATGCATTTTTGTAGCACAAAGCAAATAGAATGAAAACAGTCGGCATAATTCATGTCGGAGTGATCCATGATGCATTTCAAAGGTTATTTTCATTGCACAACTGTTGCGTTGTTGTGGTTTAAAATGTCATGGCTCAATAAATAAAGCCATATAGAAATAAACTTGACTTTTGTTTCCACTGTTCACTGTTTTTTCACTTTTCACTTATATCCTCTGATAAATGAGGCCAATAACCATCGTACTACAAGGTAATTACTACCCATCTGACCTCATTATGATGCTTTTATTATATTTAATGTTCAAACTAAAAAACTTCATTTTTTTAAGCAATTATTAACTAATTTAGAATTTGATGCCTACAAAAATAGCTGGGACAGGGGCATGTATACCTCTGTGTTACAGATCATTACTCTTGAACTCAAATGTGTTAACAGCTAACCAGGAGTGCCTTTTCTATTTTGGAGGGCTGCTGATTTGTGGCCTTGAAATAGTGGTTAGCACCCATGTACATGCTTCTGCCAAATGTGTCCAGGTTCCAATCCTGCCTGTGACCAGCTTGCAAAGGGAAGAGTGTCTTCCCACACTCTCTCTCCAGTCCAGGCTTTCACAAACAGCCTATCCACTGTCTCTCCAATCAATAAAGGCACAAAATGCCCAAAAATATACATTTAAAAAAAAAAAAAAAACATTTAAGTGTTTGGAAACTGAAGACACTAACTTGAATTTTTGAAGCTGGAAGTCTAACACATTCTTGCTAGATGTACAACTTTAGGGGCCGTCTACACAAGGCCTAAAATGGTCTTATCCAATAAGTTTTCATGGCGTTTCGGCCTTGCATTTACATGGGAACTATATGCAGATTGCCCAAGTCTGTGTAATCCCATATCAGAGCGTTTCAGGGTGAAACGCTGACATCACTGCATGCGCACTGCTCTTACAAGAAGGCTGTGTGCATACCAGGAACAACAACAGCTTCGGACATCTACCAAGCAACATTTGTGCCGCTTACCATGCTCGGTTTGTTATCCAGACAAAACTATCCAGTCACATTTGTTGTCCGAACTGATTTGTTGTCCAGAAAAGAAACTCCTGCGTCTGTGTTCATCCACTTGCCATTGTTGTTTGTGAAAAGTTTTTCTTCTTCGTACTTGTATTGTAGTAGCACTGCCTCTCTGCACCGCCATCTACTGAACTTGCAAGCATACTACATCGGTTTCATTCGTCCCTGGTGTCTCCGTCTGAATGTGGATTGACTTTGAATATGCAAAGGAAAAATCTTTGCTTTTTAAGTCTCAGAGTCTCTGTGCAAACATAGCCTTTGACCGGTTCTTTGTTGTCGTATTTTGCACTTCATAATGCACCACACATAGAGACAGGTCTGGACTCTTCTACTATGGAGCCACGCTGCTGTAACACATGCAGAATGTGCTTGACATTGTCATTCTAAGGTAAGTCGGGACATCCCTGGAAAAAAAGTCACCTGGATTGCAGCATGTTTCTCCAAGACCTATATGTATCTGCTACCACTTTTGGTGCCTTTACAGATGTGCAAGCTACCCATGCCATGGGCACTAACACCCCCCTTTTCCATCACAGATGCTTTTGAACTTTGCACTGATAGCAGTCTGGATGTTGTGTACCATACTGAGCCGAACTGAACTGGAGCGCTTGGTGGAAACGCAGCAAAAGTGTCCAAATCTTAGGGTCTGAAAATCTGGTCTCTCTGGCAGTAGCTTACCTGCCCAGTGAGAAATGCCGTTAAAAGATGAGTCCTAATCAGTGTGTGCTCTGGCTTTCTTTGTAATCCTGCAGTGTGAGTGTGAAGTTAAAATACATCAATGCATTGATTCATAATTTGATTTGAGATAAAGCAAGAGACCTGAAGGAGTGAAAGCATTTTCTCAGCTCTCCCTGCTGTGGCTTTACTCCTTGTAAGGAAGAATTTGCTTTAAGATTTATCTGATCCTCTTTTAGGAAGATGATATAATGTTTGGTTTTGAAGTAACGTTTCTATGTGTTAACTTTTGTTTACCCAAGCTGCTCTGGAGGAAGTATGACTTGATTCACGTCTGCACACTTGTATAAAAACACTACTCCCCCTTCAGTCTGATCATTCCTTGAATTCCTGCATACAGGATTTTAGATCTATCTTTTATCAGCTCTTTCTTTTGATCCACTCTGACATGATCTGCCTATAAAATTGCTGAAACTTCCCCTCAGACTTCCAGCCTTGTATGACTCATTTACAGACCTGCCTATGGTAAACAAGCTTCAGTTTGCAGGTAACAACATGCAGCTCTCAAAAAATGTGGCATCTGAAGTGGAAATTTTAATTTTGCACTCCCTCTAAAAGCTCACTGAGTTATAACTGCAGAGCCGACCGTGCGGGGAAGAGGAATAGCTGTTGTGTTAGCAGGTGTAATTTGTTCTCTGTGAGGAATTCTTAAAAGGAGCTGTTTGAGTAATGATACAAGAGGTTCATTCCTTGGCTCTTACTTTTTTTTTAACAATGCATATTAGGCACTTCTCATTCTGACATCATGACATGTATAGGCTTGAAAGCTACCAAGGTCTACTGATATTCAGGAGCTGCTGCTACTCAAGGGTATCTCTTTACAACGGCTTTCACCTGGTCTGAAGTCATGCATTTGTTTCGTGTGTCATTTGCATTTAAAGGGCAGAAAAACACTCTGAGTATCCATCCAATCCAAATACAATGCAGATTAATTCAGAGACAGAGGAGCACATTTTCAACAAAGAACATTGAAACCATCCACGGATCCCAATTAAAGTATCAAGTGGAGTCTGTGACCACGACAGCTCCGTAAAGTCATGTTTTCATCAGAGGGTTTCCTCCTCGTTTGTAGCGAGACATGAACCAGAACACAAAACAGCTGTTTCATGCTGTTTTTGTCATCAATATCCAACAATGAAATTATAACATTACCCCATGTTTGTTGTTGTGTTTGCTTTAAAGGAAAGGAAATAAGAGTGGTAGTGGTGGAAACAACAAGAAAGGAAAACACGGCTGATGAGCATCTGTCAATAAAACACAATTAGTGAAAGCCTGAGCTTAAAGAGCTCATGTTTGTTGTACATGAAAAGTATGTAAAATCTAACATTAAGATTTTATTATTTTTGTTCTAAATGAACAGATTCTGTTTCCCTCTCTCTCTCTCTCTTCGTAAAAAGTGAACATTTCCTTTAATGTGTATTTAAGATTTTAAAAATATTTTAGGGATAAAAAGAGCTGGATACAAGCATTGGGTTTACCTGAAGGCAGCACATGACATCAAAAATATCCAGTAAAAGTCAGTTTCGATAATAAAGTGGACAGATGCAGCAGAGCTTTTGTATTCTAACTATACTAGCACATGTTAAAAAAACATCAGCAGCATCGATTGTAGAGCTAAGAGGAGCACTGAGGCAGGCAGAAGTGAACAATTACAACAGAGAAAGAAAGCTGCAGTGTTTCAGCTCTGTATCCGACAGCAGCGTGAGATGGCTCTTTGGATACACAGGGATGATGATCATTTGATGATGATCATTGACAGAACTTTGATGATGTAGAGTGGAAACAACACCTTAGAATAGAGTTTTCTCTACTCTACTAAACTTCACTGAACCAAACCAGAGCACCCGGTGGAAACACACCTTTAGACCTGCTGTAATTAACACCTGCTGCCACTCTGAGGCCCCCTCCCCGATGTGGGCTCAGTTTTCTCTGACTGGTTGACTGGTGTACTCTTTGGGAATAGGTCAGCTCAGTCAGTGCTATGTTTTTAACATCTGGGCAGATAGGAATGACCTATGTTTATTATATTCAAGAGTTAGATTTATACCAGCTTGTGGTCTTACGACTTCAACCTGACGACACTCTGACCTGGACAGCTGATGAGAAAGGAGCAGCAGAGGGACAGATGTTGCATCGCAAAATAGTTCCAAGCAGGAGTTTTGTCTAGGAAAGATGAAACACTGTGAAGTCTTTCTGTAGGGTCCAGTAGAGCTGGTGTAGTATTTTTTGTAGATTTTCCCTACAGAAGTGTAAATACTATGGTGGCATCATTGACTTCTATGTATTGGCTAGCATCCATACCCATTTGCCTCCACTCTGGGACAGAGCACGCTAGTTGTCTTTTTTGCAATTTTATTGACTGCAGCCATTTGCCTCAAGCATCAATAGCCACTTACAAAAGGGAATATCCCTTTAAGTACCAACAGAAAAAACTAAAAACGTAGTCATTTGTTGTGTCGTTGCAGTGATTACTTATGTTGGTCCAAATGCCCAAGGCTTAATTAGGCAAGGCCCATCAGTGTGCCCCTAAAGAGCCACAGCTCTAGATAAGTCAAGGATTAAGTTAAAATACTTTTATTCTAGTTATTTATTTATTTATTTATTTCACTGTTCAATCAAACAACAATTAACAAACAAAACAAGGTACAAAGCAACACAAAACAGTACAATAAGGCCATCAGATGATATTTAATATAATAGCCTTACATGAAAAATGCAACAATATTAATAACTCAAGGCTAAAAATAAAAAGAAACCAGAAAGCACTTGGGGAGTGCACACTACCTCCAAGGTAGCTCACACATTGCTGTTACATCTTTAAGCAATAGTTCCATGATAAAGTTAGCAACATAATAGGATTTCTTGACCCTGAAAACCCACACCTAGCACTCAGAATCATGTTGATATCAGTTATTGAGCAAACTCGATCATTTGCTAATGGCAGTTTTCTGGATCACCATCAAAATCGAATCATTTTTGAGTTGGGTCATCCCAAAGATCTCCTGAAAACTTCAGCAAAATCTGTCCTATAGTTTGTGTAATCTTGCTAACAATCAAACAAACAAACATACGCTGGCGAAAACATCACCTGCTTGGCAGAGGTAAAACAAAAAAAAAAGACAAGCCAAGTTTGTTCAAATATCCAAGAAAGTAAGAGTCTCTATGGATGAGGATATGTTACACTAAGACAGCAAAGGCCAAAATTCTCAAAATAGTCTGTTTCATGTGTTAGGTTCATCCAGACATAGTCTTTCCGTCTGAATAACAAGCATCTCTCTGAGCCAGTGTGTAAAGCATGCTGTGCTGGTTGACTTCCAGGTCAGGAGTAAAAGTTTTTTAGCAACCATCAGTGCTAGATGTGGGGCAGACTGTATGTCACATTACAACTTAAATGTCCTTGTAGAGCAGCCAAAGACGTGGTTGTGGTTTGGTTGAATGTCCCTGGAATATACTTGTGAGAGCCATTCAAAGATTGCGGTCCAAAAACTGTGTAAAGTGGGACAGAACCAGAAAAGATGTGTCACTGATCCGGTTGCAGAAAACACTTGTCCCATTTAAAATGCGGGTTGGTTTTCTTCTTGAATAATGTGGTCTACACATTACCTTGTATTGATTCAAGCTATAACATCAATAGAAGAAATGCTTTCATTAAATCAGGAAATTATTGGTGAAATTCCAACACCAGCAGAATAGTCACCAGATGGCCTCACATGTGGAGTCAATCCATCTTGACTCCATGTTTTTGTTAGATTGAAGGGTTTAGGGGGGGCTCATCAAAGTTTGTACAGTTCATCCTGAGTAAGACATGATTCATCAAATGTCATGTTGTTGAGACATTTATTTAAAAACCTCAAGAGAAACGTCAGAATCACAAAAGCAGTTTGGATTCATAGTCCGGGAAACATGAATTTTTGAAGTAAATGTCATGCCATCCATCAAATGTAAATGTTTTGTAGCCAGACTGACAAACTGACCGACTGTTTGACAGACCAAAATCTTTAGCCCAAGAGCCATGCAGCTGGAATTGAGGGTCACAAAGGGAAGAAACAAACTAAAACCCTGAATGGTAAACTGCTCTCTTAGTCACTGGAGTCTCCCTTTTCCCCTTTGGGTAAACACAGATTTCCCCCTTTGATAAAACCTGTTAACTACCACCATGAACCACAAATATTTACCATAAAGTGGGTCCTCCAACAACACATGGTGCTTATGCAGTTACTGAGGTGATGATTATCCCTATATGACCCTGACGCCTCGGGCACTCGTGAAGGAACGCTATGATTCAGAAAAACAGCCATGTTACTACGCAACGCGTTGCTGCTGTACAGGTAAGAACACCTTTAAATATTCAAATAACTGTTCTGCAGCTCTTTTCTATTGGAGCAGCTTTTGTTTATTTTTGTGCCAAGTTTCTGACGTGAGAACTTTTTAAGGAGAGAAAAACCGTAAGCCTCCTAAATCAACAAAGGCTACAAGAGGAGGGAGGAATTTTTAGGGTTTTCTTTTTACTGTTTGGAGAATTTCTTCCAGAGAAGAGAGGAAAGATCTTTATTTGATCCCAGCGTAACAGAGGAAAAACATTAGTGTCACACCAGCTGTGTCTCATTACAAACAGTTGTGACAAACTTACCGAGGGACAGATGCTGATCCAAAAATATTTAAAATAAGGAAAGGAATACAAATTACAGAATGAAGAATTAAGAGTGGAAAAGGAGGGAAATTCAAGTGAATGGTTTGAGGCAGAGGTCTCAAACTCCTCACATTGGAGTCAAAAATTGTATGCAATCAGGCCCAGGATGTTTTTTTTAGAACTGTTGAGTTTTCTTTCTTTCTTTCTTTCTTTCTTTCTTTCTTTCTTTCTTTCTTTCTTTCTTTCTTTCTTTTAGAGAAGCATGATATTGGAAATTTGCTGATATCCAAAATGTTGATACTTCCAAGTGCCTTATTGCTGATGCCCATATTTTTTTTCAAAAGCATGAGTCTTTACTTACAAATATGGACTTGTTGCAAACTAAAAATAAGCCACTTGCCTTTTAAATGTATCTGTCGTTTGTACATTTGTCAATGGCTAACATATCGGCTGTAAAATATCAACAAACATTTCAATATCAGCCATTACCGATATTCATGATTTAAGGCCAGTATCTGCCAATGCTGATATCATACTGATAATATCACACATCACTGTTTATTTTTTGAAAAAATACTTTTTGAAAGTTCTTATTTATGAAAAAAAACACGATTTATTTAATATTTTTAGACCACATTTGTGAACATGATGATTCTCATTGAATATAGGAGCTTTGCTATGATCATTTTTAACCTTAAAGAATAAGCAGTACATAGAAATATACCTGTTAAAATAAAAAATAGATACAATATTATGGTGAAAAAAATGTTTAACATGTTGTGTGGCACAGTAATCTTTTTATCTCAGCTGCTCAATCTTCAGTTGTGACAGGCAGTAAATAAAATTTTGATTAAAATTTTACTAATTTCTCAGCTCTATATCAATGTTCTTAAGGGTAGTTATGAAATAAAACACAAATGTTAGAATAACAAAGTATTATCATTTACCTAAATCAGTGACAAGTCTTGACAAATCATTAGACTGAAGTCAGTGAGTGCAGGTGTTCAATCACATAGCAGCAACTCAGGGGCCGTCCATAGAAAGACAAGGTGTATCCCCAGTAATTTTTTATCGGTATTTTGTCCACATGAATCCAGTGTTTTGGGAGCCCATTTCTTGAAACGATACTGGTGGACAGGGCCTTTATGTTGACGAGTAGATATGGTCAAGACGCCGTCATCAGGTTCAAACTGAGCATCAGAACGGGTAAGAAGCTTGTTTTGAGTGACTTTGGCTGTAAAATGGTTGTTGGTGCAGGTCCGAATTTTTCAGAAACTTCTGATTTACTGGAATATTTACACACAACTATTTGTAGGGCTCACAGTTAAAGTGTCAAAAAAGAGAAAATATTCAGTGGGCAGCAATTCTCTGGGCAAAAAAGCTTTGTTGATGTCAGTAGCCAGAGAAGGATGGCCAGAACTGTTTAAGGGGCTGTTTACACAAGGCATAATACGGTCAAATCTGATACGTTTTCATTGCGTTTTGCCTCCTTTTTAGATGGGAACGGTACCTGGAGTGCTTAAATCCGCAAACTTTGGAAGCCTGTGTCCAGCGTGGAGAGTTTTTAAAAAGCTCCTACATGAAGCTCCATGTAAAGTCAGAGCGTTTCATGCCCAGCACTTTTCACATGAAGGCTGCGCGTGCATACCAGGAACAAAAACAGCGTTGACTGTCTACCGAGCAACATGTGTGAGGCTTACCATGCTTGGTTTGTTATCCAGACAAATCTATCCAGACAGATTTGCTGTCCTAACAGATTTGTTGTCCAGACAAGTAACTCCTGCGTCTTTGTGCGTCCACTTGCCATTGTTGTTTGTGAAAAGCTTTTCTTCTTCGTACGTGTATTGTAGCAGTGCTGCCTCTCTGCAAACCTACATCACCATGTCCTGGACTGGCATGCACACTACAGCTGTTTCATTTGTTTCCAGCATCTCGTCTGAACGCGGGTCGACTTTGAATACGCAAAGGAAAAACCTTTGTGTTTTGGGTCACAGTGTCTCCGTGTAAACAGGGCCTAAGATGATAGAGAAGCAACAATAAATCAAATAATCACTTTTTATAACCAAGGCACGAAGGAGACAGTATCAAGATGCAGAAGAAGTTCAATCTTGAAGCAGACCCCAGATGTGTCCTACTTTGTGCTGGGACATTCAGATGGTCGGGTCAGAATTTGGGGTTAACAACATGAAAGCATGGACCCAGCCCACCTTATATCTATGGCTCAAGGTGGTGGTGATGGTGTGGGGGGTATTTTCTTCACTTTAGGCCCCTCAGTGTTTATCATGTAAACACCACAGTCTACCTGAGAGTTGTTGTTGATCATATCCATCCCTTCATGACCACATGGCTACGTCTTGGGGGATAACACTCCTTGTGACAGGTATCGGATTAGGGGTGCTGGTTCTGTGGAGTGGAAAACAATCAAGCACGCTTAAATACAGGCTTCAACTGGCCCAGGTTTGAATCCTGCCTGTGGCCAGTCTGCAGACTGTCCTCTCCTATACTCTCTCACCCCTTTTCACTAGCCTATCCACTGTCTCTCTCTCTCTCCCATCAATACAGGCACAAAATGCCCCAAAATAATCTTAAAAACAAACAAAGTTCAGATCATCTCGAAGTAATGTCTTGATAATGACAGTGAGATCACCGTACTCAAGTGGCCTCCCCAATAACAAGACTCAATCCAATAGATCAACATGGCCATGTGGTGGAATGGGAGATTTACATTGTGAATGTACAGCCGACAAATCTGCAGCAACTGCGTGGTGTCCTCATGCCAACATGGGCAAAACCTCAGAGGACTGTATTCAGGACTTTGTTGAATCTGGGCCATGAAGAATTACAGCAGCTCTGAAGACCAAAAAGGGCCCAGAATGATCGACTTTTTCATATCTGGATACCTTTATTGACAAAAATCTATTCTTGGATATGAAATAAAGACTAAACTGGAACTTCAACTCTGTTTCTCTGTTCATCTGTTGATGTTATGCCTCTCAAACCCCCGCCGTCCTGTCCAGAGAAAATCTCCAGCTGTGAGGGTCATGTTTAAATAGATAACTTTGTTCAATCTGGCGCAGGCTGACCTTAAATTTTCAGAATGTTTCAGGAATGCATGACTGAGAGAGGACTTAAAATTTTGTCACGGTGCTATCATTGTTTGCTACTCTGTTTCCCAGCCTGCAGTCAGGACCCCCACAGGAAGTCACAAGCAGGATTTGAAGGTTTGTCAGAATAACACGAACAAAATGTGTTTGCTTTCACAGGAAACTCTCAGATATTCAGATGTATTATTTGTCTCTAAGATACAAAATCATTTGCTCATGAGTGGCTGAAAACGTCAATTAATGGCGTGATTCTGTAAAACATGGGGATGGATACATAAACTTTCGGGGTAGTGATCATCAGCTGAAAGCTCACAGACCGGAAAGACAAAAAAGCAGGTGGATCCAGCTGCATTGCAAGGTGAGGAATGTAGCACTTTGTCTGGTTGCTGCAATGCAATTGTTATCATGACTGTTTCTAGAAACAGTCTGCACAGTCGTGTGATGAGTTAAATCGTCACCCTGTTCATGTCACTTCCTAGGCTGGCTGTGTCCTCACTGCAAACAAACTTCAGTTGTCAACTGGAAGCGAGCCGGGACCACCTCATTCAGTGAGCTTGGTGCATTTTTTTGATCTGAAACAGGGATTGATTGCTGTGTTCATGTTTATTCAAACAATGCCAAACAGGGACGTTTACTCCCAAATGATCTAGTGTAAAAACAACCTTAGAAATAAATATAACCCAGGAAACTTAGAAATGCTGAAGGTCACATATTCTACTTTTTCTTTAACGAATTAACATTGGCCTTAAATACACCTACATAGAAATATCTTTTAAGTTTCTTGTCTTTAATTTTGGTATGCCTTTTGGCCCCTTCAGTTTCAGCCCTTCTCAGAACAGTCTGTTTCACTGTGAACCCTCTTGAGATGATGGGCTGAACAAACGCATTGTTCAGGAAGTGTCTCTAATTTGAGAGAGTTGGGATGGCCCCAAAGGACATTATTTGGGGAATTTTTCAAAGTCACTGTTTTAGCACACACTTCACATAAGATAGAGCAAGTAACAGAGGTAGTAGATACTGTTTTCATGTTTGGGAGTGTTTGAAGACAGCCCATGGACACATATTTTTGATTAAAAACAAATACGGGGTGCTGATTTGGTGGAGTGGTAAGCAACCAGGCATGTCCAATATACTTGCTTCTGCCGGTCCAGGTTCGAATCCAGCCTGTGACCAGTTTGCAGAGTGTCTTCCCCTACTCTCTCACCCCCTTTCACAAGCCTATCCCGTGTCTCTTTCCTATCAATAAAGGCACATAATGCCAAAAAATATATAAAAAAACCCAAAACATTCAAATACTTTGTAGTATTTTTGCATATAACTTAGTATCTAATTAGAAATGCTCAGAGAGAACAAATCTCAGCCAAGGCATTTCCAACACTGCTGAGTGAGCTCTTGTCAAGAATGTGTAAAACTGCATTATCTCACAATTTTGACAAATCCTTAAAAAAATTCCTGAATCCACATCCAGATTTTTATCACTACCAACATTTAAACACTTGTTCATTTAATCAAAATTATGTCATAATCCATTCCTCACTTTTTGAGTTACCTTGTACAAAATCTGAAAACAAACTAATAAAGTTGGCAAAACACTTCCGTGGATGAAGTAAAAGTGTGTTACAAGCAGAGAATGCAAAACTTGGCCACTTGGGGGCTCTCATATAAACTATACAACTGGAAATAAGCCAAGATGTATTGACCGAGTCACCCGACCTGTTTCACTGTTTACCATTCTTTAAACTGAGACCTTTACAGTAAAATAATCATGGGGTCTGTACGCCCACCGCAAACCAAACTATTCCTTTAGAAGCAAACCGAGAGCCCTGTCTTTTTACTGTTTGGTTCTTTGGTCCACACAAGAGTTTGTGTGAGAATTCACCAAAAGCTAAAATAAACAGAAATCTCCACAAATGCGAACCAGATTTTGCTGGTTCAGATTAGAGATGTTAGGTGTGAAAGTTAAAATGAAGGATGAAGGAGACAGCAAATCTGGAAGAAGTTACAGGAGGAAGTTTGAGGGACAGACAGGACAGCAGGCACAGATTAAAGATGGTCTAGAACAGGTAAGCAGCACAAAATAAGATTAAGATACAGAAAAGCAGCCTTTCACATGTTACTTTGTGTTCTCATGACAATCAGGCGCCATTATCCAGCCTGTGACATTTCAAATTAAGATTAATTACTCAATAGTTGGAAATTGAAGGGCATATTTGAGGAAATGTTCACACTCTACAAATATATAACATATAAAGAGATAATTTAGTCAATAAAGGTGGCATTTTAAACACTATGTTTGATTAGACCAAACTCTTAAAATCTGGCTCTTGAAGGATATGTCAAAATAAAGAGAACCTAGATTGAAGGATTTAGGGACTTTTATAAAAATATTTTATTATTTTTCAGGCACTCAGACATCCTGGTCTATCATTTTCACCCCTTGAATCATAGCAGTTTTTTTTCCAAATTTCTGCACCCTGATGATGTGTTGTGGGTTACAAACGGCACATCCTGTCGTACTGTCTTGCATCATCTTTATTTTGAGTGGCCCAGTGATTCCTACCACAAACCATAAGTCATGTGTGCAAATCTACAAATATGTGACCTCTGTAAGCCTCAAAATTTACTACAAATGTTCCTTTGGATAGACAAAGCATTAGCCTCGGTCAGTCGCTGTTCTAATTGGCTTTTATGCCGTCTTCATGCAGTGAAATAAACTTCATAACAGAGACTTTTGGACCTGCTAAGTTTGAAAATTAAATATGATTTTGCTTTTGCTATTGTTACTCTTCAATTCTGGAACTGAGTGTTGACATGTTTATTTTTCTCTGGCTTTGTCCTGTTATTTATTTTACTCCCTGGATATTGTAGGCTGTACACCTCAGTGCTTGCTCTCTTTTTCCCAGTGTTTCTGTTCCCGTAAAGCTCTCAGAGAGTTGTGTTTATCACAGTCCTGTATAAATAAAGTTTACTTGCTTGTTTGCAGACCACTCTGGTAAAAAAGTTAAGTAAAACAAAAGGAAAATCTGCATGAAGGAGTTCAAGGCTTCATGAGAAAAAACATGAAATTATGCAGATTGTTTTATAATTTTTACTGTGCCAACTTTTTAAAGATGGAGAGTTTTATGCCCGTCCAGGAGCAACAGCCACAGCCGGGGGCGTTTTGTTTTTGGCTTGTACGTCTGCCTGTCTGGACTGCTCTGTGAACATGATATCGCAGTAAGACCCTTCAGTGTGTTCTCAAAACTGCAGAAAAGTTAGATGTGACCCAAAATTCAAAGAAAAGATTTTGGTGGTTGTGGTCAAAAGTCCAACTCACTGGCTCTCA
Source organism: Scarus forsteni (assembly GCA_036419115.1). Lineage (NCBI taxonomy): Eukaryota > Metazoa > Chordata > Actinopteri > Labriformes > Labridae > Scarus > Scarus forsteni. The sequence goes on along the minus strand of JAZDUH010000157.1, from coordinate 11,491,612 downwards.
TTAATCAACCTGGTGTAGAAATGATTGTACTCCAGCCCTGAAGAGTGATTCATGAAGCATGTATTCCAGCATTCGGACAACCGTGTTGATAAATTCTATGGTTGAAAACAACTTTCAGTCAAATAACACCTGAATATTTACAGATTAACCCAGAATTTTGACACAGAGGAATGAAATGCAGTAGAAAGAGGAAACTTCTCTGATCTGGAGGCTGGAACCGTCACAAGAGAAGAGGAAAGAATAAATTAGTGCCGTCTGGTCTAAAAAGTGAGATCAATGGGAGTCAAGAAACTTCGTGTCTGTGAATGGATGCAGGAAATCAGTTTTTATTTGAGCTCTGATAACGAAACAACCTCGATCCATCGTATCCAGACACCACTGTTTTTTTCCACTCTAGGGGCTGTCCACACAGAGGAAAATTCAGGGGTATCCACAGAAGTCTTTAATTGTACAGGTGTTTGGTTCACAGGTGGCCCAAAAAAGCACATTTTTTAAAAACAGGTCCCACAGTGGATAATCGTGTGGACAACAAAAATGAATATTTAAAAAAACAAAGATGTAAGATCCCACCTCACCCTTAAAGGGATATGGCAGCAATTGATTTCTTTTTCCTGTCTTACCTCACTCCTGAGTCCATGACAAGCAGATAGACACCATTCATTCGACTATGTTTGCAATAACAACAAAGAGACAGTCAGAGCTGGCCCACTGCAAATTAGCTTAGCTTAAACATTGGAAGTCAATGGGACGTGTTGGCCCACCTTTGCTTGTCATTAAATCAAGAAGCATGCCCACACTGGTTTGAGCATGTGCCCACCCTGTGGTTTAGTTTTATATATTTCTTTAAAAAATTACATAAAGTGTTAAATTTAGTCTAAAAATAGATTACATAACAGCTAAAAATGAGTCACAACAAGCACATAGGACCGTGTGGAGTGGCTAAAAAGTTTATATGATGACTGTAGGCGGAAGCAGGCTAATGCTACCCACTGATTCTCAGTGTTTCTGCTAAGCTAATTAGCGATGGGCGAGCTCTGCCCGACTCATCCCACAGTTTAATGAATGGTGTCTATCTGCTTATCAGGGACTTATGAGTGAGCTCGGACCAGTGTTGTGAGTAACGCATTACAAAGTAATGCATTACAGTACTACTTTTTCAAGTAAAAGTAAAAGAACACACTACTACTGAAAATTTGGTAACGAAGCATAGTTCCTGTAAAGTTACTTTTCACGAACAGATCTGACACTGAAGCGGCCTTCTCAGCTGCCCATATTGGACAGGAGCAATGTTGCCAAGTCCACTTGTTACAAGCTTCGAAGGGTCGCAAATCTCGTGAGTCATGGCCACGGGTCGCAGATTTTTGGGCTTGTTTCTAAACGTGCAGTTGCTTCTTGGGGCTGTTCTGTCTTTGTGAATCCCCCGATTATCTTCCAACAATACTGGAAAACACGAGTGCGGTAGGCAGTTTGTCCGCGTCCTTGTGTCCTGGTTATCGTGCACGCCCCCAAACACAGTCATGCATATAGCATGCGTCAGAGCCAAAGTTGCCAGGTCTGCTTATTTTAAGGAATGTCCCTTTTCTGAATAGATGCTTGGCACTGTGATATTGAAATGTAGTGTAGGCGAAAATTAACCCACTTTACAGATTTCTCTTTTTAAAAAGTAATATATCACATTAGGCAAGGAAATAGCTGGAGGGCTTGTTTTATCGACCTAGTTGCTTATTTCAGAAGAAAAATCTGGAAACAGTGGGCAGGAGTGCTCATATGTGACTTGATTTTGTAAAATAAAGAGCACAAAAGAAATAACTGTTATGTTCTCTGTAGTAGAACTTTTGTAGGCCTTCACATTTAGAAACAGATATGGGGTTCTGTCCAAAGTCGAGCAATGTAAAAGTAACGTAAAACTAACAAGTAACATGAAGTTACTTTTCATAGAGGGTAACTAAGTAAAGTAATGAGTCACTTTTTTAAAGAAGTAACAAGTAACGAGCAAACACTACTAATTAAAGTAACTTCCCCAACACTGGCTAAGACGCGCACAAAAAATGTTGGCATATCCCTTTAAGTCAATTTTAGGTGACATGGCAGGAAAAGCTTTCCTCCTGAGTCACCTCAAAATGTCTGATAGGAGGGAGGAGACAGATATGCTGCTGTTTATTTGAGTAACAATGCATCAGGTTGTTGTGAAGGTCAAGAATCAAATATTTATGAACGTGTGTGCGATGCAGACTGTAAACAAGAAAGTTTTGGTCCATGCAGTCAGAGCACAGCATACATCAACCTGTGGACCAGACCTGACACGTCAATGCAAAACAGATGAAACACTCAACATTGGTCGAGGTGTTGTTGAGATTAAAAACATCCACAGAAAATAAAATAAGTCTGAAGAAAGTGAGCTCATGTGGCTCTTTTGTGACCAAGTGAAGCCTTTACAATCCAAATTGAACAAATCAGACCAGAGTCAGTCTGTCCTCTCCCAGTCACGATATCTCCTTTGTCTTGTGTTCTGTTTGCTGAATCATGTTTCTCAAACTAACAAAATGAGCTCACTGACACCACTGTCGAGTCTCAAGGGTCCTTTAGTGTAAGGTTATACCTCAAGTCAAGCCACATCATTTAAACTAACCACTGATACACAAACAGGCTATAATTCTTGAATGAAGGATCGTGAAGCATATATAACCAAAGGCAGCCATCAACATGTCTCCGCCCTGGTCAAAAAAGCTCAAAAACAACTGTACTCCTTAAGAAAACGTAATTCCTGTGCCAAGTTCTCATCAACTTTTACAAAGCAGTGATTGAAAGCATCCCGATCGGAAACATCATAGACTGGCATAAGATGTGCACGGCCCAGGACAGGACAGCTCTGCAAAGAGGGATTTCAACTTCCAAAAATATAATTGTGCCCATCTACAGAGCATCAGTGATATCAGGGAGGTGATGTGCCTAAGAAGAACCCAGAGGATGCTCGAGGACTGCCATTAGGCAAAAGATACAGAAGAATCCACCAGACCGCCAAACAGCTTCTTTCCTCAGGCTGATTGTAAGTGCACATGGACAAAAACTAAATTAACTGAGACTTTTGTGCATGACTCAGAAATTCAAGGAAACAGAAAATTGCCTTACCCTTTACACTTCATATTTTAGAAGACTAAATTTAGTTGATTTTGGCAGCTAAAATGGTCAATTTTCACCAGCTAAAACTACACTACAATTAGAACAATTAAGACTAAAGCTAGAAGATATTTTAGGCAAAAGACAAAGTAAAATCAAATTAAAAAGTGCTGTAAAAATTGACACTGGCACCATCTGCACTCCGCCACGTCTAATGGTTTTGTTTGTTTTGGAGTCACAATTTAATTTCATTGTCAAACTTTCTGCAACTAACAAACCCGTAATCCTTGCTGATGTTTAAAAGCCTGTTGGATCAACCAAAGGAAATTTTTGGCTGTGAATAAAATACACCTTTGTACCTAACGAGCATCAGTGTTGATGCCTGACTGAGCTCGATGCATGACGTTTCCTTCTGTTTCGTTCGAACAATCTGCTAATGCCAGCTTTTTTCTACACAGACATCGATATAGAATCAGAGAAGTAGAATCAATAAATCATATAATTCCCACCCATTTATAACTGAACAACTTTCCTTACTCTCAGAAGCATTTTGAAATGTTCTGTTTGGACTGTGGCTATCACCAAAAGATTTTGTGCCGACGTGGCTCCTGCATATGGCGGGACCAACGACAGCTGAATGAGTTTGGGTTTAGTGAGGAAAATTAGTCTTCAGAAGGAAAAAAATCCCAGGTGTCAGTCCAAAATGGTTTATTTTGTAAAGGGGGCAGTTGAAGGAGATGAGAAAACATGGTGCGCTACTAAATGATATATTCAAATGTACATGACATTCAAAAAAATGTATTACAGTTATCACTCAAAATGTCCACACATAAAATTAAATTTTCATTCCAATATGTTTTCCAAATGTAAATGGATAAAAAGTTTGTATATCTTCAAAATAAAAAAATATGTATCAACACAGTAAACTCTTGGGATGCTAAAAAGAAAAATAAGAAACAAGTTTCATGCAGAATGGAGACTGATGTGTTAATTTTTCGGATTAAAAACACACGGAAGGTGAATGACAAAATAATTTTAGTAATTTTTGATAAAGTTTGAAGTGACTCCTGCTCCTTTGTCCTCACATTATGAACTCACATAAGCATGAACTGCTTTGTTTCAGTCTTTTATTCAGTATAATATAGGTCAATAGGAAATATAAGAAACTGCTATTAATGACAACTCGAGTGGTCTTGGCTAGCCATTACAAACAGCACATGTGTGTCGAGAGAACCTTATGAAAATGACAATCCAAAATAAATTACATTTGCCAAAACCTAACGCATGGACTGGTCGGGATGGAGGCGGGTGGGAGGAGGAGCTGATGTTGTAACAACTGACCGATGACTCGTCAAATACACTGTGAATGATGCTCCTCTGGATGTGTGGCCTCCAGAGGGTCGACTGTAGAGTGAGTAAAAAGGTCCCAAAGTAGAAACTGCAGTCTTAACATGTGCCATACTTTAAAATGTAGAGGAAAACACCCTTACACTCATCAATATGATGAGCAGAAAAGTCCCAAACCAAAGCTTTGAAGTCTTTATTTTTGCTATCGGGGAGAGGAAAAAATACTCGAAAACAAAAATAAAACACAAAACAGGAGAGGGAGGGAGGAAACGACTCCAGATATTAACGCTGAATGCAGAGAAGATGAACTGCACAAGTTGGGTGAGACACTCCGGCACAAGGGGTTATTTCCTGGAGCTAGACTTCTAATATCCAAAAGTACTGGTCTGGAGGACCCATGTTGGTCAAGGGGTGTCCATGGAGATGCCTACAGCAAAATGCCTTAACGACAGCATGTAAGCAGGCTGTCTGGGAGTGACGCTATGTGCTCCCTGCTGCCTGGCTCTCTCCTCCCTCTGAATTACCTGCCGGGGAAAGAGGTGACAAGAGTTATGTAGCTGAGAGCTTGGAAAATATATCACCAGACAAACTGCTGAGGTGGTAGAAACGAGCAAAAAACAGCAATAAAACCAAACAGCAACAATAAAAATCACTGACTCGTAGCAGGAGTGGAGGCTGAAGCGGGGGCAGAGGCGTTGTCTTCCTCATCGCTGTCCTCCTCGTTGGACTGTGGTACCTCGGTGTCGGGGATAGTTGTCGCCGGGGCCTCGGGCTCCTGCTCGGCCCTGCTCTTCAGGGCTAAGATACGGTGATGTAACGCTGCAGCCAGCTGGCCTACATCCTTTGAGCTACCCTGAAGACGACACAGACAGACAGAGAGACGGTCAGCTGTGGAAGACATAGCTCAAGACTTTTGAAGAGGGTTTGTATGAGCCTGAATCCCCAACAAGCCCTTTAACTGTATCAACATCTTCAGAGCACTTCATCGGATATTTGTTGCTAAAAGAGAAATTACATCAAGAGGCAAACCGACCAAGTAAATTGCAACAAGGATGCACAAGCAGCCACCGTGACAGGATCTCAAATTAAACTGGAGATGATGCCCCCACAGATCCTAGATGGTTGTGATAAATCCAATAAATGACATCGGAAGCATTTCCTGGATTCACGGAAAATCCACCAGAACGGTTCATCAAAACGAATATCCTTTAATTACATTCCTGCACAGAGTTTTTCTCTGTGACTTATTGAGAGCCTCTGACACAGAGATGGCTCGCAAGAGTGTTGACAGACGACTGTTGTGGTTACTTTGACTCATAGGCTGCTTTGAATCGTCTTTGTTTCATCTCCATCCGTGTCCCGTGTGTTCATGTTTATCGAGCATCGATCAGCTCGTACCTTTGTGTAACATCGATCAGAAACTGTGTCAGTGTCGTGATAGCCTGTTGTCATCTGTAGGAGTGAACTTAGCTCCAAAACATTACTTAGAAAGGGCTGAGTTTAGTTAAAAAACTAGGGATGCACAGATACACAAGTTCAACATCACTACTGACACTGATAGATTGGCTTTTTTTTTTTTTAGAAATAGCAGCTGTCAGTGTAGATCGGGGTGGGCAACTATCAATACCAAAAGGGCCACATTAATTTCTTTTTCAGTGCCAGAGGGCCACAATTTTAGATATTGTTAGAAACTCTCAATAAAGAAAAATATATTAATAAACAAAAGTAGCAAAGAAAAAGTTTAACAAAGGATTTCACCAACACTTCAATATTCTAACACAATTAAAAATTCATGATCTACTGAGCATGACACATAACTCGAGCTAAATTAAGCTCCTCTTTAAGCAATAAAAGAATGAATGTTTACTAGTTTTTAAAGCACAAATATTTTACCATTACTAGTGTTCCCAAGTATCGTATTTACCAATACTATAAATTATATTTTTACGCCTCATAAAACATATTAGAGGTACAATCATAGCAAAGTAAGAACTTTAATTACTTGTAAAAAAAACAAGAAAACAAAAGCACTTACCAGCAATCTAAGATTAATAAACATATTTTATCACTGATCCTAATTTATGCATTACGTGGTGAATCATATTTAGCAACTGTTATTTTGTTTCTTAACATTTCCAGTTTGTTTTGTTATTTTTGGGAAATGATTGGTGGGCCGCATTGAGTGAGATAGAGGGCCACATATGGCCCCTGGCCCACCCCTGGTGTAGATGTCCATCTGTTCTTCACATCATGGAGTTTAGCATCAAGCACTTTTAACTGCTGACTCAGACAATGTGATTTTAAAGGAGTGAAAAATTGAACAAACTGATCAGTTTTCATGAGGAGACACTTGAGAAGATGTCAAAATGAAAAATAACACCAAAAAAGGTCATCAAAACTAAACATCTGCAATGTATCTGCCCTGATGTTCACAACAAGTGTTTCACTAGAGATGGGAATGGAAAAACAATTCTAGTTTGAAGTCAAGAACAATTAGCTCAAGAATTTGATAGAATTTATCATTATGCTTAACAATCCAATTACGAATTCTCCTCTGCAAACCTTGAAAATCAGGGATGATGTGCTCTCAGCAGAAACTTTAAGTCAGAGAAGTGATTGTGGAAACAGTGGAGGCCAAAATTGTGGCTGAATTATTCACACAATAATGCTAACTGCACAGCTTCCACCCCAGCCTATGGACATCACATGTGCCAAAGTGACTTTAATCCAACAACCAAACAAGTGTCAGTTTGATGAATATTACTGAAGAATTTAACCAAACATCGCCACAGCCAGGCAAAGTAAGTCAGTACATTCAATAATTTACAGAGAACTGATGGGAAGGCCTCCCGCTAACAACACAGCCTGAAGAAGCTAACAAACAAACGTCTGCTGTTCAGAAAAAGGGAGCTGCGTACAAATCATGCTGAGTCTTGAGCACTTTAATAAGCAGCATCCTTCTGATTTAAAATCACTGATAACTTAACACATTGCTAAAAATGATAAACAAAACCACCTTGGATCAAACTTTCCTGAAAACATCACCTTCCTCCATCTATCTCCCTTTGAACAATCTGCAGCACACATGTACGTGATAGGCAGTGAATGTTATATCAGTATTATATGAAGAATCGTCCCATCTCTCCTACTATCCTAAATGAACATCATCAAATGAGCTGAAATTCATTTTCATTAGTACTAAATCAGACCTTTAAAAAATTGTTTTAAATTAGCAACAAGCAGCCAGTCTGTAAAAATCTGAATATTTTGTGAAATAATCCACTCAGGGTGAAATTGATAAAACCCACTAAGGCAAACTTAATACTGTGCCCTCTCTGCCGTAAATAACATACACACATTCTACTTTTACCATCTCATGATTATAATTTACACAAATGCAACAAAAAAAGTAAAAAGAAAAATATGATGAGGGCCATGCAAGACTGCTTTCATACTTCTGAATGATTATCTCTTTCATAGCTCCCAGCTGCTAATTTAAGTGAGCGGCACATTTAAACAGATGCCTCCCTGTCAATGCAGCCCCCATCACTTCTTACTATTGCTGAGCTCGGTTATCTGGAAGCCTGATTAGTCACTGAAGTTGCAAACAATCTTGAAAGTGTTCACAACAGAAAGGGGTCCTGCACTCCTTCTGTCAGAGTATTTGCTCAGAGATATGTTGATCCAAACGCTGTCAGTACAGCTGGTGAAAAACAATGTGCTTCAGAACACTCAAGATTCACAAAGCCGCCTCCTGCCACCCGCAGCACTTTTTTACAGCATATCCGTGGTTGAGCCCTGGCATGTTAGATTGCTGATGCAGTGGACTGATATAAGTGCAGACTCTACTTTTGACGGCCCATCACTTCCTGTAGTTGTTCTATAAATCTTTAATTGTACAGCGGTACTCCGTAACAAGTGTTACCTCGAGATACTTTACAATAGAGCAGGCTGAAGACATACTCTTTACTTTATTAACACATATATAGGCATACATACAAAAATGAATAAATATACTTTTATATAGACAAACACACATCCAGAGGTGTATCCATCCAAGCAGAGACAAAGGGAATTAACACAAGAACTGCTGCCATTTCTGCTGATGGTTCAGAGCAGCAGGTCATCCATCATTGGTTGTCACGGTCATATTAATAAATGTGTTCTGTTTTCAGAAACTATCATGTTTTTAATTTTGTTGATCTCTCTGAAGTTTATATCAGGAACTGTAATGATAAGGGAATGAGCTAAAGGAATGACCATATAATTGCAGTGTGAACTGAAACGTTCAGCTCAGTTTAACTTCCAAACACCTTCAGATTCAAAGCCTGTGATGCCTCGTCACAAACTATAAACAGAGAGAGTGTGTGAAATATACAAAGCCTCCGCTCCATTTGTTCTGGTACAGGGCTCATCCTTTTATTAACTGAAGACTTAAGTATTTAAACTCCACAGCTTTTGAATAGGAGCCTTCACTGCACCTGAAATGTTTGGTGACACTTACCGATATTAGGAAGACCTTGACCCCCTGGTCCTCTGTGTCCATGGCAGTGATTCGTACACTCTTCTCGCTGGCCTTGTCCACCTGCATCTGGGGCCAAAGTTTAGTGTTGAGGATCAACCGGAGGCTGCCCTGGGTCCTCATCACTGCGAAGGGTTCCAAAAAACAAACTCATCAGTGGGTTACAAACCTAAATAGCCATTTGTTTTACTGACATGGAGCCCTGCGTGACTCATGATGAAGCCATTTTGTGCTTTTCATTTCTGTCATGAAAGATGAAATCAATCAAAGTAATTACTTTATTATCCAAACAAATGTCATTCCCAGAGTGAGTCAAGATAAGGATGCACGATATTTTTTCTAATATCAAATACGCATTTATTTCCCAAGTTGTGTCAACTGTTAACAATACACAGAAACAACACGAGTTACTTTTTGAATTACAAACATACATTGCACTCCGCCAATACATACATTTTTGATAATTAGAGAAAAACTAAGCTTCTTCTGTCCCTACGAGCACTACAAAAACAATGTAATCATCTTCAGACAGAAAACTGGCCTCCTTTAACTGCACTAAATTAAGCCTAGGGGATCTTATACTTTGAACTTTGGCAAAACACTCCTTAAATGATTCACAGTATGAAGCTACAATATTAGCAGCATTTATCTACAACAATGATCATATCAGTCAGTAATGCTAAATAACTTTTGAAACAGTCATTTGCAGCCTCTGAAATCAAACCACAAGATGAATCATAGCTGAAGACGTCATGTTTACCAAGAGGCACAAGAACCATGTTCAATATGATGTCTGCAGAGAACTGAAGATGTAAAATAAATATTAACTGTGCAAAGCAAGCACAAAAAGTAAATAAAGAAAAGTGAAAAACATTCCCATGTTGTGAAGAGGGAGTTTTCTATTACCTTGATCTTATCCCCATACATTATATAATAAAACAAATCAATAATAATAACATATAATACCTTCAAAATAACAGTGCCTTAGCTCTAACAGTAACACATGAATAAACAGAGAATCCACATGGCAGGAGACCCGATTAAAAAAAAAGATCAATTTATGTAAGATGGTGTAAAAAAACAGACAAAACCCCCATTACACCATGATTGTTCATTTTACTCCAGCAGTGTTTTTTTCAGCAGCATCAGTATTGCCTTGAACAGCAAGGTCATGAGCTCCCCCTTGTGTTCAAAGTCTGGTATTAACAAAACCTCTTTTGAGTATCATTTGTTTTTCCTGTAACTGATGTATTTATTATCTTTTATCATCCTTTATCAGTTTGCAGTCTTACCAGTGAACCATCAAGACATTTATGCAGCTTTATCAGTCAGGTGTTGACTTCTTTCAGCCCTCAGAACTTTCTGCAGGTCCATCAATCTCAGTCAATCAATCTTTATTTGTGTAGCTCCAAATCATAATAAATGCGATCACGGTTCTCCAGTAGAGCAGGTTACCGTCTGTCATGTTATCAACAAAAATCCAGGTGTGCTTACCAAGACGTGACTGTAGCGTGCCATCGTCCGTCGATGCCATGTCGTTGAGCCTCAGCAAACCCCTTCCTCTCTCTATCCACGACTGAGCCGTCTTCTCAAACACGTATAACTTGCACTGCATCTGAGTTTTTAGAAGGGAAACAAACAGGGACTGTGTTGCTCTCTGCAGCTTTCACATGGGTCATTCCTGGATATTGGTGGCATTTCTGTCCTCAAGACTAAACTCTTTGGCTTTTGTTGTAGTTTGGATTGAAGTCTTTTTTGTTTAAAAGTTGCAAAATACTGCATGTTGATTTTTTGATTTATTAAATATTTTAAACACATTTTATTTAATCACACCCCTTATTTATGACATGCCAGCATACTTATAATTTCAGTGAGCATTTTTCCAGTTTAAGTAAATTTAACTGATTAGAATTGTTACTGATGTTTTGCATGTGTTCCTAAGATAAAACCCTTCCCTCTTAGGTATTTATCACCTCATGTAAAACAATAAAATCACATGATCATGACTCCACATGCAGATGGTGATATCACTTTTTCAGAGATTCCTGGGAGTGGTTATGAAAGGAATCATCTTTTTGTCCTAGTTTTTTTTAACAGCATTGTGGCATCTATTTCTGTCCTACTCTTGGAGAATAACCTTGTCAAATTCACTTTTGATATGAGTAAACCACTTTTTTTGGTATAAAACTATATTTATATTTAAATTGCGTAATAAGGCAGGGGTCCCCAATAACTAGGATACAGACCAGCACTAGGTCATAGATCATTTGGTGCGGAAGTTACAAACTTTAGTTTAATTCTAAGATCCCTAAAGACCAAAATTATAAGGGGCATATTTTGTAGGATTCTTTAAACCAGGGAGGGCCAAGTTATGGCTCAGGGGCCAACTGCAGCCGCAGTTAGCTTTGAAATGGGCCTAAAAAAGCTCCAAAAAAATGCTGAAAAGTTGGCCCTCATTAGAAGTAGAAGTTTGTGCTTGACAAGTCAAGAAAACTGAAAAAAGTTTCTAAAAGCAGCGTACATTCACCTCGCTGTCTTCGGTTTCGAATCAGTTTCAAGCACCAGGACTCCCATAAAGTTAGTAGGTTTTGTGCATTTGCTCTTGTTTTGAGCCTGAAAGTGGTGGATGAGCCGTCAGCATCCCATCTCTGCTGCAGAGGTACCAATACTGTGTGGCCAGGTCTCCCTGAAATGGGATAAGCCACCCCAAAGCCTTCTACAATGACAGACTGCCTTGTCAAGCCGTTAAAGGAAAGGTGTGATGTGGGATTTTTTTTTTGTCTTTAAGCATGTCCAGTGAATAAGATTAACTTTACCTAAACTGGATCTGTCTTACCAACACCAATCCACTAAAGGGGAGGGTATTAAAGTGGTCCAGTCATCAATTTCTTTTTGAGTTCCTCTGTGAAAATGTAAGGACATTGGTACTTCAAGCCTTGTTCTTGCTGTTTTTGTTTTAATAAAAAAAACAAAAGTTTTATGGAATTGTGGAAAAGGAATACTCAATGTCCAATTTTTAAATGCACCCTGATATGTATCATTTTATGACTTTCACACCTGAAAAGGTTTTGGACTTGCAGTTGAGACCTGAGGTGCATTACAGTACTTAACTACCTTAACTCAAAGGTCAGAACTGACAAAATAAACACCAATAATCAACAGAAAATCAGATAATCTTTGACCAAGGACTAAGCAGTCAGCACTGTATGGTGCCAGTTTTACACCAATTTCTTCTGAGCTGTGCTAGTTTAAAAAGTTTTAAGTCAACTGGTGACATTCAGCCACCAGTTATCCTAAATGCCATTGATAAATAGTAGATGGAAGCAGCAGCGAGTCCTTGTGAATTTGTTTTGGTTTAGAAATAAGCCAATGCCTCCCTGTGACCCTGCGTGATGGTGAGTTTAAGTACGCAGCATGTGTTTGTGTTTCAGAATTTCTCCAAAGTCAAGGCCCTGAAAAGTCACCAATAACCAGATTCAACCGGTTTAATGAACGTGCTGAACGAACAGAAACAGCTCTTACCTGTAAAACATTGCTTTCTGATTCCTCGCCAGTTTTCACGTCGACTTTCTCTAAGATGCACTTCTTGGCTGTGGCTTTGGTGTAAGCTGCTGCAGACTCCTCCAAAGACTCTGACACGCTGTTCACTGAGGAGATAAAACAAAATAATGACAAGTCTAGAGCAGGCCGAAGACTTTAATACTAGAGTGACACTCTGATTGGAGAAAACAAACTCTCAATATCATAAAAAAAAAATGTCTCTGCAAAAATTGGGATTATCCACAGCTGAAGGTGATCATGTAGGGCTCTAGCTAGCTCACATCACTTAGCACAGGAGCTCTGCAGACTGTGAGCACTTCAACTTTGAGCCTGCGTTAAAAAAAACTGTGCCAGAGAAGCTGTGAAAGGACACTTTTTATTGTTGGACAGAAAGTGAAGATTGCTTAAGTTTCTTTAGAAAAGAAACATCTGTATTTTTTGCTGTATGCTGAGAAAAATCTGCTTTCTGTTGACAGTGTTTTCACAGCAGCCTTGAGATCGTCACTGAAACCAAACAAAGGAAATACCATTCTCTAGGACTAAAATACAAAAGTATGTGTAATTATAGCCCCCATTGTTCAAATGATCTTCATCAAGCCAATGATATGAATTTTTGCATCTTTAACTACAGATGTTTGTATTTATTTACATGCAACAGTCCTTCCAAACAGATCCAATAACTGTAAAAGATTTTGCTGAACTTTCCAGAAGGATTAATATATTTCACCAGCTCTTCAGTGATGATCTGACATTTTAGTTTAGCTGTTAGTCCTATATGTTTCCTGAAATGTGTGATTATCAATGTGCTCCTGTGCTCAAATCAGTATTCCTTTCAAAAAGTTTGGAAACATAAATTGAGTCGATTATTTCTCCCCTATAATAACAGCAGTTATTGTAATTTATATATTTCAGGGAGCCTGATTAGTCCCCTTTACAAGTAGTTGTAAGGATCATGCAGTCTTGGAAGGAGCAACACAGCTCAACATGTTGGTAGTGCCCCCCACCCCCGAAATGTGCCAAATTCTCTGCAACTGGAATCTGGTGTTCCGGTACACTGAGTGACAGAATTCCAAACCATGACCAAGTTCGGAGAGACCGGTGGAGATAAGGCCAGACTGCAAAGAGGGCGTCCCAGGAACAAAACATCAGATCAGTTTTTAACCCTTGCTCTACTGAGGAACTGCAGGCCTTCCAGGGGAACAGAGGATTTCGGCACATTTGCAGGACCGGGCTCCCACACATTCAGCTGTGGTGCTTAATCTACAAATGCATGATCCTTATCTTACCTCCCTTGTTGCAAAGGTGACTAATCGGGCTTTCCAAAGATATAAAATACAACAACTGGTATTAAAAGAGGAGAAAAAAACAACCGTATTCCCAAACCATTTTTCTGAGAAGTATATCAATATGACTTCAATAAAAAAAACTGCTTTGATAGAGATTTAGAAAATACTGAGGATATCAGGACCATCTACAGGCAAATCAAATAGCCCGTAGATAGGAAAACACAGACAGCTGGAGGGTCCAGGGGATTTCTCATGGACACTAAATAGGTCCAGCTGATAAATTCACCATTTAACATGATTAATGGAGGAAACCTCACCTTATGTCAGAAGTGCAAACTAAGGCTTTAAATCATCATGGATCACATTTGAAAAGAGCTTGTATAGCAGCAATTAGCAACAAATCCTGGGCGATAGAGGCTGGAACTGGAAAAATGAACGTCATGCCATTAAACAAAAATATGTGTGGTCTTGGATAAGGTGCATAAGAAAATAAAAATGATTTAATTTTTACCTGAATACCCATTAAGAGTTAAGTCAAAAGAAAAAGCATCTGGCTCGAACAGAGCAGGTGGCAAAATGTTTGGCTGTAAGCTGCGCTTGTGGAAAGCCCTGGTATACTGCTGGTGTAAAAAATCTAATAGCTTAAAAGGTAACAAACCATATTAGCAAATATAATCTTCCATTATGCATTTAGTTAGTGGAATTCAAAGCAAGACAGACCTGCTTTTGCTAAAATAAAACTTTGTCTCTCCCTCATATTTAAGTTTTGCGTATTCAAGTTTATTTTTTACTCAGAAAAGGAATTTGTTATTGCTCCATTTCATATACTTTGTTTAAGTAAATACCAATACATCTTAACCAAATTCAGAATTTAGAATTTAATTTGAAAGTGTTTGCTCCACTGAAAAAGGAAAACAGGTTTATTTGAGAGCTCACTGTCTGTCAGAAGGTTGTAAGAGCTGTTTGTAGCTCTAAAAAAGGCAGAAAAAAAGGTTACTGATATTAGAAATACATATGGAATACACAAAAAGTAATTGAGAGAAATTATTTTGCTTTTCAATACTGCACATATATTCTTAAAGAATACAATTACTTTTTATGCCTGAGCCAACTGTCGTTTGCCTTACCTTATGCCTGATTAAAATATACTCCAACAGTATGAGAGAAAGTATTTCACTGCAGTCCAGTAACCTTTGTTTTCTTTAATATAAAAGATGCATAAATCTCTGTTTTATCAGGAATAATACCCATTTGAAAATGTCAACATTATATAGTATAAACAAAAATCCAATTTGGATCATCTTTGCTTTCATAATCATACAAGAACTGTGGTATTTACCCTTCTCTGGGGTGGTTTCCTGCGATGAGGGTTCTGTGGCAGGAGCAGCAGTAACTTCTTGTTTCTCCTCATTTGAAGACTCGCCCTTTGGAGGGCTCTGAATGAAAGCAAAAACAAAAAGATAATAACTAGTACTTAAGCTCAATCATTACTTTATTTTTTAGTATGGCAAGTGACACACATTATACAGCCTGCAACAACTTACCAGAACTCGCTCCGACATGTTCTGCCCAAAAACAAATTTCGCCCCACTGTCTGTACTGTTTGTGGCATTTTTTGAACTGCAGTGAAGAGAAAGAAAAGACACTTCAGTGAGATGATCAGGGAATAATAATAAAAGATCTTCGAATGATCTAAGGACACTCTGATTACCTTGGGGTAGAGATGTATTGTAAGAAATAATTAGTGCCCTCTGCCTGAGAGTCCAATGGTACACCATCCTTTGACTTTTCTTCCGTACTGTTTTCTTCCAACTGGTGAAAAAGAAAAGAGGATCATGTTTATCAGTGCTAGGTCATAAAACCTTTATTGACGGACCAAAAATGAAACACGATAAATACAGTAAGTCCATATTATATTGTTACTGCTAAAACATTGACAGACTACAAGCCTTTTTAAATAATTGTGGAAATCAAATAAAACACAGCAGCAAATGCACCATCAGCTGACAACTTAATAAATAGAATATCTTGATTAAATGAAGCAAAGCTCTTAAGGAATTTTAATCTAGAAGTTTCCAGGACCTCAAACGCAACAATTTACAATACCAAGCATTACAAGGTGACAGGTCATTTAAAGGATCATTTTTAAAAAGTCATTGTGTTGCACTTTATTTTGAAATGTATTCATAGGCTTGTCTCACATTTTGGCTGTTAAGCCTGATCCATATCTCTGATTTAAAAACTGTGCCACAACAGTCATATTTGTTCAACAAAATCTTTCATGAAGCAGAGACATAGTAGTTTCACACCTTTCAAGAACCTTCCCAATAGTAAATCTGTAAAACTGCATCTGTGTTCAAATACTCCATCTAATGTTAGAGGGGAATACAATTAACATTTATAAATAAATACTGGTTAACTTAAATTATTAGTTTCAAACTTGGGTGCATTTAAAAGAAAATTCAAGGACATACGTTTGGTTGTGGTTCAGTAATTTGTAAATACGTAATTACTATCAGAAAAAAAAGAACTGTGATAAAATCAAGATTGTGAATCTAACAGAACAGCTCCATATTGTCCATCCCCACCCAGAAAACACTGCGACCTACACATAGCCTGATGTGCATCTTTTTAACAAATTAAGCTACAAAACCCAAAACCAGTGAAGTTGGCACGTTGTGTGAATCATAAATAAAAACAGAATACAATGATTTGCAAAACCCTTTCAACTTAAATTCAATTGAATACACAGCAAAGACAAGATACTTAATGTTCGAACTAAGAAACTTTATTTCCTTTTGCAAATGATCATCTACTAAGAATTTAATTGCAAGAAAGTTGGCACAGGGGCATTTTTACCACTGTGTTACATCGCCCTTCGTTTTAACAACACTCAGTAAACGTTTGGGAACTGAGGAGACCAATTTTTGAAGCTTTTCAGGTGGAATTCTTTCCCATGCTTGCTTGATGTACAGCTCCAGTTGTTCAACAGTCCGGTGTCTCCGTTGTTGTATTTTACGTTTCATAATGCACCACACATTTTCAATGGGGGACAGGTCTGGACTACAGGCAGGCCAGTCTAGTACCACTACGAAGCCACGCTGTTGTAACACGTGCAGAATGTGGCTTGGCATTGTCTTGCTGAAATAAGCAGGGGCGTCCATGAAAAAGACGTTGCTTGGATGGCAATATATGTTGCTCCAAAACCTGTACCTTTCAGCATTAATGGTGCCTTCACAGATGTGTAAGTTACCCATGCCTTGGGCACTAATACACCCCCATACCATCACAGATGCTGGCTTTTGAACTTTGCGCCGATAACAGTCCGGATGGTTCTTTTCCTCTTTGGTCCGGAGGACAGGACGATCACAGTTTCCAAAAACAATTTGAAATGAGGACTCGTCAGACCACAGAACACTTTTCCACTTTGCATCAGTCCATCTTAGATGAGCTCAGGCCCAGAGAAGCCGGCGGCGTTTCTGGGTGTTGTTGCTAAACGGCTTTGGCTTTGCATAGTAGAGTTTTAACTTGCACTTAGAAATGTAGCGACGAACTGTAGTTACTGACAGTGGTTTTCTGAAGTGTTCCTGAGCCCATGTGGTGATATCCTTTACACAGTGATGCCAGTTTTTGATGCAGTACCGCCAGAGGGATCGAAGGTCACGGGCACTCAGTGCTGGTTTTTGGCCTTGGCGTTTACGTGCAGTAATTTCTCCAGATTCTCCGAACCTTTCGATGATATTACGGCCCGCAGATGATGAAATCCCTAAATTCCTTGAAATAGCTCGTTGAGAAATGTTGTTCTTAAACTGTTGGACAATTTGCTCACGCATTTGTTCACAAAGTGGTGACCCTCGCCCCATCCTTGTTTGTGAATGACTGAGCATTTCAGGGAAGCTGCTTTTATACCCAATCATGACACCCACCTGTTCCCAATTAGCCTGTTCACCTGTGGGATGTTCCAAATAAGTGTTTGATGAGCATTCCTCAACTTTCTCAGTCTTTTTTGCCACTTGTGCCAGCTTTTTTGAAACATGTTGCAGGCATCAAATTCCAAATGAGCTAATATTTGCAAAAAATTAAGTTTACCAGTTCGAATGTTAAGTATCTTGTCTTTGCTGTGTATTCAATTGAATATAGGTTGAAAGGGATTTGCAAGTCATTGTATTCTGTTTTTATTTACGATTAACACAACATGCCAACTTCACTGGTTTGGGGTTTTGTACATGTCTAAAAATGTGTGATTATGTAGCTGCATAGCATCAGATGACAGCTTCATCTGAGTCATGTCTACTTTTAGTGTGTACTCTGAGAGATGTTAATAGCTGCAGAGGACAAGATAACATATCAGTATACTTCAGTTAGAAAAGTAATTTAGCAGAAGCCAGGTTTCAGACTGCTTTAGTTTCTTCATTCCACAGGTTAGTTATACAATGAATCATGCCACTTTTTGGGCATTTATTACAGCTCTTCTTCAACTTTCCTTAGAAGCTTGTCATTGAAGTAAAACTTGTGAAATGACAGCACTGTGGCAGCAGGAAGAAGCAGCCAAAACCCAGCACACACTACAGCTGTCACCTTTTACTCAATGTTCCAATATCTAACTTAAAATTTCTATTTTTACGTAAACATACATTCAGGTCAAAAATATATAGTGCAGCAGCACATATGTACAACTAGAGCAAAGAACTGCCTCATCCAAAAAAGTGCAACCTATCATACACTGCTCCCTAGACTGCGACAACAGAAGTGCACCTGGGTGCACAATAACAACTCACAACTAACAGAATCATTTTGACATCATTGTTAGCTGGCAGCTATTGAGGAAAAATGATTGTTAACTAATGGCAGTTATCTGGATCAACATCAAAATCTAATCAAGTTTGGCCATTCCCAACATCTCCTGAAAATTTCAGCAAAATCTGTCCCGTAGTTTTTGCTGACGGACAAACAAGCAAACCGGCAAAAACAAAAACTCTTTGGCAGGGGGAACAAGAACAGGGGTGTGTGTTGATTATTTGCAAGGCAGCTGGTGCACTCATCCATGACAAATCCACGGCCTATTTGTCAGACTTCCACCCAATTGTTCCAGTAAAAAAAGTAGAATTTCCCTCTAAAGTTAAAAAATATTGATTATATAGTTCAAACATAGGCAGCTGTCTACATAAACACTGAACACTGGTGTATTTTACTTCATATTAATATAGAACTCTGGTTAATATTTAATCTCATTTAAAAAACAAATACAAGCCTATAAAAGTGTTTGTGCAAAACCTGACAAGTCTTACATCATGAAAACTGTACATTTTAAGTATTTATATTTCAAACATTGCAACTTATAACTGTCATAAGTCAAGAATCTTGATTTTTAATTATTAAATCTTATTTAGAAAATTTGAATTAATCAATTTCATGGATGTACTACCCAGCCCTACAATATATTCTCGCTTGTCATTTGGAAAGAACACATGGTACATTTGCCATCATGACAGGATAAAAGCTCAGAAAAGTGACCTCAAACCTCACTTGTGTCCAAATGCACCAATTATAAGCTATAAATCTCCCACGCAGCTGCCATAGCACTGCCACCTCTGATAGACCCGGGGTGTGTACATGCAAGCTCAAGTTAGTGACAATGCTCATGCTACCTATCCTGACATAAATCTTCTTAAGGACCTCTTAACACATCGATGCAGACTGATGAGCAGCGGGGGGCAAGAACACCACTGACATTATCAAATAGGAGCCTCTTTTTGCATAATCTTGTCTGATTAGACCCATGAAATGTCCCAGAAGTCAAACAGTGAACTTTAACGTCACAAAACTTCCCTTTCCACCCCGATCGACATCTAACCAAAAGCAGAGAGGAATATTCTCGTTTTAACTACCCTACCACACAGCCATCACAGTCCTAAATGAATCAACCCCTTCAATTATAATTCCAAACATCCTGAATGATCAAAAGTGCATTTCCTAAACTAATATGGACATCAGTGCTGTACATTCTACCTCACACATTCCCTCTCCTCTCTTTTCTTCTTTGAAATGTTCCCATCTCTTTCCTTGACAAACAAGTAAAGAAGGTGGCAGGAGGTCCAGACACTGGGGATTCACCTCGCATACAAACTGCACCGCTGACACGTTCTTGGGTGGAGTATTTCAGAGTGATACGGACACATCAAAACACAAGTACGTAGAGATCACAACATCAATCTGATACAGACGGATCAACCAGGCTTGCAAGTTTGAGGTATGCCAGCAGGCAGGTGAAGTATTACCCACCTTTGCTCTGTCTTTGATATTTTGACCAAATACAAAAGATATTGCTACATCTGAATCCTTCTTCTCTCTTCCACCTCCGTCTTTATCACCAGACGCCCCGTCTTCTTCATTTTCATGTGTCTGG
Source organism: Scarus forsteni (assembly GCA_036419115.1). Taxonomy (NCBI): domain Eukaryota; kingdom Metazoa; phylum Chordata; class Actinopteri; order Labriformes; family Labridae; genus Scarus; species Scarus forsteni. Next base: position 11,471,394 of record JAZDUH010000157.1, on the reverse strand, counting down.
AAGAGAAAACAACAAAGACATTTTCTTGGTCAACTTTGTTTGTCTCTGTATAATTAAAAACAAGTTTTACAATGATTCTTTAAATTCTGCTCAAATATCACCCACAACAGAAGAATTGCTTTGGTGTTTCACATTAGCATAAGTTCTTAAGACAAGGCTCAGTAAGCTTCCTCGTTTCAGCAGAGAATAAAAATAACCATGACTCTTAAGCTCTTCTGCAAATTTGCACATTTAGGAAGCATAAAGAACAGCCTGTGCTGATCTGACTGGTTTGTTTTTCTCTAACCAAGCCCTGGATTATTAAGAGCAAAGATTTAGCATGTTCTCACCTGTGACTTTGCCAAGTTGGCCGAGTGCTCTGTGTTGTTCAGGAAGATGGACGGGGTCGCAAGGGCCCCATCTGATGATTTTTTCACACCGTTGGTTCCACAACTGGAATCTAAAACATTCAACATTTTATGGTTTACTTCTTTTTTTTTTTTTAACAATAAAAGAGAACTCTTAGGGGCATTCACTGTTTATGACAGAGCTGGAAGATTTGGATTCAACTCATTACCAACATTTTGATAGCTGAATGGCAATATATGATATGATATATGATATTTGGTTCCGTACTTTCTTTTTAAAAATGAAAACACTGAAGCTGATGTGACTGTAACAAATATCCTACAATACAGAAATCTTTTTCCTTCCATGTTAAATGTAGGAGTTCTTGACATAAAATGCTGTACAAATATTATCTTTTGATAGAAAAAACTTCTTAACTCCTACATGCAAAGTAACTTGTACACATAGGCAACACTTATATACTGTATAATGAGGTTGTCAAAAGTTTCTAAACTCCTTAGAGAGCCTGTATTTTGCCTCAATTCAGGTTCATATATTCATTTTCATAAATTCTAAAGCAAATTCACAATCACTAATGTTAAAAAACTCTACTTCTAAAACATTGAAGACTACTGATCCAGCTGTATTCTCACTATGGCTGAGACGCTGCCCCCTTGAAACATAATGATGTAACACTGGTTGGTTTATTTGGGGGGGCACGGTAACAAGCAGCTACTGGTGCCATAAAAGGAGGAGAAGATCAAGTCATGTTTTCAGCAAAATGCAATCCATTACACCGAGAAGACTTAGGAACACTCTCAAGGACATATGAAGCTCAAAGAAGCATAATATGGGCTCTTTGATAGCACATGCTTCAAGATGACAAAGAATACATTTTTTGTAATCACTGGTACAACAAAACCCCCAGAAACTTAAGATAACCAGCTATGTTTTGACCCACAGGGATGCAGCACAGCCTGAACTGCATTAATGCCATGGCATCATTTGGAAATGGATGTAAATGGCAAACAGCGAGGAAAAAATAAGATGCCAATACTGGGTGTTTAAAACTTCTGATGTGGTATGACAGACATAGCAGCATCATTTGATTTGTATTAATAATATAAATATTCCTGAAAATATTTTTAGAAATGAGATAACTCCCCGTTTAACCTAGCCCTTTCAAATAGATACTCCTGAGGTCAATAAGAACATCACTGTTACCTGTTCTTACTGTAATATTTTTACCAAGCATGAGGTATGGCAGCTACATTTTCTCTTAAATGTTACAACTACAAAGTCATTTAGCAGACGCTTTTATCCAAAGTAATAAGAGTTGTTCCGATTCTAAGATCAGTATAGGAAATTGCTCCGATACTGCAGAAAATGATGGCACCGGTATCTGCGAGTACTGGAGTAGAGGCACCATACCATGCAATGGATTAAATTAGTAATCTATTTACTGTTTAGCACCTTTAAACTCTGGCACAGTTCTTCTTTGCCACTCTTAAAGCAGTAATGCTGTGCTGCAACCTGCAGGGACCTGGAGAATTTGGTCACGTGACACAGACACAACAGACACACGTGTGTCAGAGCCGGTTGACGCAAGGCTTTGAGCTAAGCTCACTAGCACGATCATGCTGCATCATTTCTGTATTTATTACAAAGGGTTTAACCTAGGCCAGACCTTACTACAGTGATAATCATGTCAGTCATGCAGGCGTAGTGTGTTTTATAACACACTGGTGTCGGATCTGTACTTGGTATCAGCTGATACCCACAGCACAAGTATCGGTATTGAAAAGGAAGAAAAAGTATCGGAAAATCTCAAAAAGTGATTTACCTCTGCGTGTAAGTACAACACAAGCAAGAATCTAAACTGAGGGAAAAGCATTAGTAAGAGCAACAAACTGCTTCAACTCCACTTGGACACAGCTGCTGCCATACAGTGCTTGAGGCAGAGCCTATTTCATTTTATTTTTTCACCAAACAGTTTAAAAAAATCAAAATTGATTAGCTCAACCTATTAAGAATATTGTCTTAAGCTAAACTGTGGCATGTGACTGTGCATCCTCATACACAACACACTGCTATACACTGTGTGTTCTTTAGCAATTTGAGAAACAGAAGATCATCTGTGAAGTCTGACCGATCCGGCTGACCTTCGTTCCCCAATTGCGTCAGTGAGCCTGGGCTGCCTGTGACCCTGTTCCCCTCCCCACAGTTCCTTCCTTGGACCTCTCTGGATAGTTATTGACCTCTACAGACTGGAAAGACCCCACAAGAGCTGCAGCTTTGGAGATGCTCTGACCCAGTTGTCCAGACATCACATTTTGACCCTTGTCAAACTCATCAAATACTTATGCTTGCCCTTCATTCCTCCTTCTAACATCATCTTTGAGGACAAAATATTCACTGAATGTGTAATAAACCCCACCCACTAACCAGTGCCTTGAAGAAGAGATGATCAGCGTCATTAATAACATTACGCCTGATCGGTGTATCATCAAATCTAAAAGTTGCCCAGCTTAATTCTGTGAAATTTTGGGGAACTTTTTGTTCAGTTTATGCTAAGCTGCACTTACTTGACTCTATATGTGATTTTGAAGGTGGTGCCTGGAGAACTGCAGGGCGAAGAACGCTGCGTTGCTGTTCCTTGGGTTTCTGGCTTGGGACCCCTGCATTAGAGCAGAATTTGTCTCGTAAATTTCCAGCCCAATGATACGTTTGAGGTCCACATGATTAAAAATAGAAGCGCAATTTCCATTTGTCATTTAAAAGGGTCAAAACCTTTTTCTGCAGAATGATTGAAGCCAGCGTGAAAAGAATAAAACACAAAGAACACTGTGAAGCACACCAACACTGACCTGAACTCGGTGCCTGTCCGTGTATGAGAGTTGGAGGCTTTAAACGGAATCCCACTGGTTTCTCCTCTGATGAGAAAGTACAAAAACAGGACAGACATTAAAAAAAGATCCAAAAGTCACACAGCAACTTACAAAGGGTTCATTCCCTCTGTCTTTGCACCTTTCCAACAAAAGGGCCTGTTACCACAGCAACCATTGTAGAGTTCAGAGAGTTGTGTTGTGATCCAACTCCAACACACTAACACTGCAGGCTCTAGGGCCTCTGATCTTTGGCTCGCTCTCCCTCTCCATCTCAGTGGCTTTATTAGTCTGACATGACCCCCTCTTCACCAGAGAGCCAAAAATGTCCAAAAACTGTTTTCTCCCTTCAAAATTCACTTATTTACTGCATTACACGAACATAAACATCTGAAGCAGTTTTGATTTTATTTAACTCTGACAGCTTTGCTTTCTCTTCCACATGAATGCTTAACAAAAAAAGCTAACGTCATGCCAAGTTTATATACTCCTGGAAATACAGCTTTGCTTTTCTGACAAAATACATGCTTATTTACAAATGAGTGGACTTCAGACTAATAGTTATCATTCTTGTTTACAATAATACATGCGTACCTCACTACGCTGCAAAGGTGTATCTGGCTGCAATTTCACAAAACCCTGCTCAAGCACATTTAATCCCCAAAGACCAGTTTGTTTGATGAGTACGAGTGCTCCACGCTGTCCGTGCATGCACAGGGCACTTTCTTGGTCCTGGCATGAATGGAAGGTGTGCTCCAGTACAGTATGCTTGCACATGCACATGTGTAAAACTAGAATATGGCGTGGCATAACTCTGGCTGACCAAACAACACAAAATAAGCCAAAAAGCCAGACAGGTTGTAGTTGAATTCTCTCTGGATGCAACTGCCTCTCCTCCTTTCTCCTGACATGAAGTATTCCAGTCAAATTTGGCACTATGACACTTTGTACAACAGCAAAATACATAACAACATGGAAAATATTCCAACATGTCTTTGTTAACTGTCTTTATTTTATCCATAACAAGAAAACTCATATAATTTGCTATTCTGGTTTCATGTTTAATGAAGCAATGTGTTTGGATAGATATTAAGTCAAATAAAATAATCAACCATCAAAAACCGAATATGTTATTGGTTGGACTTCTTTTGCGGAAAGAAAATCACTATTAAGGCTATGAAACTAAAAAAAATGAAGAAAATAATTAATCAATTTAAAATACAACAACATAAATATTAGTTTACTGAATTAAAAAAGACCGATTATTGGCTTGATTTCCAAGTTTGGCTCATGAAACTTTAGTTATACAAGTTGTTGTTGAGCCTTAAAATATGGACCCTGATAAAAGATAGATATTGGTGTTTTTTTAACTGCAAGCATTCTTTTTTGCATTGACAGTATCCTTTGCTTTGTAACCATTTGGTCCTCCAAAACATCACAACTCTCATGAAGTTTGGTCTTGGTTAATCTAAGGAAATGGCATTGATACCAACTTGTCAAGCCTAAGGACAAATAAGGTCTTTTTCTCACGCTGAACAGTATCAATTTTCAAGAGGAGTTGGTTTCAAATACATTTTTGTAAAAAGGGGGAGTAATACAAAAAAAAAAAGACTACAGCAGTACAGTTTGATATCACCACAAACTGCAAACTTTTTTTAAGAATGCAGAGGAGAACGTTTTCTGACTTACTGACTGCATCATTTGATTGTACACGTGTACCTATGAAGTGATCAGTGAGAGTATTTTTGAGGTTGATAAAAAGTCTATGATGGGAAATGATGGGAATCAAGTAATACTCATGCTCTTAGCAATTCTGCTCATTCATTTACTGTCCAATTCTTTAACAATTCGACTATCTCTTCTGGTCAAATGTGTGAAAGGACAAAAGTTGCCCAATTAGGTTTTCAGTGACAATATCAAGCACATGCTACTCCTGATACCCAATGCCATGCTGAGGGATGCTTCAGTGAGTCGCTGTCATTTCCACCCATTAATTGCTGGGCAGGGGGCATATTTTTGTCTCGACTTAAGCCAAAATTTTGACCACTACTGCCCTGTCTGCCACAATTACATTTTTAACCTTGATGTTGTCATTTCTGCAGACTACCTCTGATAAGAGTGTGAGGTCCTTGATTTATAAAGCAAGATGAACTGAAGTGGGAATTGTAATGCAAAGACAGCCAATGTATATCTGATTCTCAGTTGGAATTGGTCTTTTTTGAGTCCCAGCCCTACAGCAGTCCACGAAAATGAAATTTGGCATACCTGGTATCTGCAGCAATAAAAGGAATCATACTGTACATGTTTACTTAACTCCCTTTCTAGGTTAATGGACATGTTACACCACAGCCAAATACCAGCACACAGCACCAAAACTGACGGCAATAAGTAGGCCTCCTAATTATTAACTTATGCCTCATGGCTTGGTGAAACTGACTAGTAAACTCAGACTTTATTGCGAAGGCGGAATGAGCTTATTCTGGGAGTAGCATGTCATATTGCTTCCGTAATTAAGAATTCCTTACAAAGCTACTGTGGATTAGTAAATCCTATTTAGAAAATTCATTCAATTTTGACCTTTTCAGACAGATACATGCACCTTCCTTATCCATCTAAGCTAAACAACACAAACTGACAAACACCATAAGTTAAAAAAACTGTCTTCTAAGTCTAGTAGCAGTAATTCATAATCATTCCTGAAAACCCACACATGCCTGTGAAATCCAGCAGTCTGTTAAATTGTGTTTTTCTCCATTCATGACTAACGCGCCCACCTTCAGGGCTCCCACACGAGTAAACACACCACATGTAGGTTAACTAGAGCTGGTTAGAGTGAGAGGATGCATTAGTGGCAAGAAATGTGAGTTTGTAATTACAACTGCTGTTTTCGTGACTTTAAAAGCACAGATGGTCTTTTTTTTAAATAATGGTAGATCTTTGGGTGCTCAGAAGTTGTTCATAAATCAGAATCAAATCATCATTGTTGCCTCCTCCTCAAACTTACAAAAAAATCACATTTGACCTTTAGGACTAAAACTATCTCTAAGGAGGCCTTTCACTGCTAAAAGGCACTATTAGTGGTCTTGATGCCTCACCTGGCTCAGAGTCAGAGTTCCCAGTCGGGGACTGGCAGAAACTTGAGGGCATGAATACATTGTTCTTGGGAACTGCAAAGTAGCAAACAGGCATTGCACTCAGCATACAAATCAATGTGTACACCACAAGCATGAAGCAAGAAAAAACACAAACGCTTTGCTCTGTCACAATGAGCCTTACCAGAATGTGGGGGTGGGAATGATGAGGTCCTTTCCCTTTTCACCGGGGGACAATAGCTTCCCTCATCTTTATCTGAATCTGCAATGGTATTAAAAATTCAACTTTAGTGTCAATAGACATCAGATAAAGAAATGCTTCATGAATAACATGCTCTTTATGAGAGTCAGATTTACCTTCTCCATCCTCTGCACTTGAGCCCTCCGCGGATCGCTGTGAGAGAGCACAGTGAACTTTAAGTTTTCCTAAACAATAATCCTTAAAAACAAGTCAGAAAAAAACAACAACACAGCATCTGGCACAACATCTGTGCTACTAAGTTTGAAGCTGTGGAAGAAAGATCTTTTTAGCATGAATGTGTATCTGGGCAGCATTTAAATTTCAATACATTTGTTATTAGACAGATGTGTGCTCAAAAACTGTACTTCAGACGGAAAATTACAAAAGAGAGAAAGACTCACTTACCTTCTGTGCTTTATCTTTTTGGAAAACAAAGACAGGGGGCGCTATGGCAGGCTTGTCTGTTAAGAAAAGTAAAGGCTAGTCATTGATGCACAAGCCTGAATTATAACAGCTGTCTTGTTTTTGCTTTTCTAAACTATCCTCGACGTGTACAGAAGTGAAAAAACAAAGATGCTGAAATCTGACAGGCTAATTTGGTGGCTCCTTTATCTTCTAAAAATAAAGACAGCATTACAGTACAGTACATGTCTGCTTATCAGCATTATCATGTGACACTTGAACACTCACAAAACAACAGCATAGCTAAAACACATTGGAGACATTAACACAGAGGTGTTCAAACTGGCGCGGGGACCAACTGCGGCCCTCAGACCACCTTCCAGCAGACTCTAAAAACAAAATGAAATTTGGTTCACACCAAAACATGAAGCCTGTGCTTATGTAATGAACAAAGATGCATCAGCAGAAGCTTCACTGTGACAGAGATCCTTCTCTATTGGCTCCATCTTCACGTCTGTTGGTTACATCTTTAACCAACAACACTTCTGAAGTTTGGTAGTTTGTTCTTGTTTTGTGTCTGAATGTGTCTATGAGCCATTTGCTTCCTTTCTGCAGCTGTTCAGTGTTGCTACCATCCTCAGCAAGGGTGTTAACAGGGCCAATCAGGGCCCTGAAATCTGATTGGCTGTCACAAAATCCTTCATAATAATTTGCTGTTGGAAGTGATGTACCATTGATGAAAAGCTCTCATATAGATTGGTATTTTTTTCCTTTAAGTGCATCAATAACTAAGCACACCTAAACCAGATAGATTAGATTTTTTAATGATCCCAAGTACATTAAAAGCGAGCTATATCCATTCCTATGTCCAGTTCCCCATAATACTTTATCTGTGGCCTTCAGTGAAAAAGTTGCAACATCCCCACATTAACAAATAGTGTTACCACACATAAACCAGACTAACACTGGCTGTTTAGGTATATTAAGAACTGCAGACATATTACCGCTTGTTGTCTTTGCAGAAGAGAGAGGAAGATGGCAGAGAAAGAGAGGAGTCTGCTGGCATGCCCCTCAAACAAGTGCACTAATTTTATTTTGATGGCTCACATTAAAATTAAAGCTTTTTCATGCCTTTGTTGCACTAATCTGCTGCTATAGGCTAATCATGTCCAAGGATTACTCTCCAGCTACTCAGTTTCAACTGTCACCTAGGAAAAGCTTTCTCATTTAACTTAAGTGCGGGGTAATTAGAGAGAAGACGGCAACATCATGACAAAGTCATGGACAACATAGGTCACAGCTACCTCAAACACACACAGTGCAGCTTGTAAATGAAGGTTCAGTGTGACAGCAGAGGGCGGGTTGTGTTATTTCAAGTGAATCACAGATTGTGGGATAATGGATAATGGTAGCAATCTCAATATATATATATATATATATATATATAGACACATATATATATATATATATATATATATATATATATATATTTACCTGTTCTAAGATGTTTAAAAAGTCAGAAAAACCTGGTGTTGCCTTGCATATATAGCTCAGGGCCTTGGGGTGCCAGAGATCTCAAGGTGGGACAAAGACTCAGCCCACTTTGTGGTTCTCAACAAAATTTATGCTACAAGAATTAGGGATGCATGACGTTGGAATTTTGATGATTTTTTGATTAATTTTTACTAATTCATTATTGCAGATATCGATATGTCTGGTCAAGTGCACAAGCTCTGTACTTAACAAAAATGGACTTGTTTCTTTCAGTGTAACAGTATGTTTTTGTGAACAACAGATGTAAAATAAGAAAAACAGCTTTCAACATTTGCAAAAATAAAACCTGTTTTTTTAATGCACTCCTGCAGGAATGAGATGGTGCATTTATACTGCACATAGGCCTGGGCGATATGACAAAAAATGTTATCACGATATAAATTTTCTTAACAGTCGATATCGATAATTATCACGATAATTATCAAATCATTTTTTCTTTCAAATTTGAAGGCTGATTTTTGCCCCTGAGTGAAAGTTGACAAAACCAGATGCTGCTTTTGTACTTTAACCAATCTTTAATGTCAGAACATGACAAACTACTGCACAGCATTTCACAAATATGAGGAACACTGCACAAAATTAAAAGTTAACAAAATGCAGAACATCGCACAAAATCTGAGGTCGACATGCAATCCTAAAAAATTAAATATAAACTAAATATAAATTATAAAAAAATATAAATTAAATATAACACTTTTTTTAACACTCAGCAACATGTTAAAGCCTTTTGTGCATAAAGTCTTAAGGTGTCTGACAATGTCAACAAAATAAATAGACAAAGGAAAATGTTCAGTTTCAAAAATGTAATAAATAAACAAACAACACAGCCATTGCTTTAAAGGTTACAGGCCAGAAAAATAAGTCTGTCCACAGTATCGGGCTTTAATGCTGCTCTGTGACAGGTCACGATGTTCCCTCCTGTACTGAATACCCTCTCAGAGGGGGAGCTGGTTGCAGGGATACACAGGTAGCGCCTTGCTAGCTGGCTCACTCGTGGGAAGTTTTTTTCATACATTCTCCACCATTCTAGGGGTTCGGTTTCCCCGTCTGCATCTGGAGCTTTTAGGTAGCTCTCAAGCTCTGCCTCAGCTGACTGCAAATCAGTGATTCCTGTGCTGCTGAGGTGTGGCTTTCACTGCTTCTTGGCAGGTAGCTGTGCTTGGTGCTTGGTCGGCACATGTTGTCTGCAAAGTTTGCAGTGCACGCCGCTCTGTTTTTTATCAGACTCTAAGTAGCCAAAATACCTCCAAACAACTGAAGATGAGGGGCCTCTCTTGTCTACAATTCTTTCAGCATGCTTTGAGTGGGTAGGCTCGGTGTTACCCTCCGTCTCATCATCGCTCATTTTAGTTGTGTTGTTGTCCTTTAGCTTTCATGCTCCGTGTGAGCCGCTCTGGTCCTCGTCACCTTCTTCTGCGCTTGAATGTTGGTCGGGTGTGTTCACGTCGCATTAGCGCCCCCCTTTCTCTGGTGTTCGGGTGGTGTAATTACAGTTTAAATCTATCGACTTTTATCGAACGTTTTTATTATTTATATCGACAAAAATTATATTTCGATAATTATCGTTATCGTTTTATCGCCCAGGCCTAATTGCACATTTGTGCAATTTGCAGACATGAGTATGTCAACCGTAAATATCTGAAAAAAATTCAATAGCAGTCAATACAGATACACAGTGTTTTAGGCTGATATTGTGCATCCCTTAAAACAATTAAAGCGTGTCTTAAATAGTTTTTGGTAAGACTTTGTGTGGGCCCACTCTATCAGGATTTTATCATGTACATACAAGTACAATGGATGTTAAGTTCTTCATAAAAAGCATTCATTTGATGCATGCTGGTCCTGAGGGGGCTCAGCTCTTGTCAGGTACACGTATGGGGGCCTCTGGGTAAAAAGACAAGGACCCACCAACCAGACAAACACCAGTCCCATCATCACAATCAGAAATACCTGCTGTTATTCAAACAGTGTTCAGATCTGTATCACTGATCTTAAAAACCCAGGTCCTAGACTAGTATCCGAGCAGGAGGGAAAAATGTGAATCAGAGAATCCCTACTCAAAATTTACCAGGAGGGATGAATGGAGCGAATGCTGGGGAGTACTTCAGTGTGTGAGCGTCCATGTTAAATACTTAGGATTTTTATTTAAGTTGCCATTGTATCAATAGAGGAAGCTAAGCACAATATTCGATCTTTTCTGATATACAATATTAAAAAAAACTGATCATCAAGAGAATAAGGTTTCTCCTTTATCAAAACTGATCGACTCTTTCATAGTCACACTGTATTTTGGTCAGAAATTGATGTGGACCAAGGAAAACAATATTTTAATCTTTAACAGACTGGCACAACTGTTTTTAAGTTTTAAACATTCGGCACTAACAGGGTGAAGCCTTATGCTTCATTCATACATTCTGAGGGTTTTACTACAAATATACAACTTACAAGGCTAAAATATACGGCCAAAATAAAAGCTTTAAACATTGGCAGAAATTTTGCTATCTGATGATACTGATAATATTGAGCATCCCTTAATAGAGTTTATTTTACTTCAGCATTGTACGGAATTAAAAATTCTGGTAGTGAATTTAGCTAACTGAGTTCATGCCACTCTTATTTAGATACTTCTCCAAACAGAGACCGTCCAGACTGCTACCTACTCCAAGCACAAAGTGTGGCTGGCTAGCAACACAAAACTTTAGCTAAAGCATGAGAATATTAATAAGCATCAGATACATCTAACCTTTTTCCCCAATTTCCAACTCTACCTACTGTTTTTAACCTTCACAACAGCACCTCCAAAAAGTAATTTGATAAAATTATTGTTTTCCTGTTGAATGTACCAATATGAGCACTGATGTATCTATTGAGAAAATAAACAATACTGCTTCAGCCACAAATGTGAAACAGAAGTTGATACACCTATCATAGCTCAAGTTTTTCTTCCTTATTTCTTGAACTACAAATGACTAAAGTTTGATGGTTGTACTGCTGCTTGTTTAATCTTTAACTTCATAAGAATGTGTTATTGTTTTATTTTCACCATACTTAAGTGTTTCAGGAAATAATCAAACAAACCTCTAATTTGAGTATATAAACTTTTGAGCACACAGCAAGTACTTGATAGGCAAACTACAGATTACTGACTGTCAGAATGTTCCCCAGAATTGTTTGTAGCTTTGTAACAAGGAAGCCCGTATTTGTTTCCTTAAAAATTCATTTTGCAAATACTGTTGTTCTGCATTACAAAGAAATGTGTTAGTGTATTTCATTGCCAGTGTTCAATGCATATACCATTTTGCAATCAAAATGAGAATTGACATAGATGTACTGTCCCAGAGAAAAAGACAACCAGCATGGCAGGCCAGCTAATGACATGAAGCCTCCTCAGCCCGGTTAACGCGTCTACCTCTACACAGTAACCTCTGTAATCCTATAATGTAGCAGACAAAGGTTTTCCTCCGGCTGGGTTGGGCCTATTACACGGAGCAGGTGTAGCATCGCTGTGCGCCGTGCAGGAGCAATAATGCATGCTTCAGCATCAAAACTGCCGTCAGCACACAGCCTCGATTGTTTACTGCAGACATCCAGCGTCTTTATAAACAACCTTTCACTGCTAATGCTAACTGTTTCTGTGTGAAACACTCGAACGGCAGAAAACGTGATAATGTGCTGTGACCTATATTTAACACCTCGGCTCAGATTTCTGTGCGGCTTGCCGTCTGCTATCTTAACTAATCTATGTAAGAATTCAAGCATGCACCACTGATACTCACTACCGAAATTCAAGCGGCCAGAAATGTTCCCGGCTTATGTTCGCAGGCTAGCATTTACACTATCGGACCCAATCCAGCAAGTAGTCGGAGCCGCAGGTGTAAGGCTTAAGCGAGTGACCGTGCTGTCTGGTGACTTTCAGCCGGATGCTGCCGTGGTTTGTCGGCATTTCGGAGGAAAATGAAACTGATGAGGTGCCCATGAAATCCCCCTCCTTACTTCTGCATTTCAAACAATTATTAGGTCTGTTTAACCAATTCAATGTGAATGTTGTAACATCAACGGTATAAAAAATAAACATGCCACGAGGGACAACTTTTCATTCAAATCATTAGATCTATTATACCAGGGATGCACATATTATGTTTTAACATAACTAAGGGCAGATAATAGCTTATAAAAGTTAAATATTGGTGGCTACAGTCATGAAAAAAACAGTCATTATTTATAGGACTGGCTGCATGTATCCTCCATATCATCATTATGTCTTAAGGTTTTAATTAAGAAAAATAACTAACTCGTAAACATATTCTGTCCCACAGACCTATGGACACAGATTGATATAAACTCTGTTGTACTGTACCAAACAACATCCTGCTTCTCGCCCTTGCACTACAGAACATTCAGGCTTGCTTTTGTTGGCTCTTTTCCCTTAATATCTTCTACATATTAAATTTCTTACCTTTAATTTTTATTTTACATATACATACTTTAGTCTGTAGTTCGAGAGTAAAGTTAATCAGGATCAAATTCTGTGCATGTCCAACACACCTGGCTAATAAAGTGGAATCTGCTGCAGCATAACATTCACCTCAATTTCACTTATTGTTTCTTAAATGCATAAACATATTGTTTTTGTTTCACATACTGCTTATATCTATAAGCAATTCTTCCATGATAAAGTTACCATCATAACATGATTCCTTGACCCTGAAATCTCACACCAAGCGGTGTCATGTTGATATTATTAGACAGTTATTAAGCTGTAACACCACCTTAATCGAATAATTTTTAAGCTGAGCCATTACCAACATCCCCTGTACATATCAGCAAAATATGTCCAGTATTTTTACATAATTTTGCTGACAAACAAACACAAAGGGGCCTAAAACATAACCTCTAAGGCTGAGGTAAAAAAGGTTTTCTTGGTTCTTATTCTGTTTCCAACACCAATCAAATGATAGAATAAGACATGGGCCAATTTTAGATGGGTGATTACTGCATACTTTTGTCCAAAAAATATCAGTATTTGCAGTAATGTGTTAGGATATATTGGCAAACATCAATTACCATGCTTCTCTACTTTGTATGCACCACTACAATAGTACTAGTGAAACAAATGCAGGTTATTTTGTGCCTTTTACGACCAAGGCCATATATGTTAATGTTTTGCTCTGTATAATGCATTATGCTACAGTTTTAAGTACCCATTATTATCACAGTGAATAATGATAATCGGACAATAACTGAATTTAACAGAATTATATCAGACTATTATCACAGGTAAGTATTTCTTGTTAACCTAAAGACGCATTAATACATTTAGAATCCCTATTAGCCCTTGTTGGCAAACAGAGTCGTCACTCAACACGGTCACTTCTTTCACTGCAACACCGGCTGCTTCCCCTAAATTAGCTTAGCTTACAGGCTACAGTTAGCCTGCTTATATGCTCCATCCCGTGTGAGTCATCTCGCTTGATAAACTGTGCCACTAATATTTTAACTCCACTCAACCACAATACAACAACAGAATGACAAACAACGTTAACCCGTGGATGGGAGGAAGTATAAGCCACTGATACAAAGTGTCGGGGTTCACGCATTTCTCAGTACGCGCCTAAATGAACGTCAAGCCATCCTGCAACTGTATGCTAGCTGGCTTACATTAACCCCAAATTACTTTCCAGCATGGACTATGAATCAAAACACCAGGAGCAGCCATGCAACTGCTTTATCAACAATGTGATTTATTCCAGCTTGGCCTAGTTTGCATCAGCATCTTATCTTTTAGTTCACCACAAATGGCAAAACACACTACCTATAAATAACCGGGTGCTAACCTTAAGCGCTATGCTAGCTAATGTAAAGCGAGGGCGTTCCGTAACACTCCAGATATTAGCCACATCCCGGCCGTTAGCATTGTTAGCCCGAACGCTAACGTCGTTGTCTTGTGAGCGCCGCGGAGCAATAATTCACCTCCAACTAAGTATTAACACACAGTCGAGCGATTTTACTTCAGATATTAAATATGCAGACAATGTTTAGGCGACGTTTCTGAGCGGCTTAGTCTCTGTATTGTTTTTCTCTCACTGCCACTTACTCACCTTCGTTTGCCAAGTCCGCCATTTTACTTCGACGCTCACACACCCACAACCCACCGCGCAGATAACACAGGCTGAGGCAGGGATGTTTTCACACACCGACACGGTTTACTCCTGCTGTTTGGGACCCCCTGCCCTACTCTGTGCCCAACAATTAGACCACTAAAACATAATGACACTTCTACTGACACCCTGTTTGTGTTTCTACTTTAAAATATGTTTATACCGGTCTCAAAGCTCCATTTAACGCTTTGGTGGCTCCAACAACCAGAACTTCTCAGGCCTAGGATGAAAATGTGGTTTTCAATAAACCCTTTCCCCATATCATTCAAAACTAGTGGTATATGAAAGTAAATGATGAAGACACATTTTGTAAGTTTGGAGGACAGTTTTACAAATATAAAAATATATAAATAAAAAAATTCTAAAACCCAATTCCAGTGAAGTTGGGAAGTTGTTCTGTAAAACATAGACAAGAAATCACTCAGAGGTAGCTCACACAGGCTATTGCTGTTATATCTATGAGAAATAGTTTGATGATAAAGTTACCATTACAGTATAATAGAAGAATAGAATAGCATAGTATTAACCTTTATTTGTCCCACACTGGGAAATTTGAAGTGTTACAGCAGCAAAGGGGACAGGGTTCAACAAAAATAGAAAAATAGACTTAAGAACAAAAAAAGCAGTATGTAGGCTGCATTATACTACCAATATAAAAAGGGCATCATAGGCTACAAATACTAAAAAGCAAGTCTTATAAGGATTATTCACAAAGTAATACAGTAATTAAACATGGAAGTAATTGCACGTGGATGTAATTTCATGACATGACCCTTAAAACCCTCACCTCGCACTCAGAATTATGTTGATATCATTATTATTGAGACAGTTATTAAGCAAAAATGACCATTCTCCAATGGCAGTCATGTCAATCACCACCAAAATCTAATAATTTTTAAGTCAGGCCATTACAAAGTTCTCCTGGAAATTTCAGGAAATCTGTCCAGTAGTTTTTGCGTAACCTTGCTAAGAGACAAACATACTCAGGCAATATACTCTCCTTGGCTGAGGAAAAAACACTATCCCTTTTAAACCTGTTTTTGATAGAATATACTCAAAGACAATGTTCTTCATGTTCAAACTGGGAAATATGATTGCATTATTGAAAAAATATATATATATTATACATATATATACATATATATATATATATATATATATATATATTATACATATATATACATATAGCCTATATATTGAATTTGATGCCTGCAGTAAAGCAAAAAAATGAAAGAATACAATCTCCATGGCTTCCATCATTTATAAAAAGGAAAGTTGATGTAACACAGAGCTAAGCATGTCCCTGTTCCAGCTTTTTTGAATGTGTTGCAGACTTCAAATTTCAATTGAGTGAATAGTTGCAAAAATTCAGTTAATGAGTTTGTACATTAAATATATTGTCTTTGTAATCAACAATTCATTAGAAATGGGTTTGTAAATGTCAAATGAAAGGTTTAGGGGCATTAAGCCTGTTTCAGCATCTCCCTCAGGAAGAAGATAGAGTTTATCCTGTTGACATGGCGCTGGCTTTGCTGTGGTCAAAGGAGACCATCAGACCCCTTATGATGAGACATCTCAGTCAGAGGACATGCTGAGCAGCTATGACAAAAACAAGCAAAAGAAAGACAACAATGTCAGAAAAATTAAGCTTTAGTTTATCATTACCAGGGCTGTAGGCCTTCAGTAACAAATATTTTTTTCTGTATGGCCCAGTAAATAAGTAATGAAAATAAGGTTTACATGTTAATCAGTCATAAAAATAAGTCCAATAATGAGCTCCTAAGTAGTATTACACTTAATTTGGATGTAAGAAAATACCATCATGCTTAAAACTCTAGCAATATCTCTAAGTGCAATCAATATTTAATCAATCTCTTATTTTTTGAAATCTGGGACCTTTTATTCAAGTTTAGCCTCAGGCTTCTAGTTAGCAACAAGCATTTAACCATTTTGGCTCTCTATTACATTCACAGTAATTTCTGTCACTGGGACAGACATGTCCAGGGACCATGTTCATGACACTCCTTAGAAACTTTTTCAAACCTGTATATTATGGGTTGAAATACATAAAATACACACATGCACACGCATATATAGACTTGTCACGCAGAACAATATACAGAGCGCTAAGTAGCCAGATATCCCTGGTTTTTACCTGTCCCCTCTTGATCCTTCCTCACACCCTTGAAACCTTGAAAAGACTTCAGAATGTATCAACAAAAATGACTCAGGCCTTCATTTCAAGGTAAAAATCTCTTAATATCCCTACATGGTTCTGAGTAGTTTATGCACTCTTGTCTGCTGCAGCTCAGGCTTTAACTGGAAAGCACATTTCCTCCATG
Source organism: Scarus forsteni (assembly GCA_036419115.1). Classification (NCBI taxonomy): domain Eukaryota; kingdom Metazoa; phylum Chordata; class Actinopteri; order Labriformes; family Labridae; genus Scarus; species Scarus forsteni. The sequence goes on along the minus strand of JAZDUH010000157.1, from coordinate 11,454,393 downwards.
TTAGCAGTTCTTGTACTGAAGTTCAAGCTCAGGGGATGACAAGGTGTTTATGTTGGAAGCCTCTGCTTTGCTGTCAACTCTAAATCCCTGGCTTTTCTCCTGCCTCATTTTTTACTCTTATCTTTCTTTCTGTTTATTTGATTGTTGATTTAAACCTCCATTTCAGTTGAGTCTTTCTTCAGGGTGATTTCTTTCTTTAGTTTTGTTGTTTTTTTATATTTACATTGCTCATCATTTTGGTAAGCTCTGGTTGTTTCAAATGTGCTTCATACATAAAAACATCTGAAACATGGCCTTTCTACTGTCAAGACACTGGCCATGTTGATAGTCATTTTTTCCTTACTCTTGCTTTAGTCTTGCAAGCTGCTGTTTATTTGCTTCTCTTGTTCGTATGCTGAAAAGCTCTTTGGTGGTAACCTCAAGCATACTAGAAAAAAAAAAGTGTGGTTTGCCAAACAAAGCCTAACTCAAATATTGTGGGACAGGACCTTGTCTCTCATATAACTTTGTCAAATAAATCCAATGTAGGTCAATATTTCTAAACAATCTGAATTTAGGAAAGCCCTCTGAATGTATTTGCTCCCAAAATGTTTGTGTGTACTTGTATTCTAACTAACATGTTAAATCCTTTTGCAATTATTTGGAATAAGTATTGTTTACTTCAGTTGCACGGTCCTTAAGCTCTGTTTTTCGTACATTGGTGTTGTCATGGAAGCCACATTTCCTACACTGTAAATCAAATATGAAAGGATTATGGACCTCTCTGCTGTTCTGACAGGTTCCCACATCCATACACAGGCCACACTGCTTTGATTAAACACATTACTGCCTCATGTTTACAGATTTTGTGTCAAAACAAAGCACGGTTATAAATTTGACCCATTTCTCCTCAGCTGTTTCTTCCGGACAATAATGCTTTTTGCAACTTTTAAGTGGTTGTAGATGGCCAAAGATCGTATCTGCTGCTTTGCCCAGCTGCAACTTAAAGGCCATGCAGTTCATTTCAAGTTCCACAAGAGGGCAGACTGCCATACAGTGTCATAAAAGCCTCAGTTACACACCAGATAAAACCCTGCAGCTGGAGCCTAAACTGAATAAATCCAAAAGTTTCCATATATCATCACTACACGTTCTCTCCTTTAAACATTTTAAGATTCAACATAATATTCCAGATGAATTTCTTTTCTACAGCAAACTTGCAGTACGCTTCAGAGAGAGAACTGTCTATGAATGGCGAAATTATGAATGTAAAAGATGACTTAAAATGTACAGGGCATGGCTTAAAACTGTTATTATTGCATTTTGTTTTACATTGGTCCCCATGCTATTTTTATTGTTGAAATCTCTGTGTGGGGACCTCGAGCATCCTGACCAGAGCCTTTGAATAACTTGAGCATGGTAAGAAATATTAACATAAAATCTAATGTATTTTGATACAATAATACACCATTTCATGCCAGATGACTCCATACTATACGTGTACTCTAACATGTTACAATACAATAAGATGTGATGTATCACTTTATGCAATACCACACAATACAATCTGGTAGTGCACAGTACAATATGATCAGATATGACACAGGATACTTTATTGTGACAATATTGCTGCCTTCAAATGGGAACACAGAAATTCCACCAAAACAAGTAGTCCATGAGCCAGGACCCCAAATTTTGGCCACCGTGATAGGGATTACTTTGAAAGGGGCCAAAAGTGTGGCAATTTATAACCCCATGCAAAACACACATTTCAAAATGATACATAAAGAAGTAATGTATTCAACTTCAAAATTATGGTTCTGACCCTTTCTCTTTGAGATTTGGAACAAATACAGCTCAGGCTATATTTTCTAGGTTAGGTTTTAGAACTGATATGTCTATGAATGATTTCTGCTAATGGTAGGGACAGCACAGTGACTATTCATTACATAAGATGTGTTTTTATTTTAATGAAAGATTTCAAAAACATTTCCCTACACGTGCTGTTAAGCAATATCTTGCTGCAACAACGGATCCAAACTGTGCCAGGGGCTGTTTAAGAGTTCACTGATAAGCGTCTGAGATGACAAATGCATTCATATTACGAGAATAAAAGCCTTCACACTACAACATGCCTTTGGCGGCAAGCAAAAGACATTGGCACTGTGTGCTTCACATACATACAAAGGCAGACACACACACTCACAGCACCACTGTGCCCTGCTGAGATTGCATCCCACCCCTCACCAATGTTAAGCCTCTGGTGTTACCTCTGAAGACAGAGGAAATGGGGCCAACCTTTTCCCTCCAATTCATCTCTGCAATGTTTACAATAAATGTGAAATGTCACAGGGGTGTAAATACAATGACTTGAAACTGCAGCCTGAGTGAGAACACAGAACAGGGGCAGGGACCCCTCCTCGCTGTGAGACAGCAGCACCACTGTGCAGCCATTATTCAAAGACATAAAAGAAGTTAGTGTGCTTTTTTCAATTTTATATAACACAATGAGATAGTGTTTCAGTAAGATAAAACAACACAATGTGATACAATATAAAATCATAAAATACACAATAAAATTAATCATTACATGACACATTATGCAAAACCATAAAGTTCAGAACATGACAATATGGTACGAGCTGATAAAACTGAAATACGGTAAACAATGTAAAATTTCAATATTATACTGCACATCACAAGAGATTTGATATAATTTAATACAACACCATATAATCAAAAACAAAATTAGTATCCACCACAGTAGGCTTTTGTATTGTTTTTGTGAGCTGTTATGTTTTTGGTGTTGAGGATTCAACATTGCTTGGTTGTTTTTTGCTTTTTATTTGAATTTCCAACACAGCTGCATTATTCAAGCCATACCATTTAGTAAAGTTATGATCTGTCTTCTTGGTCTTTTCTTACTTTCTATAAAACATAACTGGTATTAAATGAACAGCCACGGAAATTTTAAAAGTTTCCATCACACAGTGACCAGAAACATAATGCCAATAGAGCTACAGGTAGAGTGTAGACAACACAGAAACAAAAAGAAACTAACTGTTTTTGTTGTGTCTTCACTTATGGTTACTGTAAGGAACACAAACTAGAGTGTATTTCACAATAGTTGGAGTTGCACAATGTTGACCAAAGTGTCAGAAAGAATCTATCTTCCAATTTCCCTTCAGGTTAAAGCCAAACAAGACTCAGCATGTGTTTGTGCTGTTTGCCACAGAATATGCCAGAGCTTGGCGTGCTCTTAAAACCAAAACACTTTCACTTTTGCTCTTCTTCATCCATGGAGCTGATGTCCAGTGTCCAAGGCACAATGACTGAGTCAACGGTCCAACTGATGGAAGGCCAGAACAATCAGATCTCATCAAAATATTTTTTTACTTCAGATAAAAGTTTGCGTTGTTTTGGCAGGACTGAAAACTTGTTTTCCTCTGTGCAACCATTAGTTAACCTGGTACCAGATGGACTGTTTAATATATTTCACTAGTCCATCCAGGAGAGAGCCCAAAGAAAGATCTTCAGAAGAGTTGAACCTTTCACCTCCTTATCCATGAGGTGATTGGACGATCATTCCATTTAGCATTACATCAACCTGCAGGGGACTACAGATGGAAATTAGCCTGTGGCTATAATCTGGCACATTTACATGCTAATGTTTGTTAATGTGCACTGTCCTCTAATTAAATTAAAACAAAATCTGATCAACATTTATTGCAGGCAAATCAGATAATGTAGTAGGCTGGCAATACTGTGCTCCAGAATGTTCGACTCTTTGTTAAGAAAATTCTTGTCAAAACATGCCAGACTGTAAACATCATTACTACAGAAAAGTTTGTGATGTTGGTATTTGTTTTTCATTTGATAAAAAAATGAGGTCAAGATCTGACAAAACTGTTACTGAAGCTGTTAGCATCTATGCTAATCATTTCGCTCCAAGGTCGTTTCTCTTCCAATTCTCGTGGATGCTGATTGGACCATCCCGCTTTGGGTTGCTGACAGTGGTAGACTGGAGTTTGGCAAGATTCAAACGTTTCCCATCAGGCAGATCAAGCAGCTGAGCAATGTTAGGCATTAGTGTCCATCCATCCGTGTTAACTCAGTAACTAAAGTTGTAACAGCAGATCATCACAGGACTCAACAGCACTGATGCAAAAACACGCTTAATCCCAAGAATTAGGTCCAGCATGTTCAAGCAGGAGCCTTTTTAAAGTTTCTCTACTTTTCTGCAGCACTGACAGACACTCATATGATGTTATGGTGTTATAAGTTACCATACTATCTGGTGTCCTTTGTGGTCTGCAGAAACCTTAAAAGCCCCTCTTCTTTTGGTATTTGGAGGTTGTTTGCATTCACATCCCAAAGAATGCTAAAACTGATTAAGTGTGTCCATCTTTAAAATAGTTCATAAGACATTTGACCTTCACTATGAAACAATAACTAATTTTGTCGATAGCTTAGCCTGCCTGCAACCTTGCCATAATGCAGAACATGCCTCGTAGTATTTGCAAAACCAGTCATGATGTAATGATGTAAGGACAGCCCTGCCTTTTTGTGGTGACTTGACCAGATCTGGCCAGCTTTTAAATACTGACATGTGAACACAAAATGATTGTACAGGGCCCCTGAGGTGTCAGGGTGCAGAATATTTTATTAAGGTGAGGGAACGCCTTCTATCGTGTGAGCACGCATTATAGTGTGGGCACGCATTATTAAAGTGTTACCTCACTATAATAAAGTGAGGGGCAGTGTTGGGCACATTACTTAAAAAAAGGAATTAGTTATAGTTACTAGTTATTTTCCCAAAAAATAATTGAATTACTAACAGAATTACTCCTTCATAAATGTAGTTAGTTACCAGGTAAGGTAACTGATGCAATACTTTTTTGAAAAAGCTTTTTTCTGCTTGAACTTTGTGTCTCTGTCTCAGTGTCCTTCCTCGTTGTTTCCTGCCTACTGCAGCAGCTCTGACACCATCAGTTCTCCAACGCGTGGAATTTGCAAGATAGACTGGAATGGGAGCAAAGCGCTCCGCAGTACGTTTCAAGGGCGTTAATAGCGTCATTATTTCAAACGCCGTAATTCCCAACACTGATGAGAGAACGGAATAAATAAGGCAATCCCTCGCTATATTAAAGTTAAACAGCATAAATCATCCATTGTTTCCTTTGCCAGTCACCGTGTTATGGTTGCATGAACAGCATGCATTATCTCAGATCACGAGCGCTCATCAAGAGCATAGGTGTGCTAAATTTATTGTAGCGTTCCCCCACTTTATAATAGCGAGGTAACGCTTTATTTATCTCGTTCCCTCACTTTATTTTAGCAAGGTAACGCTTTATTTACCCCGTTCCATGACTGTATTTTAGCAAGGTAACGCTTTATTTATCCCGTTCCCTTATTTTATTTTAGCAAGGTAACGCTTTATTTATCCCGTTCCCTCACTTTATTTTAGCAAGGTAACGCTTTATTTATCCCGTTCCCTTACTTTATTTTAGCAAGGTAACGCTTTATTTATCCCGTTCCCTCACTTTATTTTAGCAAGGTAACACTTTATTTATCCCGTTCCCTCACTTTATTTTAGCAAGGTAATGTTTTATTTATCCCGTTCCCTTACTTTATTTTAGCAAGGTAACGCTTTATTTATCCCGTTCCCTCACTTTATTTTAGCAAGGTAACACTTTATTTATCCCATTCCCTCACTATAATATAGCAAGGTAATGCTTTATTTAACCCGTTCCATGACTTTATTTTAGCAAGGTAATGTTTTATTTATCCCGTTCCCTTACTTTATTTAGCAAGGTAACACTTTATTTATCCCGTTCCCTCACTATAATATAGTGAGGTTGTGCTTTATTTATCCCGTTCCCTCACTTTATTTTAGCAAGGTAACACTTTATTTATCCCGTTTCCTCACTTTATTATAGTGAGGTAATGCTTTTATAACGTATGCTCACACTAAAGAAGGCGTTCCCTCGCCTTAATAAATACTCTGCACCCTGACACCTCCGGGGCTCTGTATGATTAAAATCAGATATGCAATGTTTTTTCACAACTGAAATGTAACAAAGCATGAGCTGTACATTTGGGCCGGTACTTCAGGTCAGTTCTTCTGAGATCTACGAGGCAGTTTAAATGTTGGAACATACAGCATACTGCTTTATGCAGACTGGCTTCTACCACCACCGTTTGAGCTGCACCATGTAAGATACTGTATTTCGCAACTGCTGTCAAAGCATTTAGGGCCATATCAATTCTGTAAATTCAGTATCGGTCCATGCATCAGCAAAGAGGAAGTGACAATATTTTTCTGTATCGAAATTTTGAGCACAGGCCTTCTGTACATGTGAAAACAACAGAGGACACATCTCCATTGAGATATCTGAACATAGTTGTTTTCAATGAAGTAAGGATTCATTCCTTTGTTTAAAGATGCTACCAGGGCTCTACGCAAATACAGCAAAGGCATGTCCATTCTTGAAACTATCTCAGCTAACTTAAACCTATACTACTGCCTCATTCTCATTTACACCACTTTGGTTATGGCTACATGAGGTTTTTTATTTAAGAATCAAGTAATAAGAATTAAATAATTCAGAACTAAAGTATTATTAGAGCTGGACGAGGTGGCTGGGGAGAGGGAAGCCTGGGCTTCCCTGCTCAAGCTGCTGTCCCCGCGACCTGACCACGGATAAGCGGCAGAAGACGGTACGGTACGGTAGAATTAAAGTATTCTCCTTTGCTTTAACATGGAAAAAGTAATTTCAAATTGAGGTCTAATGGAAACATGTTTATTCGCCTTTTATTTTACTGGGGTCTGGGAATTTGGAATGGTTCTGATGAGACAGGGGCGGACGTGACATAGTGACGCATCTATGTCTACTGGAAGAAAACAAACTCCAGCTCAGCGTCTCCAGCATCTGTCAGGAAAACCTCATCCAACTTGGATGCTACAAATTTAGAAAGGTCAGCATTTTTAGACGTACAAGACAAGGGAACAAGCATGTGAAGAACGACCAGATTCATTTAAAGCTGATTGAACGTAAACATGATTGAGGAATTATTCAATTCACATTAAGAATTAAGTTTGATTTGGAATGGTCATTTTCATTCGGATCAGGTGTTTACACGGTCATTTGTAATCTTTTTAAAGAGGATTTAAGTTTTAGTCTGCAATGACGGGGAAATAAGGCTTTCATGTAAATGTAATGATTGCTTTTTTTCCTATTCGTGCACCCAGCAAAGAGGAATTTGATGTTTTTGTTAAGCTTTGCCAAAAAAACTATGGTCAAACTCATACTGTCACGCTTATTTTCATTTTTCTTTAAGAAAAACATTTTGTTCATAAATGGATGGTTGCAATAGATGTAGAAGTTAAATCAGTTTTATTATTGAGTCTACAGAATGTGGGACCACTATGCCTTCATCTCTTCTGCAGACTTGTTAAAACTGTTTGCCAAGGCAAACCTTCTAAGACTCTGATCAATGGAGGTGTCTTCTTTAATAAGCATGCAGACTGTCAGTGATGGTGAGAGGATAAAACAACACATCATACTGTCTGAAAGTTATAAAGAAGACAACACAGTGAATCACCACATGGCTTGGGTCCAATCGCCACTGGCATTGGACCATCATCTTCTGTCTGCCATTAATCCATCATGATATTTCTCTTAGGAAGCCAAAACCAGGAATACAGATCACAACAGCCAACTTTAGCATTTTTTCTTTCTGTTCTTCTACTGAGCCATCTGATCTCTTTCATGTTGAAATTAGCTGTCAGCAGTGAACAAGCACAGAATTGCACAAAAAGACCAAGGGAATTTATGGATAAATCACGGCAGAGGATTTTTTTAATGAACTCTATAAAGGGCTGGGTGGCATGAAGCAATAAATTTGGAGATTCTTTATGCAGAATGTAATGTAGCTGGTACTCAATCTCTAAAAACAAAAACCGTTCAGCCTTGGTGTCAACTTAAGCTTCTGTACATTAGTTGAAGAAATTTTACCATGGGAACCACAGACCAGCGTTTCTTTACTTATGAAATGGATCCCAAAAATGAATTGCAGAGCTACTCTAAATAAATCACAAATAGGGGTGCATGCAGACATAGTGGCACAAAGAACCGGCTGGGCTACTGAAAGACCCAGAAGGGGCCCCATCCAGATGCGATTTAAGTATGTGTAGCCATGCAGTGGATCAGAAGCACTAGTGCCAACACAGCCTTGACATGGCAGCTGATCAGAACCAGAATCAGAATCAGAATCTCTTTATTGTCCCATGAAGGTAAATGTTTTGCAGCAGGGCACACAAAAGACGAGGTAACATCAGGGACAAGGCAACAACATCAGAGTTAAAAAACGTCAAAACACCATACACAAAATCACTGACCAAAGCTTAATCCAGAGCTCATACTGAAATGGTGAATTACTACCAAATAAGTTAAAAGTGAACAAGATGCAAATGTGCAAATGGCAATTAAAGTGCAAGAAGAAGAAGAACGGGAGCAACATATGGGTTAATTCCCATTAAGTAAATAAATAGCACTGGGGATAAAAGAGACCTGAAGTCTTTTAGTCCTCCTCATAGGAGCCCTAAAACGACAGCCACAGGGCAAAAGCTCAAACTCAATCCCAGGTGGGTGATTGGGACAATCCAGAATTTTAGCCTTCCTCAAGACCTGTCCATTACAAATAGACATTACCCCGGCCGGCTGACTTCCAGAGATTTTTCCAGCAGTTTTAACAAGACTGTCAAGACGATACTTATTAGACAAGTTCAGGTTCCCAAACCAAGCAATAATACAAAAGGTTGAAACAGATTCAATAAAACTTTTGTAAAAGAGAGACATCATCTCAGAAGAAACATGGAAGGTTCTCATTTTCCTCAAAAAGAACAATCTTTGTTGAACCTTTTTAGTGGTATCATCAACATGAAGGTCAAAACACAGTTTGTTATCAAGGACCACACCCAGATACTGATAACTCTCCACCATCTCAACTTCAGCATCTTTGATAACAGTTGATGGAGGTAAAGAGGGAGACTTCCTAAAATTAATGATCAGGTCTTTGGTTTTAGACACATTTAACTTGAGCGAAGACTCATCACACCAAGCTACGAAATCTTCTACAACAGGCCCATGGTCCTGCTCATCCTCCTGAAGAAGACTAACAATTACCATATCATCAGCAAACTTCAAGATGTGTCTGTTGCTGAATTTGCCACGGCACTCATTACTGTACAAAATAAAAAGGAGGGGCGACAAGCAGCACCCTTGAGGAGAGCACACTGGAAAGAACACCATTAACTCTCACACACTGTGACTTGTTAGTTAAAAAGTCAGTTATCCAACCAATCAGGTTAGTATCTAGCTTAAAATGATGGAGGAGCCTATCAGCAAGCAGAAAGGGTTGAATAGTGTTGAAAAAGTGCAATAAAGTAACAACTGCATCCTCCACACCTCTACTAGTTCTGTATGCAAATTGTAATGGATCCAGGTGTTGCTCAACATGTAATAAAAATCTTCTCACCTCTCTTTTTAATGTTTCTATATTTGTTTCCATCCCATCTTCTGCTTAGGTCCACAAAACGCAACACATAGTCCAACACCAAGGGCTCAACAGCTTAATCAAACTGACCTTACAAAATAATAATAACAGTATGGATAAAAAGCCAGTGAAGTTTTAGGAAAAAGGGGTTTACATTTTCATACAGACTACATTCTACTGAATAGCCTATGAATACATGTGTATTCTCGTATTTTGACACTAAATGTGAGTATTTGGGTTACAGAGATACGCCAACTTTTTTCTCCCTTGCATGTCTTGCTTCACACCCAAGTCCTTCATCAGCAGATACACACCATCTTTCAACTCTGCGTACAGCAACAAGAAAAACACGGCCAAAGCTTGCACACTGATAACTAGCTTAGCACAAACACTGTGAGTCAATGGGTACTGTTAGCCTGTCTCTGCCTACAGTCATCAGATAAACTCTTGAGCAGCTCTAATCAGTCCTGTATGCTTGTTCAATTCTCTTCTCTTCTCTATTTATATGCTTCCCCTTGGTGATATCATGAGGAAATACTCTGTTAATTTTCACTGCTACGCTGATGATACACAGCTTTATGTATCACTGAAGCAAGGTGAGACAAACCAATTATCTAAATTGGACGCATGTTTGAAGGACATCAGATCTTGGATGGCCAGAAATTTTCTTCTTCTTAACTCAGATAAGACAGAGATTATTGTGCTGGGCCCTCGACACCTTAAAGAATCCTTTTCTAATGATTGAACTGCCATAGATGGCATTAGCATGGCACCAAGCATAACTGTTAGAAATCTTGGGGTTTTATTTGATCAGGATTTATCCTTTCACTCCCACATAAAGCAAATTTCAAAACCAGCTTTTTTTCATCCTCGTTACATCGCTAAAATCAGGCCTATCCTGTCCCAGAGCGATGCTGAGAAGCTAGTCCATGCTTTTGTTACCTCTAGACTGGACTATTGTAACTCTCTGCTTTCAGGCTGTCCCAGCAAGTCGCTTAAGACGCTTCAGCTGGTCCAAAATGCTGCAGCACGTGTACTGACTAGAACTAGGAGAAGAGACCACATTACTCCTGTATTAGCTTTGCATTAGCTCTTAGCTAATGCATTAGCTCTGCATTGGCTTCCCATTAAATATAGAATAGAATTCAAGATTCTTCTTCTCACCTATAAAGCTCTCAGTGGACAGGCACCAGTCTATCTTGAAGAGCTTGGCACACTGTTTTATTTGCACGACTGGCACACTGGGCTCTATCTCTCTCTCTCTCTGATGATGAGTCAAGTGTTTAGAATAGCTCTTTAAAGTGAACATTGAGAACCAGTTCTCAGTTGTGAGTGAGATATTTGTTCGTGGGTCATTCCTAAATGCAAGTTACCTGCAAATTTGGGAATGACTCGCAAATGAACGACTCACTCACAACTGAAAAATAGTTCACAGTGCTCAATTTAAAGAGCTGTTTAAAGCACTTGACTTACACATGAACATCACATTTCTAGCCAAACCATGGCAGAAGTTGGTCTACAAAACTACATTTCTGTTTACAAGTAGGAGAAGATAATAAGTTTATTGCAGAAAACATTACATGGGAAAAATGAGTCACAATAAGCACACAGGACAGTTTAGAGTTTACCTGATGACTGAAGGCAGAGGCCGGCTAACACTACCCACTGACTCCCAGTATTTGAGCTGAGCTTTCTTAGCAATTCAGGAACAAGATAAAGCATTCATTCCCTGTGTTTTAAATACTGTCACAGCTCAAAGTGTAATCAAGCTGCCTTCAACCAGATGTGAATTAATGATGTGGAACAAAAATTGATAAAAAAAAAAACCTCTGAGATAATCTTTAAAAAAGTGGTGCTGTAATCACACAACCAAGGCAATCATTTTAAAATAGCTTTGAGGGCATTTAATACAGTTTCAGCTCCTGAAAATATAACACAAGCATTTCCTCCCACTTCCATGCAACATGATATATTAAAAATAAAAAAAGATTAGGTTCCCCTAAACCAAAAAAAAGGGCCAACTTCAACAGACTGAGACACAGACTGTAGAAAATGTGGATTGATTACTTCTGCATGACACAAACAAAATTATGGCAAATTAAGGTAACTGATTTAACACTGCTTCAGACATTGAGGTTATTTAGCAGAATAAATTATAAAATCACCTGTTTAGCACTTTGAATGCAGGCTGCACTTGACCACCCATGACCAATCATACCCGGAGTCTTTATGTACGAGCTGATCACATTTATACACATTTACAAATCATTGACACAGCGGTGGAAGCGATTTAGAGAAGTTGGAGCAAAACTTTTGGTGAGGCACCTTTTCTTACTACAGCTCTGCTTATGAAACAACCTACCTGATGACTTAAGGGCTGCATATGATCTTAATGTTTTTAAAACAAACTCAAGAGTCTGGCTTTTACCTGAGCACGGCACACTTTACTTATTGTTTTATTTATTTATATCATTTCGTTTTATAAAATAAATATTTAATGATATATTTAATTTTCCACATTAACCTAACCTCCAGTGTTTACTCAATTTAAACCATCAAGATGGCGTTTCCTCGGTGCGCACTGGGTTTAACGATGCTCCGGTTCTATATTGTCTTTTATTTCTGATGCATTTTACCAAAACTGTGTACAGAGTGTGGTGGGTGGGCTCGGGAGTTAGGCAGTGTGGATTTGGGTCATACTTCCTTTTATTATATTTCAATGGATCTGTCTGTTGTAAAGCATTTTGTGCTACATTTACTGTATGAAAAAGGCTATATAAATAAAGTTTGATTGATTGCTGGAAGCAGAAGTTAGTGATTGAACCCTCGGGATTGGACCGGATTCACTTCTGCTCCACAGCTCCTCAAAGCAATCTTAAGCCATCTGTCAGTGTTCATATATTTCTAAAGCGCGAATGAGAAGCACATTATGTGACAACAATAAAAACACTCCGATTCTGATCAACTTTGCAATCAAGTGGAGAGCTTAAGCCTGTATTGTGCTTCCGAAATAAAAAAGCAGGTCCGTGAGACGCCCCATTGAGCTTTGGCGTGCTGTTTGGATGTCAGTTCTGTCAAAGAGTGAGCAGCACTATCAGGTGTCCACTCAGGCGCTGAAGGCTCATTAATATCTGTCACAAAGGATTCAACAAAAATCCATGTGAAAAGAACATGGAGGTTTATTTTCAGGGATCAAAAGTGAAAGCGTTTCATGCAATATGACAACGATGACAAGTGTTTTTAAAGCAAAACCTCTCAGCTCTCATGTTGCTGTTTGACCGAATGAACGATGCTTCGTATTTGACCTTCACTGTAAATCTCATGTTTCCTGCAGCTCAGAGTCAAAGTCGTCTGAGAAAAACTCACAAGTATGTCAGAAAAGGTCCACAGGTTTCTCTTGATCATGTGCCCTTTGCAACTAAAAGTAATTTACCATCTTGTTGGGACAAATAAGCCTTTGTGTTCAGGTGGTAAGTTACCTTATAATATAATAGATACTGCCTTTTTATCATTTTATTTCTTCTTCTCGTCAGCTGTAGCAATTAAACCTGTCTATCAGATTAAGCAAATACATTCAGATAAAAACCTTTACAGCCTGATAAAATGCTGTGTTCTTCCTGGGGAATTCCATCAATATGTGATCAAAAGTAAATGATTAATAGAAAATTTCTCCCTTTATAAGGCACATCACTGTTAACTCAATAACAACTACATATAAGTTTTTAGACACAAAAACAAAGCTTAACTTCCTGACACTATTAAATCCAATATTGTAGAAATGGACTGATACACTTAATTAAAAATGAATATATAGAAGATAGATTGGTGCGCATTGGGGAAATACAAATCTGCATATAAAAGCACACAAGACTTTTAGTGTATTCAACATGTCTCCGCGTGATGGAGTACAATAAGTTTGCTGCATCATGGCTACTCCCTCATTATACAGGTAAAATAATAGGGACTTTTATTGCATGAATTGCAGGACATCAACTCACATTTTTTATGATGTGCTAAAAGTTCCTCTGTTCAACACCCTCTCCTTTATCTTTGCTGGTGTTTATCCAGCCTAGAAAGAAGTAGATAGAGCTAGTAGCTCTTTTGAAATGGCTCATTTTCTTGATTGCATTTTCTGCCTGATTATAGGTATTCAATGAGGCTGATCCATCTCCCCTGCCAGGTTACAAAACGCATAAAAATATAAAATCAAGTGCGATCAAAGATTAAATAAAAGCTGCATTATTCCAATATAGTTCACCTTGGTCTTACATAAAATAAGTGATAGTGTCAAATTGATGATTTTATACTGCATGTACATGCAAAATTACCAAGGCTGTAATGTAAAAGGGCCTTTTCTGGGTTGTATTAGCTTTACCATCATGTTATAATATGTTTGCGCACATTGTGTATTTAACTTAAAACTAAAATATAAGGCTGATGATTGTTGCAGGATAATCTCCAACTCTCTGCTTTGTCACAAACTTTGTCTGAACCCTTTTTCTCATCTTTTTGTAAAATGATTTTCTTAAGCACCAGGATTTATTCAGTAAAACTTTTATACCAGAGATAAGGACTAGTACTGAAAGATTGATGGCACTAAAACCTTTGCTCAGCAGTGATTACTGCAGTCTTAAAAGTTTCTCAATCTGTAACTGTCAGTGTAAAAGGATGTCACAACATTCAAGTGTTTAACATGACAGACTCCAAAAACAACCGCAGGCAATGTAGGAGCATATTGAAAGAGATGTTTCCTAATTCATCAGTCATTTGTAAGAAAATAGACACAAGCCTCAGTCCATGATGCTGGTAAATAGTCACATGTGGGGTCCCACAAGGCTTCATTCTAGGGCCTCTCATGTTTACATTGATATAAAACAAAGGTTATATAACTGTGTTTCTGCACAATCTCAATCCCTTTCAGCACTGAGCACATAAGTGAGTTGGTGGGTCCATGTTTCTTATCAGAACCCAAACAGGAGCAACTGAAATCTGTGCCACTTTTTACTGAAGACAACACATCAAACCTTGGTTTGCATTTGAGGTCACAGAAAACCTTATTGGAATCATCCTGTTATCCTCTGAAAAACAATGAGATTCAAAAGATTTAAGAGAAAATAAGAATTTGGGAAATGTCATCCATCCATCCGAACCTCTATCCCTTTTTCAGGTTGACAAGGGACAGGGGCCTATCCCAGCCGACACAGGGCGAGAGGTGATGACCGGATGCCAGCCAATCACAGGCTCACATAGACACACAGAAACAGACAATCGTACACACAAACACACTCACACCTATAGCTAGAGTGGCACAGGGATGATTTATTTTTGTAGGCCAATGAAGAAGTTAGCATCATGCTGATTCCCTCGACTAAAAGCCTGTGGGATTATACACTCAGGTCTTGGATCATTGCTTTCTTCTGGATAATCTAGAACAAACCAAACTTTCATTATATTTTTAAGCTTAAACATAAAGCGCTATTTTAAAACTACAATGGAACTACAACATGGAGGTTTGACTTACATTTCCAATGTATGACGTCGCTTTGTAACCTCGTATAATACAGGGATTGAACTTTAAAATCTTGTATGTATGTGTTTATCGGAAACCTTACGTTGGGTATTTCGTTAAGAATATTCTCTGAAATACATTCAGCCTTGAGAAACAAGACAGTGCTAACTCACTTTAGCATTTTTGGACTCATTCCTGCACCACTGTATTGGCCTGGGAGGAAACAAGAGAACCTGGAGAAAAGTGACATGCACAAGGAGAACATGCAAACTCCACACAGAAAAGTCCTCACCAGGCCTGGGAGTCGAACCTACAACCGTCTTGCAGTGAGTCACCAGGACTACCTACTGCACCACTGTGCCACCCAGACACCTCACCTTTCGTGCTGTCAGAATAAGGCCCTGGAACGTCATGTGTCCATCAAACTGTTTTTCTCCCAAACACACATCTAAATAGTTAACTGTGAATGCAATAACCTTATTTATCAGGTCTAAAAGACGCTTTCATGATAAACTGTCCTTGCCTTCCATTACCTTAGAAGAAAAGGTAAGGGAAAAATAAAAAGACATTTCTTAGGTCATTCTACTTTAATCAGGAGAACATCCAACTCTAATCCAACTTCTATGGATTGTTTTCTGATTCGTTAGACACATGTCACAAAAAAATCACCTCTCTGATAGTTTGGAAGACAATGTAGAAAAGTGAGCAATCAATGTGTGTTAGCATGCGTATGTTTGTGTAACACTTTTGAATGTGCTGCTGTCTTGGCCAGGACAATCTTGAAAAAGAGATTTTAATCTCAAAGAGTTTTTTTTCCTGGTTAAATAAAGGTTAATAAATAAAAATAAATCAACATAAAAGGAAAAGAAAGACAGTATCATGGGGCAAAGATTAGTGTGTTTACGGAGATATGATCACCGCAAAACTGCTCCAGGGGGCTTCAAAAGATCACCTTACCTAGTCTGAACAGATACACGAAGAGAGTGCTCGGTGTATAAAACGTGCTGCATTTCAGTTGTGTTGTGGTAAATTAACCATGTAAGCAGCAGGTTAAGACTCACTGCTTGAATGGGAAAGAAAGCTTTTACTCTGATAAACTTAATTCATGTTATGCCCAAACAGCTATACATAAATAAGGTACATAATTCATCCTGAATACACTTTGACTCTCTTTGCACTGGGACTGTGCATGCCAGAAGAGCGCTGTGTAGACCAACGCTCAAATTCGACTGATCTCATGCTGTCAGTAAAAGGCCTTTTATTACCACGACCAAGGAGGTTATGATTTTGCCAGCATATGTTTAAGTTTAAGCAAGTTAACTCAAACAGTTACAAACTGATTTTGATTTGATTTTCAGGGAATGTTGGTCATTTGCCAAACAAAAACTGATCTGATTTTGGTGTTGCTACAAATCTGGATCGAGGAGTATTTCAGGGACTTGTTCACATTGCAGGATGGGGCCATTTTCCACATTTCAAACTATAGCTAGTCTGAATGTGTTAGAAATGCCTTTGCAGAAGTCTGTGCGTTGTTATCTGTTAAGAAACTTTTTTTGCATGGACTCACATGTTTAATTTGTGTTAATTGTGCACATAAAAACCTTACATGACATGATCTTTTTTCCTTCTAACTGACTGGTGATTTGACAGTGGTTGTCTAACAAACCTGTCTTGCCTTGCCTTACTGTCTCATAAGAGTTATATTGATACTTCTGCAGAAGAAAAAAGTGAAACAAAAAAGACATTTCCTGGTCATATTTAGCCTGTTCTGCTTTTATCAGAACAAACTCAAACTCTCTTTCCCTGAATTGTTTTGTGAGTCATTAGACCCGTTCTGCATCACATCAGCTCCCTGATATTTAGGGGCAGAACGCTGAAAAAGTCCCCAAACAATGTAAGCTTACATGAAAGAAAAAAAAGACAGCAACATGGGTTAAAGTTTAGAGGAAATATGATCCTTGCTGAGGGCTTTAAAAGAACGCCTTGCCTCGCCTCACCTGGACAGACACACAAAGAGAGGGGAGAGTGCAGTGTGAAGAACACTTGCAGCACCTCAGGTGAGTTACGATCAATCCTTCTGCTAAAAATTGTAACTTTTGAGTCAACAATGTGGGATAGAATGTAACATGCATTTTTATAAACTGAATAAGTTCTTGGTACTTGGGTTGAATTTACCTGTATATCCTCACTTTTTCTCACATGATTTGCTCAAATAACTGTGCATGTGTCTTTTGAGTCAAAAAGCAAATTTACACAGACATCAGTGGCAAAAGTAATTCTTTGAATAACTGGCATGTTTTACTCTGCTAATCTAATGCAATATTAACCATATTTTACTTTCAATGAAAATGAGATTGTTGGACTGTCTATAAGAAAAAGCTTTGGTCAGAGAAGAGATATTGTGTAAGCAGTACTTCAGTTAATTGAAACAAATTAAAACTCATGTTTTATTTATTTTAAACTTGGGTTGAATAAACACAAGTGAACTACTTCTATCAAATTAAAGCTATCGAAAAGTGGGTCAAATAATTTTCTTTTTTTAAGTTTACTATAAAATACAGTAAATTTGTCAGATTTAGCCAAAATTGCAAAAATCAGATGCAATCACTGTTCATTTTAAATCAACAGTTTTAATATAAAGCTTTTACATTTGCTTGATTTTAACTATTTAGGTTAGCTATAGTAGTTTTAAATATGTCAGGTATAGCCAAGAAGTTTCTTTATTTGCGATAAATATGATTTTTATGTTATAAATGAATGATAATCGCATTTTAAAGGTGTTACATTTTTAAATATTTTAATTAACATTGTTTGAGTTAGTGTTAGTAGTTTTAAACATGTTAGACTTGATAAAAATGCAGTTTCTCATTTGCTTTCATTGGAAATATTTTGTTGAAGACTTTAATTATAAGTCAGTTTGTCTTTGCATACTTTTCATTTTATTTACATAAAAAGCTATAATTATTTAAAATTTGTCAGATTAAAGCCTAAAAGGTACTTTTTCACAAGTCATTTTTGTTCCTAATTTACATTATCAGACATTTTCTTTTCTGACTTAAATATGTCCTGAGCTGCAAAAGCAAAAGGAAAACATTTACGGTTGAAGTGCTGTCGTCGTGTTATGAAGGTGGACAGCATATTTTTTCATGGCCAGACAAAGTTCATGAGTCCAATGTTCAAGTTTCTGGAGGGTGTGGGATGTTTTATGATAAGAATAAGGGAAGGTAAACACTGACATCCTTGTGTGCTTTCCAATTCAGGTCTGGTCCTCTCACACTTTTCATGATGCAGCTCAGCACGCTCTTCCTCCTGGTCACTGGACTGTATCTCTGTCTCAGTCTCAGTTTGGCACAAGGTGAGGTGATGATGTTACAGAACAGCTTGTATTTTTGAACAGTGTCGCAATAACAGATCGATGAAGTAGATAAAATATGGGTCAAAGCCAGTTCATGGCTGGTAAGTACTGTGTGGGCTGAAAGGACTCGCTGTATATTAACAGCATCTGAAAGTACCCCCCTATTAAATCATTTTATTATTTTACTGATTAACTTGATTTATTGGACTTTGTTTGATTGAAGTTGCATAATTATTTAAAGATTCAGGAACAATTATGTCTGGTTTCAAATTCGTTGATCAAATGTAAGATAGTCTTCTCCCAGGGTTCACTTGAATAATAATAATAATAACTTTTATTTATATAGCACCTTTAAAAACAGAAGTTTACAAAGTGCTTTAACGGCCAAAACAAAGGCAGAAAAGGGCAGAATAAAATCAACAATCAGTTCATCAGAGACCACAGGAGTCCGAGGAAAAGGCCCAGAGAGTCCTGTTAACTAAAGCAACAAAATGAAAGAAAATAGTATAAAACGGTGGGATTGAAACAGCTGGTGTAATGCATAAAAGGGTAAATAAAATATTAAAGCTAATATAGTAAGTCAGCTAGGTATTAAAACAAACTGAACAAATAAATAATCCAATTAAAGCATTCATATGACATTTTAAGCGCACAAGAAACAGCAACAAGATTTACTTATTATTTGTTGTAATTATTTAAGCCTAAAACTGCTGCAGCAGGGTAAATAATGAAATAAAACAAAAAGCAAAGTGTCTCATCTTTCTTTTCCTTGAGGTTTTTATTTAAATATTTATGCTTGGATTTGATTTATCTTTTAATTTTGAATATTTTTTAAACAAAAATGCAATTATTTAAAGATATTTAACCCCTGTCCACTACACACAAGAAATGTCCATTAGACAATTTTTTTATTACCTCTTCCAAGGCCACACTGGTGGTCAGCATGTTCTTGCATATGAATCTTTTGGGGATGGGGTGGTGGTTGCAGTCACATAACTCTTGACCTGACAAATTTGCCCATGAATTTGTCTTGGATGAGGAGTGGGCCAGCTGCTCTGCACATAATCAAAACACAGCTCGTTTTTTTTTTTTTAATTTTGCTATCTGCAGTGAGGAGCACAAAGTGATTCAACATGGCGCTCCTGAATTGTTAGTGTCATTGTCCACTCAGATTTAATATTATTTTTTAAAGGAAAAACAAACAATGATGAATAACTTACAATACAGTGCAGGGAGGGAAAGGATGTACTTTCCTCATTGTTATTTTTGTATGGCGAGTCGGGTTGCAGTGGTATATTTAGAGATTGAATACAAATTTTCACTCCCAAGTTCAAACTTATTTTTGATTACCAAGTGTTCAATTATCAGTAGTGACAGTAGCTCACTCCGTAGGGACTTGGGGTGTGGACTGAAGGATGACCGGCTAAAGTCCCAACTGAACCATGTTTGGAAGTTGGTTTGGTAAGTGGAGGGGAGCCAGCTGACTTCCTGGGCACTGCCGAAGTGCCCTTGAGCAAAGTACTTGACCCCAAAATTTCCCGGAAACCCCTCTTCAGGAGCAGCAAGCCATCACTCTGTCATCTCTCCTTTGAAGCATGGTTGCAGAACCTGTTTGTGCATGTGCAGGTGTCTTTCAGCCTATGATTGTGTAGCATGTTTCAACAACAGAGTGTAAAGAACTGAATTTCCCCATGAGGGACAAATACAGGATGTCTTCTTCTATAGGGTGGCAGCCCTAATGGCTTCTACCTGAAGAGGCTGTCTGTGAATAGGATAGTACTCCAACTCCAAAGTGTGACTACATTGAACATTTCTGTGTTTCTAATTCCTCAGGAACCTTTGAGGACTGCTGTTTGATGCACGTGAAAGAACTGAGCAGGAAAGTTAGGAGACATGCAGTTGATTACAGACTCCAAGTGCCTGATGGAGACTGCAACCTGCCTGCCGTGATGTAAGTAACCAGGCACCAATCATAAGAACAGAAGTTCAAAATACATATTTCTTCTGATGCCTTTTTATAAACTCTCCCTGCGTGATCTATTTCCAGTATCGTCATGAAGAGGGGCCGTGAATTTTGTGCAGACCCCAGAGCAGGATGGGTGATTGAGCTTATAAAAAGGATTAACGAAAAAAAGAGTGGGCAGTACAGGGGCCTAAAGGTGAGGGATTCATGAGTACTGTGTATTGTTATGAATTATGCATGTATTTGAACAGGGGTAGAAGGTTTTTGTGTACTTGGACTTTTTTTCATCAGGACTTAAATTTTACTAAAGTTTAGGATTCTTGTACTTGAGTTTCATTTTCTTGTGCACAGGCAAACCTATGACTCAGAGTGTATAGAAGACATTTTTTGTGGATATTTTAATAATTCATCTACATTAAACATACCAGAACAAATTCCTATTTGTGTCATTAAACCAGTTAAGTCAAATGTTGTACCCCAAACTAAAGATTGATCTATATTTTCCACTGTAGCCCCAATCCCTCACCCACCACTAAAGTCACTAAAAAGACAGAGTTGGGGTTTCTCTCAATAATATCAGAACATGAATACTCATTTCTCCATCAAGAATGAGAGTAAAAACACAGAACATAAAAACACTTATTTACCCTTTTTGTATAAACACGAGTTATAATTTCTGTTCTAACATCCATCCTATCTTAAAAAGATTAAAACAACAAAAAGTGAACACAAATATATCTTTAAAGACTCAAAGAGCAGATTTTACCAGAGAACATTTACCACACAGACACATCGACCAAAGAAAGCCAGTAAAAGCTTGTCGTTACACAGCCCACCATGACTGTCTCATAAATCCCACCTCTGGTATGTCAAATCACCAATAACATAGCTGAGTTTTTGGACTGGCACGTGGAGAAAGACTATCAAAATTCCAAGGGGCCCAGGGGCAATGTGGCTACACCCCTGCCCAGACAAGCTAAAGCTGCGTTTCATGTACATCAGAACTGGGAAGGGGAAAGTGGGAATGACATTATCTCTGAGTTAACAGTTACAAAGACGGAAAAAAACATGCCGATCTACCAGGCTATTGTTAGCTGTTGTTAGCACACCCTGCGTTGCAGTTCACAAATATCACATGAAGAATGTAAATAACTCTATGGCAGTATTTCCATAAATATAAGTTGAACAATACCACATATAAGGCTGATTTAGTGCAACAAACATGAGTCAGAAGTGCTAATAAATTGATTATTAGAGGAGCTTTACAACTGTTAACACTAAGGGCAGCCATCTTGGATTGCCAACTTGGGGTTGATGAAGATCCCCCAAATTCCCAGTAGGAAATTCCGACCTCAGCTGAAATTTTCCACTCAGAACTTGGAAATCCTGATTTTCCAGTACAACTGGAACGTATCATAAGACCTCCTTGGGGACAGGCTATGACCCCCTGAAGGGGTCATACTCTACTATTTGAGAAACACAATACCTTACTATCATACTGAAATATAATTTGGATTTTTATTTCCATAATGAGTCTGTTTTGATTTTATGTGGGACTGAAGCTCATGCTTACGGTTCAGATGACTATTAGCTTGTCCCCATTTGTCAAATAGCATTATGTCTCTCCTCAGCAGAGGCCCAAAGTATCTCAGATACTGAGTAATCTAAAGTTACTTTTAGCTCTGCAGTATTGTGGCGGCTGCAGATTGGCTCCAAAAGTCCTAGGTCAGTGTTTCTTAATATGGGGGTTGGGATGACTGAGGGTCTATGTATGGATTAAAAAGGCACATTTTAAGTCACAGAGAGAGAAAATAATGATCAATGACTTTAAAAGAGTAACATGAAGTCACACCCTTCATATTTTGAATGTCCTTTTAACAATTTCAGATGAACATGACTTGACGTCCAAGCTGATGTGCTTCACTTCTTTTCCCAGCATCACTCAAATCAACGCAAAGGCTGAGAGACAAAGCAGTCCACGTCTCCTCCCTCTGAAAATCTTCCCACAAAGCGACAAACAGCTTTATGGCTTCTTACCAGAAGGCCGGTCAAGGACTTCTGCAGCATTACTTTTGCTTCCACTCTGACTGAGCCAAAGTTCATTTAGGGCTGGTCTTCTGAACCGGACAACTTGTATCGATGTTTGTAATATCCTGGCTGCTTCACTCACATTACCTACTGTTTTCTCAGACATACAATAAGCTGCTTGATTAAAGGTGATGGAGTGAAAAATATATTAATATCAAAACTAAGTTTGTTTATAACACAAATCGAGGTGTTTTATACCAATGTTCAATGAAAAACTGTCATAAATAAATGTTCTCATTTTGTATCATAGAAACGGAAATAATTCTGTTAAAAGTGAAAATTTAATGAACATGACCATTCATTGATTTTCCATCGATAAAAGATCATTTTATGGACTTTTCCTTCAGATTTTGACTTCATTATGTTGTTATTTTTGTATAATTATGCTTGTTTTCCTGTGTCATGTTAATTTCTTGAGGTTTTGAGAAAACTACTAAAGCCAACTTGATGACACTAGATAACAGAAGCTGTTGCCTTAAGATTGCAGGACTAATGAGGCAGGGTATCAATAAAACCATAAAGATGTATCAGTATCACATTAAACAGCAGAATAAAATGTATGAATGCCTTTCACCTTTGGCCTTACATAAACTGTATATGTTAATCTTTTCATACATTTTATATACAAGTTTTATAACAGCACGTATGTGTGTTCCATTAAAGATTTTTAACAATACAATTGCTGAATGTTGTTTTCATGTTCATGGCTTTTTTTCTGCAATATCTGTCAGAACTAATTAAACACCTCTGCCAGGAGGTTATGTTTTCGGAAGAGTCTGTTTGTTTGTCTGTCTGTCTGTCTGTCCATGCGTCCGTGAACAAAATAACTCAAAAAGTTATGGATAGATTCTGACGAAATTTTCAGGAAATGTTCAGTATGGGAAAAAGAAGAAGTGACACAATTTTGATGTTGATCCGGATCACCGTCTGGATCTGCCACGACCAAAAATGTGATTTTCGCGAATAACTACTGAGCTAAAATAGATTTCATTATGAAACCAATTGCTAATGCTATGTTTTCATGGTCAAGGAATCTAAATATATACATGAAATAAAGGTAGGACTAATATTTATGGTCAAAATCACAATATGGGAGAGGACTGAGGTGCTGGTGGAGGTTGCACTCTCCGAGTGCTTTTCTAGTTCTTTAATAAATGATGACTTGATCTCTTAAAGTGGACGCTCATTGCTGATGAGGTAAACCACTGCATTGCATACTTAACAAATAAATACAGCCTATATATAGGATATTTATGGTCATATATTGGTTGCAAAGATCTGCAAAAATGTTCAGTGTTAGCAACTATGACATTTGTAGGCATATACCTGTCATAACCAAGTCAGATACATTCAGTTTCCCACAAATTACTGTAAATAAAAGTCTTTGGTCCTTAATTTGTCAGATAACTTGTAAGATGAATGAGGCTAACAGGGTACAGGGGTGTTTACATAAGCATTGCTTAAAGCTGGAGATGTACTTGCAGTTTTTGTTTTTGTCCATTGGTGTCATGAGCATTTTCATGTAGAGGTAAGATCTTAAGCCTGAGCCCGAGCCCGACCCGGCCCAAAGTGTCAATTATTACGTTCGAGTTGGGTTGGGTCGGGCCCAGCCTTCCCTCTCGCCAACTTTTTTAAAATAAATATATATTTATATATTATCTATTCTTCTCCTCCTGTCCCTTTACCTTCCCGACCGTACACACTCACAGTCAAAAGCATACTAGGAAGCTTTAGGGCTCCGCTTTTTCAACCAGAGGCAGTGGCACCTGTTTCACGAGCCATTGCTGACTGAAGTCTGTAATAACCAAACACGGCTTGGGACACGCACGCGCTTTACGCAGCGCTCAATGCCAGATGTTCAAGAGGACGAGACCCGAGACTGAACTCCCGCACAATACTCACTTTACACCGTGATGACTGCCCTGGACCAACTATCTCAGCAGGTCTGACTTCTGCAAACAGCAGCCGGTCCAGAAACATGTATGAATGGATTCATCCGTGCGCGCAGTCTCCAGCGGAGGATTTTTAAAGTCTGTTTGTTTCCGCCTTTGGTAACGAAGACTATAGTGAACCTGCTGCGCTCTGGAGGCTTACCCCATGTATCTCAGATGCCCTTCCTTGTGATCTACAATGAAGCCCATACCTGCTCCTGCTGCTGTTCCTCTTCTTGTCAGAGAGGCGCGTCCATGTGAGCACAATATGACACACAGAAATATTTTTAACAAACTTTTCCAGCGTTATTTCATTGTGTAAATGCATGTATAATGATCATAAAAATATGCAGATTATTTTAACATCAAGAAAACTTGCAATTTTTTCTGCCAACTCGAAGAAATCAAAATAAATGTCAAATGGGCTGCTGCATTTTGCCAACGAAATGAAGCATGAACTATCACACCTGATAGAACAGACGCACAAATATGAAAGATATAAATGTTTATTGAATATGCATCTTACAATCTTGTTTAACTGGGAGAATTCGTTACAAAAGACAAGCTTTAATTTGATAACATTATGCACAGGCATCGTCACAAATGTGATCACCGGAGCAGTGCTCTGTCCGGGACTGACTGACGCATCCCCTCCCTTTCCTCCTCCTCCTGAGTCCTCACAAATAAAATATAAAATTTCGGGTTTTTTCGGGCTCGGGCCTGCAAATCGAGTTTATTGATCGGGCTCGGGCCGGGTCGGGCTTTATACCCGCGGGCCTGGGTCGGGTCGGGCTGGATTTTTTAGGCCCGATCTTACCTCTATTTTCATGTACTTGTCTATATATGACGCATCAGGACACCACTACAGGCTGCAAAAGAAATCAGGCTGTATGTCACTTCCTGTTGTGTTAGGAGTAAACTGAAAACATGGTGGTAATTCTGAATGTATAACTAAAGATAAACACCAATAACCAGTGGCACAGCCAAATATTTGTTTGTCAACTTTTGGCCCACCATCAGCTTCATATGCACTTAATTTCTACAATATTGTCCTCTTTGCACTGTAATAACAGTCTCTAAATAAAAGAAGAAACTCAGCTCACAAAAACACATTCATTGACAGAGTCGACCATTGTGTCAACTCAGAACTGCTGCTGGAGCTGTTAACTTCTATGCTCATTTCTGTACAACATTTATAGGATGTTGACCTTTAGGCTGCTCACAATCATTGTAGATTGGAGCTTTTTTAAGATGGATCTGACTGACGTTGAATTAGGTGGATCCAGCTGCTGTGCAGGTTAACTAACCGGTACATTGCTCTTTAGCTTTTTTTTTCATCCTCAAACTGATACAAGTACATGGTTGCACTGACTTGACCACCACCAGCTCATCAGCACCAAATTAAAGTTTTTTTTCTTATTGTAAGCAAAGTGCAATATTTATGCTGGATTACCACACATCATGTGGTTTTATTTGATGTTTCGCTATAAAGTAGGATTACCTGCTTTCCATTTTATATAGTCATAAAACAGTTTATACTTCAAAGATGACATTATAAAAGCTTAAAATGCTCTTTATATGTGTCAGAATTTCTCTTCTAAGTTAACATTTAACTTCTCTGTCTTAAATGTTTGAGGCAGGGTTACAGTTACAAATTACTAAAGACAGAGCGACAACAGCAAAAAAACCCCATTAAACATTAGAAAGACATTTAACTTTTCTACACAAGTGCTACATACAGAGTCGTCAGCTCGAGAGTAAAGCGGCCAGGCAGGGGGTCCAGGGGTCTCTTTTTTTAACCAAACGGGCTAAGCTGATAAATCAACTATGACACATGTTTGGAGTATGAACATTTGTTCAAACTGAGGTCAGTCAAACTCTTAACAAAAGGCTAACCACAGGAAGCAAATTATTAAAAAACAGGTAGCAATGCATTTGATTTTTTACCAAACAAATATGCCTGAAAGCCCAAATTTAATATCCCGATGACTGCCACAGAAGATTTTTACATTAAGGTGCTGCAGGGAGATATGATAATTCCTGGGTCACTGCATGGGTTTCTTGATCTTCAACCTGAATGAAATTTTCCTTTCAGCTAGCTTGGACACATGACAAGCAAAATAAAAACTGTTTGCGTCAGTTGTATGATGAAGCAATCACTTCTTAAACCACAGCAGTTCAAACAACTATTCAAAGTAGCTTTTCCATCTATTTATTACACAGTCATTTATCTACTGGCTATAATTTATTTGCAAAGGGTGGGATGCACATGAAAGAAGGTCAAATTATGAGTAAATTAAGTCAGTTAACCGTGCTTGCTGTCATTTTTTGCAGGTTAGAAGTGCCACACATGCAGCAAACATACGGATACTTCAGCAGTACAAGTATTTATGAATGTGATGTTCTGATTTACTGTCAGCATCTCTGATCAGACTGAAGCTGGATGTTTTTCTTTTTCATTGATCCATTTGATTGCTGCTCTCATTGTTATGGGCATTCATGAAGGAACCTGCAGATGATAAAATCTCTCTGTGAGTAATGCCGAGTGTTTAACTGGGCTGTCTGTGAAGATTGATGACTCACACTAACTGGTGCTTTGCTGAGGCTTGGTCTTTCCCTAAGCGTGTTGATTAAAATATGCAGCAATGGCAACTCTTCCAGATAATATGATGGTGCTTTTGGACTGTTTAAAGTGGGGCAATTGACCTTCAGAGCAGACACATCTGCATGCACACAGCTGGAGGATTTGTTTGAATGGGTTTCAAGTTTGACCTGAAGGTAAAAGTGACTGATAATGTGGAAAATAAATGATAATTACAAAGACAGTAATAGCCTAAACAATGTTGATGGACGTCCAAAATTGTTGGAGTGAGACAAAAAGCTGCACCTTTCGAGGGTGTAGTATTGGGTTGCAGCTTAATGGGGTTTTGACGTTAAGGATTCCACTTTTCTTGTTTACATGAAAACATTTCTGACAGCTGTGCAGTGTTCTTTTATTTAGCATGTTAGGGCAAGGAGACACAGCTGGTTGGCTTTGAGATCAGAAGTGTTAAGATTTCTTTTGTTAAGGATAAAAATCCATGACGGATAAGAAAAAGTGTGAAAACAATGTGTGAAGAAATTACTTCAAACAGACGACTGAGATTACTTACAGGAAAGAGGATAACTGTCACATTTAAAGCAGAAAGAAGGGGCTTTTAGGTTCAAAAGTTTGGCTGCAGGCATAAGGAAACATAAGAACTATCAGCACATCCTTCATTTCTCTGTATTTGTGACACGTCTGCCAAATTCAGACCTCTAAAGCTTTCCCATTCATGTTTGCTGAAGTCTGTGCAAGGTTTGCTCAAAAAACTGATGCTGGAAACATAAATCAGCACCAAAGGAAGGTAAAAAGGGCAAAGAGTGGAAAGTCGTAAATAGTTTGCACAATGCTGATATTAAAAATGACATGTTAATCATTGCAGCCATATTTTATTCTGATCAACCTTACCCTAAAAACTGTCACGCCATCGTCTTATTTCCCAAGCGGTGATTTATACTGATAAAACAGAAAGTAAGCCACAGCTGCTGTTGACACATAAAGGTCAGTAAAGTTTAGTCTTGCTTTCATCATGAGTAAGTTTGGAGATGTTCTGGAAATAAAACTTTTATGGAGTTAAGGTAGGTCAGCGAGGTCCACCCTGGACTTCCTTCTTGGTCATGTGTCCTGCAAAATCAATTTTCTTTTGCTTTGTCATTGATGCCAAACTGTCTTTTCGCAAGAACTGTGAAGCAGTATGTAAGAAGTGACATCAGCGTTTGTTTTACCTATGGAAACCGTCCCATTTTAATACTGACAAAACCATGGTGACCCTCTTTTATCAAGCTTTTATTGAGTCTTTGTTGTCTTTTCCTTTGGTGTTCTGGTTTGGTTTCTTGTCAATAAAAGACAAAAAATGCACTGCAGCAAATTGTTAAAGGGGCTGGGGGGTTAACTGGGGAGCCTCAACTCCGATGACAGTCCTTTATTCCTTACAGCTTCAGCGTAAAGCCAGCTCAATCCAAAAAACTGCTCATATCCTTTGCACAGTGAGTTCCAGTTCTTTCCTGTTGTTCTGTGCTCAAGGGTCTAACACCTGTGAAGAATAATTTGACCTTTGTAGATATTTTATGTATTCAACTTTTCTACATATTGTATATATTCTTTTCATGTATTTGACTCTTTATCCTGTCATGTAATCATGCTTGTAATCATTGTCTAGCTTATGCTCCTACGCATACACGACCCTCACCCACATACCTTAGACACTCCCTAAGCACATGCCATATATGCTGATTCACTAAAACTCCGTATCTGACCTCGTATGGAGGGTGTCTTTCGACCTCTTATCTGTTGAGGGACATCTTCCACACCAGTTTAGTCTGGCTCATTCCAAGACAGTGAGGTACGGAGGTCAACACACACACACACACCTTTCTTGACACTCTCATAAATAGAGACAGAACATGACACATCTTCAGTTTTTCAACATCCAGCATCTTGTTGACATGTTGTAAACTCCGGCGCTGTATTAAACCTCATCATTTTTGCCTTCAGTTGTCTCATCATCATTTTTCCTTTTTGGAGTTATGTCAGGGTTTTTTTGGTACGGACCTTACTGAGCTTTTTGAGTTACGAAGGGACAAAATCCTGACATAAATTGGTCCTTCGAGCCGCTCCTCTCAGCTGTGACCCTGGGAGAGGTGGAGGCCATCGCGAAAGTCCGTGCAAGGCCTGGGAAAAAATTTCCAGCATTGAACAGCCCGTCTTGAGGGTTCGGTGGTCTCCGCACTCGACTGGGGCCCGGTGACGAGGGTCCATACATGAGACAGCTGACAGCAAACTGGTGAGCATGAATGTTTTGTCTAGAGTGCAGGCCTAGTGAATATTTTGTCTAGAGTGCAGGCCTAGTGAGGGAAGCTTCAGAGCGGCTTTACAAACCGCTGGGTATCAGTGTAGGATGAACTAGAGCAGATTTGTAACCTGCTAAATGCCTTACACTAAGAGTTTAGGATGAACTAGAGGTGGTGTGTACATGCTTATCTAATTGCCCTAAACTAGTAATCCACTCCTAAGTGTTTTTAACTGCGATAGAAGGCAGTCTCAGGAGTGAAGACAATTGTCTATTATGTGACAATTGTATGTATGTTGAGTGTGTGACACAATTGACTGCAGCTGTTCTTGGTTCTAAATTGAGAGACTGTGTGTGTGTGACACTGGTCAAATGGAGAAGCTGCAGATAAAGACGGCTACATCTGCTGTGAACTAGTCACAGTAGAAGGTTGATGTAGTGGACGATCTTTTTCTGATGGTGGCTGATCTATATTGATTAGTGTATGATATACACTTTGTACAATGGGGAAGAGAAACAGTAAACCAAGTAAACAGTAAACTGAGTAAAAGATAGAATAAGGAGTATGGATTTGATGTGAACAGTTAAAGAAGCCAATAAGAAAAGAAAAGATAACTATGGTCATTACCAAAATACGGTGACTTTCCAAGTTAAAAGTAAAAAAGTTTAATTCAGTTTTTACAAATTTAAGTTAATGGGAAGTTTTTATAAGCACGTTGACCATGTTACCAACAATAATAGACAACTAGAACATTTGCTTTGTTTTATTTCTTTAAAAAGACGTACCTAGTTTTCTGACATTAATGTAACCACACTTTAGGTTATCATTACAAAATTCATATATGTGTACTTTTGATAAAGGATAAAATATGCTGATAAAATTACTGACATTCACTACAGATGAAGTTAAGATATATTTGGATAAGAGCTAAATTGTAATGACATAATTGATAAAATCTTAAATAATGTCTAATGATATATGACCCTAGGTGTTCTCTTAAATATTCTTGACATTTAAAACATAAGGTCTGTGATACCAGTAACACCAGTGATGTTGATGTTTGAATATTAAATTGCCACTTCAGTTTTAATTTCACTCATATATTAAACCAAGTGATTTTACATAATTGACCAATTATCATATATAGATGTATATATACGTATATGAAAATGAGGACATTTTTAACACTGTTCAAGAGAATTGAATCATGGCAGTGGGACAAATGTTCTTTTAGATATAAAAAGAATTAATGCTGAACTAAGAAAATAATAATTATAATGAAATTGCTACCCTAAATAAACTGAAATTATCTTCATTTAAAATGGTATCTAATTACATAATTTTAGTTTAATCTGGATGATAATTTTTTAAGGATACAAAGTTTTATTCTATTTATTGTTATTATTATTTTAAATATAAATATATCTATATATTGTTCGTCTGGAATATGCAGGGACATGTTTGTCATGGTACTTTGAGAATGATCCAGTCAAAGCAGCAGTAAATGCTGAGAACAAAGAGGAGCTCAGCAATATAAAGCAAAAATATATGTTAGAACAACAAAAACAGAATGACTACAATATGATATGATGACATGGCATTTGTTTAAACAAGATAAGGGTATAACGGAGCAAGCTCTGACACCTAAAGAAAGACAAAGAAAACCAGATTCAAGAGACCAGATATCAGAAGAGGTCCCTGAAACAGAGGAACCCCTCCATCTGTCTCATTCTTATTCTAAGACTTAAAAAGAATTCTCTTTAAATTAAAGTTAGAGGTACTTTAATGTTAAATTCTTAAGTGAGCTCTTATTGCTCCAAAACAAATAATGCGTCAAAATCTATTCATTTATGAATGAATGACCTTATTAAGACTGCAATAACCTCACACCAAAAAATTCCACTTTGCAAACAAAGAAAATTCAAGATTTAAGGTTTTCTCCTATTGAAAAAACAAACAATAGTTTCATAACTAAAAGTACATTAAAGATCACAGCAATTGGTACACAGGTTGATCTTGTTCACACTGCCCTTGAGTTAGTCCATGGGGGGATGTCTAAGCACTTTTCCACGATTTTAACTGTTATTAACTTATTTTATTTTAATATTTTTATGTTTTTTACTGTTTCCTTATCAGGTGATTTGTTTGATGTTACATGTATGTTGGGTAGTTGTTATGTAAATTGTATACTGGGATTACCGAGATCCCAGATCTGTCAAACAGAAAGAAAGCATGGATCCATCCTGCCTCGTATCATTTTTTCATGCTGCTGATGGTGGTGTGTGGGATGTTGTAGTGGCATACATTCATCCCTTTTTAACCAGCGTGCCTATTTCCAAAGGCTACATAATGTTCCTGTCAAATAGATCAGATCATCTCACACTGGTTTCTTTGTCATCACAATGATTTCTCTACACTCCAGTGGCCTCTGCAGTCACTAAACTTCAATCTAATAAAGCAGTTTTGGGGTGTGGTGGAAATTGAGATTTGAATCTTGGATGTGCAGCTGACGAAACTGCAGCAGCTGTGCGATGCTATCATGTCATTAAGGGCCAGGAGCTCTGAGGAACATTTCTAGCACTTTTTTGAATCTATGCCACAAATAGGGCAGTTCTGAAGGCACACTGTATATATACTTTTAAATATTAACCAAAAAGTTTACAGCTCCTTCACAACACCTTCTGCATACATTGTTGGGTTGTGTTTTCATCTTTGCACCCATATATCCTGTATATTTTTTATATATGCCCAAGAAAATTCTGCACTATTTTCTACCTAGTTTTTTACTTTTATTTTATTCCCCGACACTTTAATTTTATTACGTTGTCTTTGCACCAATTTACCGCATTCCTTGTATGTGCAAATGTACACGGCAAAAAATTCTAATTCTGATTCAAACCAAGTATGTAAACCCTAAAAGCTAACCCCATAAAGTTGGCCAGTGAGTGTGTATTTGTATTTCACCCTGGTGCAGGTAATGTTGGTGTAACTGACCTTGAGTATTTAATCACTCTTCAAAACAACACGTTTTGCCCATGGCCAGTGTAACCTGATTAATCACCTCAAGAGAATAATTGTGTGGGATGGAGCTGTTTTTGCTTGTCAAGTGATGACTTGTGCTTGCACCTGCACCAGGTATTTCTGATTTGATGCAATTTCAGCAAAGACAAAAGTCATAAATCACATTTGGTCAATATCGTTGCAACTTACTTGAGAACATTATATTATTGTTAAGAGTTATGAGGGAGCATGAATGAAAAATGAAATAGTAAGACTTGAATGACACTGAACTTTGTCACAGATGTTTTTTTCACTGTAAAGTATTTTCTTGCACAACACTGCTCCTCTTAGTCATCCTCTGCCCTCATTTCAAATTTCCTTCATGCTCTGTGGATTTTAAAGCAGCTACACTGTAAAAACTTTGGATGGTATTTCAGTGGGCAGAAGAGTGCCAAGGATGGTCTCAGAGTGTGCTGCTGGGGCAGCTTTTCTTTCCAGTGAATCCTGTTGGAATGATATTTGAGTCAAACCTCTTTCGTCAAAGAATTTCCATGAAACAGAAACCTCTTTAAAATCACAAGGCGTCCTAAAGGTCATGCAGGAAGCAAAATGATAGTTTTTCACTGGCATACATAAAGTCACAGACAGAAAGAAAACAATTCAAGGAGCTGTTTTAATATTCTAAGATACCTTTATTTTTACTTCATAGCTATTAAAACCTAAAAACATTAACATGGTATGTTATCAAGACTTTATCATACGGCCCGTGAATGTCTTGCTGTGTTTGAGACCGTACTTATAGACCATTATGAATCACTGTTAAGTATGTAGTGTGTACATTTTGTTTTTATTTTAGCTGCTATTGAATGTAATGAGATGATTCTTGGAACCAATCAACAGACTGCAGCATTTTTAGCCCCACCCATTGGCTTATTACTGTCAATTAATTGGTTAACATGGATCAGATATTGTTGCACTTTTCTTTTTTGACAGAGAAAAAACTTGTATATGTGTTCTGTACCAAACTGAACCAACATCATGTAGGTCATGTGTTAGGAACCTAATCAGACCACAAAGAAACTTGGGATCTTAATTCCCAACATTTGTGCAACAGCACCAAAAAGTGATTTTTTTAAATTTTATTTCACCTTTACTTATCCAAATCCCTCTGTCCAAGGACAGGGGATTTACAATGATTTATTAACAGGAAAGGGAGCTTTTCCACATTTTTCCTAATAACTTGGCTGAGAGTTATAGAAATTTCTTGACATATGCCTTAACACAGATTTGTGCACTCAGAGGTCTATTAGTTTATCCGATAACACACAAAAAACACGAAAGAAAAGTGATGAGAAAGTAGTGCAGTGTGTTCTGTAAGATATTTCTATTCATCCATCCAACAGTAATCTTCTCCACTTATCCCTTTTGGGTCCAGTGGCTATGGGGTACACCCTAGACTGGTCGGCAGCAAAATGCAGGGCCACATAGAGAGACAGAAGCATTTACATTCACTCTTCTACCTAAGGGCACTTTGGAGTCACCAGTCAACCTAATGAGCATGCTCTTTGGTCTGTGGGAGGAAGCAGGAGTGATCAGTGAGGAGAACATGCAAACTCCAGAAACAGAAAGACCCTGACCAACAAGGGATTTGAACAAGTGACCTTCTTGCTAGGGGAACACGCACTACCTGCTGTGCCCCCATGCTGCTGAGCTGTTTCTAGAGATTATATTTATAATAACAAAGGGAGGGGGCCTCCATTAAAGAGTCAGTTTCCCTTTTTACCTCCGTCGAGGAGGTTATGTTTTTGCCGGCGTTTGTTTTTCTTAGTTTGTCTGTTTGTTTGCAAGATAACACAAACACTACTTGATGGATTTTGCAGAAATATTCAGGACATGTTGGCAATGGCCCAACTTAAAATGATTAGATTTTGGTGGTGATCCAGATAACCGTCATTAGCAAACAACTGGTTTTGCTCAATAACTGTCTAACTAATAATGATATCAACATAATTTTAGTGCTAGGTGTAGGTTTTCAGGGTCAATGAATCATATAATGATGGTAACTTTATCAGTGAACTATTACTCATGGATATAACAGCAATATGTGAGCTACCTTGGCGAAGGTTTGCGCTCTCAGAGTGCTTTCTAGTTCCTAGTTTTGTTCATCAAAAGGTGTAAAAAACCTCAAACTGTACCCTTTGTAAGCTAACAGACTGACTCATATTAATTAGCTGAGGCATTCAAGCTGTTTAGCATCAACAGAAATAGCTGTAATTCTGCAATAGGCCACACTTTTCTTACTTTTTGCTTTGTCGTAGACTCATGCAGATTTTATCCATTGACTGAGCAGCCATCAAATCCATACCAAGGCACCCAGATCACTTTAATGCTTTAGTCTGCGATATCAGAAATCAAATGGTACACACTAAAACTTCTTCACTTAACTCGTTAAGTATTCTCATGTAACAATAACCATGGCAGATATACTGTATGTGTTGATACATGGTATAAACAGGGTATCCTGTTCTCTCTGTATTTGATCTGCTAGTGCTGTGGTCTAGGATAGCACATCTACAGTCACTCAAAAGTCACAAAGAAAAAGAAAAGTCCATTCAGTTTTATGGTTGGAAGTAATGTTTATTTGAACTTGTTTGTTGACAGTTTATGCCTGAAGCTGAGCATTTTTCTTATATTTGTGAGCAACTTCTAGCTGCTTTAATACACAGATACAGGACTTCATCTATGAATATCTCACAGAATAAAAATGTACATTTCCAAACTTATAGAAACATTTCATTAATCATTGTAACTACATGACACTACAGACTACAGAATGGTATTTGTTCAACCTTCCCACTGAGCCTGCCCGCCATCTGAGTCTGTTCTGAGAATCTTTTGTGCTCCTCTGGCTGTAACCGACAGTCTCCACAGACCTTCTCTTCTGGAATCGATGGAGCAGGATCCTGTACGCTCCTGTAACGGGACTTTTTATGTCCTGACTGTTGTTGAGGAGATGGGCCTCAGTGATGCCGAGGCCCTTCAGGGCTGCCTTCACACTCAGTTCATCTGAGCTGAGGTGGTGAGAAGACGTGATAATGTGTGAGGGTGTTGGTGCGCAGGCTGAATATGGCTGAGGGTATTCAATCCCTGTCATCCAGCCACTGTCCATGATTTCATCCAAAGTGAGACGCTCTGCAGGGGCCGTCCTCAGCAGACCTTTGATGATCTCCTGACATGTTGTGGGAACATACAGAGGAACGTCGAAGGAGCCCTGCAGGATGCAGCTCCTCAGCATGTTTGTGTTTGCAGCTTTAAACGGCATCGATGCCGTCACCATGAAGTAGAGCAGCACACCCAGCGCCCACAGATCTGCACGCTGGCCACTGTAACTCCTCTCTGTGAACAGCTCAGGGGCTGAATACGGAGGAGAGCCGCAGAACGTGTGAAGGACGCCGTTTGGGTGACAGGATGTGCTGAACCCAAAGTCCCCCACTTTGATGCAATACGTGCTGGTGTAGAAGACGTTCTCAGCCTTCAGGTCCCTGTGCACAATGTTATTATCATGCTGGGAAAAGAGAAGACAGTTTGAGGTTTTGTATGTAGCTTGGGTATTAAAGAGTAAATCGTATCTCCTGGGCCAGTTATTAAAAAAGTTTAATTTTAATGTCTAAAAAAGATCACAATGTGTGTTCATAATATATATAATATAAGGCAAACTGGTATGTCAAACATGAACATGGTACAAATATTTAAAGGGATACACAAACTTTTTTTTCTTCTCGTTTCTTGCCTCACTTGTTTGCGCTAGAGATGTGACGTTCGCAAATGACTCGTCTTTTTAACAACTCTTCTAAGTAAACAATGAGAACCAAGTCACAGTTGTGAGTGAGTCGTTTGTTTGCAAATCATTCTTAAATGCAAATTGCCTGTAAATTTTTAAAAAAGGCCAAAAAAGCGAACAGCTTACTAGGGCTGTAAAGTCCAAGTCGACTGGTCGACTTATTGGTCGATGCGTGCTCAGTCGACCAAAATTCTGATTGGTCGACCAAATGTATCAATTTATATTTTCCCCTGCAGTATATGGTTTATTTTATCAGGAGAAATGTATCAAGTGAACCGTTTCACAGGTAACAGCCTGTCTTTTAATGTATTCATCATTCATTTCAATATCAATATTACGTTAAGAAATTTTCAATATTCTAGCCTAATAATCCTTTATTCGTTTTATAGCTGCATGCCGCTGCTGCATGCGCTCTGCCCACTGCAGCGGCGGCATCCCTCACCCAGTCCGCGCTGGAATTGTATGCCTCATATAAATATCCAAATGCAAAAACGACATCACAGATGGAATTGTCAATTTTATTTCTGAGGGTATGAGGCCCATTGGTGTCATGGAAGGCCAAGAAAAACATTGGAACCTGGATATTCAGTGCCAGCGCGCCACACAATTACGCACACACATACGGCAAAATACGAGGGAGTAAAAAGAGAAAGTTTCTGCGTTAATAGATAAAGATAACAGATGTGTACGTCTCTTCGAATGGAGTCCTATATGACAGTGACTGCCCATTTCATTTATGAAAACTGGAAAGCAAAGAGTCTTCTGCTTGAGAGAGGTAAAAAAGGAGAGGCGGACACGGGAAGAAACATCGCTGCGGATTATATGAACTTGCCGATGCCTCAAAGGTCGAGCAGAAAAAAAAGTGTCTGTTGTAGTGAACAACGTGGCTAATATGGAACTCTGTATGGAAACACTTAAGTAGTCCCATGAATGGTTTAAGATGCAGGGCATCTGGAGGTGCGCCGGGCATACTCCCGCCGTGGCTGCAGCACGTCATGTTCTGGTGCATTTTAATAAGGGGCACAAAGCCAAAACTGGGCTAAAACAGAAGCAGAAGCAGGTGCTGATATAAGTTTAATCCAGCAGCAGCACGTCATTTTGTGGCGCATTTTAAAAAGGGACACAAAGCAGAAACACTGGGCTAAAACAGAAGCAGGTGCTGATATAAGTTTTACTGAGCCGCTGAGCCACTGAGCTCATTCCCGCGATTGGTCGATTTTTGGTGACAATTGTTGTGTTTTGGTCGACCAACAATTTCTTTGGTTGATTACAGCCCTACAGCTTACTCATAGCTGTTAATCAGTTCTTATCATTCACTTAAAAGAGCTGTTCAAGACTCAACTAATTTACGTCCGTCACATCTCTTGTCCAAATCACCCTGCAAGTAGGTCAACCCAAACAAAGGCTCTGTTTGCGCGTGGAAAAAGATGATAGGATGATAGTAGAAGATAACATAACTTAACGTGGTAATAAAATGAGTCACAGCAAGCACACAGGACCATTTAGAGCAGCTGAAGAGTTTTTCTGAAGGTTGTAGGAAGATGCAGGCTAACACTACCCATTGACTCCCAGTATTTGAGCTACCCTGGCTAGGACAAGCTTTGTCTGTCTCTTCATTGTTATTGTATGCACAGTTGAAAGAATTATGTCTATATGCTTGTCATGGACTCAAATTGAGGCAAGATACACACAAAAAAGTTGGTGCATTCCTCAAGGATAAAGCCACGTTCACACACTGATAGTTTGCTTCCACTGACATATAAGGAAATGTTGAGCCACATCTAGCTTAGTCAGGACACACAGTACTTTGCTAACTTCAGTTGAGCAACGGTGATGTTCGTTGGGAAAATTGACAAATTCTGCATATGCTTAAAAATGTCAAATATCATGTCCAATATGCTTGTAATGGCTATCAAAGGTTGACCTCTGTTTGCCTTCACTGCCCTAAACTAACAGCTGCATTAATTACTGTTGCTGAACACTGAGGCCAGTCCACCAGTAGACTTCTGCTTTATATGCTGCTATATGTTTGTACAACAGCAGCAGTATCAAGCTATGTTTGGCCAAAGTTTCCTCAAGTTGAGCATGCTACCCTTGAGTTATATCTACTTTTGCAAAGGTTTAAAATCTGTCTACCATTAATCAGGGGGCCGAGGGGAAATGTAAAAATTCACCAGCACATTTCTCCCAGCTTAAGATATGTGGACCTGTGTGGAACACAGAAAAATTTAATTAATTTTTTTCTGAAAATTCTTTGTTTCAAATCTTTAAGGAGTGAGCTTGAATGTGAACACGGCTGTCATGAACAGTGGGGGTCCATAGCCGCTGGGTCAAGTGCTGAAAAGTTTGAGAACCCCTGTACTAATGAATTCAAAGATAAAATGTCAACATAAAAGGCTTAAACTAGATTGAATCATTAATACAATATGGGAAATATATAAAATAAAGAAGTCCTTTAATACAACCCTGCTTTGCACTAAACCTACATTTAAACTAAACCAACATGTAGTAATACAGTGTAGATCATACTGCCCAATCTTGTCTGATTATGTAACCTTTTTGATTTCAATTGAGCAGGCATATTTCAAGTCCAAATCCTGGCGGGTGACTTCAATCATCCTGGATTACTTCTGAAGACTCAGTCAACGCCATTATGCTTTATGACTTGACAAGTCTTTAAATTTAAAGCCCCAGTAAAAACTGCAATTATGTGTGTTTTCATATCTTAGTCAGCATACTGCTATCTCTTCCGGCACCATTCAAGGTGTAGGTCAGCTGTTGCAACTCCAACTGACCGCATTGTTTCATCTATTTCTTTTGTTGTTTAATTTCTTAAGGTCATTTGTGTGTGTGTGTTTTTTTTTGTTTGTGTATAAGTTTATTTACCTGAGAGAAATGGACATTTCCAATACTAAAACTTTCCTTCATGTCACCTGTAACACTTGTGCACAGTGAGAAAAGTGCGGTGATGGTTTTATTAAACCTTGAACTTTCACCTTTAGATTACACTGTTACTGAAACTCATCGAAACTTAGCTGTGGTTATCGTGTAAGGCTACTTTTCGGGATATGCACATTTCATTTTACCCTCTTCTACTGATGATCTGCAGATGTAAAACCACAATTTCCCAGTTTAAAACCTGCCATTCTGTCCATCAATCATCCATCCATCCCTAAGGGTTAAAGGATTTATTAGGACTGAATATATGATAAATCAAAACAGTTTAAATGTTTAAAATGGCCCAAATGCCAGAAAGTCCAATACTGTACTTATACACCATGTATTTCAGAAAATCAGCTTAGGAGTGTGTCATTTGCTGTTTGAAGCTTATTTGTGTCTTCAAAAAGACTTCTTTGGCTGTAATAAATATAAATGTTTGATTTTAAAAAATTATCATATTTAGTCATTCATGGATGTTTGGTTTGAGAAACTGTGCAGAGCAGTTTTTATAGGGCCCAGTCTGATGAATCTATCCATCCATCCATCCATCCATCCATCTATCCATCTATCTATCTATCTATCTATCTATCTATCTATCTATCTATCTATCTATCTATCTATCTATCTATCTATCTATCTATCTATCTATCTATCTATCTGTCTGTCTGTCTATCTATCTATCTGTCTATCTGTCTGTCTGTCTGTCTGTCTGTCTGTCTGTCTGTCTGTCTGTCTATCTATCTATCTATCTATCTATCTATCTATCTATCTATCTATCTATCTATCCTTTGGTAAGTGCACAGATGTGTTCTTAGTTTGCAGCTCGGCCTGCTGCCTGACTCACCATGTGTTTGACAGCGGACAGGATCTGTGAGAACACCAGCTTGCTCTCCAGGTCAGACAGGCGCCCCCTGGTGCTGATACGAGAGAACAGCTCTCCCCCGCTGGCATACTCCATCACCAGGTAGAGCTTCTTAAACGTCTCCAGCACCTCATACAGGCGGACGATGTTGGGGTGTGCCAGCTTCAGCATGCAGCAGATTTCTGACTCAAACAGTGTTTGTGTTTGCTGGTCCAGACGTGTCTTATCCAGGATTTTTACAGCAACTCTTTCTGTTCGATCATGACAAAAG
The DNA here is from genome assembly GCA_036419115.1 of Scarus forsteni. Taxonomy (NCBI): domain Eukaryota; kingdom Metazoa; phylum Chordata; class Actinopteri; order Labriformes; family Labridae; genus Scarus; species Scarus forsteni. Next base: position 11,414,224 of record JAZDUH010000157.1, on the reverse strand, counting down.
TACAGTAAATCAACATTTCTGTCATGATAGATAAATAACTCTCTTTTCTCTGGTGTTATTCACTGTATAAGGTGTTGCTTTTAAAGCTGTATTTGTGTAATTATAGTGATACTGAAGACATTATGTTTAAGATGATTGACCTCTGAATCATAAGTGTTCTGATATCCTATCACCTCTGTGTGAACCAAAGTCTATCTTACACTGTGTCAAGCATGGATTTAGACTGAGACAAACTGATCATAGAAATGTTAAAAGATGTCATGTTTACTGAGTTTTAACATAATCAGGGAACATGTATGGATAGATTCTTGAATCCTTTTCGCACATGGCCAGCTTTCCTTGGTTTTGACACACTTTCCTTGAATTGAAATGCTTTTTTTTTTGGGCCATAATAATCACAAGGTGAAAATCTGATAAAGGAATGCCTTACTTCTTATTAGACAAGCCCTATTTCACTCCTACAGTGCCAGCTCTGTTCAGTTCATGCAGAGTGGGGCTGCAGGTTTTTATTCTTTCAAAATCAGCCTTTATTAAAAAGTTAGTGCACCAGGCTTCCCAGCTTCCTAGCATCTAAACATTTAGAGCAGTGGTTCTTGAATTGTGTGCCAGAGCACTTCGAGACAAGTTCAGGTGTGCCTTGGGAATATGTACACCTATAAATTAATATAGCATCCAATGTTTTCCAATGAGTTTATTTTCTTTTAAAGTACTCACCGCGCTTTTGTGTCAACATGCAGATGCAATTTTTGTCACTTTGAAATCACTTAAAACTCCAGACAACACTGCTTTTTCAGTCTGCAGTATGTTTATTGGAGTGAATTGTGATTTTTTAATTTTAAGCTCACGTGTGTTGTTGCATGGATGACATTTAACACGTTTCCAAAGAAGTTCTTCAATGTTTTGTAGATTAATGTTTCGTATTGGTATGACTGTTTATCAAATTGTATTACATTTAAGCATATTATTACAGATATGCACAGAGCCGCAGGGTACTGTCATGTATAAAAGAGATTTTTCTTTTTTTAATATTTCACGTGGACAAAGAGGTGTGCCATTACATTTTGGCTTGATTTTAGGCATGCCTTGGGCACGAATAGCTGGAAAACCCTGATTTAGAGGCTCTCAGTTATCTGGAACACTGTTATTTCCATTGCTGCATCCTATGACAGTGGTGTGTAATGAGTGTGCAGGCTCATTACAGTAAATCAGCATTTCTGTCATGATAGATAATAACTCTTTCCGTTTTCTGGTGTTGCTTTTCAAGCTGTATTTGTGTCATTGTAATGATACTGAAGACTTTATGTTTAAGATGATGGCTGGTTTCCTGGAAACACATCATGACCTCTGAATCATAAGTGTTGTTTAGATATCCTATCATCTATGTATGTACTAAAGTTTATCTTAAACTGTGTCAAGCATAGATCTCAGTTATCCTAAACACCTGTTATTTCCATTGCTGCAACCTGTGACAGCAGTGTGTAATGAGTGTGCAGGCAGTGAAGGAGAGCAGAGAGTTAACAGTCGTGGTTTGAGACAGCTCTCCTTCTGGATGTGCACCCCGAGCAGTCGTCTGTGGCAGCTGCTGGTGTTGTGCTCATCTGCACTGAGGTGTGGACGGGGACGAGTGATATGTAGAAATTACAGGGATCTCAAGTCAAACCTGCAAATGTGATGATTTTGTCTGGAGTCCATAGTATTTAAGAGGCTACTCCAAGTCAAGTCCGATGTCACCTTTGGGTGTGACTTAAGTGCGACTAAACACAAGTCTTTAACTCAAGTTTCCACCTGTGATTGCAGTATATTACAAACTGATTCAGCAACATTTTATTTTATATTTGATCCATACTGACTATTTTCAAACTTTTAAACAAAGAAGTGTTTTGTCGAAACCGCAGCAATACACCTTTTGTCAGTTTTGACCCACTTTCCCTTCATAGGAATAGAAGGTATTTATACCTGGGGAGGAAGGTGCGGCTTTATTACCCTCTAATAACTACTTATCAACTACAATTACTGTGGCACATGCAGATGAAATTGCATCACAGACGGATAAAGCCTCATTAAATATCATAAAAAAGCACCCAGTTTCTCACCTTTGGTCAGGTCATGTATTCCCAGTCTAACCTGGGAGAAGTTTCCGGAGCCAATCTCTCCCCTCAGCTCGTACAGCCCCACCCGCCGTCCAAACATCAGGTCATTCAGCATCCTCTCAGAGTGGCTCAGGTCATAAAACGCCTTCTCAAATGCAGAGTGCTGCATCACTTTCTGCTCCTGTGACTCCCTCATCTCCAAGTTTTCGTCCTCGGTTTGGGATGTCGTGGTGAAGACCTCCTCTTGATGTAGAGCTGCTGAGTGAGCCCCTATGAAGAACAAAACAGAAGCATTAGGACTAAGTAGCTTGACAGAGGGGTATTTAAGTATATAATACCATGATAAAACAATGAATAAATGGTGTTGCTGTACTCACATATTTTATCTTTTTTAGCTTTTATGCTCCCTCCTGCGTTGATGTTATTATTCCGGATGTCTGAATTCATAACTGCTGTCCAAATACACAGATGTTTCTTCTAAATCCAACTTTTTGAGGATGAAACAAAACACTTAAAGTTGAGTGCCAAGCAAAGAAATTCCCACAAAGTGAATACTTGATGATAAAGTATTGTAAATGATTCAAAGTACATGATGTGAAATCAAATACTCCGAGTGCAGAGAGCTCTATGATGCCCGCATCCTCTCATACTGCTCTTTATCTCCCAGTGCTGCACTATTGTCTCCTGCTGTATAATCTACACCTACGACATGACACCATGTAATCCCACGGTGTAGGACTCCTCCCACTCAGACAGACAATGACCAGGCTTTACGGTGGCTTCTTTAAGCCCTACACATGAACATTTACCCCCTGTAAGAGCTGGACATCATCCTAATGGGATTATCCCCACATATAAGAACTACATATGACCATCACCCCTGTTAGGGGTCATCAGAGTGAGAAAGTACACCAAAAGGTTCATTTTCTGGTAGTAAACATACTTAGAGAAGCTTAAACTCTTTTACTTTTACTATATCAGCCAAACTTTGCTATCCTATCAGTCTTTAACTTCACTGTCGAAGGTAAATGGTAATCTATGCAGTTTCAGATGATCATTCCTTTGATTTTCCAGCAAATCTGATCAATAAGAACCAGTTTTACCCTCACAATGTAAACCAAAAGCTAAAGAAAGTGGACTTACAGGGCCTCTCTGACCTCCAGAGCGGACTACTCAGTGACCCAGACGCTGACCCTGACCCCAGACGGAGACAAGGCCAGACTGTCTCCACAAACATGCTGATGAACGTCTGTTAGCTGCTAACCTCTGCTGCACAATCTGGACAACAGGGATATCCAACAGTCATCCTTGTTCATTAGCTGCACAGGTATGGAGGGGACCGTTCTATAATCCAATCAGTTATCATCTCGGCACGTGCATGATGAACTGATGTGATGGATTAGAGAGGGAAGACCGGCTGCTCCCACAGGAGGGCACTTTGTTTTACCTATTAAAACTACAGCTGTCCTGTTATCAGGTTTCATGTTTCTGTTTCTAATGTCAAGTCCAAAACATTTACCCAAAATTTGATTTGAGGATATAAAACACAGAATACAAAGCCTGAACTGCTTGTAAGTGGTAACACCATCTACATCCTGGCAGCTTTAGGCCCCCGTCAGGTTTCAAGTGCCCGGCAGTGAAAGTACAGCATGGGGGAAATCATAAAATAATGAGAGACTTTGCTTTTCTCATACTTGGTAACCACTGTCGATGTTTTGCTGCATGTCTTCTGATGATTACATTAGTACAGATAACTTTCATCTGACACCATTCACTATCTCCTGGCAAGCTAGAAATGCTCTCTGCATTACAGCTAGGGATGCACCATGCAGGATTATTGCTGATATCTGATTTGTAGATATTTCTGAAATCACTGTTGCTGATATCAATATTGATACAGATATTTTCTTGTAAAAAGTATGCAGTCTTCACCTAAAGCAACATTGGCTTATTTCTTATCTTAGCGGTTTTTTTTGGTTTTTTTTCTCCAAAACAATAATGTTTATGACTTAATGCAGACGTCCAGTGAAACTGAGGTGAGGCCTTATGTTACATTAAGACACTCTATGGGAATGCATCCAGTCTAACAACTTTTTAACTTAATTTCTGACGTTATCGATGTTGGACTGCTACTATCATGGATCCCTAATTACAACCATGGAGAAACCGACAGTCTTGGTTAACAACTACTTGTTATTGACTAATTTTAAGTTGTATTTAATAGAAGACAATTATTTAGCTGTTGCAGATAAACTATAACAAAAAACCAAAGTGCTTGTATGAGTTCACACGCTGAACAAAATAAAAGACTATTATTTTGGTAAAAGACAAATGTATAAAAACATAAACACTTTGTCTCTGAGTCAGAGACACTTGTGTTAAATTAGAGGATAATCCAAAACTGTTCTTTCGATACACAAGAAAAAAATTACATTCCTGTAATGGTTAAAACACCAATATGTAGAGGCTCTTTTTCATAAATGATGTGTTTAATGCTTTGATAAAATTATTATTTTTATCCATGAGTTTATAACTGTACTGTTTCACAAATAAAACAGAAAAAACAAAAGCACATTATAACTTCTTGATTACAGTTTTTACTTACATTCCTGAACAGAAATATCTTTCATTGACAAATATTATGATCAATGTTTTTCTGACTTCTCAGAAAGGTCCACTGAGCAGCTCAAATTTGGGTATAAAAAGGTGACTTCATTGTAAAATTCTTAAACCCTGCTCAAAATGTTTGTCCAATAACAAAAACATTTTTAGTTTTAAAACGGTTTCTGAAGGATTATCAGTGTTTTCTCACTTTTATGACAGGAGGTCTGATAAATTTGTTCAGCATCATAAATATATTTTAACTTTATATCTAATATATATAAATGTTAATTAGCCCAAAATATTGATAAAATTTTCATTGTATTAAAATCCAACTCTTATTACATATACCAGGAAAATGGCCCTAATCTGGTCTAATATAATCAAAAACAGGAAACTTAATATCCCAAAATGAGCTGTTCAGAAGTTTTTAATACAAAATCTCTCATTATGAGCCTGGACCTTGATGAACTCTTAGTGGAATGTTTAATTATTGTGGAGAACTTGCTCACATTTCCTAAAACAAGGCATGGTCATTAATGTTAAAATATATTAGTTTTGCCCTCCTGACCTAATAATGAAATCAACAAGTCAACTGCTAATCCGTGTATTACAGGGATTATGATGGAGTTTCAATAGGATTGGTTGTGTCTCTAATAAAAGAGAATCAGCAATAGAAACTGTAGTGGGCGTCACCTTAATCAAGGTGTCTGGGTGCTGACGGCCCTCTGAACGATGATCCGTTGATCCCGGGGAAAATGAGGGGATCAGATCAACACTTCAAAGAAGGACTAACACCTGATTAAGAGAGGGTTCACGGAGCAGAGCAGCAAACAGACACATTTCTTTTACTTTAACAGAATAATAGATTTTTATACATTATGTATAGAGTGTGAGTAAATGACTACTCAGTACATAGGCAGCTTCTTTTGGGTGTAAATTTGACTAAACACAGTGGAATTTTAGGCCTTGTTGGAACTTTTTAGCATTTTAGATTTATCTTGAGTTTAGCATACAGATCTGAAGGTTTACTTTTGACATCTTGTTTGAGTGAAGTATATCTTGGTAGTTAATAATAATCCATCCTCTTTCTTTTCTGTTAGGAGGAGGAAAAGGAGCTGTGTTTTGCTGGGCTGCTCTGAGGGGTCTGACCATTTGGTGTCATGTTGAATAAACACAAAGGTGCTGGAGTTTGGCTCAGGCCCCCACGCTGATCCTGTTTGTGTGTTTGGGCCAGGTTTTGTTTTAAGTCCGAGGTGCTAAACACCTTCCCCCTGAGATAAAAGATGATTAATGCCTTTGAATGAGCGACGCTTTAATGGCTCAAGGCTACTTAAGCCCTTCATTAGGCTGAGCTCGGGCCTGTCGACACACTCGAGTCTCTGGGTGACTCGCAGCAGAAACAGAAAAGCTGCTTTGAAGTGCTCGGAGGAACCTCGGCCCTCAAAAGCATTCAGCGAAATGGAAATTTGATTAGGCCTCGCTTTTTTCACTTTGGGAGCTTGTTGTCAGGTCACATCTGTGGCCAAAGCTTGATCCCGTATAAATATCAGAGGCGTCAGGGAACAGAGGATCATTCAGGATTTGGCAGCCAAGGAGAAGATTCAGAGCACAAAAACATGGATTTACCCCGACTGTTCCTTCTTCTTCTGTGTGCCCTGCACCTCACAGGTAAGTGCTGGGTAATCATTATTCTCATGCTTCTTCTTTTTGGTCTGAGCTACAAGCTTGAGCCTTTTAGAGTAAAGATTATATAAAACCAAGAGTAAGCTTATCTGACAAGTGTTTGCACCATTCTGACCTTTCAATGTTCAAATCAGTGCTAATAGAAATATCTGCATAATTTGGTCTGCTATTTGTTCTCTGTTTGATGCTAATGTCTTAGCCACTGCTTCATTACAAAAAAGATTTTAGACTTCATACATGATGAGAAGTTGAGACTGTGATGCTGGAAACCTTGCTGGGTGTGCTCAGCTAGATAGTTTTATTTGATTGGCTAGTTGCAAGACTGCACTGGATATGTGGTATAGATCAGTGGTACAGATAGATTTGAGTTTTGGAAAGAAAGGAAAAGAAAGAAAGTTTAAAGATTAAAGTTACTTTTGGGTTAGGGCTGGAGGATATGAACTTAAAACAAAATTCCAATATTTTTTCCACAAAATTTGATTTACAGTTTTAATCAATTTTTTGCCCTCTCAAAAAACCTCCAAGTGACACAAAACTAAGTGAAATAAGGTTTTCCTTTACTTATCAAAATATGTTTTAAAACTAAGCAGACTTTACGTCTTACAGTTAAAGTGCAGGCTGTAATTTTGTTATAAAATGTTGATTATGCAGTTCAAATGTAGCCAGGCCTATCTACATAACACTAAAGAAGGAGCTATTTTCACAGTATATTCAGATGTAGCCATCTGGTCAATTTTAATCTCATTTAGGAAAAAAAAGAAGCCTAAACATGTGTACATGCAAACCTGACAAGGGCTAACATCATGAAAACTATACATTTTCAGTGTTTATATTTTAAAACATTGCAACAACTTATGATTGGAGTAAGTTTGGGAAAAATAGATTTTTCATTTTTTTATCTTCTGCAGAAAATAATTTGAATAAATCTGTTTTATCGATATATTTCCCAGCCCTACTTTCTGTATGTAATTAGTTATTTTCTGACAATGCCAAAATAAAATTTTCTGATGTGATGCATCACACAAACATCAGTGAGAGACAGCTTCTGACTACTGATGAGGCTCAAATTCTTCTATCATGTGCATTTAATCACAAGTGACACTGAAGTTAATGTGTTTATGCATTTCTTGTTTAAATCTGAACCCTGATGTAAATCAATGTCCTCATAAACTCCACAAACTTCCTTGCTTTGACAGTTTTTCCTCTTGAACCTCTCACAGAAATGTTAAAACAAGGTATATAAAGTGAAAATGTAACCAAAGCAAACTAAACTGATGGATGTTGTGTTTTTCTAGTGACCACAGTGTTGAGCAAACACATAGATCACAGAAACCTGTTCACACAGAGGGTGTGCTGCAAAAGACAGAGCCACTTCGTCTACATTGGACAAGGTAAAGTTTTAAAACGTGTTTTAGACCTTTTATCATCAATGCATGTCTGAATCAGTGAATGAAAGATCAGTTCTGAAGAATTAAAAGCAAGAGTCATTTATCTTTTTATTCCATATCATTAAAGTAATGTCCTCCTCGCTCCTCTTACCGCAGACATCTCCGGGAGTCCTGTCAGTGTGGATGTGGGGATGTGCAGGTCTCACTGCGGGGGAGCGGCCAGGCCTTCACATGAAACAGGACAGCAGGATTACTCCAAACACCCCTCAATGCTGGAGTTCCTGAGGAGCAAGAAAGTAAGTGCAGTTCAGCGAGAAGACCACAGGAGGGTGATGTGACTTCGGCTGCTGAAGTTTATTTCAGTTTAGCAGAGATGGACTTGATTATAAAGCTGAAACTGAAGCATAACACATCTGGGATCATTTTTGATAAGCAGAAAAATAAATTATTAGGCTTTGAAAGAACACCAGTCAGCAAACTTCACTGTCAAATTTACATGTCCGGTGTGATGAAGTTTAGGTCTAAATAGTCAGCTGTGATAACACTTATCTGAATATAGAAATATCTCACATATTACTGTTTTCATTTTGCCATTTCTTAAAACAGTAAGAGTGGCAAAAATGTTTTTATCATTATTCATAAGAACACAGAGAAACATAGAAAGAAATGAAAAACAAAAAACGTAGATGTTTCTCTCTCACTTAATTTTTGTCTTATTTTACTTTTACTTAACTTTAATGCATCTATTTTCAATTCATTGTTTTTTAAAAATAACACATTTCAACATTTTTTCTCCAAATTTCACTGTCATCACATTATCAAATATCCTTATGTTCAATGTGACATTTACATCTCTAGTTTGTTTTGTATAGTTTAGTTTAAACAATTAGTTTTATGTTCCACTATGATCATTACATAGTTACTATGAATATAAACTTCTTTTTACTAGTTTAACGTTTCCCAAAATACATTTAGTTTTTCTTACTTCTAAAGCATAAAAGAAACCTTGGACATATGTTTTGGTTCTTCATGTTTTTATGTTTTACATGTTCTTCTATGGTTTGATTATGGCAAAAAAACAAAATCAGGTTTATTTTAATAGACACTTAAATTACAATAATGTTTCAGTATTAGTAAGTGATTCTAAAACACACAATGCATGCTCTCATAGAAGGAAGATGTGTCATTTTCAACATTAAAAATGAACAACAGATTCAAATATAATTGTCAGTGTAGAAAAATAAACTATAATCATGATAAGGTAAATAAAGAGTCAGTCTCATGCACAATAATTTACCCATCTGAATTACACTATTTTGTTAATTGTGAAAGGAGCTTATTGTTATTAAAATTAAAATGTGACTAATTGCCCAGCTCTAAATTCAAGCAACCTATTCTTTTCATTTCCTTAGATATTTATCCATATAAATAAAAGCTGCAATAAGCTGTTATAAGCTTCACTTCACAAACTGGCATACTTTCTTTTTTTTTGACAATGCTTTTGTATTTGCAGGTAATTAGTATTTTTACTTTTTAGTTCAATGTTTTTAGGTAGTCTTTCAGGGCCTATGTGGTAACCATAGCTATGTAGTCTGTAGTTAGCATCCGCATTGTTATGTAAGCCCTGAAAAATGGCAAAAGGGTCTTACACAGATGTATTATAGTTCTTATAACATTATAATCTCTTTAGTTTATGACAAACAAAGACTATATTTCGGACATTTAGCTGAAAATTCAACCCAAACCACCACAGACTTTGACGCATACTGTAGAGCTGGAAGTGCTAATATGCTAAGTCGTTGTTTCGTTCCGCCTAGCTTCCTCTGTTTTCACTTTAAATGTAATATAAAACTGATTTATTTATAAATTAATTGCTCAGATATCAGTGTTGACCTGATGGGAACACGTTGGGACATGCCTCTGACCTCACTCTCCCCTCTTAAAGGTGAAACCTGGCAGACCCGCTCCTCCAGTGACCCCGGAGCCCCAGGACCAGATGCCCTCCTGCGGGCTCAACCAGGTGTGTGAGCCGACAGGGATGCGTGTGGACCGGGTGCTGTTGTTCGAGGGTCCCCGGGAGGTGGAGGTCATCCAGGAGTGTCAGTGTGAGGTGAAGCTGAGCCAGTGTCTCCGTGTGCCCGCTCTGAAGACCTATAACTCCGATACTCCCTATGAGGCCGTCATAGATGTGGGGGGATGCTCCAAGTCCAAAGGCTCACCAGGTGAGTGGCTTTACCTGCAGAAAACATGCTTTACTCTGATGAGGAAAACAGAGGAGAGTAGGGGGTCATGGGGACAGAAAAGTATCCAGAGGAGAAGCCAACAGTGAGCATTTTACAGGATTTAGACAATTTGAGGTCGAAGTATGATTTATTTTTTATTACCAAGCAAAAAGATTTTCACTGTAAAAAAGGCAGCAGTTACCTCGTCCTTTCTGTAAGTTTTTTTTTTTTACTTTCTTGCCTGTGTAAAATTAAACCAGAGTCAAGTTGGCCAGGCTGTGTGTACACAGAAAAGGGATTTGACTCACGTTTAAGACGTTTTGGTCTTTGTGCTGAAACAAATTAATAAAGAATTAAGAGGAGAGTTGCCACATTTCTTTCATACAAATGAAGGAAGTCATGCAAATAATTAAATTCAATTTTATTTAATAACTCCTCAGTTGTTGGCAGACAATAGCGGAGTACATCATTATGATAAGGAACTGAAATACAGGATGAAACACCTATATTGGCTAAAACAGGATACTACATTGAACTGTCAAATGACAGACTATGCCCTATTTCAGTGGTTCCCAAACTTTTCACAGCCTGTACCCCTTCCGAAACTTGACCTCCAGCCATGTACCCACAACTCTCATGCACTTATAACACCGAGAAAAATAAATGTTTTAGCCTGCTGTACTCCGACCTCCCACATTTTACATGCATAGCATACAAATAAAACCTATTAAAGCGAATTATTTCTCACTAAATACATTGATTTACCAGCAATGTCAGTGGGCAACACCAGTTCACTTTTGAAAAAGAAATGTACATTTCTGAAACATTTTCATTAATGAACTTGAAGCTTTAATTAAAAGGCTGTCTGACTGAACTTGCTGTATGTTATTTTAAGAATCTTAGATAATTTAAGACAGATTTCCCTCTCCAAGATGCTTCAGCCTCTCTGCCAACACTTCAGGCTTTTATCAAAGCTCACAATACAAACATTTACCAGTTTGAACTTGAACTACTGAAACAACTGTTTAGACCTGACAGTTTTTCACGTACCCCCTACATGACTTCGCGTACCCCTTGGGGTACACGTACCCCAGTTTGGGAACCACTGTCCTATTTCAATGAACACTCAAGCCATCATTAAACATATAATAATAACTAGAAGTGCCCCAGGGGAGCAAACGTCTGCTACAGCATTTGCAGCACTGTCAGGTAAGTTGCCAAGAATAACAAATACTTTGAAAGTTCCTGATTCCACATTTGGATCACCACAAAAATCATTTGTTTTGTACCATGACCAACATTCCAAGAAATTGTAATTCTAATCAATATTATCAGTTATCAGTGAAATGCAAAAGAAAAACAAATTCTTGATCTGGATCCACATAATCACCAAAATCGTATCACTCCTCACTTGGTCCAGGACCAAATTCCCTGAATATGTGACCAAATCCATTTAAAACGTTTTGAGTTACCCTGTCGGCAAAATAACAAACACAGACAAAAAACACAACCTCCATGGCAGAGGTCAAAGAATTAGAAGATACCATGTTCAGGCCATCATTAAACAAGTTACAATGATGCATTTAGGGATTTAACAAAAAGCATGTCCTACATTATCGAGCAAATTGTTGTCAAACATAATAAATACTTGATAAAATGCTGAATCCACATCTTGATTTGGATCATCACCAACATCTGATCACCTCTGTCTGTACCATGAACAGCATTCCCTGAATTATCATCCAAATCAAAAGAGAAATTATTCAGTTATTATTGAAAATGTTGACACTGCTCTGTCTCCCTACGTTAACAAATCCTGAAGAAAAAGTCCTGGATCTGGATCACCACCAAAGTTGTATGGCATATATATTTCCTGAAAATTTCATCCAATTGCATCATTGTTTTATGAGTTATCCTGCTGAGAGTCAATCACTCAAACATAACCTTCTTCACAGAGGTGATCATATTTAGAATAATGATTTTATTTATAAATTGTGCTTCATAGACACCGAACATGACAGAAAAGATAAAAAACATAAACAAGGCAACATAAAAACAGAAATAAATAAAAGAGTAACCAGATGATATTAACTGAAATAAAAATGACCATAAAATGTATGTTGTTTAAGACGGGTTTGATGAACTAATGACTTCAGACAGTTAAGATAAATACACATTTTTATTGAACATCAGACTATGTTTTTATTGCCTGTTAGTTCATGTGTAAAGTCATATTTTATAAACCTCTCTTTATTTGTTTAAAGTAAAAGAACATTAAGATTTGTGCAATTACTCATGGGATTTTTTTACACAGTGGATGTTTTACTTTAAAATGATCTTTTTCAGCGCCTCAGTATCTTCTTGTTTAATTTATACCTTTAAAACCGGTTTAATGTAAAAGTTTTACGAAGACTTGAAAAAACTACCTTTTCATAGGATGACAAAGTAATAACTTCAATTTAAATACATTCATTTTTTGGTTTGAATCCAAAAGCATTGGCATCGTAAATTCTCCCATCCTTTAAACCCCAGTCTTATTTTTAAGTATTTTGGCAAAGATGATTTAAAATACTGAATTTAAAGTGAATACTTTTTGTCACTGGCTTCATACAAGTAAAAGCAAAAACACCTTATTTATTTTATAACTCTTGTATTATCCTTAAGTTTTACTGGAAAGTGATTTTTATTAAATCCTTTCATTTGCACATAATCAAATTGCTTCCAAAGCCATGTTATTATGGTTTGTATTTCTCTGGAAATTTAGAACTCAAGAAATCTTAATTATTCTATACAGATTTTTGAAATGAAAATCTTAATTTTCTTTATTTATTGCCCAGTAGAGCATATAAATATTATGTCATCTGTCATATTGAGCTGATTTAAGTTGAATGTATGACAGCCTTTTGTGCAGATTAAAAATTATTTAAGCTTTTTAGAATGTTAAATATGAAATCCTTAAACGCATTTGACTGTCAATTTGTAAAATGACAAAAATTCACCAGCCCCATTGGTCTTATAAACTACAGACACTTTAAAAAACAACAAAAACAACTTTTCAAATTAACGCTAAGCCTATTATTTATGAGAATTAGACAAATGGAGGACTTTGATTGCAACAGGGCTAAAAAAATTCTATTAATTCTGGGTGTTGAAAGGAAAATTGTTGCCGCTGTGGTATCTAAACAGTTTTCAGAAATCTTTCATTTTTTATTAACTTTAAAATAACATCTGATTTTGGACCTGTATGATTCTCCGGAGGCCCGGGTCGAAACAGCTCAGCACTGAATGGATCCACTAAATAGTGATGAAATGTTTCTTTTTTTTTAATTAACAGTGACCACAGATGAAGTTTAAATCAGGCAGTTTAAGACTATAAATCAGACACTTTGGTATTTTATGGGATTGATTCTAATACTATTGTAGATTCAAATATTTAAAGGCACAAACATGCTTTATGTGGATACCTGTCAAAAAAAAGCTTGATTCTCTCTGTTGTGCTTTACATTTACTGACATGATTTATCTTTCTATCTGGTTCCCTTATAAATAAGACTCTCAAAATTAAGTTACAGCTGGGCTACCATTAAAACTCTAACTTTTTCTTCATCCATCTTCCACAGAGGGATTCTCCTGCGTTCCCACTAAGTTCGACTCAGCCTTGGTGGAGACCCCAAACAAAGTAGACCTCATCCAGACGGTGGCTGCCTGTGAACTGAAGGAGAGCTGCTACAGGGTCCCATTTGTGGAGTACTACTATGAAATAGTCCAGCACGCAGACGGAGTTAAAGAGGAAAAACTTAAAGTGAGTTCTGATCACATTCGGCTCCATTTTAGTTTGAATTAGCGGTTTTATATTTAACATCAAACCTGCAGAATAAGTTTCATTTCCTCTGTGATAAACACGGCAGACTTAACACCAGCGGAGGGATTCATTTGTGAAGCAGCATTCACACTTTGAAATCAACTTTAGAGGAAATGGGGGCCTGAGTTGGGTGCCAGACAGTAATGAAGTATCTTTATTCATCAGTCACATGTGTGGAAGACGGCACTTAATCAAGCTAATCCCCAGGTCAGGGTCTGCGCTGCCAGACTGCAGGATGAGCTCTGTGCTTATTCAGACATAACCTGGAATAAATACACACATGAAGGAGTGGCAGGTTTTAGCTGTCTGTCTACTTTAGAAGAAGATGGGCAACTTTTTTATCCTCTCTGCCAGAGGGCTGGACTGTTACAGTACTATCAATTAAATGAACATATTAACATTGTTTAATAGAAAGTCAAACATAAAATATAGATTCAAATATAACCACTGTGAAGATGTGGTGCACTCATTAACATCGGTAAATGGAAATATGGTTAGTAATGTTTAATTCAGTGAGTTCAATACAGAATTCAACCAGTTGAAGGTGATATTTTCAATGCATCAAAACAGAGTATTTATGCTTTTTTAAGTATGTTCTACCTTCTGTTTTTACAGATTCACCAAAGAAAACAAATAAGTGTTTAATAAGAACAACTAGTCAAGGACATCTCCTACAATGAATGAAAATAATCAGATTATCAGGGATTGTCATAAAAATGTTTCTGGGCATATTGTCTTTATATGAGCAATATTAATGCATGTGAAGTTGACTAGCAGGCGGTCTTAAGTGAAGATGGGGCACACCAGTTGCCCCCCAGAAGCAGGCGCCAAGAATTTACACCAGTTTTTCTCTCTTATGCTTCTCATCAAACATTTTCCACAGCACTACTTTTCATGATAAACCAAATTTAATATGACGTTTTTTACAACAGTATTAAGGTTGAATAATGGGCACAGTTTGTCCCATCCAGCACCAAAAGTGTGAGTGCAGAGCAAACACAAATGGCCCCCGCAGGTGTCGACCAAAGGCAGTTAACATGCTAAACGGCATCTGACCCCCGACTCAACTGTGTCAATATTTGTGAGTAGCTGTGAGCTGACGGCCGTCTCTCTGTGTTGCTAATTTTTCTACAGGAAATAGATGTGGGCAGATGTTTGGGAGGCTGCACTACAGGAAAACGATGCCTTCTCAGGTCAGTACGAACAGAGCTGCCACACACACACACCTCCTGAGCCACACTCATGACGACTACCCGTGAACTCTGACACTCTCTGCTCACAGCATGTTGTCCCCTCAGCGCAGACCCTGCAGCAAATGTCCCTTTTTAACTCTCTGCTTGACTTTGAGAATTAACCAGGACTTTTAATCCTGAAACTTTCGGAGTGTGTTGAGATTTGAAAGTTTTTAATGACATGACTTAGGTTTGGTTTGATCTGGATCATTAAAAAACACAAAAGTGCATTTCTAAATACACTCACTTACCATTTTTATTATTTTACCAGTCAGCATTTTATTCAGATCTTTTGTTTTCTTCACCAGGTTAAGTACTTAATCAAACTACATGACTCCACCAAACATTATGACAGATATAATCACAATCAAAATGACTGAAGTCGATGAAGTGTGTGCCATTGTTAACAGACTATGAAAACAAAAAAAACAAACGCACAAAAAGTCAAGAAAAAGACAAGAAAATAAGAGCCACAGAGGATGTTAAGATATAAAATAATGTGTCACCGGGATACTTATTGAGAGGATAATTGAGAGAGATATCAGAAGGATGATCTTTGCTATCAAGGGACCAACATTCATTCTATTTTATTAGTTTTTAACTCTTAATTTTAGGAAGTTTCCCTCTTTGTAATGGTTAAAATACATTCTTTATAACTATCATTTCACTTTAAAAAGGGCAACAATGCAAATACACACTTACTGCATGAAGTCTGTGCTGTGTGTTGCTTTAGGTTCACAGAAGTCTCAGTCCACCTTAAGCTCAAGGAAGCCTAATATTCATATTTAGATCATCAGAAAAAGAATGTGAGAAGAACAGGTCCACAGACGAAAAGAAAATCAAATGTAGGTTAAACAATGAAATAGGAAATATGAATAAGTAGATACATTAAATATAATAAATATAAGTAGCACTCTAAGTTTGTAATAAAAATGCATGGAATTATACTTGGCAATAAAAGAAAAAATATGAATGTTTTTATTAATTTGGTTTTGTTACTTGTTTGTTCATACACCATTATTTTTTCGACCAATGGTTACAAAATGTGCCATTGCATAATCTTATGGTGAGTTTCTTCATATTGTACATTTCCCTCTCTTCTGTTTGGTGGGTTTCTAGTCAGACATTTCCTGGTTATTGCATGTTAGTTTTATTTTAATGTCCAGGGAGCCATACTGATCATTTTCTTTAAGGATATTCTGATAACTTTTAGAGTAAAAAGAATACACATTTATTACCATCAGTATTTTTTAATAATAATAATAAATAATAATGTTGAAACATTTTAAAGGCAGATGTACAGCCTAGTTTAATTCTAACACTCAGAAAAAGATGCAACTTTTTCCAATGCAATGAACTTTATTTTCCTTGGTTTTTGTGTTTTAATGCATTTTTGCACGTTTTATTTTCCCCACGGCCAACACAGGCTCAAGTTGTCCAGGATGTTTTCAGCATGACTAATATAATTTAGAATTGACTGAATTGCCTTTTTGTCTGAGGAGTGGGAAAGCAAAGCAGTCCTATGGCCAGTCTGAACTTGCATACACTATTCTGAGAAAACATTTTCTTTTCTATGACTTTTTCAACAATGCTGGTTAAAATTTGATAAAAGAACTTAAATAGGAGCATCTTTTTGCTTTGTTTACTAACTTTGGCTAACAAACAAACATGTCAAAATGGTAAATATAAATATCAGATCAGGACTTGGAATGTGAAGATACTTGTTATTTAAAAACATGGGATCAAAAGGGGTCAAAAGCTGATTTTGATGTGCCTACATTGTACCATCATATCACGACAATGTTTTTGTTTTCACACAAATAAGTGAAACCTATAACTTGACATGACTTTCATCTTGAAAGTCTGTTGATTGTCATATTTAGCAAAAATTCTAATTTTGCTGCTTTGAGTTATTTTGCACAGCCATTGTTTGTTTTCACTTCACCCACAGGAAGTCGGTGTTGCTTAAGAGAAAATGTTGCATCACATGAAATCAATAAGTCATCTGCAATACTCTTCAGTTGCCCTTTTTCTCCGTTTTTTAGAAATGTAGTTTTGGGTTTTTCAGGATCAAAACAAACCCGACAAAGTTCCACAGGAACCATCCATGAGCAGTGTGAATATTAAACCTCTAAAAGGGGGCTGGAAAGGCCTGATGTTAAACTAAATACCTTCACATAAAGCTCAGTCTCAAATCACACTCTTGCAGAACAGTATATGTTAAAATCAGGCAAACACATGGTATGTTTGGGACTTTTTAGGTCAGAATATAAAAAGACTAACAATTATTTCTGTGTCCTTCTGCAGGAGTCCATCTGATCCAGGAATCTGTCACCTTTGGGCGGACAGAGATTCCAGCTCGTGTGTCCCTCAGGGCTACGAGAGCCACAGCTTTCTCAACCAGCATGGACAGATACGCACCGTTCACTCCATCACGTCCTGTCTGTGCCAAGACTGAACGGGGCGCCCCCTACTGGACTTTAACATACACCGTCCTCTGTTTGCAGAGGCAGCTGTCTGCTCACTCAACCAAAGACTGAGACTTTGTTAAAAAAAAAAAACCCGCCAATCTAAAGTATTATTGTATTATATGTAATATATGTAGAAATGATAATTTTGTAAATAAATTTAATACAACAATATGAGACTGTCTGTTATTTTGTCAACTTCCCAAACTGTTTTCATTTGCAAACTAAGACAAAATCAAGAAAGAAAACTTAGGAGCGCTGATTTAAAGTCTGTTTAATGTGTTTATAAAGATGTTCTCCCAGCATCATCTGGTATTATGATCATAAAATCCTTTCTACGTATATACATTGTATATTTGTTTAAAAATTAACCAAGTAAACAAGTGTAGAAAGAACTTCAGTCCTTTCAGATCAATTAAAAATCCGGTAATTGTGAAATGGCGTCAAATAAAAGTGAGTCTTTGAAGGGACACTTGAAAGGGGCCGAGTTCTGTCTGTTTGAAAAAACACACGTGCACGTCGTCAGAAAGTCTTTATTTTGGTATCAGCGTGCGAAAAAAACACTTTTGTTTTTCTTCATCCACAGAGAAGAGCTTTATGAGCCGCTTTCAAGGCGCCATTGAACCGCCAGCTTTGATCTCTTCAATGTTTATTTCAGTCCGGAGGGAGCAGAGTTTGCTTTGAGTGACCACCTGTCTTTTTCTCGTGCGTAAAGATCAAAGTGACCAAATGGCGCAATGGAAAG
This sequence comes from Scarus forsteni, assembly GCA_036419115.1. NCBI lineage: Eukaryota > Metazoa > Chordata > Actinopteri > Labriformes > Labridae > Scarus > Scarus forsteni. Next base: position 11,395,931 of record JAZDUH010000157.1, on the reverse strand, counting down.
CCATCTTGAAATATGAAAGAGATAAGTTTACTTTGAAATGTTATCTCAGTCTAAACGATTGTGTTTTAAATGTCGATCAAGATGTAAAGTTTAGATTTTGTGCATGAAGATCAAACAAAGACACGATTGACGAGCCCACTCAGCGCGAGAGAAGAGTTCATAACATGAAACAAATTGAAAAATATCTGTAATGAGATTTAAATTCATATTTGTTTACAGCTGTATTACATTTTCTCGTGCGTAATTGTGCATAACGATCAGGAAAAATAAATTGAGAGAAGAGTGAATCTTGTCTGAACTTAAAATAAATCAATGTTTACTTTGGAAACATATATCTAAATGAATATGGAAAACATCGACTACTTTGTTATAAACTGCACCTGATCATGCGTAAAGTTCAAACAACTGAGAAGACACGAGAACTGAGTCGTCTCATTAAGTAAACAAGTGTATCCTATAAAACAAATAGAAAATCATATTTGGGTTATGTATATTATAGATTTTATATTCTGTAACTTTTCACCCTAGAAAAATCATCACGTGAAGCGAATAATGAGTTGAGTTATTTCTAATTCGATATATATACATGTATGACAAAAATGTCTATCAGTATGCTGTAAACTTCAGGTTTCCCTGTGCGTAATCGTGCGTAAAGATCAAACGACTGAGAAGGCAATCGAGCCAAGTCCTCGTGAAATAAATGATTTTATCCTGTAAAACAAATAAAACCAAGTGTGGTGACATATTTTCATTGTTTTAATTCCTCTTTTGTTGTATTTGTAACTGCATTTTCTCGTGCGTAATTGTGCGTAAAGTCCGAATAAAGACAGAATGATCTGGTAAGTGCCAAGGTAGTCGTTCAAAATGCCAACGTGAAAAACCTTGAGCTCGTGTCTATAATGACCGCAGTTTCTATAAACATGCTGTACACCATGAGGAGAAAATTCACTTTTCATCTAAATAGTGAACACTCAGCTAAAGTCGAGTCTGTGATACTTGGAGAATAAACTATGAGCTCCTCTAAAATCTAAATTCGGTGATTCTCCAGCTGGAATTCGATAAGCAGTTATGCAAATATCGCGACGTGAAGGCAGTGACACCCTTTTCTTTATTCAAGTAATTGGTTTCCACCTAAGACACTGAAGCCATTATTCTAATTTAATGGATTCATTTGAGAGCAGATGACCTCCCATGGAGAGTACACTTCCTAAAGAGATCAGCTGCAGGTTTGCTCTGCGCATAAACCTCCTTATATAAAGTGATTTCTTCAAGAAAAAAACACTCTACTAAATTTCCTCTGCGGAGAGCATGAAGGATTTTTTTTTCAAAGGCTGAATTGAGTTTATTTGAAGCTTTATTGCCAGACGTGAAGACAATGGGCTTGAATAAAATCTACAATCAGGCTCACACCTTGTTAGCACCGCCATTAGTCTCTCTTTACATTCGCTGATTGGTGATTTACATTTGCGGCCAAATAGCATCTTTACAGCTGTTTGCCAAGACTTTGGGGGCCCTGACGAGTGAACGACAGCATTTGATATAAAAGTGGAGCCTCCAGGAGCCTCAGTCACTCCAGCTCTAAGGTGCTGACTGGTTGAGGTTGGAGGACACGGATACACCGGGATTCTACTCAAACTTCTGCAGAGATGTTGATGTTCGTTATCAGCCTTTTCGCTCTGGCGTGCGGCACAGCTGCAAGGCCCTCACAAAACAACCTGGAGGATCAGTTCATCTCCGAAAACGAGCCCGAGGAAGTCCGATCGGCTGCCATCAAGAGGCTTTTGGAAGTTTTTGGGATGGAGGATCCACCGTCTATCCATGGACACAAACAGCCTCCTCAGTACATGCTCGACCTGTACAACACGGTGGCTGACGTGGACGGTGTGACCAAGGACCCAAACCTGCTGGAGGGGAATACTGTGCGCAGCTTCTTTGACAAATGTAAGAGATGGTTCTTAGTTGCACGCTTGCAGCGACGAGAATGCTTGTTCAGGTTTTTAATGATCTCATTTCCGTTGCAGTGCGCAGTGAGCAGGTGGAGTACAGGTTCAACTTATCCACGGTCGCCAGAACTGAGAAGATCCTGACTGCAGAGCTCCATCTTTTCAAGCTGAGGCCACAGGCGACTCTGACATTTCAAAGGCATCACTACTGCCAGGTTTGTAACAGCAAAACTTCTTAAAAAAGTGAAATCCAAATGCACCCACTCTCCACCTTAAACACCACCATAACTCCTCCATCTCCCCTGTCTCATCCAGGTCAGTGTCTACCAGCTGCTTGATCCCAGCAGGAACAACAACACACAGGACAAGAAGCTGCTCTCTTCTCGGCTCATTCCAGTCCACTCCACTGGGTGGGAAGTTTTCACCATCACACAAGCAGTGAGTATCTTCTCTGTGAAGCCTCCTCGTGACTCTGGGAGATGAAGTCTGCACAGGTCTGTTTGGAAATGAGTGTTTTAATGGACTATTGTGAACTTCTTTGTGAAGGTGCGGGCCTGGACTGTGGATGAAGGCAGCAACCTTGGCCTCCATGTGGTGGTTCGGACTCTTGGGGGGAGCCAGATGGACTCAAAACTGATCCGCTTTGCTTCAGGACGCAACCACCATCAGAGCAAACAGCCCATGCTGGTCCTCTTCACTGATGATGGACGTCGCTCAACTACTATTGAAAGCCTCGGTGAGTCAAACCTTAAGAAATGCAGTGATGAGGAAAATAGCCCAATTAATCACAAGGCTCAGGTTTTGTGAGCAGGGGTGTAGTTTTGAAATACAGGGCCTAAGGGGGACCAGGGGGCCCTTAACCCTGCAGCTTCCTCTCAACATGATAATTTGATCCATGTTAAGGTCGTCCTAACTGTAAGCTGCTTCTGTCAGCTGTGTACATTACCCATATTTTAAAACTCCTTTGAGGGATTTGGATATGCATCAATATCAGTGCGTTGTCATGATAAAACCGCACATCTCTTTGCTTATATCATCTCTAAAGGTAATCTTTGTGGAAAAATCTCAGTGTTCTGACTTCAAACAGATTACAGTTTATCTAAATGGTATTTTCCCCTCATTAGAGTAAGAAAAGCTGTTTCTGAATCATATTTGCCTGACATCTACATGATGGTGTTAGACAAAGGATAGGAAATTTATGAATTAACGAGAAGTGCTCCAAGATCTCAAACCTCTGCCAAGACTTTTCTAACATTCTCAGGCAAGTTATTGACAAAAATGTGGAAAACTGCCCTCTTTCGCATGGTTGTCAAATCCTTGAAAAGATTCCTGGATCCATATTTAACATTGGGATCACCACCAAAATCAAATGTCTCCTTCTTTGTGCCATGACCAACATTCTCGATGTCTGAAAAATCTGTTCATGTGATTACCAGGAGCAAACTCACTCATTTTGAGGCACTGGACAAAAAGCAATAAAAGGTGTATCCCATTTAGCTTAATTAATAACTCTGTGGAAAAAAAGGAGTCAGTTTTAGGTTCTTCTGACCTTCAGACCTTAATCCTTTTTTTAAGTCAAGACATTGCACAAATACATTTGCACTTTTAGCAAAATTTTGCAGGGTGGGTGATTCTGATGAAGACCTTTGCTCCCTGCCAGTTTGACCTTCTTGTCCAAACTTTGAATCTGAATCTATTTGCTTTGGGTATTGATGAAAATACAGTTCTTACTGACAGTAATTTCAGATAAATGCTTCATGTTCGTAGCTTAAAATGACTTTGGTTGAGACCCCTTCAATTGAAGTGGGACAAAATATCGTTATTCCAATATACATTAAAGTAGCATATACATCAGCCATAATTATATTTAAATATTTTAAATTTATCAAGAGAAGAAAATTGACTTCTTTTAGCAGTGCTAAACTATAATTTACCAATGTGTAGCCTTTGTGTCATCCTGGTAAAAGGGAAAAGGGTCAAATTTGTTGTGGCTTTAATCTTTGTTCTTAAATATGTACAATTTATAATATAACTGGTAAAAACAGTTGGGATTTTTTTTATCAGAGATAATTTCTTGGTTGATCTGCTTTATCAATCAATCGAGGGAGAGAATAATGAAGTAAGACAGAAAGTGTGATGTCTCCAGAGAGAAGAAGCCAAGATATTACAACTGCTTGACCCTGAAAACCCACACCTAGCAGTCAGAATTATGTTGATATCATTATTAGTTCGACAGTCAACAACGATTGCAAAATCCATCCAGTAGTTTTTGTCTTGCTAACAATCAAACCAAAAAAACAAATAAAGAAACAGAGACCAGCAACAACATAAGCTCCTTGGTTAAATAAAATGGCTGTTCACTTTAACGACTCTTCTGCAGCATCTTACTTTGAACCTTCAATGTACAACCTAACAGTCCTCTCCTCTGTCCTTCTCCAGACCCAAATGACACCACACCCACCTCCACCCTGCCTCAGGCCCCCATGTCAGGCCCTCCCTCCCGCAGCGCCCGCTCTCTGGACTACGATGAAGAAGGCTACTCCTCTCCCTGCCAGCGTCTGCCTCTCTATGTGGACTTCGAGGAGATCGGCTGGTCAGGCTGGATCGTGTCACCCAGAGGTTACAACGCCTACCACTGCAAAGGCTCCTGCCCCTTCCCCCTGGGTCAGAACATGAGGCCCACCAACCACGCCACCGTCCAGTCCATCATCAACGCCCTGAAGCTGATGAAAGGCATCGACAAGCCGTGCTGCGTACCCGACAAACTCTTCTCCATCAACCTGCTGTACTTCGACGACGACGAGAACGTGGTGCTCAAACAGTACAACGACATGGTGGCAGGAAGCTGCGGCTGCCACTGACGAAAAACTGTCACTAAGGACCGGCTGCACAGATGATCACATAATAAAGTGTAAATATTAGTGTTGGTACTTAAACCAGCTGCCCTTCAAAATTTAAAGGTAACGAGTGAACAATGTGCAGAGTCCAATATGTGGCATTGTAGTATATGTACATATGCATAAATTATAATATATGGCAGTTATGAAGTGATATCCCGAGAAAGATGTAAATGTGTATATTCTATGTTTTTGTGATTTATAAAAAAATAAACAGTAAAAAACAAAATCTATGAGCTGTATTTTTTTGTCACAAATGTTAACTTAAAATTGGTGCTAAGCATAATATGATCAACAGGCTTCACAATCAATCAATCAGTACATCAATCAATCTTTGTTTCGAGCAAATTAAAAGTAAATGTTATCTTAAGACACTTAAATTGTAAACCTATAGGCTACCTCTTTGTTATAATAAACACAAAGACCCATCATTGCCTAATCAGTGACTAATGAAGACTAATAAGACATAAAAGCTCATTTTTGATCTGTGGACATTAAAATAATATCTTGTCAAAATGTTATTTATAGGTATTCCTGTAACTGAATTAATTCGCCACCATAATGCTCTCATGTTTTCAACCTCCACAATGTTTCAAAACAAAACTTCCAATTCCAATCATGTTGTGACGCTGTGTAACGCAAAATAACTTGAAGCACTCAGAGAGCAAACTGAGACCAAGGTAGCTCACATAGCTGTTACATCTATGAGTTGTAGTTCCAGGATAAGGTGAGCATCACAAGATGATTAATTGACCCTGAAAACTGACACCTAGCACTAAAAATGATTCTATCGTCGTTATTTATTGAGCAAAATGATCGCTCGCTATTGGTGATTATCTGGATCACCACCAAAACTGAATCATCTCTTGAAATTTTCAGAAAAACAACACCCTGAGCTTTGGATAAGTTTGCTTACAAACAGACAAACGAACAAACGTATGTGGCAAAAACATAACCTCCTTGTCAGAGGTAAAGATAGAATACTATGATTTTCAAATCCTTTTCGACCTATATTCAACTGAAAAACTGCAAAGATCAAGATATTTAACATTCAAACTGGTAAACTTGTTTTTCCATTTGCAAATATTCTCTCATTTTGGGTTTGTTTCCTTCAACATATCCCAAAAAAGCTGGGACAGGGGTAACAAAAGACTGAGAAAGTTGAGGAATGCTCAAAAACACCTGTTTATGTTTTATATGGAAACAGGGAGTATCATGATTGGCTGTAAAGGAGCATCCACTAGAGCAATGGTATCCAAACTTTTTACATTGAGGGCCGCATAAAGAAGAATACATCGGCAACTGAGCCACTTGCTGCACCTCACTTCTGTTGTATTAAAGTAAAATTTTTAGGGTTTGGAGGCGGGTTATCACCTGTCTAGGGCCCCTTGTAACCCCGGGCGGGGAGATGGGGGACACTTAAGTCTTATCTGACTGTCAGACACATAACAAGAGTAAACTGCAAAGAATGTTGGTGCTTGAAGATGAATATTGTGAAATACTTTGTAAGTGAGACCTTTGATAAAGTTCACATGGCAGAAAATATACATGATTGTTGGTACTTGCTGCTGTAATTCAAATGTATTTATTCATTCAACTGTTTAAGGGGTCAATTAAAAATGGGCAGCAGGCCGTATTTGGCCCCCAGGCCATAGTTTGGACACCCCTGCACTAGAGGCTCTGTTGTTCACAAGCAAGGATAGGGTGAGGTTTAACACTTTATAAACAACTGCTCAGGTAAATAGTCCAACAGTTTAATAACTTTTTTCGATGTGCAATTACAAGGAATTTGGGGATTTCATCACCAACGATCCATATTATCGTCAAACAATTCATTCATCATCAAAAAACATTGAATGCTGTGACCTTTGATTCCTCAGGTGGATACTGCATTAAAAACCAACACCCTCTGAAAAGAATATTGTCATCAAAGTGGAAAAGTCTGCTGTAGTCTGAGTCCACATTCAAATTATTTTTGAAAATCCTGAACGTTGTGTTCTCCAGGTAAAGAGGAAAAGGACCATTCAGACCGTTATCAGAGCAAAGTTAAAAAGACAGCATCTGTGATGGTATGGGGTTGTGTTAGTGCCCATGGCATGGGTAACTTGCACATCTGTAAAGGCTCCATCAGAGCCAAAAGACAAAGCAATGCAACATTCTGCAGGGAGTCAAGACAGCATGGCTTCATAGTGAAAGAGTGCAGACAAGAGACTGACCAGCCTGCAGTCCAGACCAGTCTCCCACTAAAAACATGTGACTGGTTACAGAGCACAAAATATGACGACCGAAACCCTGGACTGTTGAGCAACTTAAGTAAGAATGGAGAAACAAATCCACCATCAGAGCTTCAACAACTGGTGTCCTCAGTTCCCTAACGTTGTTGTTAAAGGAAAGGTGATGTGACACAGTGGTGAACGTGCTCCTGTTCCAGCTTTTTCTGAATGTGTTGGAGGCAACAAATTCAAAATGAGTAAATATTTGCATTCTAAACAGCATCCCAATTTCTTTGGAATTGAGTTTTGTAGAATTATTGGTGAAGATTTGTTTTCCTCTTTCTTCGTACCACAGGCGCCTGCACTGAGGATGATATCAGAGCAATAATTCAGGATCTTAAAAGCTGATTGTCTGTATCACCGGATATGAGCATTTTTGCCAGTACTTAAATATTTTGGATGCACATGTTGGCCATAAACAGTATATCCCATATATTTGCTGTGTTATTGGCAGAATGTATAAATGCACCACGAGTGTTTACCTCATCATCACTGGATGTCCACTTTTATGAATCAAAAGTACAACTTATGAAAAATAACATGTTTTTCTTGCTTCACATCTATTTCTAACACAAATAGAATGTCAATAACTTTATAAAATAGATTAATTTAAATTGAGTAGGGACCTCATTCTTTCATCAAAACAGTATTAGTATCAATATCAATATTGGTGATACTGAGTTTGGGAAAAATCCAATACCGTGCATCCATAATACTTTCAATACCAAATATTACTCATCACTAAGTCAGGCAGACTTTCCACAAACCGTAGACAGTTTCATTATTCATACATTGACTTTTAATGATTTAAAGAAAATCTACATGTATTCAGAGTTTAATTTTTGTTCTTAAAGGTGTGCTCATTTTATCAGTAGACTGTGCCCATGTTCCAGCCTCCATCCAGCAGCCTGTGAGCCCCTCTTTAGACCCGGAGAGTACAGAGTGTAACCCGAGCAGAGAGCGAGGCGTTGGCCATACAGTGGCACTAAAGGGGGTTGATAGCACTTGGCATGATGCTGCAGGACAGCCCTTATTCTTTGTCAGAGGGGCTGCTATTCACAATGGAGAAAACGATGAAATGCTGCCATTATAACGGGGACCAAAGGGCCCACGGCGGCCCGACACCTGATCCTCTCTTTGGCTCCGGCTTCCTTTTGTCCCTGTATTTCATATCTGACATATCCACACAGCATAGAAACGCAGAGATGGTGGAGCAGCGATGGACGTGAGGCTCAGTGTCTGTGCGCTCAGACATGGGGAATAAACAGACCATCTTTACAGCACAGCAGCTGGACGCCTATCAGGTGAGGGTCTAAACTTATCAAGACTGTAGATTAGATTAATTTAAACAAGTGAGACGGTGACTCTTATGACCAAGGACACTGAAGGAAGGTGTTGAGCTTTTTTCTCTGCAGGGAGGTGAGGCATAATGTTGATCAAAATCCTTCAGATGATGCAGAAGCTCAACACATCTACAAGTTTTTGAGCAAGTTATAGCAGTTAAATATCTACTGCAACATTATTCCTCTGTTTTTATTTATTTATTTCCTTTTACTTATGTGATCATGGGACTTTTAATGGGTTGATAAATTTGTCAAAATGAGATGAAGAGATGTGAGAAATGTTGATGCTCTTAAAAAGATGAAAATATCACTCAAATGAGCAGAAATAATAAAAAACAAGAAGGACAGTTAACTCTAAAGAGGCATGCCAGCCCAGGTGTGTGGAAATATTTGAGTATTTGATGATTTTGTTTTCAAGAATTCGGCTGTTCCTTCTTAAGTTTTAACCTTTTTCATTAGGTTCATAGTTTCCCCTCTTTTAATTCTAAAATACATCTTTTTTAAAAATGAAAATTGTGCACAATGATCATGTTTTTTCTAGTAGTATTAGAAAAAAATCTTCAAATATCACAAACAGTAAATTAAGTTTACATGTTAATGTAGTCCAGTCAACCTTTATTGTCATTTCAATTTTATACACACATGGCGACACAACTTTCGGTTTTGCAACATGCATGTTCAATAACTGAGGAAGAAATAAGTTATCTTGTACTTTAATGGGATGCTGGACCATGAGCTGTTTTCTTTGCAAGGTGAGCTGCACTGAGGCAGACCATGAAGTTGATTATATTCATTTAGATGTTGAAGAAGCTCAACAGATGGAAAGTTTGAGTCAGTTGAAGCAATTTTATATCTACCACAGAATTATTCCTCTGTTTTACTTCAAATTTCAAATGTTTATGTGTCACTTACAGAACATATACATACAGTGATATTTCATTTGGTTTGTCTAGGACTCTTCTGCAACACATATAATTAAAAACGAAGGGAAAATATTTGTTCACTTGTACTTGTAACACTAAAACTCTTTAAATAAAGAACAAAGATAATGGGATGGGATACCAATGTATCTCCTTTAAACATTGACATTGTGCACAAAGCAAACATTTCTCTAATAATATTTGAAAAATCTGAAAAAATCCCAACAGTAAACTCAGTTTTACACGTTAAATAAGTCCAGTCAAGTTTAATTGTCATGTCAGCCTTACACATATGTATACACTGTTTAATTTGATTTTGAATTCTTTCATGATTGTTTTGAATATTCTTTTTCTTTGTACCATGACTTTGTATTTATTTTTCTTTTTATACAATTGTTTCATAAATATGATGTGTGTATTAGATGTGTTTTTATTATTCATGTCCTGTGTCTTGATTAAGACATTTATTAAAAAATATCATCAGTTTGAAATAACGTTGCAGCAGGTTGTTTGGTATATTATCAAACTGAACCAACAACTTGTTCTTTATCCTTGTAAAGTTTCTGTAATTGTTATTACTTAACAATTGTTGTAAATGTACTAACACTTCTTCCTCATAGGACAGTTTAACAGCCTGCTGAATGAAAAGCTGCTTCCTGAAGTTGTTTGTAATATCTAATGTCAAATCAATTTACAATTTTTTTTGCAGGACTGTACATATTTTACAAGGAAAGAAATTCTAAGGTGAGCATCCTTTTCCCATTCATGCACTGGTATAACTGGATCATTTCTAACATGTTGATCTGAAGTGTACTCCCGTGCAGAGAGAGACAGTCAAACTTTTATTTGACTTGACTTGATGGTGACATCTGTGTCTCGAGCTGTGATGTGTTTCTTATTCAGATGATGTGCAGAAATGTCCTTTAAAAGTTTGCTCATAGTTTCAGTGCTTTCTGATGAGTCGTTCTGAAGAAACAGAAGTGAAAGGACTTTCCTATTTTGATGCATTTTGCCTGCCACAGCTGAGTCTGCTACACAATGGTACCTGTAACTTTAAACTGATGTACAGTATAAGGAGAGCAGTCCTGTGGGGCGGACCACTATTGAAACCACTGCAGAAAAAAAAGGGACTGCAAAATAAGTGCAGCACCAGGTTAAAGCATGTAGATACACTGAAACAGTGCTCTATAACAGTGGTTTTCAAACACTTTCTTCTCAATATGCAATAAAGTCATTTGATTTTTTTTATTTCAATGATCCAGCAACACACATTCAAACTCGTCAGGCTACATCTCATAAAATCAGGTATCTTACCAGAAAGATAGAGGAAAAGCTTCAGAACTCAGTCCACCTTCTAATTCTTTTAACTGCAAAATATGGTGTTTCCTTTAAGATCATCACAGGTTACAGAATTAGCAGCTGTATGTGAAAATGAATGCACATACATAGAGTAACTGCTAGAAGTAAGTTATGATTGTACAAACTCCAAAGGCACACCAGTGTCCCAGTCACACTGTTTGAGAGCCAAGTGAATCACAAACAAAGTTCCCTGATACAAAACTTAGTCTAAACAGCAAACCCAGGATCCTCTGATGTGGTCAAAAATAGATCAGTCAAAAGAAAAGTGACCCAAATCAACTCAGCCAACTCTTCATCACAACACGCCCTGCTGACAAGTTCCTGTTAAATAAATTATTTGTACAGTCAGAGCCCACTGAACAAGATTTATTGTCTGGATCACCCAAACTATTTCCATAAAGTTTGTTCACAAAATGCCTGAACAGTTGTGGTTTTACCTCCACCGAGGACTTTCTGTTTTTTCCAGCGTTTGCTTGTCTGTCTGTCTTTGAGAAAGACGACTGAGAAAATATCACCGTATTTGGATGAAATATTCAGGAGACGTTGGCCACGGTAGAAAAAATGGTAAGAATTTTACATTTAGAATCAAATCAACATCCTGCAATTTTCCAAGGATTCACAAACACTGAGACAAGAAAGTGATTCAACATGTTACAAAAACATTGTGTAAAATTCTCTGTCTGGATGGATGGATGGGTGGGTGGGTGGATGGATGGATGGACAGAGAGACAGAGAGACAGACAGACAGAGAGACAGACAGACAGACAGACAGACGGACAGACGGACAGACGGATACAGACAGACAGACAGACAGACAGACAGACAGACAGACAGACAGACAGATAGATAGATAGATAGATAGATAGATAGATAGATAGATAGATAGATAGATAGATAGATAGATAGATAGATAGATAGATAGATAGATAGATAGAGACAGACAGACAGACAGACAGACAGACAGACAGACAGACAGACAGACAGACAGACAGATAGACAGATAGATAGATAGATAGACAGACAGACAGACAGACAGACAGACAGACAGACAGACAGACAGATAGATAGATAGATAGATAGATAGATAGATAGATAGATAGATAGATAGATAGATAGATAGATAGATAGATAGATAGATAGATAGATAGACAGACAGACAGACAGACAGACAGACAGACAGACAGACAGACAGACAGATAGATAGATAGATAGATAGATAGATAGATAGATAGATAGATAGATAGATAGATAGATAGATAGATAGACAGACAGATAGACAGACAGACAGACAGACAGACAGACAGACAGACAGACAGACAGACAGACAGACAGACAGACAGACAGACAGATAGATAGATAGATAGATAGATAGATAGATAGATAGATAGATAGATAGATAGATAGATAGATAGATAGATAGATAGATAGATAGATAGATAGATAGACAGACAGACAGACAGACAGACAGACAGACAGACAGATAGACAGATAGACAGATAGACAGACAGACAGACAGACAGACAGACAGACAGATAGATTTGATGTTTTTTTTTGTTTTTGTTATTATGTTGAATTGTTATATTTTATTTTGTTCATTTTTTTAATTGTTTTTCATTCAGTTTTATTTAGTCAGCACTTAAAAAAAATATGTTTTGAAAATGTTTTTATAGGATAAATGTAGATTGGATCGGATAACAATACTATTTGTCCTTAACCATATTTAGTGTGAGAACTTAAATTGCAGAGGAGTTTGGAATTTGTTCTTTTTCCGTGTCAAACTGAGATAATTAACATTTTTTCTTTATAAATGTAATTGTGTGGATCTAATAGTGTTGAATCTTGCATAAACCTAAAACCATCCGTGTTATGGTGAAAAAAGTGCAATACGTTTGTGTTTTTGGGCTTTTAAATGGTTGCCCCTAACATTGAATTATCTCTCAAATAAAGATCTCTTTAAAGATCACAAAGATACTCAGGCTTAAGCTTCAGTTATAAAAATTATCTTAGTTCCATCACATTAAAAATGCATTATCCACCTTGTAAAAATTCTCATGTTTAACAAAAAGCCTTGCAGGGTGCAGCTACACTTGACATGCAGCAGAATCCCTGAGAGGCAACAGTATTTAATGAGCACTAATGTGTTTGTATGTGGTGATAAAATCCTCATCAAACTGCACTGAATGTGATATTTTTAAGTAATATTCGCTCTTTTCATGAAAATGAGAAGCCACATCTGAAGGGGTTTATCTTTAATACATTTATCGTCAACAAAAGACAAAATATGGTTCTACACAAATAAAGATAGATTAACTGTATTCAGCAGAGATAAATGTGATGAGGACAGATGTTTGATCGTCAGTCTGCTCTGTTGTTAAGCCTCTTGAGATAGTAGTTGTTCTGAACTGGTGCTAATAAAGATTAATTGATTGATTTTAAAGATCTGTGTGGGAGGATAAATGTTGTCCTTTAGTTTGTGCAATTACACTCAACACATAATTTCTTTTTTTTAATCAAACATAATATTAAAGGTTCATTCTTCAAACCTTCCCCAGACTCTTCTACCGTTATCGGGATTTGGCCCCACAGCTCGTTCCCCTCGACTACACCAACCACCCAGATGTGAAGCTACCATATGAGCTGATTGGCGCCATGCCCGAGCTGAAGGTAGACTCGCTGGTCCACCTACACACACACACATACACACACACACTCTGTGTTCTCAATCCATAATTAATGGCCAAACTAATCGACAGAATTCTTTGAAAGGTTAGACGTTACCCGACTCCTTTAAACTTGAAGAAAGCTGGTGAGTCCCTCAGGGCACTCTTGTTGGAAATGGGTCAATTATATGCCTCTTTAACACAATGACAGCTGGGTAAACAGGAGGGCTGACGCAGCAGAGTTCACTGATCGGAACAGAGAAAGAGAAAGTTCACATGAAGAGGTTAAATATTTCAAGTTTATGAATTTAAAACAGACAAAGCTCCACCATGAAGCAAATGAGAGCAATCAAACGCATGGAAGCACCTGTTCATAGTTGTGTATGACTGATCGCACTAAATTATGTATACCAGTTTAATCAGGCAGATATGAATGTAAGTTTGTCTCTTAAATTTCAGGACAACCCGTTTCGTCAGAGGATCGCTGAGGTTTTCTCTGAGGACGGGGAGGGAAACATGACTCTGGACGACTTTTTGGACATGTTTTCAGTCCTCAGTGAGATGGCTCCTCGTGACCTCAAGGCTTACTACGCCTTCAAAATCTATGGTAAGATACTCCAAGAATTTGTAAAATCATAAAACAACATTGAATGCCCATGACCTTAAATCCCTTGGGTGGAACTGTATTAAAAACAAACATCATTCTTTAAAGATTTAACCACTGTCTTTTAACAGTTCATCTCTACATCTATAAGGTCAAACAAACATGCAAAGTGAACGCCATAAATCAGAAACACACAGAAATGCCATTGGCCTCTCTGGGCTTGAGTTCTACTGAGCTGAACTGATGCAAAGTGGGAAAGTCTGCTGTGGTCTGAGTCCACATTTAAAGTTGTTTTTGGAAATCATGGACTTCGTGTCCCCCCGGGCTAATGAGGAAAAGCATAATCCAGATTTTTATCAAGGTAAAGTTCATAAGCCAGCATCTGTGATGGAATGGGGCAGTGGGTAGCTTGCACATCTGTGAATCTAATGCTGAAAGGTTCAAACAGAGTTTGGAGCAACATCTGCCAACCAAGCAGCAACATTCTGCATGTGTGACAACAACGTGGTGAAACAGTGCAGGTACTAAACTGACCTGCGTTACAGTCCGGATCTGTCTCCTGTTGGCATGTGTGGCACATTATGAAGCAAGAAATACAAAAACAAAGACCCTGAACTGTTGAGGAACTGAAGTAGTACATCAAAAAAATGAGAAAAAGCTGAGCTAAAAAGCTTCAGTTTGTCCTCAAATGCAAATGGTGAATATTTGGGAAAAAAAAGACAAATCTTTAAATATCTTGAGTTTGAAGTGTCTTCAGCTGAATATGGCTCAGACAAAGATTCCCTATCACTGTAGTCTATTTTTATTTATGCTTTACAAATCATCCCAGCTTCACAAGAATTGGGGTTTGTATTTATCTTTTGGCTTGAGGTGAATATGCAGTCTTGTCCTGTTTCTTCACCACTACACCTGATTGTCCATACTTCTCTGAAAGTGTGTGTAGCCACCCTCCCTCTGCTATACCCAAGTGTCCATACTTCTCTGAAAGTGTGTGTAGCCACCCTCCCTCTGCTATACCCAAGTGTCCATACTTCTCTGTAAGTGTGTGTAGCCACCCTCCCTCTGCTATACCCAAGTGTCCATACTTCTCTGAAAGTGTGTGTAGTCACGTCACCCTCCCTCTGCACATACTCCTCTCTTTCTGGACTCTGGTGAGAACAATTGCTCTGGGTTCAGTTTAATCTTGGTCACAGGTGGTCGGCAGTGATCTTGACCTGTTAGTCTCCTCAACATGCCTTGTTCCCTGAACCTGAGGAAAACACCCACCCAAAACACAAGGGGGCCAGACGCTGGGTTGTGTACCTTCTATAGGTCTGAATAATGGATGAGAAGTTTCCTTGACCCATGACCCAAGTTGAAGTGTATGTAACTTCTTCTCCTGTCAGCGTTTGTTAATTAGGGGCGACCCTGGTCCAGAGCACATACCGGCCTTTGAGAGGCTCTTTGCCGCCATAATGGGGCTGCTTAATGATTAATAACAGTCCAAGCAGAGTCTGCTATGGTTACAGCACCAAACCTCTGAACATTTAAAAAATACATGTTTCATGTGCTGCTCCTGAACTTACCAGGGAAATATTACTTTATAAATCCTGTTAGTAGTTTGTACTTAGTGACATATCAAAGTAAGACTACTTTTCCACTTAACCTATGTTTTAAATGCAGTGAAGGCATTATATTCAGGTTTTGTTTATCAGTTTTCTCTGTTAAAAGAAAATAAATCAAAGTGATAACTCAGTATTTTTGAAATGGGGTTGCATGAGATGCATGCCAATGGTAAAAACATTAATCCATTATCCACAGGATGAGAAGATCATTTTATTTGTCCCTTCATCGACTTAACTCCTTAAAGTTTGTGCATTTCTGTTCATGAGGTCAAACTGTGGAACAGCCTGGATGTCACTTTATGACATCCAGAAAGTGACATTTTGTTATTCTTACTGTCAGATTTATTGAAGGGCTTACAGTTTTCTTCTAACATAACACACACCATCTAAACATGAATGCAAGGTCAAACTGTATGTTATATCTTTGGCTTTAAGAGCTTGCTTGCAGCCATCCTTTAAAGGTGCTATGAGGAGAATCTATTACCGGCGAAATAAAGACTCTGCTACCCATGAGCACGTGCAGCGACTGTCATAATGCTGCGTTCCAGTAACCTCAGAACTGGGAGTGACATCATCTCCGACTTATTGGTGTAGCACACCCTGCGTTGTTGTTCACAAATATCACATGAAGAATGTGATTATCACTATGGCAGCATTTTTGTAAATATAAGTCTAACAATACTATGTATACAGCTGGTCTAGAGCGACACACCCCAGTCAGAAGAGCAAATAAATTGATTATTACAGGAGCTAAATAGCTGTTCACACTGGGGACATCCATCTTCGATTGTCAACTCGGGGGTGGCGAGGTTTCACCGAGTTCCCAGTAGGAAATTCAGAGTTTGGGGGACGTTTCAGTTGCAGTTTCCTACTTGGAACTTGGAAATTCCTACTTCTGACTACAACTGGAACGCACCAAAAGACATGACCCAAGCCAAAGGGTGTGTTTGTTGTGATGCTAATAAAAATGCAGCTCGGACCTTCCTCAGAACTCTGCATTGCTTTACAACTTCCTTTTTCAACAACTTACAGGATGCAAAGCTACGAGGTACTGTATCTCTTTCTAGTTACGTAGCGTTAGTTTTTGATGTGTGACGACAAGTAATTTCTGGAAAACTTAGAATCGTAGTTTTGTAGCCGGCTATATATCACTTCTAACAGCCCGGTGCTCTAAGACGTGTCCAAATAATATAAATTTGCTCTAGTTTTAATTGTCTTTTTCCTGAAGTTGAGTATCCAGGCCAGTCCAGCCCTGTCCGACCCGACCGTGAAGCTAAAGGATAGCATTTATAGATAACCTATTTTGATGCTATAAAACTCATCTTAAAGTGTGTATTTCCATCAGGCATATATCTAAAAGTGAGACTTTTTTGTAATTACTTAGAAACTCCTCACAGTCCCTTTAAAAAAAACAATAATGCTTTAAAAATCAAAAGTGGGGCAACATCAGATGCATTTTATGTTGCAAAATGAAAAGTTCAAATCTCAGTTTTATGTGTCCATCTCAAACCTTATTTCCGGTATTTGTTGGAAAAGTTGTTGTAAAATCCAAAATACCGGTGGCCCTGGGAACCAAAGTGCTAAAACACCAACTCACTTATACAGTCCAAGAGCTTCCAGTTATTTAACAGATCTTAGAGGGAACAAGCTCAAAAACAGCTGAATGACTATTCATTGTGAGAGAGGCATTAACACTTGACTTTTTTTAAATCACAAGCTAGAGACAGAAGAACAGATTGCAGAGTTTAGTAATACGAAAGCAAAGGAGCACAGCAGCAGGAGAGTATAAAGTAAAATATTATATGAACATTTATCAAAAATATTTGCAGCATTAGTCAATTTCCATCCCCTTATAAACCTCTCTGGCCTCATTTTTCAGAGGGTTCAGAATTACCTGCTGTTCCCTGAGTAAACACTTAAAAACAAAGAGTTAAGACAAACTACTTAGAATCCATCAAAAGTCTTAACATTCTCTCCCTTTATACTCTATTCAACACTGATGTATTTCTATGTTTCATACTTTAAAAAACTTTATTACCTTGTAAAGCTCTTTAAGTTGTCCTAGTGCAATAAAAAGGACATATAAATAATTTGCTTTATTGACATCTTCATTGCCCATCTGATGTCTGTTTTTCTTCTTTTGTCGTCAAGATTTCAATAACGATGACTTCATCTGCAAGTCTGACCTGGAGAAGACTCTGAACAAACTCACCCGTAACGAGCTGACGGAGGACGAGGTGAGGATGGTGTGTGAGAAAGTCATCGACGAAGCTGACCTGGACAACGACGGACGCCTCTCACTGGAGGACTTCCAGCACATGATTGTTCGAGCACCAGACTTCCTCAGGTAGGCTCAAATGTCACCTACATAATGAACATAGGGACACAGATTTTAGGTTAAGAATCAATAATCATGATGACATATGCATTTACTCACCTCTGCACTGAATTCAAAGAGAAGCTTCAGAATATTTGTGTCACTGTTTTCAGCACCTTCCACATCAGGATATGAAGAAACGAAGCCAAAATATGAATCTTAAGACCTGAAGGTATCGAAGGAAGCACTTTAACTACAGCTGATCATCATTTGATAAAGACAATTATGATGTCTACAGCAAAAAAATATCCAGTGATACATTCATATTTTGCTTTTTTGTAATAAAACCTGCAATAAAAACATTCTTGCCTTAATCAGAGTTATTAGAACGTTGACATTTAGCATCTGGAATAAAGACTGTGTCCACTTTTGAACTGTGTTTTGTTTGTGTTACATTGAAAGTCTTGATTTTCTTTTGTTGGTACAGCAGCAAAAATATTAACAATCATGGTGTTACGGCAGTTTCATATTGAAATGGTTTCACTGGGGATGGGAAACATGTCAAGCTCTCAAAATACACACACAAATATAACAGGACATGGAAGAAATTAACATTTCACTGTTCTTTTTTCTGGTATCAATCTATCATCCATTCAGTTCTATACCACCTATCCATTTCAGGGGTCTTAAGCCTATTCCAGCTGTCATTGGCTGAAAGGCAGATACACCCTGAAAGGTTGGCAGCCAATCACAGAGCCACATAGAGAGACTGACAACCATTCACTCTCACACACAAAGGCAATATAGAGCCACTGATTAACTGAATGAGCATGTTTAGTCAGTGGGAGGAAGCTTGAGTCAGGGTTCCCTCGCCTTCTGAAGAAACCTGGAAAACAATCGCCCAATTTTCACTCATGGAAAACATGGAAAATTAGGGAAAAAGTAAAATGTCCTGGAAAATTACATTTCTTACTTCTTAATTTTCAGTGAACAAAAATCAAACATAAGACATGAAGTGGAAATGTACTTGGTAACCAGTGAACACCTTGCCATAAAATATGAGCAGATAAATTAATGAAAATTAAGGAATAAAACATAAAAACTGAAAACACTGGTGAGAAAAAGAAATAATAAAAAATGGAAAAACGAAATTTAAACAGCACATCAACACACTATGTTAATAAAACAGCAGCATAAGTAAAGAAAAAAAATAGTATACATTTTTAATTTTAAGACAATAATAAAAAAAAGCCTGACTTTACAGATAGCTAGTCGACAATGCTCATGTTCGAGAGTAAGAAATAAATACATTTTAAAGGGGGTGAAAACTTTCTGGATTAGTCCTGGGAAATGATTCATAGAAGATTGGGAACCGTGTGGAGTGCCAGGAAAGAACAAACTCTACACAGAAAGGCTCTGCCGACCTGGGGAGAGAACCAGCAACCTTCATACAAAATCTTGGCGTACAAGTGCTTTACATTAAAAATGAATAAATCAACAGAAAATTAAATACAATGGAAAACAAGACCCCATCCTAAGACATATAGAGGGGACAGGAAAGAATGTCTGTGGTCCTTAAATCTAAATCAATCCTGGTCATCTTCAAAACAAAAACAATTTTATACTTACTTATAAAAGGATAGCATGTGTGAGGGATGTCCAAACGATGGCCCAGTGGCCAACTGTGGCCTTAGGGACACCTTTAGTCAGCCTGCAGCAAGTTCCAGAAAGCAGAAAATTGTCCTACATTAAAAGTTGAAGCCTGTGCTTTAACAATGACTGAAGACAAACTGATAACAGATTTTAAAGGCAGATCAAACTTCCTGTATTATTAAGGTCTAATTGACGAAGGATGTTGTGATCAGCTTCAAGCACCTTTCATACTTCTTTCAAGTTCAGCATTTTCCTCCTGTTTTGTGTCTGATGGTGGAAAATGGGTCGTCAGGGTTCAATCGTCCTTCACAGATGGGCCAATCCAGTGGTAGTCTGGGTCGACCCGGCCCCCTGAAGTCTAAAAGGCCACCCAGAAATCATCTAGAAAGACTGACTGTTTGCCTTGTCAATCAGGTAATGTTAAGTTGTAAGAAGGCTGTTTTTTTTATTACATTGCTGGGTTGAAATGGGCTGGATGTCCTTACATTTTTGTGAATGTAGCCCTTGGTGAAGAAAGTGGACACCCTTGTCCTATGTGAAATCTTTGGTCTACATAAAGAATTACTTTGTTTGCAATAATTGATCACTATAAACAAAAAAAGAGTCAATATTAGGTGTTGAGGACTTCTTTTGTTGCCGTGGTATACAACAAGGATAGATACCATTTGATTTTAACAGAATCATTTCAAAGTTTGTTTTTATGGCACTGTAACAACTGTTACATATAAAAAACAAAGATCCATTCAATGTGCTGCTAGAACACCAAAAAATATTAGAGTTTTATCCAGTAGTCCGGCCTTAGGCAACATCACCCAACCCATCACGACACCCTTCATTAACTATGAGCATCAACAGCAATTAGTGTTTTGTATCAAAAGGATATAAAGTTACAGATGATTACAAAAGAAAACATGTCAGAATATTCAAGCCAGGTCAAAAAGAAGATGAACGCCGCACAGTGGAAGTTCAGGGTCAACCAACTGTAGTTTCCTTTAATAAAGACAGTAAACTGATGTTTGGTCAGTTTTATAATCTTATTTTATTAAATCAAAAGTACACATATCTACAAATTGTAGATAAATTATCATATGGGTTTAGAAAGTACAGTACAATTTAAGTAGATCTTTTCTTTCAATGTGATATTTACAATGTTTTTCTCTTTTGTCAAAATGTCTGCATTATTCTCCCTGTGTACTTCACAATCGATGGAATGAAAGTATGGCTGTAAAAAGGGATGTTCAGTATAATAAGACGTGTGATAGGAGCCTTAAGAAAGAAGATATGATTTAAAAACAAAACCAAAGATGGAGCATCATTTCAGACGGAAATGATACGGCTTTGAGTCCCACAAAATTCTCCTCCTGACGTTTCTGTTAATGACTTAAAGCTACAGCATCATTCGAACAAGACGGCCTCACTGACCTGCTGCACCGGCTGTGTGTGGTGTTTCTCTACACAAGCAGAAAGTATTGAGTTGTTTTCACTTGATTTGACCGATCAGAGAAAAAACCCACAGCCCGACTCTCAACACTCCTCCTTCCATGTCCATGTAACGCAGCCTCCCCTCCTACCTCAGGCTCAGTGAATGATGCAAACTAAATAACGCCCGTACATTCAACTGTACAGGACTACAAGCACGTCTGAAAATGACTTCACACGAATATGCACAGGTCCAAGATTCACGATGCATAGCTCACCTAAGACAGAACTGAGTGTTAGCGGTTAAGACAAATGGCCGTGGAAGTCATGAGGTCCCAAATGATTTGATATTAAAACTAAAATAAAAAAGAAAGTGCAGGCAAGCAAGAGCTGATCCTCCCTTGATATTGTGCATACAGGAGTTGGATTTTCAGACCAGAAAATGCAGGAACAAAACATGAGGGATGATGGGAAAATATGAGACATGAATGTGAAATGGAGGGTACATGTTTGGATTATACATGCCTAGTTCACTGTGGCTCGTGTTTTTTATAAAATACTGATTATATTTGAGTTTCAGTGCTCATTTGTAATGCATACTTTGCTGTAGTGCCACCTAGCTGTCAACTATGACCAAACACACACGATGTACAATAACACCATGGGACCATCTCTCGGCTAACATGTCATCAGCCCCAAAGAAATGACCTGTGAAAACTAGTTTGGCAGGGCAGTAGCATAGAAACAGAGGCTTGCAAATTATTCTTCTTCTTTTATAAATATATATATTTGAGTCAGACTAGGCTTTTCAGTGAACTAAGACCAGGACAGTGCTTTAGAAGCAGTGAAAGCAAGAGGAGTAAGTCATTTATAAGCAACAGGGCTGGGCAATATATAGTGTTCCGTCAAATATGATTTATGAGACAATAATGTACTGATAAAACTTAAAATCTGCAGTTTCTGTTGACCTGTGCTGCTCTTCTGGTACCATCAGTCTCTGTCACGTTGGCTTTTGCTGCCTTAATCCCCACTGCCCAAAGAGTCGAGCTGCCACCCCTACCTGCTGTCCTTTTGTGAGGAACAGTATGCATGGTTTACTCCTCAATATCCTCACTTCAGGATAAAATGAGGGATTACAGTAAAGTAGCCATTTTCTACAAGCTTCACAATAACGAGGAGAAATTTCTCAACAGCCTGATGTTGTGTGTAACTGTGAGGTTACAGCTGCACATGCGTCACACGTTGTGACTGTGCATGTCTCAGCATTTTGTACAATATCAGCCATCAAGATAAAACAGACATCACGCCAAAGTTCACAGCAGCTTGTGTTGGAAACGACAGAGCAAATACTCAGGGAAAGATTATTGTTATAGTAATGCCACTGTTTGATAGATTTAGTTTATATATTTGTAATGTCAGATCTATTTTGGGGTATTTTTGTAATTAGTAAAAATCTGATGTGATGAATAGTTTAATTTTGTGGCAACGGCAAAACCAAAAAACCTAAAAACACAGGGAACGATGCTGTAAATTAAGGTTATTAAAACATCACTGAAGTCTCTTTTAAAATAAGAAAATCTTAATTATTTCAATGAAAGGTGGAATCAAAAATACAGAGACTTCATTATTTCAGTCATATTTTCAACCACGACATAGGGAGGTGTTACAATAAGACTTAAATATGTTGACATTAGGAAAAATTGGTGGAAGTGGGAAGCAGTACTCGCATTATTTTTTAAATCCACCAACTTTGCCAATTGTTGCAAATAAATGACAACGTGCGCAGTTCACCAGCAACTTGTAATGACATACTAGAACCATTAGACAGTCCTCAATCTCAGCTTTGGTGTAATAAAACAAAAACAAATGATAACTTCATTTCTATATGTTTGATATACTTAATAATCTAAGTTTTTATACACAGGTTTGAAGCACACATTATCAAACAATATCTAAAAACGTGATCGTACATTAGGGCTGTCACCTTGTACTCGATACTCAAACGGCTGTTGGGGATAAATGTCTACTTTAAGAGTAAATGAATATTCAAATGTAAGGTGTTCAGAGCAGCAGCACATCAGGGCGCCTAGAGCAGTGGATCGTTTCATCCAACAGAGGGCGCAACCCGACCGTCAGCCACATGCGCTGCTCTCTTGACCTCAGTAAACAAAGAGTTGACACTCTGAGCGGACAATAACAGCACTGAATCATCCGAGGAGCGCTGTGTGGTAGTATTTTGGGTTCTACACCAGTGATGTCGAACTTAAAACCAAAGACTGGGCTGTGTGTCGATCATCTAAAAAGCAGTGTACGCACTCATCCTCCACATCAAATTAGTTGGCTCGACTGTCAGCTTTTCATCCAATTAATGTCGTTGAGCATGTGACAGTGTTTTTCTGCAGGGTCTGACCCTTACTACTGGACGGGGAGGGGCAAAATAACCAAGATATTTGGTTATTTGCGTGTACATTTGAAACCTGAGTCTGAAGAAAACTGACCGCCTTATCTTAGGTTAATGGTTCAAATGTTTCAGTACATTTTACACACTGTGTTGGAGTTACTGAAGTTTCAATTATTAAATTTTAAACAAATCCAAAAACTTGGTGGGCAACATTGTTTCCTTATGGAGTACAACCTACACGAGTGTCAGCGATAATCTCTGGCTAATTACAATTTCACATGTGAGTGTCCTAACTGTCCTGTGGCAGGACATCCTTCCATCACTCAAGTCGACGTGGACAAAGAGCGAGGAGAGAGGATTTTCAGGAGGGTCTGGAGCGATTTACTTTGATTTCTTTGACTTTTCTCCCTCAGCTGAGCTCTTAAACTCTTTCAGGACAGTGGACATAGCAGAGCATTCATCTGTTTCAGGGAGTGAAATGATTTACTTTCACTTTCAACACAGAGGAAGAAACTTTGGCTCACAGAAGGCCATGCATGTATGTGTCCTTAAGTCAACAAGAAGCTCTACGTGTAACTTGATGTACTGTTTACAAGGAAACATTTGGCATGGAATGACATTACCAGATTCAGAGTGGACAGCAGGCACGTTAGCACACAGTGTAAGACTTGTGTTTTGTGGTTGCAATGGTATCAAACACGTAACAGTATGATTCGATTTTTACTAGAATGATGCCACATTTGAATATTGTGAAAATGATCTGTTGTTTTTACAGTGAAAACAACTTTGACCTATACCATGAAACACTGTTTAGCAAAAAATAAATAAATAAAAAGACATGATTTTGGTCCATATTGCCCAGCCCTATTAGCATGTGTTCTAAATTCAGGAAATTTGCCCACAATTCCACCAAGACTCAACGGATCAACCTTTTCTCCGACTAAGTAATCGTATTGTTGCATTACAAAACTATCACTTGGCACAGACTACACACAAAACACGAGTTACTGGTAAAGTGCAAGGAGAGCTGCGTGAATAGCAGGAGGAGAAGAAGAAGAAGAGGGGGCTTACAGTGCTAGACTTTGATTTGTGGATCAAATAAAAACCAGGACATCATTCAGCTTTTCTGTGAAGCAGAGCTGCAACAAAACCCTCAAGTTCAATCAAAAGGCAACATTCAAACCTGAAGCACTGCAGAGCAGAAGCAGCTGTTACAGATCATAAACTGTCTCCATCTTTTGTGTCAACATCTGAATCTGACTATCACGAAAAAAATATATATATATTTGTCAAATGCAAGGATTCGGTTTTGAGTTAAATGTTAGTGAGCTAAATATTTTGATAACGTGAGACATTTGAAGGTTTAAATTCAGGATATTAAACACTGAGAGGCATTGGATATTTATCTAAAGTATGAGCTGTCTTGTCAAAAAATAAGTGGTCATAGTAATAAAGATTAAAGTCTTTGACTACAGTAAAAAGGCAGCATTTTAATTAGATGCCCGTTATTTTCAGA
The DNA here is from genome assembly GCA_036419115.1 of Scarus forsteni. NCBI lineage: Eukaryota > Metazoa > Chordata > Actinopteri > Labriformes > Labridae > Scarus > Scarus forsteni. The sequence goes on along the minus strand of JAZDUH010000157.1, from coordinate 11,371,022 downwards.
GCAATATCAGCACAGACAGATAGTTGCCTAAAAATGTGACTCTGTATCTGCAGAAATTGAAAATCCTGCCAAAAACTACACCATGTATTTTAGCCACACCTAATGGCCATTGATATCCCATAAATTGGCTGTAATACTGACAAAATGCACAAATGTACCATGTTTTACCTCTTCATCACTCTATTCTAGTCTATGCTCATAAATCCAAACCTTCATTTACTGAAGAATAAAACGTTTTTCTTGCCTAACACTCGTTTCTACCATAAACAGACCATCAGCATGAAGAAAACCAAGTTAACTTAAGGTTTTGTGCTTTTGAAAAAAAATGTTTTTATTGTGATTATTGTAAACAAGAATCCACCGACTGTTATGAGTAATTCAAACTGTTTTTTTTTATTAAATGAAACACTGATAGACCTAATTCTAGGATTTGGTAAACCCACCAGACATTCAGAATGTTTTAAAAGATTTGTTGATTAAAAGTGATCAGCTACCTAGGCATCAAACTTGATTATAAATCTTGCTTTTAATTAATTAAGAAGAAGCATTTCACTGTAAACAAATGTAGAGGTAAAGTTAAATTGAGTGCTGCGAACTAAAGAAAACATTCTTTACTTCTAGATTCAGGATTTTGAAAACTAACATTTTCAGAAGTTTAGGGCAGTTTTCAGTGAACTAATTTAAATAAATATTAAGTAACTCTTAGGCCTGTATTACTCAAAAATGACTCAATTATGCATATTAAACTACCTTTTGTTATATACTTGAACTGACATTGTAGTTGTAGAACACAGTTTAAGTGTATTTTTTCCTTTAGGTTGATTATGTAATGAGAATTTTGTTTGGCAACAAGCTTTGCAGGTTTCTTCACCACACAAGGCCTCAGAACAAACATGTGATCAAATCAACACCCGGCTTTTATTTTGACAGCAGTACTTCATCCAAACAATAAAAAAAATCTGGATTATGTTCCTCGGTTATGTTGCCAAGCTGCTCTCCAGCACCTGGAATCCATCACAGAGAGGTTAAACAGAGTTGGAGGCAGAGTTTAATGATTGGGACTAGATGAAACACATCTGATGACTGTTAAAGACCGCAAAGGACAGATCTCACATGGAAAACTCCGGATCAACCCCTCTGACTGCCTTTTGGGTGGGATGATTCTGAGCAGCTCAAAATAAAATGAAAGCATGTGCAACTCTGTTTCACTGACGCTCAAGCCTTTCAGTCTCTGGCTCACATTTAGAACATAAAAAAGATAAGAGCACTAATAAAATAGATCTAGATCTTACTTTTGTATTTGTAATCCCAAACATTGACATGGATTTTAAGATTTGTCCTCCTCAGTTGTGCTACTGGCTTTGTGAAGTATGATCGTGTGTGTCGTAAAAGAGACTAACGCTGAAGTAAGAGCTCGTCTGTCTGTGGAAAGGAACATGAGTAAATGCCCCAGGCTGAGTCCTCGACCAGTCAAGCACTCTGACCCATGAAGACAACAAACCTCCTCAGAAGGGAAGAGATGCACCGCTGGAAGCTTTGGGAAGAGGAAGAGAAGAGGGCGACTCCTCTGCTTACTTGGATTTTAATGGTTTGTGTGTGGACTGGAAGGGCGGGCCACGGATGGGTAGAGGGAAGGAGGGGGTAGGAAGTGCTAAAAGCGAGCACAGTCCTGTTTTTTTTTTTTTTCTTTTGTCCAGCCAGCTGGCAGCCAGTTGTGGAAGGCCTCTGTCCTCAGAGTAAGCTACAGCGGAAGAAGCTGGTCTTTTTCTGTGGCTCTGAGATCTTGACTCCGTGGCTGGTCCCCTGCGGCGTGTTGCCCTCCTGCGAAAAATAATAACCACTTTATTTTTTCTGCACATTTAACAAGATATGTTAAAGCGTGGAAGGGTCACTCTCAGAGATAATCAACGTACACATCAGCAGTCAAGCTGAAAACAAGTTTAACTGAAAGAAAGGGGACAGAGCAGAGCTCAGGGGGCAGGCAGAGAAATAAAACAACACAATTAGAAAAATTCAACAATAAATAAAAGAAGTTAGTGAAGGAACGTTACAGGACTGTAACAAGACAATAAAAAAAGGTGAACACTGATAAATAACCACTCATGCTCAGAGAGTGTAAACCTTTCCCGAGGCATTTCTCATGTTCTCAGATGAGATATCGAAACGGTATTTATATCAAATACTTCAAAAATTCCAAGCTCCCTATCCAGATTTGGATCACCACCAATTATAATCACTTCCTCCTTGTGCCATGACCTTCATTCCTTGAAAATGTCATCAAATCTGTCAAGAACTTTTCTGAGTTAGGAGCAAAAATGTGTAAAACCTGCTCTCTCACAGCATTATCAAATCCATTAAAATGTTCCTGGCTCCGCACACTGGATTTGGATCAGCATCAAAACTTTACCACTTTCTCCCTGTGCCACTTCCAACATTCCCTGAAAATGTATTTCAAATAAATCATGACATTTTTGAGTGATCATGAAAAAGTTGGAGCCCGCCCTATAAAATTTAATCCAAGTCTAAGGGCAGATTCACACTGAATGCATTTAAATAGAGTGAGGGCAGTGGTGCGTATTTACATTACAGCTGGTATTTATGTCCAAAGAGGTAGAATTTGTCACAGAAAAGACATAAACCATTAAGTTCCACTTCCTGTCTGTGCATCTCAGAGCTTAAGCTCAGTTTGCCTCCTCTGGTGAGAAACTTTCCTCATTGTTCAGAAAGCTTTAACTCTGGTGGCCTCCAGGGTCAGTTAACCAATGAATCCAGTCACCTGTTAAAGGACTTTTTATGGTTCTTACTAACAGTTAATAAAGCGTATTACTGTGGTTAAAGTTTATAGAGACAGAGCTGTGGCAGCAGGGAGATGCAGCCACAACTTAGCGCCTGGTATGAAAGCCATAAGCATCTCCAGACAGAGATTGCACCTGCATCAGCTACACGCAGCCAGTGTGAAAACACTATAAGAAGTTTAAAAAAAATAATTTCTGGCAATGTTATGCATCCTCAAAAACATAACTGGATCACCACCAAAATCAAATCACTTCCTCCGTGTGCCATGAACAATATTTCCTGAAAAACTCCTTAAAATCAAAGAGTTCAAAGTGAACATGTTCAAAGTCATGTTGATTTTGAACATGTTCACAGTTCAAAATCAACAGTGAACATGTGGAACTGCCTCGAGTTGCAATGTTGACAAATCTTTTTAGAAAATCCTTGCATCTGCCTCCTGATTCTGATCCTCACAAAATTCAGTCAGGTCTTTCTGTGCCATGACTAACGTGCCCTAAAATTCATCAAAAGCTGTTGGAAAGTGTTTGAGAGTTTTAGGAAAAATTTGGGAAAAGGCCATAAAATATCGTTAAATGTTCATATTCAGGAGTACTTGTGGGTTTGGAGGTGAACATAATGAATTTTGCCCCTACAAGCAAAGTGGAACATTTCCTGGATCCACATCCATGTTTGCATCATGACTAAAGCCTCATCAGTCCTCTCTTGTGCCATGAACAACATTCCCTGAAAATGTCATCAAGCTCACTGAAGTGTTTCAGTGATTTTACTCACAGACAAATCGACAGAACACAACCTCCTTAGTGGAAGTAATCAACGTACAAAAGCAGTAGAGGGTAGATGTGCAGGCAAAATATCAAAAGACTGATAAGCAATCAATAAAATACTAAAAGAAATCAAATAAATCAAGGAAAACAAATAAAAAAGCATCACAAACAAATCCCTGATGTGCCATTTATGTTTTCATAAGCTGTTTCTCCTGGCTGATGTTGCGAATACAACTGTTTTCAAAACACAACACATTTCAGCAGAAAAATAAAATAAACCACTAAAGATGCTCAATACAAAGATGACAATAAACAGCTTACCAATTTTGTGTCCATTTTTGATTTGATGTCTCTTGCGAGTGTAAGAAATGCCTGTGATGAGAAAAACATGAACGTTGTTAGACTGATGATCAATAATACTTAAACTATCCTTTGAACGAGGCTGAGAGGCTCCTACATTCTCCACGTTGATGTTAGCCTTTGCACTGGTTTCCATGAACTTTATTCCAAACTCCAAAGCAAGCTAAAAGGAAAATTACAAAAAAATAATCAGATTTGGTCTGATAGTGTGATGGTGCTGAAACTAGACGTTCATGAATGCTTATAAATAAAGCAGCAGACATATTCCCACCTTCTCCCCTCTCTCTTTGGAGACCTGCCGCTTGTCATTGATGTCACACTTGTTACCCAGGACCATCTTCTCCACGTCAGATGACGCATGCTAGACCAAGACACACAGATTTGATGAAGACAGCTACTGCAGTGTCTGCTTAAGGCTCTGCTGCGGCCTCTGTGGATCATCACTCACCTCCTCAATGTTTCTTATCCAGTTTTTGATGTTTTCAAAAGACTTCTCGTTGGTGATGTCGTAGACAAGCATGATACCCTAAGAGGAAAATGGAGATTAAATTTAAGGAGCTGAAAAGAGCAACGACATGGCTTCCTTAGCAAAGTATCAACACCCACCATTGCTCCTCTGTAGTAGGCTGTTGTGATTGTTCTGAAGCGCTCCTGGCCAGCTGTGTCCCTAAAAACACAAAAATAATCATTTAATTATTAATGAAGTCAAACAGAAAACAGGGTAAGCAGTGACAGGGTTGGTGTCTATGTAGTGGCTACATAGTATGATGAGTTGATGTACTCGAGGTTTGACAAACAGCAATTCACAAGGTTTTAAAATTAGTTTTTTTGAGGTTTTAAATGCTCTTTAGAGCAGTGTTAAATTTGTTGACTAATCATTTTCAACATAGTTTTCATCAACAGCCATTTTTCCCCTGAAGAAAACCAGACAGCAAACTGATATAAACAAAGTGCACATGGACAAAAAGTAAAACTAAATTAACTGACATTTTCCTCAACAAATAAATACTAGACTAAAATGTTCAACAAACTTAATCCATCAGACCTAATCTGGTCTTGTAGAAAGTACAGACAAGTTAGGAATATATCCAATCACAGCTACTTTGGTTGTTTGGAAAGGTTGGATGAGTTAAGCGACATCCAATCACAGCTGCATTAGTTTCATGGTGGGATAAGTTGGGTCAACTTAACTTAAGTCAACTTATCGTTGAGAGGACCAAATTTACAGTAGATTTCATTAACTAAAATGTTGTGAAATTTCATCAACTAAAACTAGACTTAAATGAAAAGAATTTAGGGGTGCTGGTCTGGCGGAGTGGTTAGCAACCAGGCACCCCATGTACTTGCTTCTGCCGGTCCAGGTCGAATCCCGCCTGTGACCTGTTTGCAGAGTGTCTTCCCCTACTCTCTCACCCCCTTTCACAAGCCTATCCACATTCTTTCTCATATCAATAAAGGCACAAAATGCCCCCCCCCCCCCAAAAAAAATGCAAAGAATTTAGATGACTAAATTATGACTAAAATTAAAAATAAATAAAAAAAATCAAAATTAGCACTGCTTTTAAGTGTTTGAAATGTGTCCCTCTAATTATAGAGTCACCAAAATATTTAATACACGAGTCTGACTTAAGGCAAAACATAGAGGATGCACAAAAATATCAGAGATATATCAGATATGCAAATTGCTGCTGATACGAGGCAGATATACTGGCAGCATTTATGGGTGTACTGGAATACTTTACCTTCTACGCTGAAGCACTGCAGTGAATTTCAGCACATTAAGTTAAATTCCTACAGTGCCTCTGCTGAGGTTTTGCTCCTTTATAACCTCATTCCAAAGTGTGTTCTATGGACGGACGTTTAAGGTCTTTATAACAAATTTAACTTCAGACAGATGTGTTTTTATCTTACAGGAGTAAAGAGATCAAATCAAAAGTTTTGCTTTCTGTCTGTTCTAAACCCAAACAGACCATCTGAATAACCCAGAATTTCAACATTTCAGCTAAGCAAAGACTTGGTGCTCTTGACACAAAATACCTGTACTGATATCGGCAATAATCAGGTTAGAAATATCAATATATTAGATATTGATAGGAATCCAACACTGTTCATTCCTCATTTGTGTTACATGAAAAGTGTACTGAACTTGATTTTTTAGCATCCAAAATAAAGACATTTTCAGGTCACGGGGTGTCCAGGAAATGTATGTCTGCCTTTTTAGAGGAAAAGCAAGTAATGTGAGATTGTTCTTTATCCTAGTGTAATGTTTAAAAACAAAAGCAGTGGTAATTCGGTTTTTGCAGTTAAATATTCCTTTTGTTGACAAAAGCAACTACTACCTAATAACAAGGAGCCAAACATTTTACCCTTAAGCATTGTATCTGTTTTAAGCAAACTGATGGAAGGCACTGTATTTTCACAGATCCAGTCTGTCTTAACAGTTCTGGATTACAACATACACAACTTTAGCAGTTTTCAGATGCCTGGTTAAAAGATTTTGACAGAAAACTACTGTTAGATACGGCAATGTTGGATTTTAGTGCAGCTTCTTACAGACCATGGTCCTCAACTAACTGAACTATCTGCAGACAGTTTTAACCCTCAGCTGTTAAGAAGTTACTTAATCAACAGACAACAATGTCTAATATTTAAAGGTACCTTCCCTTCCATGAAATATCTACAGTGTGGAGTTTCTCAGGGCAGCTGCTTAGGGCATCTTTCAAATATCATATTTTCAAATGATCTTCCATAAGTTTTAAAACAGGCAGGCAGAGCTATATCTGCAGGTAAATGTACAAACATATCTCTGCAGGAAATAGCCATGATCCAAACAAAATGCTTAAGAGATAATTAGAGCTGATTTCTGAGTGGGCTTATAGGCTTAAGTTGAACATCTCAAACACAAAACAAGTAACAGCAAAACAAGCAATACAATCCTAAACCATGTCCCACAATGTGATCTAATACTGTCAAACGAGAGCTAAAAATGATTCAGCTTGCATAAAAGCTGCACGCCTGACTCAACTGCTCAATGAGGGACAGAGGGGAAGAGATGCATGAAAGACTGTCATGGTCAGAGGTAGAGGACAGGCCTGCATGCTGTCTGGTTCAGTTTGTAAGACATGAAAAGATTTCTCATCAACCTTCATACCTGCACTCTCAGTAAATGTACACAAATGACCAACATAACTATGAGACAAGACAAGACAAACCTTTACTGGACACTTCACAGCGAAATGAAGTGACGTCTGAGGAGACTGAGGACGGGTGAATAAAGTAAATTACTGAAACTCAATTGTTGAGAAAGATTCACCTCAGTAGGAACCAGAGAGGTGAAGAGGGTCAAGCTCCGACCACTGCAGATGGTTCTTAAAATCACATAATTTTTTCAATGACTTTGAGCACATTCTAACAACACCACAATAATAATAATAACCGTGGTAGTTTTGGTTACAACAACTGTAGCATGAAATTTCCATATGGATACATTCCTACTTGTATGAATGTAAATATATGCAGTTGTTTCAGCAGAAAAGTTCACTTTAATTAGTTTTTATACTGACCTGTTTTAACCATCCATGAAAGTCATCATGGTATTGTGACTTTGTTTTACTTGTATTGTATTATGATAATATTTCTATTTAATCAGTGTTGTAGGTTCAGTGATTTTTTTTCTTAAGTAGGGCTCCAGAGTGCAACCATTTTGGGCGCACATGCACCCAAAATTTGTAAGAGTGCACCTATCATTTTTTTCTTGGGCGCACTGGTGCACCAAGAAAAAATGTTAGGCGCACTCTTACAAATTTTAGTTGAAAAAAGTAACTGAAGTAGCACCTGCTTTATTTTGAAACATTTTAATTAATTTGAGATGTTTGAGTTTGAAATATTAAATGCCAGTTATTTATCTATTTAATAATTTACCAAATAATATATTTTAAATATTATTAATTTAATTATTTAATTTATTTCAGCACTTTAAACGCTCTGTTTTCCTTTAATATATAGTTTTGCTTCGAAAGAAAAATATTTCTTTAAATCTTATTCTTGTTTAAAAATCATTTATATTATATAAAAGTCATGGAGGGTGATAAAATGGTGACCTTATAGTGTTAAAGGTGACACTGAAAAATTTAGGTGCACCTAATTTTTGTGCTGGTGTACCTTAAAAAAATTGTTAGGTGCACAGTTTCAACCAATGCAGAAAGTTAGCCTGGAGCCCTGTTGAGGTGAACCCAGGTAGAATATCTGATACCACGCACGGTGACCATTATTGGGGATTAAATTCAAATAAATAAATAAACTACAAAAGGTGGAGGGCTTTGACATTTTGTTTATTGACACCAAAGACTGAGAGAAGTACACTGACGTTTTTAACATCAGTAAAGAGACAGGCTGCTTATGTGCATCCTCCTTAACCAATCATACTTGTTACAGCATGAATCACACATAAGCATGTTGCAGCGCTGTAAAGTAAAAAACATTAACGTCCACTCACCATATCTGCAGCTTTATTTTCTTGCCGTCGAGCTCTATCGTCCTGATCTTGAAATCAATGCCTTGAAGGAGGATACAGAGCAAACATGGATGTCAGGCATAGCATTAGCCTGTTAGCTTGATGACAAACATTACCTTGGGCTTCAAGATACGTTTTTAAACAGTGAGGAACATTTTCTCCTCTTAATACTTCAGTATATCTAACAACCACGTACATACAAAAACCACTGTTGATAAAGAATTAACCAAAAGCGCGCTTCAACAGCGGGCTTTCCGGTGTCTCTCCAGGATGTAGACGGGGCCTAAAGGCTGATGTTTCTATGTAAGCTGACGATAGGCAGACACCGGCATGAGTGCGATAATAAAAGTGCAGGTGCTTCCGGTTACATTTAACATACTAATAAACGGTCCAATTGCTATCACAGAGCTATGATTCAATATATCCGACCGCGTTTTTAAGACAAACTCATTTCACAGTTATAAAATGACTTCCAGCCATCAACGTCGTAACTTCCCAGCAAGTAGACGGAGCCCCGTGACAGCCAGCAGCGTACAGTAAACAGACAGAGAGATGGATGTTCCTTAGATAAAGACGCACCTATGGTGGAGATGAACGTCGAGTTGAAGGCGTCCTCTGAAAACCTGAACAGGACGCAGGTCTTCCCGACTCCGGAGTCGCCGATTAACAGTAATTTAAACAAATAATCGTATGTCTTCGCCATACTTGATATTATTGCGGAAATCCCGCCCGGCGAAGCAGTGATGTTGAAGTGTGGAAACGGCGCCCCCTGCCGGACCGGAATACTGCGTGTTTTACGCAGTGGACGACAGAGGCGGCCCTACCCAATATGGCGCCCGAGGCAAGGTTGGACCCCTTCATCAAAGTTAAAAACATGCACTTACAAAAGACATCAAATAGCATGTTTTGACCATTTTTTCTTAATTTAAACGACCACATGTCACCCAAATTACATGCATGACAAATTGCAAATTAATACAAAAAATCTGAAATACAATATAGTCACCCTTACCACAAATTTAAAAAGCCCTGTAAATAAGTTAATAAAAAATAATCTAAGTAAATAGGCATAAATACAGCAATCGACAACAAACAACTTAAATACCACACAGTTTGCATACATCATAACATTAAACATAACAAAAACGAAATAAAACTACATACACCTATTCTGTATCATCATTTAAAGTAATATTTATTACATTTTCATCGATATACATTCATACTTATAATCAGAGACATTTAGGGCACTGGTGGAATTTAACAAAGCACCACTTAATCAATAACAACAACAAAAAAAGGTGAAAAGAGTAAGAACAAAAAAAGAATAAAAACCATTAAAATAATACTAATATTAATAATAATAATAATAATGAAAGAAGTTAATAATCAAGAAATTTAGGAGTGAAATAAAGTGTTAGAGGAAGAAAAAAAAGCATTCACATACATACATACACTCTTGGGGGATGGGGAGTCCTGTTGCATAGATGAAGTATTTAAATAGTATATCAAATCTACTGGATGTTTATCATTCCAATTGCAGACCATCAAGATCCTTGAAAAAGTTCATAAAACCATCCCCAAAGCTGTGGAATTTCTGGAGAGCACCAATTACACTATATTGGATCTTTTGTAATTTCAGATAATTTTTATTAATATTAATTGTGCATTGGTTTATATTTGAATCCATGTGAGCTCTTCCATTTTGAGAATAAATAGTAAAAACTAGCTTTAATCCAATCAAAGTGAGAGTGAATTTTTCCAGATTTTGCAGTTCCCTTAGCATTTACCTATATTGCCTCATGGGCCAGCTGTCTCTGGTGGACAATACCAGAAGTTTTTTTTAAATTGTTACAATAGAGGCATATTTTTTTTACAGTGATAGGCAAGCTTCTAGTTAAATGTAGTAAACTAAGTTATTCTTGAAAGAATCAGCTTCACTTTACTAAGGCTACAGCCTGGAGAAAAGAAGCAGCAAAGTACAACAACATGACAAAAGCAGTTCCTTAAATCCAGGCTATTTTCATCTGTCCTGTATCAACATTATTATCATTAGCATTACACAACACTGCAAACAGGGTTGTGCTTGCGGAGATTTATTGTTCTGTTAAGATTTATTGTAGTTTGTAAAATCAGGCTATTGCCATGTATTTATATTGTTTCCATGAATAAAGACAGCTGTTAATAAAATTTGATTTTAATTCATAATTGGATCTGATTTGTAAGGCAGAGCAGGACTAATTAAGCTCTTTGCTTCATTCTGTTCCTTCTCAAACTGGTTGTGGTGTTGACACATATGTTCTAATATGTGTACATTTATTGATGGAAATGTACAGTTTGGTGTACATTAATATTATATCGGGTTGACCTTGTATTTTAAAGTTTGTGCAGTCCTGCTCCTGTAAGGCTATGTATGAATAAACCTTTTTTACATGGTTAATTACTTACATCCACTTCTAAAACTAATTCCAACCCAACACAAAAATCAACTTTATTCCCATATGATGGATTAATTCAGATGCTTAAGAGTCCTAAATCATACATGAGTATATGTTTATCACTTAATAAAGGCACTGGAATAATTTTGTAACAGCTGAAATCTGTTCTGTGGGTACAAAACCTGATAAAAGTCCACGTTGTTGAATAAATACAGAACAAGCTCATAATGTTGCTTAATAATAACATGAAGCCTCTTACCTACCTCATTGTCCCCCCTAATCTGAAAACTTCTCCTGTTTCCTCATGAATTATTCTCCCTTTCTCTCCTCTCTGCTCAGTAGTTACTGACTGATTGTCAGCTGATCATTACAGATGACACTAGTGATTGTCAACCTCATGTTTGCTTTGTGATTAAATTCATGAACTACCTGTTCGCTGGTCCCCGATTGGCTCGAGCTCGGCTGCAGCACTGACATGAGTGTAAAGGAGTATAGAGTGATAGCACCATCGTGCAGAAACACAAAAGGCAAAAGTAAATAGCCTGACATGTGAAGAATATTGATACCACATTAAGTTTATGGTCTCTGCTATGGGCTCACAGAATCTCCCTCCTCTTGTGTCCGTGTCACAGCTCAGGCTTGTTGAGGGTTTGGGGTCTGACTGAAGGACATCTCTGAAACAGCACATTTGCATTTTACTCCATAGTTTAGTCTTCACCATGACCTGAAGCAGAAACTTTGGTTCACTCCTGAAGTTCTCACAGACTGAGGTACTTGTAGAGTAAATTCCTTTAGATAATTATATTAGAGGGGGGGGGGGGGGGCAGTAGTCGATGTACCCTCTGAGATGTAGCAGTGTAAGCAGTAACTACTCCAAATAAAGTTTAAGTGCCTAGAGTATTTTCACTTGAGTCAACCGAATTTCTTTCACCAGTGACCAAAAAAAAGGATGCAAATTTTAAAAATATGCTGTTTTATTCCACTGTGTAGTAAGGTAGATTTCACTTGCAAAGCATATGCCGGAGTCCTGAAATACAAAACATTTCATTCAAACTTTGTAAAACCGATGAAAACATGTACACCAGACATAACACTATGAACCACCTGCAAAGCACTGTGCATTCTGACACCTCTCCATCAGACCTGGTTATGGTATTGTTATGTGCTGCTTGTTTAATCCTTGGTTTGATCCTGCTGTCAATGCACATTAGTTACTTGATCTGATGTCAATGCACTTGACCCTTGTTTTTGATTATACTGCTAATGCACTTCTCTGTCTGCTCCTCGAGAGGCTGTATTCTGTGTTATGGCATTAACTAGGAAGAGGTATATGGTAATTAGGGTGTAACGGTACAATATAAAAGTGGATTATGATTAGTATGATCATCATAATCATGACATTTTTAAATGCGGCTGGGTTTTCACTGGAGAGGACCCGACTGTCCGACCTGGCCTGTGTTGTACTGGTATTTGTATGTATATGGTTTAATATTCCTATTTTATTTTAAGTTATACTGTCTTGCTGTGAGTGTCTGTGATGATCAGCAGCACAATTGCCCTTTAAGAGGCAACTAATAAAGTGAAGTTAAGAGCTGCGGTGCTGGATGCTCTGCCACCACACTTTGGTTTTCAATCTCAAATCTTGCTACTTGCTAATTTTTCCCTGCTTCCAACATCAACTTTGAGGACCAAATGTTCACTTGTTGCCAAAAATATCCCCACACACTAAAAGATACCATGATGAGGAGATAATCAGTGTTCTTGGCTTCACGTATCATCGTTGTAATTCATGCTTCATTGGCTTAAGTCACAGTTGGGGCAGAGTCAGTCCTCTGGGAGCCGGCTCTTTTTGTGACAACCCCTCTCTATAGTTAATGTGTAGTCAATTGAGTCTGAATCACACCAGGACTTTTCTCACTGAGGGATCTTTTCTGTCAGCTGTATCTTCACTTTTGGGCCAAATAACATTTGAAGTTTTATTTGTTTCTGAGCTGCTTCGTCCCAGTGTTTTACAAAACAAAATCTTTCTTTAATGACTTGATTTGGTTTAATTTGAGGGGTGATGGAGACCGCACTGTGGTCTAGTTGTATTATGTGGTTGCTTTAGTCTTCTTTATGCCAGTTCTTGTGGTTTGGACCAGCAGGTTTAAGGGACTTTTTCTTGCTTCAGCTCTCAGCAGCTCAGGCTCAGAGGTGGTGAGCTAGAGCAACCAAGAACCACTGCTTTAAACACAGGTGTATCATTTGATTTATGCGGTTACTGCTTGAATTGTATTATCAGACATGCATCCTGAAGCAGCTCCCTCAAACCCAGTGACTGTTGTTGGACCAGCAAAGCGCCATTTCACAATTTGTGTCTCAGGAATTCAGCGTGTAAGCAGAGAAGAGGTGCGAGCATGTTAGCACTTGTAAATTGATGGTTGAGCTCTCTCTGCTGCTCCTAGTTTATGACGGTGTGTTGAAACAGCCTGAAGGACCCACACCAAAACATTTAAACAGCTCACACACTCAGCCAACTGCACTCATATAAATCACTTCATCATCAGCATCATCGTCAATTTTATTTGTGCTAAGAGTTTGGTCTAAAACACAATTTCCAGCATGGAAACTGAACACCAACTGGACCCAAAAACCATTATTTAAAAAAGGTAAAGAAAAAAAAGAACCATAAATATATAAAAAGGGGGTACATGTGTTTTAGCTACCAGGAATTAGAGTGAAATTACAGACAATGGATGGCATGTAGAAAATATCTTTTACAAAAAAAAAGGTTGTTTTTTATTGTTGGATGTTCTTCTTGGCATTTTACAAGCTACCCAGCTCCTGCAGTGTTTGGTCCAGGACTTGGTGCATCCCTAAGTTTTCCTCTTTTGCTTGTGCTAGCTTTTCTGTAATGAAAAAGTCATACAAGATTAATAAAATAAAAGCCTGTATCAGCGATTAGATCAGATCAGCTTAACAACAGTCAAAGTGCAACCTAATACAATGCAGATTTTTCAGAGCAGAGAGAGCAAAGGTGCAGCTAAGGCTCAAAAGAAAGAGAAGAAGACGGGGTTAAGAGAAAAATATCCTTTATTGAACTTTGGCAATAAGGATGAGAGAGAAGTTTAAGCAAAGGAAGAGATTAAGACACAAAGTGCTTCTGATGAGGCGGGAAAAGGCCCAGAGAAAGTGAAAACATCACAAGCTTGGAGAAGGTCTACAAGGTGTTCATATCATTGAGGGCATGATCCAGCTCCTCGCTGATAGCCTTGTACTTCAGCTTCTGAGTGTACACTTCGTCTGCAGGTCAAAGGCCAGAGAGAAGAGGAGCAGATGGAGGAAGTTCAGAGGAAACGCAGACAACAGGAGGAAAAAGAAGAAGGTTTCAGATTAAGACTAGGAAGCGGTAAAGTTTAAAAGGAAAAAAGGACAGGAGAGAGAAATGATGCGTACCTTCTAAGTCATCTATGGTCTTTTCCAGCTTGGCCACTGATCTTTCTGCAAACTCTGCACGGGTTTCAGCCTTTAAAGAAAGTCAACGTCTCACTCATCAGGAATTCATCATCCAGCTACAGCTCGATCCGTCAAAACAGCTCAGGCAGACATGAACTTACCTCCTTGAGTCTGTCATTCAGGGTTTTGATCTCCTCCTCGTATTTGTCCTCCTTCTCAGAGTACTAGAGAGAAATTTGAGAAAAAGACAATCGATACATTTTTAATTAAAGCTTGTTGTATTTCCTTTTGTGTGGATAACAATTTCTAGCCTTTAATTCAAATGGCACGATGGATTGCAATTTCAATTCAAAATGTTTTCATATGTTTACTATTGAACTTGTAGTATTGGCCCACCATGTGTGTTTCTGACAGAGTTTACCTTTTAAAAATTAACATAATGATCATCTGTCTCTTCTGATTATGAGAAGGGTTTAAATTTCAGTATATGAGCCTTTTTTGTTTTTACATTTGATTACTATTATGGTAAATTATCACTTGAAAGACCTGTAAAGATGTGCAACCATCAGTATATGTGCCGATCGGACAGAGCAAATGAAGATAGATGCCAGAACAATTTGAGAACCTCATCCGCACTTTGAGTTACATATGTTGTAGGAAAAGTGCTTTAAATTAAGTTTGATTGATTGATTGATCGATCCACCCATAATCTACTCCCCTTACCCTTTCTGGGTTCACTGGGGCTGGAGCCTATGCCAGCTGTCATTGGGCGAGAGGCAGGGAACTCTCTGAACCCGTCGCAATCCAATTGCAGGGCCATATTAAGAAGACGATTATTAATGCTTGAACTCATGCCTAAGAGCAATTTGGAGCCCCCAGTTAAACTAATGAGCATGTTTTTGGTCTGTGGGATGAAGCTAAAGTGCCCAGAGACAACCCACACATACACAAGGGGAACATGCTACTACACACCGAAGAAGGTCCGGAAGGCAACCCTCTCGCTGTATGGCACGTTCACTACCTGCTGCACCACCTTGCTGCCCCAAACTGATAACCGTTGCACTTAAGTCTCAGCTGTTCTGACAACTAAATTTCTCTTTTTCTTTTCAAGGAATCAAGAAAGTCTTCCTCATCCCATCTTCACAATAAGAAGGCAAGAGAGGGCATGGGGAATGACAAACAGGAAAGGAGCCAAAGGTTCTTTTTGAAACCCCAGCTGATAGCCTGTAGGACTATGACACCTGTATGAAGGGTGCAACTGGACGGGTGGATCACTGGCACTATGGTACATGTTTATTTGTTGAAAATAAGCTTTTCCATCACTTTGACAGTATATTAAGCATGTCAAGGTTTGAAATTAAAAATATATAATGTGATACCTAATAAAAATATTGATAAATGCTTTGTTACAACTAAATATAAGTCATTGTCACCAGATTTTCTATAATTCATTACCTTTGTTTAACAAAAAACAATGGAAAACACCAACAAAACTAAACATCTTTTGGCATTAAAACTGCATCTATGCCACTTGTTTATTGAACAATCTTTTTAATCTCTTCCCTGTGTGAGTATTATGCAATAAAAGTTGTGACATTCTCTCTGAAGACATCAAAACGAATAAAGTAGAAAAAAAATTAACAGAGAACAACGGCTAGGGTTGATAGATACGACTAAAACAATCATTCATATGTCCCCCATAAGTATTTAAGCTTTCTTTGCAAATAAAAATTCTAATTAAAATAAACCAGGATGGACCGTTTAATGAAAGTGTGTTTTAGGAATTCAGACAGAACTCTTCTTTTGCTCGTAGAAGCTTCAGGTTAAAACGTGACCAATGGTCTGGTTTTTAAAGCTGCTGTGCATTTTGCTACAGCTGTCTTCAAATTAATACAACAGATCATTTCATTAAGAAAAATGTTTTAAAAGTTTTTCAATATTTAACTTTGAAATGCATTATAGTTCAGATGAAATCTCTGTGGTTACCTGTTTTTGTCTACATCTCAACAGGGTGTGATCTCTGCTGAAGCAGAAACAAAAAGGATGCTGAGCTAATACCTGAAAAAAGAGACATGGTAGTGAAACTTACTTTGTCAGACTGAGCCTCTAGAGACTTCAGGTTGTTGGTTACGTTCTTCAGCTCTTCCTCCAGGTCACCACACTTACTGTGCAAAGAAACATATTCACTTTAATTTTCCTGTACCAACAGAATTCACTTGACATGTAAAAAAATTAAATATTTTTTATAGACAGAGCGAAAAAGGCATGAGCTGAGATTTGCTCAATTGGCCTGAAAAATAAAAATGTTAAAGTAAACTTCAAAGTGGGGATGCATGAGATTGGATTTTATTTCCAAACACATTATCACCAAGTCTAATATCAATATCAGTATTTTGTGTAAAGGGCACAACGTCTCTTCACTGGAATGAACCTTTTCCTTTCATAGCAAGAGTCCATGTATGTTAGAAACAAATATGTAGCAAGAAAAACAACATTTTATTACCTAAGAAAGGAAATTTATTATTAATAAAAGTGGACACTGAGTGATGAGGTAACCCATCATGTTACCATAGGACACTTTTATGATATCAAAGTCAACATATCGGATATTTTAGACAGTTTTTGTGTCAAAATATTGCCAGTAAATGCCTGCAAAAATGTGCATATTTGCTGACATAGATCATCAAATTTTAGCTAAATATCAGCTGATATTACTCGTTTGATAATACTGTGCATCAGTACTTGAAAGGTTGATAGAGCTAATATCATAATCAACTGATTTTTTTACTTGATATCAGACAAATTTACCTTCAATTTTTTTATTTTTTTACAGAGTAAATACTTCTGACCGAAATATTCTTTTTAGTCTCATAATTTCAGAGTAATTTCTAGGCCTTTGAAAACACACACTGTTGTCTTAACAATAATTAAGTTAAGGATAAAATTTCTGTCTAAGTTTCGACAGTTTAACCTTACATATTCTGTGTTTTCATGCTGTATCACCATGCAGCAGAAAAACATTGAACATGTTTTAGCATAATGGCCAAGCCCTTGTTTCATCTAACTGCTGCCACTTCTGTTTGTTTATCTCCTCTGCTGTTCCTTTGCAAAACACTTTGGGCTTCAAGCTGTTTGCATAAAACTGTTCATTCAAAAGTGTTGTATAAATAAATCTGTGTTGACTTTCTGTATGCACGTCCTTCAGTGCATCTGCACTTACAGCTCTGAAATTTCTGCCCTCTCTTCTCCTCTCTCCAGCTCCCCCTCAAGGATCACCAGCTTACGGGCAACCTGAAGTCAATAAAGGTAGAAAAAGCTTGTGTTAGTAAACCAAAATGTCATCAGATCTATGCAGAAACAAAGTCGTCTCTCTTGTTAGTCCACCTCCTCATATTTGCGGTCTGCTTCCTCTGCGATGTGTTTGGCTTCTTTCAGCTGCATCTCCTGGATCTCCATCTTCTCCTCGTCTTTCATGGCTCTGTTCTCGATCACCTTCATGCCTCTGATGGTCATAAAAGCAGACAGATGTCAGTTTGTTGGCACCACAAAGACATTGGGAGTTCAGGCAGTTTAATTGTTACATGTACTTTTAATCTGATAGATTGAGGATGTGAAGCAGTTCATGTCAGCTCATAATTTGGGAAACAAATTACTGCATCAAAATGTGTGAACTCTTCCTGACTAAAGGTTTGTTGCTTTAATGTGTTACACTGCTGCACTAGTGTGGTCTGAAGCCATGACTTAGCAGTTGAAGACAGTGTCAGAGAGGTAATTCTGCAAAAACAGTGGTTAACACTCTTATGTAATAAGAAATATGCAGGAGTGCCTTTACATAACAACTAACTGAAGCCCAATAATCTTCAGTTAATGTGACAGTGTTCGACTTTTCAGGAGGTCAGTTTCTTTTTTTCTGTGCGTAACATAACCACTTGAGGTTAACAATTAAGCTCAAAAATCTTGAGAAACTTCTCCTCATGGTATTGCCTTGTATACTGAGCAATCATCAGCCGACTTTAACTTCCATTGTATCAAAAAAATTGATTTTAAGAAGGAATTAGGAGTTTCTGAAGGGTAGCAGCATTAGCTTGACCTCAGATATTTAAACTATCAATTATTTTGAGAGTTAAACGATCAATCGATCAATTCAAAGGAGCAGCAGTGTCTTTTCACAACACTATGAAAGCACAACGTCTCTGAAGTACAAACCCAAATCCAGTATGGGTTGGGACATTGTGTAAAGCATAAATACAAACAGAACACAATAGTATGCAAATCACTCAGTATTCTCTGAATCATTTGATGATTTTATGGAAAGTAGATGATAAAATTCCAAATTTTCTTCCACTGTATGCTGACAAGCTTTGATTGAACTGTTGGACTATTTGCTCACGCAGTTGTTCACAAAGTGGTGTACATCACCTGATCCACGCTTGTGAATGACCAAGCCCTTCTAGGGATGCTCCTTTTAAA
This sequence comes from Scarus forsteni, assembly GCA_036419115.1. Classification (NCBI taxonomy): domain Eukaryota; kingdom Metazoa; phylum Chordata; class Actinopteri; order Labriformes; family Labridae; genus Scarus; species Scarus forsteni. The sequence continues at coordinate 11,352,246 of JAZDUH010000157.1, read as the reverse complement.
CTCAATCATGACTCTCAACTGTTTTGAAATATCATAATTTCTCGATCATAACACACACTTTTCTTCGCTTTTCAATAAGTCCAAAATTTTCAGGTGTGAACGAGGACAAGCAAAATAATTAAAATACTTTGTCTTGCCACATCGCGATAACACATCTGATACAAACAGCTGAGATATTCTCTCTGCAAAGCATTCCTGCCAAACTTCGTAAATCTTGTTAAACTGTTCTAATCAAATATTTTGGGTCTTAATTAATTTAACTTTGTGTAAACATTGTTTAATTCTCATTACCGCTAACTGGCAAACACGTGTGAGCATGGGGATGCAAAATAGTTGCGCTGTGATTGGTCTAAGACATCAGCATGCTGATAGCTGCTCTCTGATGTGTTGGTGCACTACGCATTTGGGAAGCAAAAGGTGTTTCTGCATTCTCTTGAGAGAAAAATCATGTTTTTTTTCATGAAAACACTGAAATTTCATTGGTTTAAACTTTTAAGGTACATTTTTAGTCGTCTGGAAGAGTATTTGTGTGTGTGTTACATTCAAGTTCAGTACTTTTCAAGCAAAAATCTTGAAAACATGGGGTGCTTGTTATAATCGAGGCATTATGGTAAGCTGTTCACCTGCTAAATGTTCCAATGCGTGTTTTTTAAGCATTCCTCAACATTCCCTGTCTTCTGTTGCCCTGATCCCAGCTTTTTTGGACCGTGTTGCAGTCATCAAATTCAAAATGAGTGACTGTTTACAAAACAAGCCCCCATTACAAATTAACAGTTTGAGCATTAAATATCATGTATTTGTAGTGTGTTGAATTTATAAAAGATCAAAAAGGATTTGCAAATCATTGTATTCTGTTTCTATTTACGTCTCACTCAACGTCCCAACTCATGTAGTATCCAGGTTTAACCCTGCCATTGTAGCTTAAGTATGCTGCACCTTGGATGATAATTTAAAATAATTTAGAGGGGATATTTTAGGCTCAAATTCCATAGAAAATAACAATGACAAACTTTGATGACTAAGCAAATGGTTGGATTGTATTTTTGCTTTTCTAGATTTTATTAAGAGCATAAAACAAAGACGGGTCACTGCTTTTGCATTTTCAGAAGTGTATCACTTGCTCAAAATTGACTCAATTGATTGTTTTTAGCCATCACGTCATAGAAAACTTGGAAATGTAAAGCTTTATAGTTTTAGATGATGGTTTCTTCAGTCAGAAAATAACACATGTAGGTGGAGGCTGTATAGTTATGACACCATAAACACCATGAAGTAAGAAAACTCAACCTTTTAAGGGGCATTTTCTGTAAAGAGGCAGACTGCATTCCTTCTTAAACTAAGGTAAAGTAAAAGGTTATATGCTCTTCTGCTCTCCAAACCCCTTTCAACTTTTAAAGCAAAGAAAATCAACTCAGCAGGACATGAAACCTTTAATATAAATCCTTCTTGTCATCCCTAACTGTTCTGTTTCTTATGACATTTTGTCACACCTTTTGTAAAAGTTAATTTGATCCCTGGTATTCTTAAATCTTTATATGGTGTATCTACAACATTCATCGTTTGTAGAATTTAATAAACAGCAGACTGCTCTACTCTTTAGTTAAGGGTTTACTTCATGTTTTTACAGCTATCCCCTTCCTCTCAATTAGGGATAGGAATTTCGACTAATTTCCCCGCCAACTAGTCTCAAATTTTATTTGCGACTAGTGGACTAGTCTATAAGCAAGAAAACTCGCAGTTTAATACACATATTAAGTTAAAAGTTGAAAAGTTTAACATGCAAATGTGTATTTAGGAACTATTTAGCCCAAACATTCAGGACAAACTGTTAATCTAAATTCTATTGATGTAACAACAACTGACTGAATAAAGTTGAACAATTTAAAGAGAAACACATTTCTGATACGTTTGCCAATGCAATGCATGGCATTTATTATAAATACTGCTTTGGTATGAAACTTGGATGCAGCAGCATGACAATTCCAAACGTACAACATAGTAGCCTAGAACAGAATTTCCCTGAAATCTCTGGCACTTAAGACTAGTGCACGATTCAAGAAACTTTCATTTCTTAAGAATATTTAACTGTAATTGGAAGGTCAGGATATTTTAAATAAAATAAATTGAACAAAAAATATTGTAACTTTAACAAACAAAAAAGAGAAAAAAAAAACAATGAAAATGAAATGGCCTATCTTTTAGCAAAATTGCATGTAAATAAAAATAATTATACTAGTCAAAAAATAGACCCTGTCTCTGTAAAGAAAAAACAAAACTCACACAACAATAAAAACTCTGGCCTAAATAAAATGGAGTTTATACAGTTCAGGAATTGTGACATGTACTTTCTCCCAGTCAATTCGTACTATCTGTCAAACATTTGTAACTGCTGGCTTTTTAACCATATAGATGGGCTGCACTTCTTTTGCAATGTAGCGAACGACACTGTCTGTGAGCGCTTCATTTTGGGCTTTTATCTGTATGTTCTTTGCCGACCAAACACCTCAGTAAGTGTTGACTGTCGGGACAAAGGCTCCGCTGCACCTGCACATCTTCGTTGCCATTACTTTCAAACAAATGCGACATATCAGCTCGTAGGTGTTCATGAGCTCACACCTTGTTCATCCTGTTTAAAACCAACATATTCTCACACTGGGGCAGCCGGCTTAAGAACCGTATCTTTTGTGCAATCATTCATATTAGCGTTTGTTTCCTCGTTACTCCTCAGGACGATCACTTCAGCTCTCTCCGTGTGTCCATGCGAGTGGAACCGTCTTCACCCCAAAGATCGCATCTTGACAGATGCTCACTCGGCTATAAATCCGCTAAATCCGCTGTAGAACCGATGCACCCCGGTGTTAAGAAAGATAGACGTAGTGAGGCATCTTGTCATTCAGCCTCTTTGGTAGTAAAAGAGGAGGAAAACAAACATGCAGGATACAGCAGGTGGCATTTCTCGCCAGACGAGTGACAGTGTTCAGTTAGTAGCAGAGGCAGAGGAATGTTTTTTTAATACAGGAGAATTATGGGAAAATATTAATACGAGAGGACGGCGGGAAAGAGGGGTAAAATAAGGTAGTTTCCCGGCCAAAATGGGAGACTTGACAGCTATGCGCAGAGGCGTGAAGAACAACATGCATGATGCTTAATGTAGCGTTTAACTGACTAGTAAAATACTAAACGATTAATAAATAAGTAGGCGGTTAAACGATTAAACGACTAGTCGCGCACATCCCTACTCTCAATATTCAAATATCCAGTCAAGCATGGGTTGGGGCAGTAATCCACAACCTGACTCACCAGATGGATCACTGAATAAATATTACTAGTCCATCAGAGCAACAGCACATAGAAAGGGTTAAGGAAAGGGCAAACTTTCCTAAAGATCATCCAGCAGATGATTGGATGATCTTTCTGTCAATCACATTCATTATGAGCCAGTCAGATAATGTAGAAGGTGGCTGCTACTGCAGCAGAGTAAAACAGAACAAACACTCGCTCAAACATGTCTGAAGTGGAGCTGATCTATCTTTTCTATTGAGAAATGCTTTCAGTGTTTATTACCTCCACTAGGAGGTGATGTTATTGTCGGTGTCTGTTTGTTTGTTTAGTTTATTTGTTTGTTTCTCTGTTAGCAACATAACTCAAAAAGTTATGGACAGATTTCGATGAAATTTTCAGGAAATGTCCTGATTGGGACAAGGAACAAATGATTAGATTTTGGGAGTGATCCAGATCACCGTCTGGATCCGCCATGATGAAAAATGCGATTTTCATAAATAACTGTTGAACTAAAATAGATATTATGAATCCAATTGCTAATAGTATGTTTTCATGGTCAAGGAATCTTAATATTTAGATGAATTAAGGGTAGGACTAATATTTATGGTGAAAATCACAACATGGGTGAGGACTGTGGCACTGGCGGAGGTCTGCGCTCTGAGTGCTTTTTCAGTTTTTTATTTAGAAAAGAAATGTGCTCAAAGCTCAGGTCTGATAAAACTGCTACTGAAGTCGTTAGCATCTATGCTAATTTCTGTACAAGCAGTCACTTGCCCATAGCTCCACACCTCTTTAAAAGGACTCTGACTAGGCCGTGCCACTTTGGGGTGAGCACTGTCAGTGCAGATTTGAGCTTGGCAGGTTGGGACTGCCTGATTACAGACACTGAATCAGGCTGATCCAGCTGCTGCGCAAGGTTAAGAAATCCTTACTTTAACTATACATACGCAAATTTGGATTTAAAATAATTACTTGAATTATTTTGTCTATATATTTTAGGTTCTTATTTCTGCCCAAGCACCAACAAGAGAACTAATACTCTTCTGTTGTCATTATGAACTTCCACAGTTTTATTATGTGTGCTTTATAATTTGGCCAGTCTCTGCTGCCTTGGGAAACTTCCAGAGCTTATCTGGACAGAAGTGGCCGTGTGAGGCCTAATAAGTTTCTGCTGTTATCAGAGTAAGTGGTATGCTGGTGTCATAAGTTGAAAGTTCATGCCTTGATCATCACACAGTGCAGAGGAGTACACGCGGCTGCTGCATCTGGTCCGTGTTAAGATTTTTGGGGTGATATCTGGAATGAGGTCCATGTTGACTCTCACCTTTCACTCTCATCTGCAGCCTTCTCAGCCTCCTCCAGTTTCTGCAGCGCTGTGGCCAGCCTCTCCTGAGCGCGGTCCAGCTCCTCCTCCACCAGCTGGATCCTGCGGTTCAGGGATGCCACATCGCCCTCGGCCTGCAGCGACACAAAGAGGAAGAGAGGGAGGGGTTACAGGTCAGCCAGGAAACACACTGCAGGCCGAGAGGAAGGAAACTGTTTACGACGGCTGATGCTGCATGTCCAAAACCTGCTACAGTTTGTCAGAGCATTTACTTTAATACGTTTGGACACTGGTTTGGAGTGTAGGGTGAAAAAATACAGCACATATGTAAATCAGTTTTTACTTCAGTGGTTCTAAACTAGTGGGTCAGGACACAAAAGTGGGTCATAGAGCTGTTTTCATTTGGCCTCAAATGAGTCTTAAAAAAAACGTAGCAAAGATTTTGAGGTGGGGCTGCTCGATTATTGCAAATATACATGTATACATTGAAAAAAAAAAATGAAACACCTGTAACGTGTTTTAAAATGCTGATAACAATGAAAAATAAAGCGCAGGGGTCTTTTAATTTCCATTATTTAGTATTCATAATTGTGAAAGGCAGTCATTTTATTGAGATTAAACTTGATTAATTGCCCAGCTCTAGCAAAGAGTCTAAGGTAAGGAAGCCCTATGCCTAAATTTTGATATAGATATAATGTAACCACTTTTTTTACAAAACAGCAAGTTTCCCATAAGACAGAGGTATAACTTTGAGATCTTTAGAAATTTAGTAAAGAAAAACCCAGTAATCAAAGTAAAACAAATTCTTAGGATGCATTTCCTCTTCAAACTTTGAGAATCAATATTTTGACTCTTGTATCACCAGTTTCAACATGTTTTCCTCCATCTATGGTACAAACAAAGGTTTTCAAAAACATGAATCTTCCAACATATTTTTAGTATTTTTGAAACAATCAAATACAAATAAACTCTTCCATTCAACAGTATCGAAAGCACTGAAGCTTACAAAATAGATGAAGAAACATTTTTAAAATTCTGAACAGCAAAACATTTATTTACAAAACAGAACATTTCTCAAACAACAATGGCAGGTATTTTTTTATAATCTAATTTTTTGTTCATAATTGTCTCCTTGTTTTTTTTTTTCCACAAGGGGGTCCACAACTAATTCAAGGGGCTGCAGCAAGGCTACATAAAAACAATAGCGCTGTAATGCACTGCTTTCAAAGCACTGAGGGCCTTTAGAATAAACTAAGTCTAACACAATACGCTTCTACATACACCACTGTATAACACCACAGCACCAAAATGACAAATAAAAACACCAAACAAGAAAATAAAGGAGTCAGATCTCTCTCTCGACTTCACCTGAACACTACCGCAGTATCACTTTAACTCAGTCCTCTTTAAAGGCATTGTTAGAGGTTAATCCTATTATACATTACTTTGTTTGTCAAGGGAAAGTCTGACAGCGTGTTTATCTTTCACTGATATATATTCATGAACTAAACGATGATTAGGTTTGGGGGATGGGGAGTTTGAGAGAATTCCATGTACTGAGAGAAAAGTTTGGGAATCACTGCTTAATGTGAACAAAAATGGTATCACCAGGTTTCCTGATGTTTCTATTTGGTTAAATTTACAAATGAAATGCTATTTTAGTCAAGCAATTATTTTTCTTTTAAATGTGGTAGTTACCAAACATAGAAACCCTAAAGTATTTAGAGCAAACATGTTCTTATATTCTCCGTTCATTTCTTATTGCCCATGTCTTCTCGCAATGCAATCATATGTAAATTATTTTTTTTGTCAGGGATGCATCATATTGGATTTCTGCCAATGTCTGATATGCTAGTATGTAAAAATGTATTCTTGCTTCTACCAATATTTTGTTTAGGAGCTCAAAGTTTTACTGTACTAAAATGGTCCGGTCACTTCTTAGGTAACATTCTATTTATGCAGAAACAGATGAGAGTGAGAAAAACATCATTTTCTTTTTCAATATATGACACTTTTGATCTTGATCTATAAAAGGTTGACATTAATTGATGATGTAATAAACCATTATGGTTCATAATACGTTATGCCAATTTTACAGCCAATATATGGTAAATTAATGGCCATTTTTGTGGCCAAAATATCAGCAAAAATACTTTATAATACCAATAATCAGCGTTTAAGGCAAGTATCTGCTGATACTGATGCTGGCCAGATAATATTGCGCATCCCAATCTCTTTTCAAGGACTATTTTTGCCTAATTGTCAAAACAGGTATTAAATATCAAATTCTTTACTGCTATTGTATCAAAGTTTACAATTCTCATATCAAGACAACCTCTGGACAATCTGCAACATCCTTCGATAAGCCCCTCTGAATGGTTGAACATGTGAAAAACTTGGTCTTGATTTTCTCTTGAAGGTTTTGGTGGTCCAGAGGACAGATCCGTTAAAAACCGCTGGTCCACTTATTGATTGTTTATTACTGTTTATGCATGCGAGTAGTTTATGTAGAACTAATTCAAACACTCTCCAAGCATTTTTATATCACTTCTAGACTCATTAACCCAAACAACGCCTTCAAATTAAATTACTACACCCACATATTTCAGTCTAATGGTCTCATTATGCGGTCTGTTGGATTTTCCTTTTCTTCAGCTCATTTATCACGTGGAGCCCATATCGATACTCTTTTAGCATTAGTATGTTTCAGTTTACTCGGTTCATATAGGTCAGATTCTCTAGAAGTAATCAGTTTCACACTTAACAGCCTTGAAGGCTTCAGGACTTTGCAGCTTGATACACTGAGAAAACTGCTGATGCCGACTAATAGAGCGGCATATCTGCAGTTTTACAGCTCGGCTGCTGTAGCTGTTGTCAAGACAACCTATGTATGTTTGCAGGACAACAGATTAGTGTTTCTTCTGGGCCTGTTTCCTGTGGGACGTGGTTATCTGTGATAACCATGTCTGCTCTCTCCTTCCTGTTAAGCTACAGATGGGGAGAAGGATGGAAGACACCCAATGTGGACTTGAAGGCTGGCAAAGGAGACTCCAGATAAAGAGACTTGGAACATCAAATATTACAAATATGCTTGTACTTACTTTGAATGATTAAGACCAGGGATGCACAATGTTGGATTTTTGCCAACATTTTTGAACACGTCCAATAACAATGTTTTGGTCAAGAGGACAAAGTCTATACTTTACAAAAACTGACTTTTGAATTTGATAGAGTCTATGTGTGCAAAAAACTGATGTAAAAGAAGAAAAACAACATTTTACAAATTGACCAACTGGAAAGGTTCCTTAACAAGCCAGAAGACCTCATATAAAGCAAATTACAGAGAGACGATCTCCATAGGCAAAAAACACAATACTGGTGGATAACTATGTTCAAAATATGATGTACAAGAAATAAAATATAAGGTTGTGCAGCATAAAAATGTAATTTCTCAATAATTTCAATAAATTTTAGCATGTTTGCTTTTATTAATTTTGTTTCATTCAGGCACCAGCACTGTTAATACTTCTGTCACTGGACCAATCCATTTTTTTCCATGTTGCAAGGACCATTGCTGGAAAACCCGGCACAGAGATGCATCAACAATGTGGGTTCATAACACTTTAATTATAAAAAGACATTGAGTGATATATATACTTATGTTGTATAGTTACCACTAGTTCAGGAAAGTGATAAGTTCTAATTATTATCCTCCTTATGAGAGGTCATGTGCAAAAATGCATTTCAGGTATTTTTGGTTTTGATTTTTTTATCTGTCCCCCTAAGTCAAGCCTAAACACATAACATGACTTATTTGAAATAAACTGTTTACAACCACACTAGCAACTGACCCTTTGTCAGCTCTCTGATTGGTTCACAGATTAACCAATCAGATTCAGAAAACCCCTCTACAAAGCAGCCATGTCTGGGTTACACCAGCCAGACACTTTCTGTATTGGCAGAGTCTATTTTAATGCATTGTATTGAAATAGTCACCTTTATATTGTTACTTAATCACAAAGAAAACCTCCCCACTCTCAAGGGTGAGAGAAAATATTTTAGTGTTGACAATGTTAGACATTATAGGAATAATTAGCCAAATTTTTTTTTTTTTGTTAAGGTGAACATCTCATGTACAAGGACATTAATAAAGCCATTCACCAGTTATATTTCTCTTTGTTTTGAGAGAGAGACATTCATTACATATTGAAATTTTTTTTGCATATCCAACTATCAGTGACAAGGGGGGCTAAATTTAAAAAAATAAAATAAAATATGAATAAAAGTTGGTCAACAATCAACTTATTTGCAGCCGTTTCTAATTGGAAGAGAGGTCAGCAACAACAACCTATTAACAGTAACATGTGCAGGCGGGGCCTGCCTAAAAATCACTTCCTGGAAAGGGCGGGGCTTGACAAAGGGTCAATTCAATCCAGAGAAAATAACAAAAAAATACTTAAATACATGCAATGGTAAGGAAATATCTCATACAAACTACATGTAATGCTCTGATAATGCTAAGGGAGCACTTAGCTGATATCTTTTTGCGAATATCAGCTGATAACATTGCTAATGCTTGTCTAGTAAGGCAAATGAGTACGGACAGGAATCAAAACAATTCCAGTTTAGTACTAATATCAAATCACTGGAGGAACTGGTGGCATATGTCTCCTTGCTTCTCAATTCAAGTACCAATTCCTTCCAATTTGCTCTACCTGCTTTGCAAATCACATACGTCACACTCATCAGTGGTAGTCAGCCAGAATAGTATGAAATAGGCCAAAAACCATGACAGTAAGTGGAAACAGCAGCAACTTACAAAGTGATTCATCTATACTACATGGTACTGAATATTAGGAATGTGATGTTTAACATTGTTGCAGCTGAAAAACCATACAGGCACAGGAAATAGACAGTAGCTAATTGACGATTAATCAGATCAAAAGACAGAAATCATTAATTGGATTGGTACAAGATGCAGTCTTATCCATTGTCCACCCCTGATTTTTGCCAACATTTAGCATAAGACTTTAGTAACATTTAAGATAATTACACCAACTTTTTTTAAGGCATCGAGTTATCCTCATGCACCCTGGTGTATCTTAGTCTTTTCACTGAATGACATTTATTCAGCATGAACTTTTTTGTTCAAAGTTTAACTGATTTTGGTTAAACCAAAAGGGCCCTCACTCTGGTCATTGCTAGTGGTCTATTTATTACAAGTGTGGCTCTGAGGATACCAACTCATGGCATTGCCAAGTGTTCAATAAAATGCTTCAAACGTGTGCACAAAGGGCCCAAACCATTTTACAAAAGTGTTTGTGACACTGAAAGGGAACAAACGTGTTTTTAAAGGCAACATTCCAGCCTCCTCTTTGTACTTCACACCTACACTTTAGTGTTCAGAGCACTTGGTGCATTTTCTCGACTTTGAGAAGACACAAGGGCGGGTTTGAGTTAGATAACACAGCCGAACAAAAGTCCGCGAAGGAATGTCGCCATAACGACGCCTCGACTTCCCATAAGCCCCTGAATAACTTTATCACTTGCTACAATGTTAAAACATAATGTTTTTCAAACGGGGTTCGGCGGAACCGTAATATAATCTTTAAGCAGCGTTTGAAGAGGATGGGAGTCGCTACGTAAAGTTCAACAAGGATTACAAACTTTATCAAAATCTCAATTAAGATGCCTCACAGGTGAGAGAGAGTGAAGGCGGGTAGAAGTGAAACATAAGTTGTGACAAAAGTTGGCAAATTTCTCACTTTTTCGCGCTGTTCCCGTTCACAGTCCAACTCCTTTTGTATTGTCAGTGCACGGTCCTCTGCGTCGTCAACTTGTTGCTGGAGACATTGGATTTTCTTCTTCACCATCTCCATTATCACTATAAAACTGTTTTCTTGACCGCAAAAGAAGACGGAAGGGCTCAAAAGAAGAAGCCTGGGTCGAATGCTCGTGTCCTGTAAAAGCTATTGATTTGGAGTTTCAAGCTTCGGTAAATAAAAAAACGCCTTTTCTCTTTTTTCTCGGGGCAGGAAGTCAGACGTGCAGAGCTGGGATGGGGAAAGAAAAAAAATGGGCTGGGAGTTTTCAGGAAATTTATGGCGAGATCCTCCAATCCTGTGAAGAAGCATTGGTCTCAGATGACATCACAGGATTTAGGGGGGGAAGGCTGCTCCGTTTCCTCCACAAAAAGAGGTGTGTAAGGCTGAAAGAGGGAGAGTCCAGGCTGCTCTATTGTGGACTTATAAGGCAAATGTAAGGTGTTGCTTAAGCTGCATTTTTCTGCTGTGATCAGAGGGAAGCAGGCCAGAGATCAACGCTGATTCATCAGCAATATGATTCATATTTAATGTGGGACTTCACTTGGGGGGCATTGAAGCCCATGACTGACAGGGACCCCTAAAAATTGTTATATTATTGGTATTTTTGGCTTATCATTTTGAAAACTTCCTGCCATAGGTCTTTGAGGCTCCATTTGCATACAACCCTCTAAGTTTTCAATAAAAGTACAATTCATGCATCTCTCTGCTCCAGTTGACCCCCATACTATAAATCTTGTTTAAAAAGAGTTTTAAAAAAAAATAATTTAGAGTTTTGTTAGTGCTTTTGTCACACCAAATAGCATTTTGAAATGCTTGGGTCATTGGAAAAACACCTACAGATCAAAACAACTCAACAATTTGCTTAAGTTTTGCATCTTTTACAAGGTTAAAAGATTCATGAGGATTCATTATACTTTAAATAAAAACATTTTAAATACTTAAAATGGTCCAAATGCCAAAGAGTTTCCTGTAATAACGAGACGAGAAGTTGGGCATATAATTAACTTTCAATCTCTGTTACAGTTATGACCTCCTACTAATATGAATAAATGAATGAACAAAACCAAAAGCTAACTGTGTTGCATAGCATGTTGTTCTTTTATCCATCCAAAGGTTATTTTTAATGTGTATGTACTTTACATATATTTATATTCATTGCTTCCTCTTAAGTGTTCAGAATGAAAGTGTTACAGGTTTTCAAATTCAATGATTGCGTGTGGTGTGAACTGTAAAATCAGTCAGTAGTTGTGTGATATAATCAGAATCTCAGTATTATTTATATGATGAAAGTAATTATGATTATAATTTCTCTCATAATCAAACACCCATTATTAAAATTAATAGTTTCCTAATAGGTTGATATTGGAATCAGCCGATTCAAACAACGTACAGGTATCTAGAACCGATATTTTGGCCATACAATTTGGCCATCGATATGCCATATATTTGCTTTAATATGGTCAGAATGTACTAATTCACCTTCTTGACCTCATCATCACATCTATTAATCGAAACTTCAATTTATTTTAAGAATATAAATATATATTTCGTGTCACTTCTGTACCTAACACAAAAAAACTGTAACCAGAACAGAACAGGTTCATTTTAGTGAGGTTGAGGCTCTGTTATCATCGTATATGACATGATCAAAAATCCATTATTGCACATCCCTAGTATTTGCTTTGCAGATTTGAGAAACAGTGCAGAGCTGCTTTGGGACAGGACCAAACTTTTCACTTCAAACCTTTTCACTGGACCCAAACTTCTGCCAGTACCCCCGATCACATCATATCATATGATGATATGTTTTTGTGTGGGAGTTTAGGAAAGACTGTAAAAGGACTAAGCTGTAAAAGTAAAAGGACTTGGCAGAGGGAAGGCTCAGAGTTTTGGGTGTGGCAGCAGAACACTCCTCAGCAGGCAGGGTTGTTGACCTGCATTCAGCTGGAATGTAAATTGATTTGCTTGCAGGCATGACCTGCAGCCATAGGGTGGCGACACATTCCTGCAGCGCCCCCCTCTGTTTCCTCCTCCTGCCCCTCCATGATTTATTTTCTCTGTTTGTCCCTGTGTCACTTTAATTCACACAAGCATCCCTCATAAACTGTGGGAAACAAACTAGAAGAGGCTGAGCAAGTCAACTGAAAGAAGGCTGCTGATAGTTAATCTGAGGTACTTAATTGTCCTTACCAGACCCTCAACATATGGGGGGGACTTGACTAAACTACTTTCACGTAATTTAAAGAGCGGAGGAGAGAGAAGTTGTTTGATGCTATGTTTTTTCCATGAAGTGTTTGTTATTGGAATTTTTTGAAGTTTCCTTTTGTTGCTTGGCTCATTTTAACAGTTGATATATTAGCCACAGAGATTCTGATCAGCCCTGTCATTTAGTAACTGTCCATACCAGACTTTTTCAAGACAATACCAATACTTTTTGCAATATTATTTTCAATAAATACTAATAATGCCAATCATCTCCTACAATGCATATACAATGTTTCTGAATCTGACATTTTTCTTTGACCAAGAAGTACACAGAAGAAACATGCCATCTGGACTCTAGACCAGGGGTGGGCAACTGGCTGCATGGGGATCACCTGCAGCCCACCCACCCACCCATCAATACGGGCCACCAGTCCGTTTCATCTGTGAACTAGAAATCGAATCTCTGCTAAGGTGGCTCACATATTGCTGTTACATCTATAAGCAATAGTTTCATGATAAAGTTACCATCATAATATGATTCCTTGACCCTGTACACCCTTACCTTGCCCTCAGAATCATGATGATTTCATGAGTAGTTAGACATTATTGAGCCAAAAGGATTGTTTGCTAATGTCTGTTATCTGGATCACTTCCAGAATCTAATCAGTTTAAGTTGGGCCATTGCCAACATCTCCTGAAAATGTAAGCAAAATTGTCCAGTAGTTTGTGCATAATCTTTCTAACAAACAAACAAAAAAACATCCACTGGCAAAAACATAACCTCCTTGCCAGAGGTAAAAATGATATTTATATACAGAGAAAACATGACAAAGTCTGCTAGGAAAAAAATAAACATAGAAATATATTCATAGAAATGAGCTGTGATTTGCTGTATTGTTTTGTTTTTTCTGTGAACTTTCACCAGCATTAATATTGCCTTAAAAGGGCCAATACACTTAAATAAACATGAATAACTCTGTTACTTTCATTTAAAAGTAGCTAAATAGGCAAACACTCTGTGTGTAGTTCATTATATTTTCACTACTTATTACCTTTTCTAGTTATGTCAAAATATATACAAGGCCAGATAAAAATCCTCCTACTCTTCATCCCTCCTATTGAATTATTTGATCAGATGGGAGCAGGTAACAATTTCCCCAATGCAGCCCTCTGACAAGGATGAACATTATGTGACCGTAATGGTTGCCAAAGTTGCCCAGCGTTGTTTAAAATAAACATCAGAGTCTTAGTCCAAAGAAATATCAAGGAGATATTCCTCCATTAAAAATGAAGTAGTTAACCAACATGCTTAGAAGATGTGTCGTTACACGAGAGGACCTGCATGGTCTAGATGGTACTTACTCCATATAAGAGTGTAAACATAATCTTTGAGGATGCACTGATACAGAGATGGTCAATAATCTTTTAATTTAGCAGAGGCTGTTGTTAGACTGCAGTATCAGTTTTGTTTGTGAGGAAAAAAAAAACAGTTTGGGAAGAAACTGCTTTATTTTGGTTTACAATGAAAAGCCATTTTTGCTGCAAAGCCATTTTTAATTAATAAAAGGAGTTCATATTTATCTGAATGCTCAAGGTCATGAATTGAATTGTATTGTGAACTTAATTATTGAAATTGAATAGAATTTTGGGACTTGTAAAGATGCACAGCTCTAATGTAACGTGTGAGTTTGGACATTTTTAAGACAACTCAAGAATTTAACGCATTCTTCGGGAAAAAACAGCTTTTTTGTTCAAACATTAAGGGATACATGAGTTGAAATTTGGAGAAAACAACCAAAATATCTATTGTTATTATAGTCCATGAGAGTATAGTTGACAGTACACCACCTCTGCCACCTTTTATTTTTAAGAATACATTCATGACCGATCAGAGGCTGCCCAGTTATCCTCTATTAGTTCCTGACTCACCTGTTCAGAAACCCACTGTTATTTCTGAATCTCTAGACATTTTTAGTGTGGCCTTCTTGTTTCCTTAGAGCTTTACCAGAAGTAATTACAGGGCTACATTCATGTTCCAACACAACTGTTTAGTCACGTTGTTGTTGATGCACCTGTCAAGCACAAGGTAGCCTCACCCTGTTTGTTATATCTACAACAATGGGATCATAAATCAGAAAATGAAAGCTCTATTCGGGGGGGTTGATTCAGTGGTGAAATGGTTCCACGTGATTTTACGTAATGGTTTTCAGTCAGCTGTAAGGCTGCCTATTTTTTTTGCTTTTTGAAGTGCAGGTATGTGGCACTGTAAGCAACAATAGTGTAATTATTCCACCTTTAAAAAGTGGTTTCAGGGTTGTTCTTATGGTAGGAAGACTTCCAACGGGGAGAATGGTGTCCTTTCTACTCCCAGAGTGCTATTGCAGTGCATTGAAGCAAGTAGTTGTCATCCAGCTACAAGGAGCCTGTCAGCTAAGAGGAGAGGCAGTTTGCCCGTCTCTGTACTGTGTTCCTCAATGGCTGATGCTTAGAGATGTAAGAGGATGGAGACAGACAAGGCTCAAATAAGACAAAGAGAGAGTGGAAGAAGTCTGATTATAGTAAATACTGGACATGCGTCTGCACTTTGGTTGATTCTTTATCAGAATCGGCCATCAAAATATTTTAGTCTTAAAACCCTTAAAGCTCCTGGGAACACGAATGAACAAAAACATTCTACATAATATATTTATGGCCTCATATACTTTACAAACTATCATCTTTATCAAAATCTTATGACTGATCTTTGCTTGTTTTTTTTAAGTATATTTTGTTAAGTTCTTGAAGATGATCAGAAACTTAAGGTAAGGTGGGCGGGCTTAAGACAATCATTTATGCTGTGACAAATAAGTTAGCCAATAAAAAGTAAACAGTCCTGCCCACTCATTAACAAAAAAACTACTTTACTTGTGCCGAGGCAGCTTCTTCATTGTCAAAGCAATGGCAGTCACGCCCACATGGTCCTGAGAAATCTTCTTAGCTGTAAAACAGGTGGTTTTAGAAAAAGATTTTCTAATAATTAGTGATGGGTTTTTTCCTCTTTCAGCTTTCAAGGATGGTTAATGAAACAGTGAACTTTGACATTCTATTAAACTTATAAAAAATCTAAACTCTGTAGTTTTCTGACCGTTTAAAATAAAAAGAAAAACTTGATAATAATTTTTTTTTTCTGCTCAAAAGTGCAAAGCATGTTCTAGTTTAACTTTGTTTTTAAAGTTTCAAAGGGATTTTCTCGTCTTTGTGGTATTTTTATACCAACAATTTTAAATGTTTTAATTAGCCCTATTAAAAAAATTAATACAGTGAATTCAAAGAAAATGGAAAAGGCATTTTGTTTAATTTTTCTACAAAATTTATGTTCAAAACCCTAATTCCTGAAGAACTGGGACATTACGTATAAGTTTAAACATGCTTAACCTTGACAATCAGGCTTACCCTAAAATAGCTAAAAAAACAAAAGGTCAAAGTTTAAAACTGAAAAATTATGTTGATTATTGAAAACTTTTATGTCCAATATGATCCTCATGTCAACAGCAGCCTTTGAAAAGCTGGGACAATTAAAGACCTGAAAGTTAGGAAATGTTGAAGGAAACACCTTGAAATACATGACAGTGTAAATATCTGGTGAAATGTTAGCAACATAAATGAGACTCAGAAGAGTCTATCTGAATTAAAACATGGAGCTAAAACTCTAGGATGCAAGGAGGGTATCTTGTCCTATGAATATGTTTTAAAGTATCTAAAAATAGACACTAAATGAATATAATTATTACCTGTCTCTGTTAAAACTACACTAAAACTATGTTTTATATTGTTTGAATATTGTCTATTTTGTCAGGAAAAGCCTCTCTCTGTCTGCATTGTTTTTGTGTTTTACTCATCTTTTCTTCATGCCCGAGACTAAACTGTAACTCAGAGCAGTTCTTTGGGGTGAATGGTGGTTCCCCTTTGTTGCAGATCAGGTATGTGATCTAAGGCCACACAGAGTAGACAGAATCTCCTCCCCAAAAAAGGCCTGAGCATTGATTTCATTACAAACTGCAGCAGAGCTTCTCTGTTTGCTTAAGCTGCATTCCTGACATTCCTGGTCGACTACAGGCTGGCCAAGTTCTGCCTGTGCTTGAGGAAAAGCTCTGTTACAGGCCTCAGAAACACACTCAGACTGTTTATGAACAAAGAGGTTCAGCTGAGGAGTCATTTGAGGGTTTTTGTGGAGTGAGCAAGGCGCTGTGAGGCATGGAAGTGTTGTAGATTCTCCTTGACATTTCCTGAGTAACACTAGTTTTACACTTTATTGGTGATTCTTGATGATAAATGCAAACTTCATTATTTAATCGCATGGCAAAGTTTTGGTGTGAAGTGATCCTCAGTTGGTCTGAATCAGGGTTGGGAAACTATTAAAGGGTTTTGGGGCTTGACTGTTTTAGTTTGACACCACAATATGTGTGACAGACTGGCAGTTTCACTCACTGAGTGGCAGAGAGCAAAATCTGGTTATTGATCTAGGTAGTAAGAAACAGTAAAACCTTTAATTCAAATGAAAAGTGCTTCGTATTTAGTCATTTTCAGATGTTCTCATGAACTTTGATGATGCCCATTACAGAAATATATAGTCTAACTCTATTCTATGGTTTTTGAGTCACTGTTGTTACCTCATGTTTATTTTTAGTGTGACACCTAAAGTGGTCAGAAACTTTAATTGAATGAGAAAACTATTTACATCAAAATTGGCCCAATAAAAGTCATATTAATTCAAATGTTTCATCAGTTTGTTGTGAAATCTGTGAACTTAGCTATTTATTTAATCGTTTTCTGTCAAGCAGACATTATAATTAGACTATTTTTGATTTCATTTCTTGATTTTCCCTGCAGGAATCCTTGGCTCTTCTCTGTATCTATAAAACACACTTCAAAGCCTGTATTATTATCTGTGAGCATGGCTATTCTGTGTGTATACCTACACACAAGATAGACCTTGAAATGTATTTTACTAGTCCCTATGAAAGAGCCTAGAGTGTTTTGGGAGGAAAGAACCTTACAAAGCACATCTGGAAGGTGACTGGATGATCGCTCCATCAGTCACATTCATTATCAGCCAATCAAATAATGTACTGGGCGGGCAGTACTGCCCACGTGTTAATTAGAAAACAAACAGCCCCTTCATAGAGATGACTCTCACCAAAATATGTTGGAAGTGGAGTGAAAATGTTCTTTCTATCTTGAAATGTTGCCAGTGATGTAACTTGTTGTCATTTAATAAAGAAATGTGGTCTAGATCTGATAAACTGCTTCTGAGGCTGTTGGCATCTATGCTGAGCTCTGTATAAGCAGTCACTTCCTGCTGTCGTCTTGCTTAAGCTCCTACCTCTTCCTGTTCCAAAAGACTCTGATTGGGCCGCTCACAATCCTTCTAGATTGGAGTTTGGCAAGCTGGATCTGCCTGATTACAGATGTTAAATCAGGTGGAACCAACTGCAAGGCAAAAGTTAGATTACCTGTGAGATTTTTTATGTCTACAAATATAAAATGTAGAAAGCAGCTCTGTGCTCCGGCCATACTTGGCCCCTGGGCTGCAAGTTGCCCAACTCTGCTTTAAATTATTAGGAACTGGGGGATTCTTTTTCATACTTTTTATGTTTAAAACTGACAAATACCTTTTACTTTTCTAATATTATCAATATAAAACTGTTTTTTAATATTTATAGTTTCAAATGTCTCTGTTTTAATGATTCTGCAGCTGTTCATCACTGCAGCATAAATCAGAGAATGTTCAACTATTTGAGCGAGTTCAGACATGGTGCTCTCTGAGTGTGAGTCAAAACAACACCCATGCAGTCTTACTGGACTTAATTCAGTGTTTCCATCAAAAACATCTGAATGTGTCTCCATCAGTGGAATTTTCTCAGTCCTGGAGTGATTTATGGTTAAGTCCATCCTACACAGTGGTTATCAATAGTTTACTGAATCTGAGGAGCTGTGGTTCACTGTAATGTGTTTCAGATGTCCTTGTGTGGTTCACTCACATCTGTGGCCTTCTTCTCAGACAGCTCCAGTTTCTCCTGAGCGTCCTTCAGGGCCTCTGAGTACTTATCGAGTTCATCCTCTGTTACCTTCAGCTTCTTCTGCAGAGCCAGCAGCTCGTCCTCCAGCTGGAAGGAGACAGACGGGACGCAGAGTCAGAACAGATACCACATCAGGTAAGTTTAGGTGAAACATGAACATTAAAAGGTCTCCTTGGAACAATAGGTTGGACAAAAAGACTTTTCGCTGACATATTTAAACGCTTGAGTGGAGTCAAACTTAAGAGGTGGTTAGATTTGGGAGCATGAGTAACACCAACCTGAATGAGAAGTCTGGAGAGATGGCTAAAGACCAGCTGAACTCTGAGCTAAATGCTAATTTCAGTATGCTAACAGTCTCATTAAAAGACATTTATTTGTGCCAGTAAGTAGAGCTGGCTTCCAGTGAGTGAGTCAACATCCTTTTGCACACACAAGTAACATGTAAGGACAGGACGGGACAAGTGCTTAAAATACGCAAACAAAGCAAACCTTGGTAGACTAGATAGGACATGACTCATGAGTAACAACAAGCTAATAAAAGCAAAAGATAATTAACCACAGACAATACATTTTTAGTAATTAATAGCACAAATGAGAGAAGTATAAGCAATCCTTACAAACAAAGGCATGTAAAAACAAGAATAGAAAAGTGCCATCAGTAAATAAGTAATGCAATGACGCTAAATGCTAATTCTGTAATTTTTAAAAATGTTAATGATGTTCATCATCCTTATTTAGCATCTGATATATGATTATTTGAATCTTTTGTGTTACACTGTGCATTATAAATTACCATCACAGGCTGTAATAAATGAATTTATAGACCAAGATGTCACAAACTGTATTGCATGGTGTCCATCTTAACTTAAAAAAGTCAGCTCACAGCCCACCTGGACACTCATCAGAAACAAAGAAAACATAATAAAAAGACAACATCACTGCAGAAACATTTAATCAAATTTAATGTATCTCTTTAGATCTTAATAAAAATATGGCTGACTTCACAGACTGTGTTAGATGTGAGAATGTGCAATTTTTAATTTTTTGATACGTTTTAGGAAAGCGCTTGCATCAGTGAGGAAAATCATTTTTTGTCAGCAAATCTAATTTTATAACACATTTTATTATCTATCTATCTATCTATCTATCTATCTATCTATCTATCTATCTATCTATCTATCTATCTATCTATATATCTATATATGTGTGTGTGTGTGTGTGTGTGTGTGTGTGTGTGTGTGTGTGTGTAAATGAAGAGTATGGCTTCAGTCTGTCTGTTTTAAAGTCCTTTGAGTAACACTAATTATGAACTTGTGCTATACAAATTAGAATGATTACCTGATTACAGCTTTGACTTAAAGGATTATTAGCTTTAAAGCAAATTAAGCACCAAGATATCAAACAAATTAGGCCCGATTTCAGTTAAGATGTCATCTTTTTTTTCTGCAAGACTTTCTCAGAGGACATGAATGTCTGAATCAAACAGTCCCATAGCCCATCCTGTTTTTGAGGCTTCTCTTATTAAAATTAAAAATGTCTTTCTGGTATGAGTGGAAACATCAGGGGACCATTAAAGGATTATGATTCATCCTTTTAGAGCCATGAAAGTCTAAACCCAGCATCATACCAGCTTCTCTAAAAGTTGTTGAGACATTTTTCTGAATCCCACAGATAAAAACCTCATGTTGGCACAAGAGAAAATACCACCTCTGTCTGCATGATCCATCCTGTGGGAGTAATGAGTGTCAGAACACAATTTCATGCCAATCTGTTTGTTGGTTGTTTATATTTTCTCTCTGAAAGAAAAAAGCCTGCAGCATCATCTATGAAGCCCTTTCTCAAGCACAAAGCTTTCTCAAGAAAGTTATTGGGACAGCATTTGTCTGCCGGAGTCTGCTTTCCATATCATGTTGATATTAAGTCTAAGTTATGTGTATTTTCAGTGTCTTCCGTCAGCTTTCCTGCGCTCTGGGGTCAATCGCATCGTGCCAAGAATAGCAAAGAAAGCATCCCTTAACGCTGCTCGTATCACTGCCCCCAAACAAACTAAAGAGCTCTGAGTAATCTTCTAGGATTTCATGCTGACTGTTTCTTGATCTGTGAGGCACGCGGGGGGTCCATGTGTGCACCGCCAACAGACGACTGTCACCGTCTTTACTCTCTGAGGGTGTCATTAGTGCATTACTCGCCAAGAAGGGAGAAGATTCTTTCCACTTACTTTAATGAGGATGTAGGGCTGTGAGGTGGGTCTGATTATGAAGATAAAGGCTGAGACTATCATTTGTACCAATGCAGTTCATAATGATACTGTAGATGGGAGTCTCTTTGAAACACTTTATCTAAATGGGGAATTATAATTATCAGGAGTGTTTATTTTGAGTCAATTAAAAATATTGAAATGTGTCGGAGCAACAAAAGCAGAAATCTAAAATTTGAATTCTGTGTACTTTTTTGTTTTTTTGTCAATTAAATAAAATAGCAGGTCAACTCCATCTCACTCTTGGAATTGCTTAAAATACATTGGCAACAGTTTTGTTGCATAAACATGTTGGCAACAAATAAAAAAGTGATGAAACACTATTGCCTACATTGGTAAAAGTGAGTCTCAATTCACAAATACATCAACTATTTGGGAAAGTTTTTCTTTAAAGAGGACATATCATGCTTGTTTCTCCTTTTCACTATGCCAGACTAGGATGCCTGTAAAGCATTTCTGCCCTCAGTACAAGTCATTTAGTTCCTTCATTGCCCCACAATAGCGTTCTCAAAATCCTCATTTTAGGCCATTATCAAGCGCTTGTTGAAACGCTTGGTCTCAAGGATGACCTAAAGTTACCTCGCAACGTCACAGCCCTTTGTGCTCTGATTGGTCAGTTCTATCGGGGGTAGAGCCAGCCTGTCCTTCTTCTTCTACTGTATTTTCCAGCAGGCTCAAAGCAGCGACCGCATGTTGAGTCCCTCTACAGGCCAGAGCTGGTAATGGGTGAGAGTGAGCGAGGGAGCTTTATACCCCTGCTGGACGGATGTGTTCCTCGGTGAGGGTTTGGGGCTAACGGACATCACAGAGGAGGAAGTGTTTTATCAGATTACTCCAATAAAAAGAAAGGTACCTCGTGTCGTCATGACATTTGAAATCTCGCGGACATCTCGCAATGACCTATTTTCAGAGGCATCAAATCTCGTTCTAGGATATCAGAAAAAATACAATATCTAATTTTTTGAAAATTAAGGGGGTGTAAGGTCTTGTTTTCAAATTTATTATATTATATGTAAGTATTAAATCATGCATCAGCATGATATGTCTCCTTTAATGTAGGGATGGGCATTTTATCCGATGCGCAATCAGTGCATCGTTGCGAGGGTCTATGGTAGATTGCATCGGTTGGAGTGGTGTGCATCGGATTAGAAACTGGGCTGAAACCACAATGCATCGCCTTGTAAAAGCTTTGCATTGGTAAAATCCGATGTCATGTTATTATATACATATATTTTTTTTAATTTAAAATGATTATTTTCAGGGTGCTGAAAGTGTTGTTTTTTTCAAAGTGCTGTTTATATGTTTAGTCTAAATTGTTAATGACAGCTTTGAAGGCTGAGCTCCACTACTGTTAGGCCTATGTCCCTGTTTGTGAAATAGGCCTACTTTTTTATGTTGACAAACACACCTCCTGACTGCTTAAGTAGCCGACTGTAAGTGGTCTGAAGTGGTCTTGAAGGAACAATAAGTTGAGTTGAATTTGCACAGATTTGCATCGTTATTGCATCGTGATTGCATCCTGATTACATCGTGGTAGGAAGATAAATCGTATCATCCTGAATTGGTAGATGCTTCATGTGAATGGTTAGTGTATCGTACCGTAGCCTACATATCGAGATGCATATCTTATCGTCCTGGGGATGGAGATTTCCATCCCTACTTTAATGCATAGATTTGCTGTTACATCTGGATAAATGAGTCTAAATCAAATAGACACTGGTTATGTTTGAAACTTGGGTCTATTTGTCATTAATACATTGGCAGCAATTGAAAAAAACTGATCTAAATCGCACAAATATCTTGGCAATAAAATGAAAATGTGTCTAAATTGTGCAGATATATGTTTGCTACATTGGAACACTAGGTCTTATAAGTTCATTTTTAAAGTCACATTTTAAAGACTGCTGACACCCCAAAAGTAAAGAAATTTTTTCCAGTGTTTTTTTGTACAATTACAAGGATTTGTGGAGGATTTTACTATGTTGTTTAGCTTAAAAACAAACAAAAAAAATGCTTTGTATTAGAAGTTAAGAACTTGTATTTTTGTTGCCATGTTACTGAGAAGATATTATATTATTTGGTATCACTAGAGGCATGTTTAAGTTTTAATTCTTCCATCGAGACAAACCCACTACTTACACATTACTTACTTAAAGAACTAGAAAGCAGTTGGAAAGGGTAAACCTCCGCCAAGGTACCTCACATATTGATTACCTCTATAAGCAATAGTTCAATGATAAAGTTGCCATCATAATATGATTCCTTGACCCTGAAAACCCACACCTAGCACTCAGAGCCGTGTTGATATCATTTTTAGTTAGAAGACAGTTATTACGCAAAAATGATTGTTAGCTAATGGTGGTTATCTGGATCAGCACCAAAATCTAATCATTTTTAAGTTGGGCCATTACCAACATCTCCGGAAGTTTCATCAAAATCTGCCCAGTTGTTGTGTAACCTTGCTAACAAACAAACAAACAGACAAAGAGGCATACAGGAGCGAAGGCATAACCTCCTTAGCAGAGGTAAAAAGATCATTGTATTTCGTATTGTTGTTATGTTTGCCAGAGTCATACTGGAATATGGTTCTTGGTCCATATTTCCCAGCCCTATTAAAACCTGACTTTGTCTACAAGCTCCCTGCCCTCAAGCATTCCTCTGGTACTGTTATAACGATGACACCGCCTCCCACTGAGCAACAGTCACCTCGTTTTAAAACCTCAAATATCCCATTTCATCTCCAAGTCCCACTTTCTCTTTATAAAGAACGCTATCATTAAGTCAGCCCTCAAATATCAGTCTGTGTAAGAACTCAGCAATGCAGCACCAAATATGGCAGTGCAGAATTTGTGAGGTTTCCTGTGCAGACTGGCTTAGATAAGGATTCTGGGTAATGCTGTTCTTTTAAACTTAAGAGTTATAGCAGCAGCTGCTGGACAGAGGATGGACTCCTTATCTCCTGTGGCACATTTCTGGTCGTCTTAAATAACTCCTCAGGTTGACTGTAGATTAAATTTGAGCGGTCATCACCCCGTGCATCCCTGTGGACGTCTTCCTCCGTCTCCTGCCCGCCAAAAGACACAGCCCAGGGGCTCGGTCTCAGCTGCTCTCTGTAATTCAACATTTGGTGCTTTGGGAAATACATGACATGTTATTCTGAGCTGCTCCGTCAACTGCACGAGGGTTTGGCACATTTCTGTGGACGTATTTGTTTGATTAAGAATGAGTCATCGTTACAAATTAACAATTTGACAAAACAATAAAATACCACTTAAGTGCAGACAAAATAATGTCGAAAGTCTTAAAAGTTTTTGACTAGATTCTCCCTCTCTATACAATTGTTTCTTCCCTTAACAATATACTTTAAATTAATATTTTATCATTACTTCTGATACAATTTGGCACTGGTATAGCTCATTTTTGAGAAAATGCCATATAATCAAACAAAAAAACTCAAAATAAACGTACACAAAATGTTTTAGATTTTCTTTTGACTTTATACATATTTATGTTTGTTTGTGCCTTTCAGTTTGTGTTTTTTGTTCAGTTTTTATTCAATAATTCTACCTGTAGTTTTGCTCTATTTGTGTACTTCTGTAGCTGCTTATACATTAAGTCTTTTTCTTTGTTGGATCAATCAATTTGTTTTATATTTGAAGTGTTTATTTTTTATATGTCAAGCCTTTTTACAATTTAATGTTGCATTCTGTTTTCTTCCTTTTTGTTTTACCTCTGTGTTCATATATTCTCTTTAACAACACTAGTTCAAAAACATATTTTTCACTGTATTTGCTCATTATATGTCATGGTAAGTGTGTTGTTCCCTCTTAAATCTTACATTTGTGCTGTGAGGATTCCTCTGGTGTTGTTCATGTTACTCTTGCTTGCTGTGACTTTGCTCTGTGTTGGTTTTTAAAGTGTCAAATATCTATAGTGCTTGTTCATATATTACTGAATGTTATAACAAACATTTGGGTGTTTAAATTATTTCATTTATTGTATATGCTTAAATCTGTTTTTATATGTGTGTGTATGTTCACATTGAGACTTTTTGCAGATGACAGATTGCAGTTACTCCTTAAAGAATCATTTTTATTCTTTTTGAGCATCTATTTGAATAATGTAAACAACTTAAAATGGACCTTTTCTCCATTTTTCTCTCATCCATCACTTTCCTTTTGCATGTTCTCTTTTGAGTTACTGATAAATTAAATTCCTCTTTGTTGTATGCTGTATTAGTTTAGAATGTTTCAAACATTTCAACATTTTCTGTAGTATTTATTCACATTTTAAGATTCATCAATTATTTGACCCTGCCAGAGATATATTTTGTATCATGTAGATGCTTGAATTGTTAATCTTTTATTGATAATGTGTGTGCATGTGTTGGCCTTCCTCATTCATTTTTCTGTAATGAATAATTTCTATAGTGAGTTATATTTGGTGGTTTTTCTTTTTACGGTATAAAGTCACGCTTAGATTTTGATTTTGTAAAAGTGGAAGCTGTTTTTTATGTTTGTTCCTATTTTTCATGTTTGACTATTAGCTGCACTTCTCTGTGCCAAATCATTCATTTTAATCACATTTGTTGTAGTTATTAATGAATAATGTTATGTGAAGCATAAAAAGCTTTTGAAGTTTAATTTTTTATGTTTTAAGGCTCAAAATGTTCCACATTTTCTAATTTTAGCCATGTGGCTTTTAACATTCCCCCATTTGCTGATGACACAGTGCATTTTTTCAGCGATGGATGTAAGAGTTTAATGACATATTTTAGCACTGGATTTCATTTGGTTGTTAAGGAGCATGAAATTATGTTAAAATGACTATTTTGTTAATTGTACATGCACAAAATGCTCATACTTTACTATATTGTTGAGCAATTTTGGTTTGAGTTGTATAAAAAATTGTATTATATGTAAACTCTTTCAAGTATTCCGAGCATATGGAGAAAACGTCTTTCAGTGCGTCTTATATTGTGTTGAAAAATCTTAAAATCGTAGTCATGTATTTGTTCACACTCCTTAATCTGATGACACTGGTGCAGTTTTTCAGTAACGGATTTACACAATTTATGATATTTTAAAGTGTGAGACACTGCTGAGATACTTTTTTTGTCTGAGTTGGATCAATAAATATTGTTAATCTTACATTTTTCTTTTTCATATTTAAGGTACAGGTACAGGAGGAAGAATCTAATCCCTCAGAGCATCTCATGCTCAATATGTTGTTTTTATTAAACTGTGTATTTGCTCACCTTCCTGTTTTTACTGATGACAATGGTATTTTTTTGAATGGGTTTCCACATTTTCTTTGACTTTTTTAAAAGTTATTTATTTAAACGTTATGGTACAATAAGCATAAAAGTCCTTTAACAGTTGGTTAAATATAATTTTGAAGTTTAAAATGATCATCTTTCTAAACTTGTATTTTAGCTGATGTGACCACATATCTTCTGCTAATGAACAATTTTTCTAATTTCTATCGAGCCTCACCTGCTTGGATTTGTCTTCTGCTACCTTCTTCTCGGACTCAGACTGCTCCGCCCTGTCGATGGCGTTCTCCTTGTCCAGCTTCAGCATCTGCATCTTCTTCTTGATGGCCTCCATGGTGACAGCTGGGTCTCACAAGCCTCAGACGATAGTGAACTTTTGATTTCTTTTGGGTGAAAAGGTTGCTGCAGATGTTCAGAGGAAGTTTCTCCCAACTGGAAGATCAACCAGCGGATGCAGAGAGGGACAGACAGACAGACAAACAAACAGACGGAGAGAGAGTGAGCAGAGGAGAGGAGAGGGGAGGAAAGGAGGATGCAAAGTGAGAGTCGAAGGAGCTCTGTGTGATTTAAACTTCAGTCGAGGTTTTGAGGCAGCCCCGGTCTCCAGTGACAGCCCTTTCCCACTGTTTACCCCTTCCGCCACTCCCCACTTTGGCTACTCTAAACCTCTACGTGCCCCCCCAACTCCTCCCGCCTCCCTCCCTGATCTGAACCTCACCTCTTCAAGGCTCTTTGGAGGAACAACATGGTGTGGTTGTGCTGCTGGCAGCATCCCACCCCTTTCCGTATTTGGGTCATGGCCTTTTTGTTTTGGACTGAAGCAAGGAAAGAAATATCTGATCAGAAGGAGCAGAACCTTGACCAATCACCCTGCGGCCTCATTATCCAGGGGGGCTTAAGATCTGGTCATTAGCACCAAGTATAAGGTGTATGCCTAAAAATACTCTCAGTGAGTATGGTTTTAAGAATGTACTGCGCACTGTCTAATTAGTACAAAATGGATACCAGCATTTGGAAGCTTTTGGACAACAGAGTGATACTGTGAAGATGCAGACTTGCCCACTTGTCCACATATTGCCAACTCATTAAGTGCAGTTAAGACAGTGTCAGGAGAACTGCTTGCAAATATGTATTTTGTTAGTAATGAAAAATCTTTTGAAATGATCTTGCTTTAAGCTGGATTAATTTTTGCAGTTTTGAGGGTTAATGTTGACAAAGCATGTGTGCAGTTAGACAGCGATCTCTTTGTTTTTGCTAGCAAACAATCAAACTGGGGAAAGTTGCACAAGTAAGTTGGCGATGTTTGAAGACACATGAGTTGCACACATTTGTGCGATTTAGACAGTATAAAGGGAGTTGCTTGCAATTTTCTTTGTATGTATTGCTGATAAATCTAATTTGGCAACCATTATCCTTAATGCTTTTGCTTTACTTAATGTTGCCTACCTCTGTGTGCAATCTAGACAGGGCTCCCCGTCTCTTTTAATTGTACAATTTGCGTTTTAATCTGTGTGCTATTTTGCAAAGCAGCCTGATTGATAGATTAGAAGTGTCAGGAGAATTTATTTATTTATTTGCATTTATACAATGTTTTTTCCTGCTTCACTACAAAAAGAATTTTGCAGATTAATTCAAACATCTCAAACTCTGTACTCTGTGGTTTGATAAAAATAAAAATAAATCTGCCAAAATGCCCTTGTCCTCACCAGTTTTCCTTCTTGCAGCACCTTCTTCAGATGCTGCCAACCTATCAAGCAATTTCACAACCAAGAAATATTATTGATTCATATTTGGCAAACAAACAAATGCCCAAACAAATGCCCTCTTGGCTATGGTAATAATATTTTACCCAGCTGATTTTACCTAATAAGAAATAGTCTGAAAAGTAGTGAATGTTTTTTTTAAGTTTCCATGTAAAATAAAAAATCTGCCACTCTAAAACATTCATGATATGTTTTTCTCTCCCCTCTTTGAGCTGCACATCCATACGCCTGTGTTCTTACTTAGGAATGTTCAAATTGATGTTAATACCAGAGTCGGTTAGGGGAGGACATAGTTTTCATTCTCCTGCTGAATGAAAAAGGGCTGTATGGAAAATGATCCAGCCAAAGAAAATTGGGGAAAGAGCGAGCTGTCTGCATGTGATCTACACCAGGCTGCTGAAGCGTTGCAGTCGAGCTGCATGGACGTAAACCACAGGTCTCCTACAATTAACATCCTCCTAATTACTGCTGCAGACTACAGACCTTTATTTAGGCTTGTTTTCTGTCCACAATGCAAAGAAAATATGTTGACAAGCACATACAACTTGTTTTACTGTGATGGCTTCCAGGAATAGGGAGGTTTCTGAGAAATGACATACTATTGTGATCACTATGTGGCATTTATTTTTTCAAAAGAAATTAGAGGGAAACTACAACTGCCAGTGAAACTAGATTAGTGGGGGGTCTTGGGCATGATTCACAAATGCCTTTTAAGACAGGCATGTTCATGAGACCTGAAGACCTTTACCTATGACATCTAACCTCAGAAACCTCATTAGGTTATTATTGGGTCAGAGAGGACATTTGTGCAGAAATCTCTATGAGAAATTTCACATTTGAAATCAAGGTGTGAACATAGAGCTCAGTACCTTCACAAATATGTCACTTCATTCATACATAAATGCAATTTTAGGAGAAAGTCTCTTATGGCTACCTTGTTTTAATATGTTTATAAGCAAGGAGTGAAAATGAAGCCCTGATATTTGACTCATGGACTTCAGAATCTCACATAAAGAGATGAACGTTGACACTTTACCTTCTAAAAACAAATAAATCCATCCTATAGTTTTGAAGTCCTCAAAGCTCTCTTGAAACAGCAAGGACAAAACATAAGGCCCAATGACCTGACCCTATCAAAACCAACTTAGTTCATCCTTGATCAGTCTACATTTATGCGGAGCTTTTTTCGGGTAATGAATTCTTAGGCAAGGCATGAACACGAGGCCCTTTGTCAGAGTGCAGACCCTTAGTAATGTTTATGTTGTATACCATAATGTCTCTCATTTTTTAATCTTATGTTCTCAGCTTTTTTCCAAAAAGGACAATAAAGAACAAAAATTTAAAAATCTACACTATTATTGTATTACATGATGAAGTTACAATATAAACAAAGTTTTAAAAAAAGCATAATTTCAAATACATACACATATTCACATTCTTAATGTAGAACTGATCTAGATGAAAACTCAGAAATTTCTTAAATCACATCTGAAGGTGGTTCACTTTATGTGTGCACATTGTGTGGTCATGATATCAGCTTTAATGAACCTGTCTGCTTCATTTCAGTTCTTCTATGTCAGCTGCCCAACCTAAAAATAGGGATGACAAGGAACACAAGAGAACAGAGAGGCGTACATAGACCCCTCAAGTTACATCTAAGGATAATCCTGGACTCGGACTCATGCACCTCTTCTTTTCATGCTGCATCAACACCTTTGGAGGGTTCAGTCCTGAGTTTGAAGTCATTCCTTATAGGATGCGTTCTGGCTGGATGGGTGGTTGCAGTTAGCACCCTGAGAATCAGAGCATTCTGCACCTGATTTGACGTTTTAGAAACATGTTGTTACAAAGTCACTTTAGTCCTGTTCTTCCATAGACCATATGAAGTGATGTCTCCCGCTGGTTCCTGTAACAGTGTTAAAGACATTATGTGGTCGTCATCAACCTGGAAAAGCAATCTCAGACTGACTTCTGGTTAACTCAATTACAGCTAAAAGGGTGGAGCTGGGCAGTCTTGAGCCTCTTCACAAATAGCTACAACATACTGAGTTGCAGCCATGTCCCTCTTTATGTGCAACTCGTGTTCTTATTAAAACCAAATCCAAGAGGTTTCCTCTCTCTTCCTCGGGGGTGTTTGGGAGCTGATCACAGTGGTTATTGGGCAAGAGGCAGTCTACACCTTAGGCTGGACTGGTTTCAGAAAATATTCTGTCAAAAGTCTTTTGGTTTCAAAGCCGTGGCAGTGCTAGTATAATTTTGTTATTATTACTTTTTGGGCATTTTTGTGCCTTTATTGACAGGAGAGAATGACAGTAGATAGGTTTGTGAAGGGGGGAGAAAGTAGGGGAAGACACTCTGCAAACTGGCCACAGGATGGATTCGAATCCGGGCTGACAGAAGTTTTCATATGGGATGTGCCCTTTCTCAAACCAGCACCCCAGTGCAAGTATAGTTTTGACGATGTGCAAGAGTTTAATCCAAATTTTGACTATCAAACAGAAAACTGCACAAATAAGTTGCCAAAGACTTTCATTTTGATGCTAACAAGTTGGTAAGAGTCTAGACCAGAGTGTTTATGGTTTCAGGTCATTTTTGTTAATGTGGAAACCTGAAAAATGCTTCAGAGGGCGCTTGTCCAACTTTGCACAAGTGCTCACTGAAGGACAAAGCAAGTAGACTTTAGAGGCCAGAGATAAATGATCAGGGTTATTGTGTATCATGATCCTTTGCATCTGAGCTAGATACCCTTCATTCAGAAATTCTCTGAATTCCCACCCTGTCTCAAGGATGAAAACTTAATTTTATTTTAAAGTTTCTTAAATGCTGGCTTTAAATAACTTAACATACCAGATGGACTGTTTCATGTTTCCTCGAGATATATTTCAAGTCCATCTGGGCAACATCTCAAATAGAGCGATTACAATGGGCAGAACTTTTCACAAAAAAACTGGAAGATGATTTGACCAATGTTTTGCAGTAATTTCCCAGATTCAGCACAATGGAGACACTTGTATCTACTGCTGCTTTGTTCTTTAGAGGACACCAGAAACCCTGCCCATTTTCTGACGAGGAACAATCCCTTCAGTCTTCGGCTTTGTAAGACGGATCTGCCTAATGACAGACACGAACTCAGACAAATCCAGCTGTTTTCACAAGGACAGGCTTTTACTCAGAGGAGAACTAATCCAGTTTTGGTGGTCAAAGGTCAGTGTCATTAGCCTGAGTGATCCTGGGCCTATGAATGTGATCTTTAAAAAGCTTTCAGGGAACCCTGACATTTCACTAGTCTGTCCAGCAGGTGATTGGACAGTCAGTTGTGTTCATTACAGGCCATTCAGAAAGCGGACACTACTGCTGCAGTGTAAATAAAAACATGAGCCACTTTGCAAAACAAACTCGCCAAAACATGTCTGAAGTGGAGTGAAAAGATGATTTGTGAAAATATATTTCTATTGTTATTTGTTTTTTAAGCATCTATGCTAACCTCTGTACAAGCAGTCACTTCCTGTTTTTGTCTTGCTTGCAGCTCCTACTTCTTCCTGTCCTGAAGGATGCTGATTGGGCCGTCCCACTTTGGGCCACTCACAATCATTGTAGATTGAAGTTTGGCAAGATGGCTCTGCCTGGATATGAATTACAGGCAGATACAGCTGCATTTACATTGGGATAACTTATTCACATTTCTGGGGTGCCCTTGGCCCACTGCTATCTTATATTTTTCCTATGATTTTCCTTTTTATCATGAAACAGCACCAACATTGGTCACCCTACATGTTGTTTTTTTTACCAGTTAAAAGTAGAGGAATACTCTATTCAATCAGGACGTTTGTATTTATTCATATGTAGGGCTTTTTTAAATTTTCATTTCATTTCCCTGAAAAGTTTTAGTTTTGCCTGACAGCGATGATATACATCCATCAGACAGTAGCTCTAGATGTTTACACATCAAGCAAATATCAATATCATTGGAATTTTACTGTCATATGAGATTTTGTTGCGCTATCTTGAGTGAAGTTCATGTAGTGAAAGTCCCCCAGCATTAAAGAAAGATGTCATACAATGTGTGTTAAACAGCGCATGAGCTTATCATCAGTCCAAATACCACGACTCCTCTTTTCTTTGAGAATCAGAGGCCAATACTCCAGCAGGACTAACAGATTTGTGTAGGGGAGGGGGCCTGCAGGCCTTTTTTGGCCTAAGTTTATAAAAGTGGTGGCAGTTTGATAGCTTAAACAAGCTGACATCATGTCCTGTAACGATAAAGAGCGGGGACTGAGCGCCTTATTTGGTCTGTCAGGGCGCTGCCTGTGTGCAGTGTTATGATAATACATAGCTCACATACAAATGTGACAATTTAACCTAACTTCTATTGAATTTGGGAGTGTTTTCAATATGTTTTCTTTTAATATCAAAATTCTTTGACTTGTTTAGGCGGCAGAGTGAGGAGTGAGGAGGCTTGGAAAGGAATCAGAGGAGGACAAGGAGACAGTTTGAAGGGGAGGAGGATGTGAGGGAGAGAGAGAGAGAGAAAGATAGAGAGTGAGAGAGGAATAGAGGGAGAGTGAATCAGATGCAGAGTGAGAGAAATCAGAAACCTCCCACAGGAAACCCAGCTTAACTCCTCTTCTCCTTGTATGGTAAAAACTCCCCCAAAGCCACAGGATCGCCTAGGGAGTAGAGTCAAAGTCCTGCTAAGTATAAATCACAAAGCCATGGGAATGGTGGAACAGACTGGAGTGTGTATGAGCACTTAAAGAGAAGAGAGTATAACAGCTTTAGCAGCTTTAGAGCCTGATTCCATTCAAACGAGGGCTGGCACAGAACTCAAGTCGTTTGTTTTGATAGGACACTTGTGAGAATGAAACGATGGTGACACCTGCTTGATGCCACAGCACATAAAACAGTCAAAGTAGAAACCAGATATTTAGAGGTTTCAATCATCAGATACTGCAGGCTGTGGACTTAAAATGCACAAAAGCAAGAAGAGGGTTTCAGGAGCACGAAGCTGCTATATCGAGGTGTAACTGAGACAAGCTGTAGGGTGTTGCCCACAGTTTTTAGGATTAATTCTTCTCCCTCACACCTGTCTCATGAATAAGATTGGATATCTTTACCTCTGCAGAGGAGGTTATGTTTATTCTGGCCTTTGTTGGTCTGTTTATTTGTTTAACAGGATAGAATTAAAAAACTTACAAATGGACATTTTCAGGATAGGTCAGGAAGGGTTTTAAGTGATTTTTTTTTTTTACAAAGGACGAGAGCAAGAAAAAAGTGCATTACAGAACAACAAATACTATCTTCCACTTTTTCTCATTTTTAAGAACAAATAAAAAATACTGTCTCTGTGCAACTAAATAAATAAAAAATAAGTAGACAAATAAAAATGACAATAAATTTGAAAATATTAATAACTAGTTGAGGAAAACAGACTGATAAACTGATAAACTATAATGTAAATATTGAGTTATACAAAAAAAATAACTTTAAGAATTTTTGAAAATAAATAAACTAGATTAATAGGAAAGAAATAGATTAAATACTTGTAAGAAAAGAAAAGAAAAAAAAGAAGGGTGAAAAAACTTAACCTATCAAAGATGTTTGAGGAAGTCTTTGCAGTAACAGCCATTATTGAGATCCACCCACAGCATTTGTGATGAATATCAGTAAATATAGTAAGAAACTTGGGAACAGCAGGTAGTGCTCGTGCCTCACAGCAAAAAGGCTGCCGGTTTGATCCCTGGACTGGTCGGGGCCTTTCTGTGTGAAGTTTGCATGTTCTCCTGATGCATGCGTGGGTTCTCTCCAGGCACTCCGGTTTCTCCCCACGGACCAAAAACATGCTGATTAGGTTTAGTGGTGACTCTTATTGCTCTTAGATATGAGAGTGAGTGTGAATTGTTGTCTGTCTCACCATGTGGCCCTGTGACAGACTGGCCACTGGTTTGAGGTGTACCCCACCTCTCGCCCAATGTCAGTTGGGATGGGCTCCAAACCCCTGCGACCCTGAGAGGGATAAGTGGAATAGATCATGGATGGATAGTTGGTGACTTTCCATCCAGGTCACATCCCATTTTAATGTAGGTCTGATTTTCAAACCAAATTATGCCAACTGTGGTGAAAGTTCTTGAGAGGTTGGTTACTCATTCATAACTCAGAACTATGCCATCAGTAGTGAAGGTTTAGTCATTTTCTTGTCACCTGCCTGCTTAGCACCTTGTGTGCCTCCTTTATGATGGTCAAAGAGCAGGGATGGACTCATTTTAAGGCATCATAAAAGTATGACAAACTATGACAGGAATTTGATTTCATAGTTTATCATGGGCTGTAAGAATTAATGTTTAAGCTGCTGGAGCTTGTTCTTATTACGTATATCAGTCTGAGGAGATAAAACTGAAAGTCTGTCACTGCACAGGTTAGCTGTGGCACACCTGCACATGAATGTGCGTAACACCTGTGTGCTGATCTGACTCATCGTCTACACAAACAAGCACTCTCAACAGACGTCATCAGGCCTGTTCAGCTCTGAGGCTTCTGCTCAAACTTGTTTATTAACCGCACCACCACATCCACACACACGTGCTGTACGGTATAGAGTATGGGAGTAGCAGAGGGAAGTGGTAATCTGTTATATTTGGCTCTGTAACTCAGTCTGCTTGTATCTGTGACTTCTGACAATGTCTAGACCTCATCTTACAGGCCAAGGGATCTGAGATGTGTCACTTTGATAAGACACAGTTGTCTTGCAAAGCTGAGCGCTGAAAGCTTTTCTACAGCAAACAGGAGCGCAGATCGTAGAGAGGAAAAGTGGAACAACCCCCTGGCGATTTAAAGCCTATGTAAAGAATATTATTGGCAGACAGGAAAAGAACAGCGGCAGGTCAAAAAGAGGGTCTGGATGACCTCTGTGAAAATGTGATCTGGAGAAAACCTGATCAGTTCATCTCTGCGCCTGACGGACGTTTGCAGAAAAGCCTTCAAATGAATTGAGATATCACATTCACAGCAAGGGGGGAACATGAGGCCGCATTTGACCTCCAAAATAAAAAAGTTTGGAAGCATCATCCAGGTTAATTAATTCTATTTGATAGTACATAATTGAAATTCTGTTATTAGTTATCTTTACAACAAGTTTCAGCTTGTAAGAATCATAAATCTGTGGAATGAACAACACACACAAACATGTGGGTTGCTCACCCCAAGAAATAATGTCCGACTACTACCTCCAAAATATTTATTCTGTCCAAGTGGACAAAAAATTGACAGTAAGACATAACACTCCCGAATGAAATCTCAATAACCAATTGAAAATGTGCAGGAATTTGCATTTTGCATTGTTGGATCTTAAGAAGGTTCTGGGTCGAGCTTAAAAATGCAAAATAATAATAATGATAAAAAAAATAAATAGAGAGGGACAAAAAAAAATGAGCAGGTAACATAAGATTGACATAAATTCATACATTTTTGAAATCTTATTATCAATGGCTGTAATGCCCCATATTCATGCCCCCTGATCTCCAAAACCTATTTGATAAATACATACACAAACATTGCCATTTTTACAATTCAGGGACAACATTTGTGCACATTTGACACAAATCTCTCAGAGCATATTTGAAATATATTGTTGACAATTAAAGAAAATGTGATATCAAGTGATTTTGACATTGGATCCCCAAAATCTGATTATTTCAGCTTCAAGGGAAGTTTACAAAATTATACCAAAAATGGAAGAAAATGAAATAAAACTTGTTTGGCTTTAACCTACTCTGTTCCTACTCTTTTACAAAGTGTCTTGGGATAACATTTGTTATGCTGTGATGCTATACAGAGTTTGATTGATTTATATGACCTTTTACTTCCAAAATCAAATGTGTTCATTGGAATTTGAGGAAAAGTTTTTTTAATCCTCTGTAGTGTTACATAGAGAGTGTTCTGGGCCTGTGTAAAAAATGAGGACAATTAATCATCACTTATTCCTGGTTGATAAATGTATTTGACTGATACAGTCCCAAATGCTGTAACACAAGTTGTAAAATATATATTATCCATAGTGATCCAGTGCATGCTCCAAATCTTAAGTTATTTCTGAGATCACTACTGACCTAACATCCAAGTGTCTTAAGTTGTGGGGTCCTTTTGTTGCCTCTGACCGACTGTTGTTGAAGGAAAGGTGCAAAGATTTTTGAAGCCGTGCCTCTCAAAAGCTCTTCCCGTCAGAAGCTTACATGCACTGTGTCATCACCTCACATCCCAATCCCTCAACAAACACCGCTGTGATAGGTAGCAGCTGTCTGACTCTGTGTTCTTGAGCAAGCTTTTAAACCCACGTTGTTCTTAAGCTAAGCCTTTACTACCTCAATAATTACTCAAGCATCTTTGTGTGTTATCCTCCACTGACATATTAATAAATGTAATATTTATAGCTCATTGAAGCAGCATTACTCGGTCTAATGTGTCAGGGGTCTTGGTGAAGTCATTTCTTGTTGCTAAGCTGCTGTTTAGGGCGAACATAACAGCATCTACACTCAGTGACATGATCGTTTGTTAAGTTTGTGTATAAAGTTAGGATGGAGGCCACATCAGAACTTAAAGACAATGAAGTTTTGCGCTAATGAAGGACAGCTGAATGAAAAGAATGAGTTAGAATGAGTTCAAATTAGACACACATGTTTGCACAAGTACAATGGAAATGCATAATGAGGCTGGGATTGGGTACGAGCATCAAGAGGGGATGATAGAAAAACATTTAAAAGCCTTCACACTAGCTATAATAGCTGGCTTGGACAAGCTCAACATAATGTTCATTTTGAAAACATGAATTATATAAAGACTTTACTTCTTACAATAACAATGTAACAGTAGAAAAATGCAGAAACACAAGCAGGGATAGGAGGAAGTTCCTGGACTTCCAAGGACTGTAATATTGTTCTGTAATAATACTCTATGTTTTTTAATCATTTGTTTTTTCATGCTCAGCACGATGATTCTCAGCTGCAGGGCCTTCTTTCAAAAGTGGGTCACAATTTTCAGTGTGAGCCCAGGATTTAAAAAATACCATAAAGGGCTCATACTGTGCCTTTATTCTTAATGATACATGTTTCCGAGAACATGGGGCTTTTACACAGTAGGTGGCCATTTTGTTCAATACCAGCTCAACAAGAAGACCTGTGAAGTTTTTAATGTTTCTGTGCTTTGAAGGCCGAGGTCAGAGCCACTATGCTCACTGGTCCATCCACTGGTACTGTAAGGGACATTT